>ML677326.1:20209663-20221809 GCA_007922305.1 Dermatemys mawii | reverse complement strand
AGAGAGGGGGAATGTAATGAGTGCGGGTGGGGCCTCGGGTGAAAGGGCAGGACTTCAGGGAAGGGATGGGGCAAGAGTGTTCAGTTTTGTGTCAATAGAAAGTTGGCAACCCTAATTATTAAGTACATTTTTATACCAGTTTTGGAATTTTCCTTGAACTTTAGTGGGAGCAATTGAAAGCTGCAAACTATTTTCAGCTAATCCGCAACAGAGAGAGGCAAAAATGTGGTTGGTTCGGGTTTTGGTTTTGAAAAACCAAAACAAGGGGCTGTTAAAATCCAGGTGCTATTGGATTCACTCGGGAAAAAATATTTACACTGAAGCTGCAAGCATAACACTCCTTGCATATCTCTGGCTCTCCTCCCCATCATCCGCAGTGAGGATTAGCATGATTCCAAACAATCCTACAGAACAATTTTGGGAGCAGAAGAGAAGTTCCCTCACCTGCAGAGTGCATTTATCTCCCACTTAAGCTGCTGCCTACCCTCAACTTCCCTTGATTTCACTGGGAATTGAAGGTGCTCAGCACCTCAGAGGATCATAATTTGTCAGTCTGTGACCTATTATCAGCAGAGATAATTGTCCAGTATGAGAAGAGACACTTACAATACAGAAGGCAAACAGCACTGACATACAGAATCTTTACTACAGTAGTGCTAACTGATGGGAGCTGGGTAAGGGGATGAGGAGGGCAAATGCTGGTCCACCCCCTCCCCAAGGGTTTTGCACTCACTTAAAGTACCAGAGGCTGCAGAGCTGGGAGGGAGGTGCACAGCCAGACCACTTTTAAGCAGTGGTCCAATACTAAATAAGTACAGCTGCTGCTGAGTGGTCTGGAACATTGCTTTGGCTGTGCGGTCGCCATGCCACTGAAATTTCGCCTCCCCTCCCTGCCACTCTTCCCCTGGTGCACAGACTGTACAGTGTCTTCCTGTACAGTGGCATGCAGGGAAATCTGCTGAGAATTCAACTCCTGGCGCCACTGTCTCATATATTGTGTTAGTAAGAGAGAGGAGAGACTCCCCAGCTAAGGGAGGCTGTGCAGATACAGGACCAGAGAATGAGTGGGTACCAGAACAGGGTCCCGGGTGGGAGTGGGACAGGGACTGGAATTTGCTTCCCCTCCTTAGGAAATATCTGCATTGCTGCCACTGGAGCAGTTCCATTGAATTCAGTGGGACTCTTCACCTGACAGGCTTTGCAGGATTGGGCCCATGCCAAGAACGATGCTTACCACTAGCAATATGACAACAATTAAAATCTCTTTAAACTACATGCTTTGTTCAATTACCCTGTGTTTTTTTTTACTGGATAGGTGCTTTGAGGATTTTATACATCAAAATAAATGTTTACAACATGCCTTTTTTTAGAGTCTGTGGACATTATTGCTCCTCTGGTCCTGATTCACTAAGGAGCTGAGAACCACCAGTTCCCACCTAAGAAATTGGGAGTTGCAGGTGATCAGAACCATTATTATTATGTGTGAACCATTGCAAGTGATCAGAACCTTACTATGTATAGTACAATACTTACCATTGACCTGGTGGAATACCATATTTAGAATGATCATGCATTATAGCAGAACTTCCAAAAATGTACCAACACTTTGGCTTACCTATTGTTATGTTTCCAAAACCAAGTGTTATTAGTCTTTCCTTGTGTTCATTGAGCAGGTGTTTTGATTCTGTTAGCACTCCATTTGTCCACAGGAGTAAATTTGTAAACACGGAATGGATCACCCCAAACCTAGAAAATAGATTAGATATTGATACAATCTGTACAAAGGATTTCACCCCATCTATCTTAAATGGAATCCATCACTTTTTACTGAATACGACTGACACTACTTTACTCCTCAATGGCTGTAAAACAAACAAACAGTCTCCTTACAGCATGCTTCATGGTGAAACAGGTTAAATAGGTGGGTCTTTCAGGATGTTATAAAAAGGCAGGGGTTTAATCTATTAATTTGCACTGTAAGTAGGATGCTGCTCTTATTTGCTATAATCCCTTGTACAATGGCATTGTTTATATTTATATGATGGCATTATTTCCAGGAATAGCATATGTAATTCTTTGGAAATAGTCATATATTATATAGCAACTTTCTGGATGGGTTTATATGAAAGTTCATGCTTATGACAACGATTTAGCAATCTAAACAGGTTGCTAAATTGGTTTAATATGCTCTATTGCTCCCACTCCTGCACAGGTACCTCAAAGCATTCTGCACTCCTTCCTCACACGCACTGTAGCCATCTTTTCCTTACAGAGATTCCCCTGCCTTCTCCAGATTCCTCTCCATTCATTTTCATCTACGGAACAAGATTTCCTGGCTGAAATTGTCAAAGCCACATAGGGGATTTAGCCGACAGTTCCAATAAAAATAGATGGGAATTGTGCAGTTAAACACTTAGGAGGCTTTGAAATCTGAGTCTCAGAATGCAATCCAATCTGGGGCAAGAGAAGGATGTCTGGGGTAAGCAGTGAGATAATGGGTCAAAACATAACAGTAACCGCAAACTGTGATGTTTTGACTCATTATTGTAGAATCCTGTGGCATTTTTTCTAAGAGTGAACCAGTCTTGGTTCCTCCACTTCCCACTGTTTACCGCAGACTTCTTTCTTTTGCACCAAGTTTCAAATCTGTTTGCATTGCTGCTTCTGGGCAGTTTCTTTGAGTAATTTTTTATCTTGCCTTTGCTCAAAATCCCAGATTCAAAGATAAGACACTATAAGCAATCCACTTATAAATAGATCTTATTTCATTAGCTCACACTGCAAGCCTTATTTTGATATTAACTAAAAGAATAGTATTTAACATGATTAAACAAACAGAACAATATGTTTTAATGTCACACTGTATAGAGGTACTGCAGAGCATATAACAGAGGCTCTATTGTGCTGCTGCAGTGAAACTAATAATGGAAGTAAAGAACTAATACATCACATACATTTCCAAGAGCATTCCCACAGTTGTATGAACTGCCCCCAAACCCAGCTAACAGTGTAAGTGATATTGTGTGTGGATTTTCAGTTGTGATGCATAAAATATGACTTCTTAATTCAGGACTCAGGAACCTGTCTAAAAATGAAAGTCAAGTTTGGTCAAATATTTATTATTTGTACAACAATAGCACTTGGAAGCCCCAGTCAAGATCAGACCTCATTGGCTCTGTATAAAGACACAGTGAGAAAGTTCCTGGCTCAAAGACCTTACAATTTATATTGATAAGACAAAGGTGAGAGACAAAACATAATGAAAGTGACTTGCCTAAGGTCACACAGGAGGTCAGAGGCAAAGCCAAGAATAGAAACCAGCTCTCTTGGCTCCTGCTGTATCCATTGGACCACACTGCCTCCCTTGCTTTAGACAATACACCAAATCACTTCATACTATCTCTCACTCTTTCTATTTCACTCCTCACAGTGACTGTGTAAGGCAGCTGAATAATAAGCAGAACATAATACAAAGAGACTTGCTAAGAGCTACAAGGGGGGTCATCACTGCTAGCAAGATTTGGTTTTACGAGTTCCTGGCTCCAACTCCTGAACCTGGGTCACTGGACCACACCTGTCTCTACTCAATACGCTGAAGTTGCGTATCTTCGGTTGATCCCTCCCCATACTGTAGACCAGCCCTAAGTCACGTAGGCACTTTTGAAATTTGATCCCTGGCTACTGTAAGTCTTTTTGCTGATTTCTTCCCCTTTCTCAATGGTGTTGCCTATATTTTTTATTAGTTTTTCATTCATGAATTAATCTTGTCTCTGCTAGAATGCTGCCCACCTGTGCAATCATAGTTTTAAGAAGTATTTTCATAGATACTACATAGTCTGACATTTCCATCTATTTAATTTAAAATAAAAAGAGCTATCACTAAGATATAGGATGCTGCTCTGTATTCCCACATGAGAGGCCCCACTGGAGCCTTAAAGAAGAAGAAAGCCAAAAAGAATGGGGGTGGGAAAAGCAGGAATTGATACTAAAGGTTCAATCCTTCACTCCTACCTGACTGTGTGTCTGTAAGGTAACTGGGAAGCTCAGGAACTTGGGGATGGGGTATAAAAAAAAATGTCTTGTGATCATTGGTTCAGTTTGCCTGCAATGTGAAATCAGATGGTGATCGCCGTCCTCTGTCTGTAGCACAGCTGACACTTCTGCAAGCAGAGAGGAGGGTGCTACCAGCACTATTGGTGATGTTCCTTCCAAGCCAGAGTTTAGACACACTGAGCCTGATTTACAGAGGTGCTGAGCAATCAGAACTCCAAGCGAAGTCAATACAGGGACTCATTATTCCTGGAAATTGGGCCAACTTTTGGGAGCCGGGTAGGAAAGGTTTAATTGTTCCTATATATTCTATGTGTATTTTGTGACTAAAGTTATGGGTATAGTCTTTATAATCTATGACTTTATACTATCTACCAGGCACTTCTCTGGTCTCCATTAGTGTAGTATCAATCAGTGCCAATCTACTAGGCCTATCTACTGGTCTCCATTAGTGTGGTATCTGAGCACCTCACAGTCTCTAATGCATGTATCCTTATAACAGCTCTGTGAGGTAGGGAAGTGCTATTAATTCCATTGTACAGATGGGGAACTGAGTTAGAGAGAGACTACATGACTAGCCTAAAGTCACTCAGGAAGTCTATGGTAGAACAGAGAATTGAATCCAGGTCTTCCAAGTTCCGGGATAGTGAATATAGTCCTCTATTTCAAGATCATCTGAGTGTATTTAGTGTTTCTGATTAGTGGGATATGTAAATCACACTGTAGATATCAAGGTCTGCCATCAGGTGTGTGCAAAAATCCCTCTGACTTCAACTGGAGCTATATGGGCTTACCTCAGAACAGAATTTGTCCCGCAGTATATTTGCAAATTCATAGCTGGGCCAAAGAAGGCATTCCCCCAAAACAATTTAAGATGGTGTCAAATGTGTGTCATTGAATGCAAGCTACTGTACACACTGACTGATGCCAGCACCCTTGACAACTAAATAAATTAAACCTGCGACATACAGGTGGTATTTCCTTACTCTGAGAAAGGTACGTGTAACTCCAAAGATGAAAAGTAGCTATGTTGTAGCAGTCATGTCACATGATTTAATTAGTGGAAAAATTATGCATATTCTTTAACTATTTTTTAAAGAAGTATAAACACTGTTTAAATTGAAAACATAAATCAAAAAATAGTGATTCACCCTCTCACTTACTCCAGTAAATGGAATTGCACCCGAGTTGCACAAACATAAATAAAAGGAGAATCAGACTCCAAAAGTTTTCACTATCTGCATTTTTATATGATAATACAATACATGTTAAGGGGCCAGCAGCCTTTCGGAAGTGGTGTGCCAAGTCTTCATTTATTCACTCTAATTTAAGGTTTTCTGTGGCAGTAATACATTTTTAATGTTTTTAGAAAGTCTCTCTATATAAGTATATAATATATAACTAAACTATTGCTGTATGTAAAGTAAATAAGGTTTTTAAAATGTTTAAGAAGCTTCATTTAATTTAAATTAAAATGCAGATTTTATCAGTGTAGTGTGATCCTTGCCCTGGCTATTCCTTGCTGATTTTTCCAATGTCCCCAGGCAGCCAGTGGGCTGAGTGAGCCGGCGGCTGGGACCCTGGATGGCAAAGGGCTGGCAGCCGGGACCCCACACTAGCAGCGGAGTGCCACTGAAAATCAGCTTGCATGCCGCCTTTGGCACGCATGCCATAGGTTGCTGACCCCTGTGTTAAAACAATATACATACAAACTAGAAGTTATGTTCTAGAGCTAAATCATATTCATTTTACCTTTCAAGTGTTTTGAAAGACTGGATAATATCCTTGGCATGACACCAAAGAAAATACACCTAAATGCAAATACAGACAAAATAGAATCAATTCATTTGGATAAATGTCACTATAATTGTGAATATTAACAATGAAGGTGGATATACAGGAAAACATTGATGGCCAGATTCTCTGCTGGTGTAAATTGGTGCCGATCCATTGCCCTCAGGAGCAATTGATCTGAAATGACCCTTGGCCTCCTGTGCCATTCACCTAGAAATTGCCTGCCACTCAGAAACCTAACATCTCTCATACACACAAACAGTGGAATATATTTCAGAGGAAACTTCATTAAACATGTCTCATCCAAAATATATCCCAGATCACTGCCAATCTGACCTGGAAGAAAATTCCTTCCCGGCCCCACAAATGGCTGGCAATCACAAGATGTTTGGGACCCTGAACATGTGAGCTCCTTGAGCTGGTGCCAACCAGCCAATGACCTGAGTGAGAGAGTGCTCAGTTCCACCTCACGGCTCTGGCCCACTGCATCCAATGTCCCATCTCCAGCTGTGGCAAGCATGGAGATAAAAAACAAATAAATACAAAAACAACCCAGCATAATTGAGGAGCTTGGGATCGGAAGAGGAGACTCCCTTCCTGATACCTGCACATGGCTGGCTGAAACTCTGAAGCATGAGATTTTAGGGACATCAGACTGGAAGTGAGCCCCAGGGCTTGCCCCACCATCACAAGTAACCCCATCAAATTTGTCTAGCCCTCTATTAAATCTAACTAAATTGTTTGCCCCACAAGTCCTATTGGGAGGCTGTTCCAGAACCTCATTCCTCTGCTGGGCAGAAACCTTCTAATTTCCAGCCTGAATTTGTTCATAGCCAGTACATACACATTTGTTCTTGTACCAATATTGTCCTTTAGTTTAAATAGCTCTTCACCTTTCCTGGTGTTTACCCACCGATGTATTTATATAAAGTAATCTTATCCCCTCTCTGCCTTTTTTTTGCAAGGCTAAAAATGCCAACCTTTTCCAGTCTCCTCTCATAAGATAGATCCTCCATTCCCCTGAACATCATAAGAACAGAAGAATGGCCAATCATCCATCTAGACTAGTATTTTGTCTTCCAATAGTGGCCATATCCAGATGCTTCAGAGAGAGTGAACAGAGCAGGGCAATTCATAGTAGTGCTTTTCTACACCTGTTCCAGTTTGTATTCATCTTTCTTCAATATGGGTGACCAGAACTATATACAGTATTCCAAAGGAGATCTTACCAGTGTCTTGTACAATGGCATTAATACTTCTCTATCTCTAGCTCACTTGATACATTGTAGGATTACATTTGTCTTTTTTGTAGTCACACCATGTTGATGATTCATAGTCATCTTGTGATAGACCAACACAATCAGATCTTTATCCTCCTCTGTTTCTTCCAACTGATGAGCCCTTAGCTTATGGCAAAAAAAATTATTCGACTCTAGGTGCATGACTTTGAATTTCATTCCATTTGTATTACTCTGGTTGTCCAAGATCTTCCTGTATAATATTTCAATCCTCCTCTATATTGACAATACCTCAAAACTTTATATCATCAGCAAATTTCATTAGCAGATGCCTACTTTTTGTGCCAAAATCACTAATAAAATTACTGAATTAGACTGGTCCTGAGACTTGAGAAACTCCACTAGTAATCTCCCCCTACTCCAATAATTCACCTTTCAGCACAACCCATTGTTTTCTCACTTTTATCCACCCTATAATTCACCATCTTGTACTGATCCTCATCTTCTCTAATTTCACTAATAATTTCCCATATGGTATCAAGTTAAATGCTTTACTGAAGTCCAAGTATATTAGCTCTAATGCCCCTCCCCTATCTAAAAATGGTTCTCTCTTCTCCACAGAACCTTTGAAAACAACATTGCGTGTCTGCTCTGTCTGCTAACAGTCCCAGCGAAATGGAGTTCTGAGATATCAAAAACACATTAGGTAGTTTTATAATTAACAATAAATTAAGGCTTAAATTTTCACATATGTCCATTTTTTCTGGGCACCTCAATTTTTGGTGCCAAACTTGAGATATCCAGGGCCTGATTTTCTGCAGCCCCCATTGACTTCAGCTAGAATTGTGCATGATCAGCACCTCTGATTTAAGGAACTCAAAATTAGTGGACACTTTTGAAAACGTGGGCCTAAGTTTGCACACCATTTCACTGGCAAAACTGAGAATTCTAATCTCCAGCCACGTAACCAGAAGACCACATTCCTGCCATATTTGCCCATCTGTTCAGTGAAACATTTGCCAAATTTAAAAAGGGACTAAATAAAAACACTGGATCAAAAGACTTTCAAACTTCATAAAAGTTTTGAATGAAATTCAAATTTTCTGGCACAGTTCTTACACTGTGCCCATTGCCATGTTATCTATGCACCTTCTGAAGGTGCATTAAATGACCTGACTAGCATCAGTTATCTGTGTTTTTTTATTTTTCCCTTCTCCACATGGAACTGGAGTTGGAATTCTGCTTCAGAGCTGGTTGTGCAAGGGAATGGAAACTACTTGGGCCTCCCCAAACCATACACTGCGCCTGGCCCTCATGCAGGTGCATAATCTGGCTCACCATCCAGGATGGAGAAATTGTAAAAGGATCTTGATTCAGGTATTCAGCATGATGGAGGCTATTGTAAAATCTCATCAGTCTCTCCCTTTTGACCTATTACATAATAGCAAGGGAGTTGTCTGTAAGTTTAAAAAAATAGAAAAGGAAACACTTCTGTATACAACATATAATCAAATGTGGAATTCATTGCCACATGATGACATGGAGACAAATGGCTGGACTTAGAATACAACTGGATAATTATACATTCCTTATTGCTATATTTGGTGCTACACACACAGTGATGTGTGTAATCAAATAACATGCTTCAGGGTGAAAACCATCATTTACTTGTTTCAGGAAGGAATTTCCCCAGATGAAAAAGCATTGCACAACTACATAAGTACATTATATAGGGGTTTTGCTTTTCTTTGAAGAATCAGATATTCATTACAGTCAGCCGCAGGATACCAGACTAGATGGATCGATGAACCTGTATGGCAAGTTCCTGTGCAGAAGTAACAGTGAAGTGTATTTGTCTCATTTCATATAAAAAAAATTATGACAACTATGTGCCTAACTTGAACTACAAAAAGGTATATTGTTCCAAATGTGGGACCAAATTTTTAGGAGACCTTTTTATCTATGTGAAACATTTATACATACATCTCTATGTGTGAGGAGCTAGTTCATTTTCAGATACAAACAAGCACTTTTGGATACATATTGAGTAACTTCTTGCTCAACTGCTTGATCTGCATGCTCAAATCCCATTTTGCATGCAGAAAGGGGTATGCACACACAAAAAGTTTATCCTTTAACAATTTTTCTCCTAATATTTTTAGTAACTAGTTTAGGAAAAACAGAGCAAGAGGAACAGACAAAAGTTATGCTTGGTGAGAAAAATAGACATAATAACAAACTAAAACTGGTTGCTTTTACCTGTAAAAGCGTATGCACTGCATGTGTGACAGGAAAAATGCCTTCAGTTGCTGATAAACACTTTGAAAATCCAATAAAATATCCAATTTTAAAAGAGTCCAGAATTAAAGTAATCACAGCAAATAATGTAATCCCACCTAAGACAAAACAAATATTAGAAAAAGTTAATATACAGTTAACCTGTCTTCAGAGAATCTGTACTAATAAATAAAAATTCATGTTTCGAAAAGGCTATCCCTACTAATCAGAAAAATAAGTAAATGGTCATAAGATCAGTTTACTCCATGCATTAAAGCTCTGTAATTCATGAAAGCTCCTTCACAATCTGTGACGTAAGCATAACCACAATACATGAATAGCTCACGTAGTATGTAGGGACCAATCTTACAGTTCCCAGGGGGTTGAGGGCATTCAGCGTCTTGTAGAAGCTGCTCAGCACCTTGCTGGATCAGAGCCTCAAGTAACTGTAGCACAGAGCCAGTTATACAGTCAAATGAATTAATGCACTATATAGCTACACAGCAAACTATACTGCTCACAGAGCTGAACAATAATGTTACAGTCTCCTGACCCAAGAGTCCTACACTGGGCAGTAATACAATCACTTGGTATGCCATCTCAATTGTTCAGAAGATTATACTGAACCACTATAAGTCAGAGACCAAAAACTGTATGCTTTTCTTTTTACAAATACACTCAGATTTCAGACTTCATCCTGAGAGCCATTACTTTAACATACATACATAAATAAATAAACAAACATTTGTCTAAATTTGTATGTAATGTTTTTAAAGGATTTTTAAAATGTTTTCTTTACTGGTTTTGTTTAGCATAATTCCAATGTCTTTCACTTCAAAGATCTAAATGGGAACTCATTTTGGAAAGCTATATGATAAGCTACAGCTATGTTGCTATTGAACCTTATTGTACCAGCATAATTAAGCAACAAGACACAACGGGAGATAAAATTACTGAGCTAGACTCTGAGACCTTTATTCATTTTTTTTCCTAAGTCCTTATTCAGACAAACTCCCATTGACTTCAACTTAACTTTAGCTGAATAAAGCCCAGGTAAAAACTGCCTAAGGACCCTCAGAACTTAGATCACTGTGTCTTTGTCCCTGTTTCTTATTGCTCAAAGAGAATTGTGGTATAAAGATGGTAAATGATATCACAAGAGTTGACTTTATTCAGTATTTATATTACACCTAAAGGGCCAAATCCTGCTCACCTTTTTAACATGAGCTGTTCCACTGGAAGCATTGTTTTGGGGCAATACATATTTTGTTCCCTAAAACTAAAGTTAACAAGTCAACCAAGGAGGCTTTTCATTTTTATAATAATATGTTAAATACCCTACTAAAGATGATCTATTTATCTGAATGAAAATCTTTAAAATATAGTGTAATTGTTGCTGTTTGGGAATTATTCATATTTAAAGTGTACTCACCTGTTCATTACAAATGAACAAGAAGCTCCAACATGGGTGAGGTAGTACCTTTTATTGGACCAGAAGTTGGTCCAATAAAAGGTATTACCTTACCCACCTTGTCTTTCTAATACCCTAGGACTGCTTACAAGAAGCTCTAAATCAAGTGCAGTGAAGAAAAAAATACATTAGTCACTTTTCTACAGCCATTTTAAAAATAACATGGTTTATTCAATTCAGTTGCTCTTTGTCAATATACAAGAACAGATTTGGGAACAGAATGCAATCTGAATAATTTCATTTCCATTAGTATTTTAGTTTAATATTTTACAAATACTCGCTATATAAAAAATCAAAGACCAAAATCCCTAGAGATATGCCTTACACAGCAGAGAATTTGGCCTCAACTTTTCACTTTTATAGTTCAAAAATTCACTCTGCAAACACCTGTATGTGTGATAATTTTACTCAAGTGAGTATTCCCATTGAGTTCAGTTGGACTAGTTATTAAGTGAGTGATGTTACTCACATATGGAAGTATTTTCAGGATTTGGCCCTAGGTTTAACTACAAGTACTGTATAATTTTTCATTATGTACACAAGTAAATTGTACTGTAAGGTGGTAGATTCTAGACTGCTTTAGCAGTTAATCATTTAGGTTTCCTTCTACAAGGAATTAATATTGTTCTAAAGGGGATTAGCATTGTTAATTCCATTAAAATAACTTGCAGGACTAATTTCTAGAAATACCAAGAAAATTACTGCCAAAAAATGCAATTTTAAAAATCAGTCTATTTGGATTTTTTTCTAGTAGTTTCAACATGCCTTGAAGACTTATTTCATTTTGTATATAATTATCTCATCAACAGGAAACAAGATCCTTTTGCAGCCACAGTTTATATCACATTGGAGAAAAACTTCATTGGTTCTTGTTTAATAAATTCTTATACATAGACTGACTTGGTGTGTGATTGGAAATGATTTAAGACCTTAATCCTGATCCCAGTGGGAAAACTCCCATTGAGTTCAGTGGTGTAGGCTCAAACCATAATATATAATATTTATATACAGTATTATAAATATATGTATACATCATTTTTCCTCACTTTAGTTAAGTACTATATATATAGTAAATATATATATAATATATATATTATATATATATAATATTTTAAACTATATAATTATATATTTATAATTTAAAACAATGTAAAATAGTGAGGCAATGTGGTCAGTGAAAAGAATACACAGTCCTAGGGTCTGATTCTGCAAGCTTTTTTTCATTACTTATGAGAAGAGTTTAACTGAGTTTAAGGCATTACTAAGGTGAAGAAAGAAAGAAAGAAAGAAAGAAAGAAAGAAAGAAAGAAAGAAAG
>ML677326.1:19996667-20209653 GCA_007922305.1 Dermatemys mawii | reverse complement strand
AAGAAAGAAAGAAAGAAAGAAAGAAAGAAAGAAAGAAAGAAAGAAAGAAAGAAAGAAAGAAAGAAAGAAAGAAAGAAAGAAAGAAAGAAAAAGATCAGGTTTAAACACACAAAAGCAAAAATAATCATATCTTAGATTCCTGATCAGACCCCTCCACTATGCACATAACTTGTTTTTGCATGAATCAGCTGTTGTATATTTATTGTAACTCCCTTCCATGTAACTTTGTATTGCACATGGTCATGGATTTCCTTTAATGAGGGTTCTAGATTTCACATTTTAGACAATTATTCTAAATGGTCAGTGGAGAAACACTTACTTTCCCCCCACATAGCATAATCATGATTTCTGTTATAATGAGTATTTCTGCATACACGCTTCCTTTGTTTCTCTCTAAATATGCTATCGGTTCAAACTTGCTCCCATTGAAGTCAACGAGAGCTGTGCCATTGACTTCAAGGAAGCCGGGTAGGTCTTCTGTGACTCATATAAATTAAAAATATTTTATTTTGGCTGGTTCAAACAACAAGTAGTTAAGCTAATGTCTCAGGCCAATACACCAACAACATCTACAAAATGCCTAACATTCAAATCTGAGGCTAAGGGTCATAGTCCAAGTTAACTAGGTTGGCCATAATTTAGATATAACACATGCTGTTTGAGAAAAGAATAGGATAAACTTGATCATGAAAGCAATTTGTTTGTTCCTCCCTTTTTTTCATAAGATGTCCACCTCATTTGATTGATCTTCACTGTTTTCTTATGTAATGCCTATGGCTCTTCTTTAACCAGGGTATCAAGACAGGAAAATGCCATACTGGAGTAAGTCAGGCAAAGGACTTCATTTATGCATCTTTCTTGCTAAGTTTTGAGGAAATGACTACTTGGGGCATGTTCATATAATCCTAATGAAAGGAAAACAGCACTGAAGTCAATAGAAACGTTACCTATATTAAGACTTCAGGAGATATGCTTTGAATACCATACAAATTGGGAAAGAACAATGCTCTAAGGTTCAAACTGCCAATATCTAGTCACAAATGGATCTGGTTGGAAATGAATATAAAAAGATATATAACTATATAAAAAGATGTTTTTGTTCAGTAATTCTCACCCAACATTTATGCTGGTAAAATGCAAGCCATAAGTGATATAGTAATTACAGTTTTTCACCATGGTATTCACTGACTAAAGAAAATGCATAAAATATGTCATTTATTGGGCATCAAAATGTTGGGCAATGAAATCCAACTAAGTAATCTAGATAAATATTAACATTTTCTAGTCTAACCAGTCTTTTTTCTAGTTTTATCAGTTAAATCATGCACATTTTCTTTATGCAATATGAACAAAGAGGCACATTCTAAAAAACTAGCTAATAAAGCTGGCCAAAAAAATGAGGAAAACTTGTGAAAATTATCGTGAAAATGGTGAGAGTATTTAATGGTCAGAGTGATTAACCAGTAGAACAATTTACCAAATGTTCTGATGGATTCTCCATCACTGACAGTTTTTAAATCAAGATTGGATATTTTTCTAAAAGATATACTCTAGGAATTATTTTGGGGAAGTCCTATGGCCTGTGTTATACAGGAGATCAGACTAGATGGTCACAGTGGCCCCTCTGGTCTTGGAGTCAATGAATCAATGATAAAAATGTTTCTTTTCTTTTTTTTTTTCAAACTTTTAAACAGTTCTACTAGCTAACCATTTTTATTACAAAATTATTGATACTTTTGAAAAGATCAGTACTGTAGTTCTAACTCTGGAAAAAGAAGGTAATGCGAGTCTTGCCAGAGTAAGTACTACAGGATTTGACCTTTTTTAATAAAGCCAGGTATGTTTGCTTCTAACATTGGTTAAAGGAATTGTCTAGAATTATCCAAGCAATAATTAAGCATAGGAAAATGTGGTCTGAATATCAGGAAAATTTTTCTGTGAAATTTATTACATTGTGAAATAAGTCATCCAATGAAAATTGTGGAAGACTCATCACTTGACAAAGCATTAAAGAATGTACTGTAAAGCTCAATCCTGCACTGGCAGTGAAAATGGATAAGATGACCTAATAGTTCTTTTGCATATCTCATTTCTAAAATTCATTGATTCATTGATTCATTTCAGCCTCCATGGAAAGTGAAAAAATATGCCACAAAGATAAAGGACCAGATTTTGCTTCCCTTACTCATGTTGAGTAGTATGTTACTCTGTAATTGATGGAACTATTCAAGGAGTAAAGCGCTACTTAATGTGAGTAAAGGTAGCAGAACTTGGGACAAAAATACAGCCAAATTCAACCCTGCCATAATTCAAATGACAACCCAAGAAGAATTTGACCCGTCTATCCTCTTAAAGTAAAACTGTTTAACTACCAGAATTTGGCTAAGAATGGCATATTATTATGGGAAATAGTAAATAATAAGCAGTGACAATTCATGTGATGCCATATTAATAGTATAAATTTTTAGCAAAGTGACTATGCAGAAAACATATGTATAATTTTGGGTTTTAATAAAACACAAATTTCAAGTACTGTTAATACTGGCAATATAAGACTAAAGAAGGCACAACAGTAGGGCTGAGAAAGAATGACATTTAATAGCAACTACTTATTGTTTTGAATTATCACATTTTAGACTTCCTAGTTTTTCTTTCTAAGTGATAGTCACTAGCTTCTGCACAGAGAATTTTCTCTTTTTGCATCAAAGCCATGAGATATTATTTTTAAAATTTCTGTGGTCCCAGTGATTTATGCAACCTCTGTATTGCATTTAACTCACCCATGTTTCCAGTCTACCATTTACAGGGCTACAGGCAGAAAAAAAGGCTGTTGATAAAAACAGCCTTGCCAGCTGGAATTCCAAGCTACAGCTCAATAGTTACTGCAAAGGACCTTGCTTTTTTCCTGCAATCTTGAAACACAACATTCTTTCAAGTTAATGTGATTTTGTCATGCTATTCAATGCACCATTTAATAAAACCATTGAGGGTGTATGTCCCATATGCACATGATTATGCAAATAATTGCTTTTGTAAAAGCCTTGCAAAACTTCCCAGAAATTCCCTTTTTTCCTACAGGTGCTACCTGAATGGTACACATAGTTCCTATCCTAAACTGCAAGCTCTTTGGGGAAGGGTCCTTGTCTTCTTGTCTCTCTGAAAAACACCATAAATACTTATGGCACCTTAAGAACATAAGAATAGCCATGCTGGGTCAGCCCAATGATCCATCTAGCCCAGTATCCTCTCTTCCAACAATGGCTGGTACCAAATGCTTCAGGTGGAATGAACAAAACATGGCAATTATCGAGTGATCTATCCCCAGCTTCTGGCATTCAGAGGCTTAGGTACACCCAGAGCATGGGGTTGCATCCATGATCATATTGGCTAATAGCCACTGATGACCTATCCTTCATGAACTTATCTAATTCTTTTTTGGACCACAATATAGTTTTGGCCTTTATAAGATCCTCTGGCAATGAGTTCCACATGTTGACTTTGTGCAGTGTGAAGAAGTACTGCCTCATGTTTGTTTTAAACCTGCTGCCTATTAATTTCATTGAGTGACCCCTGATTCTTGTGTTATGTGAAGGGATAAATAACACTTCCTTATTCACTTTCTCCAAACCATTCATGATTTTATAGAACTCTGACACAATCGCCTTTTAGTCATCTCTTTTTTTAAGCTCAACAGTCCCAGTCTTTTCAATATATCCTTATAAGTAAGATTTTCCATACCCCTAATCATTTTTGTTGCCCTTCTCTGTACTTCTTCAAATTCTAATATATCTTTTTTAAAATGGGGCAACCAGAACTGCATGCGGTATTCAAGGTGTGGATGTACCATGGATTTATATAGTGGCATTATGATATTTACTATCTTATCTATCCCTTTGCTACAGGTAATACAGGAAATAAATAATAATAACTTATTTGTATAGATAGGCTTTGACACCTGTGATGCATTCTGTTATAAAATAAATACTACTGCATTGCTTGAAAAGAGTGCACTTCCCAAGTCCCAAATTCCTCTAGACAAACAGACTCACACATACATAATTGCCTGATCTAACCTAACTATCCTATTTTCAATGTGCCCGCCATCCTGGTATCTAGGTTTTAAGTAAGTAGGGTGTGGGAGGAGTTTTGGGGGTGAGTTCAATCTTTAGTATGTTCATCTCAATGCTTGGTATCCATATAATCTATATCTACATCTATTTTTATATCTAGATATAACTATGTAGTTGATTTTATTTTTTGTTTGTTTGGTTTTTATTGTTTTTGTACAGAAAATAAGAAAATGATAATTATGAAGAACAGAAGAATAACGAAATGAAAAGGAGCTTAAAATACACTGATGTCAAGCCTATCTCTGGATCTGGTAGGAAAGGTAGAAATTAGGAGATTTCAGAGGAACCCTCTGAAAGTGAAATTTCTCTTTTCACAGTAACTTGACTGACAAGTTGCAGGTTGCATGGAACGAATCGACTAGAAATTTCCATTCTGCTTGAGTATAGGGACCTTCACTGCTGTAGGGCCAAGGGTAGGGCAAGTACAAGACCATGGATTTGGCCCTAAGACGGCGCTGAGCCCCTTGGGAAATTGCTGGGTTTTTTCGATTTTGGGGGGCTATCCTCGCAGGAGAAACCAAAGCGGGGCTTGGCTCTGCCAGTTAAAGGGAAGTGGGGCTCGCGACTTACACTTTAACCAGCGGGCTCCTGCGTGGGTGTCTTTCTCTTCGATCAGCGTCCTCTGGGTGTAGCTCCTGAAGACGTACCACAGCATCCAGAGCAGCTGGATGAGCATGATGGTGATGAGATAGGAGAGCAGCTCCTGCCTCCTGATGCCCACCGCATGCACCGCCCAGGCGAACATGAGCAGCAGCCCGGCGAGGAACAAGTTGATGCCGTACTGGCTGCTCAGGATCTCGGAGTTTTTCTGCGGGCACCTGCCTCCCACCAAGCGGCTGTCCCCAGACTGCTCCGGGGGGCCCTGCGCCGACTTCTCCATCTCCCACTCCTCCGGCTCCCGGCTGCTTGGGTAAGGCTGCGGCTGGTCCGGGGATCCCCCGCGGCTCTTCTCCCCAGAGCCGGGGGTGGTGTCTGCGTTTTCTTCCACCATCGCGGCCACGCGCGAGTTTCCCTTCCCCTCTCTGCCTGCCCCGTCTCCTGCCCCGGTCTCCTCCCTTCTCCCTGTCGGGCTGGGCAGGTCTCGGTGGCCCCAGAGCAAGTTCCTCGCCGCTGCTCGCTCGCCTTGGCCGTCCAGGGAGTCCGAGGCGGGGTTTTATGCAGCCGGCCGGCCGGCAGGGCTGGGGCAGGTCCCGCTGTCACTGCCCGCGGGCTGGCGCGGGACAGGATTGGATGTCAGCCGCACACCGCTCTGGGGGAGACTCCTTCTGGCCCTGCCCCGGGGGCTGTTCGCCGGGAGGGGTCTAGGGATCCGGCGCGGGGCCGGGGAGGCGCCTATTGGAGGAGTGTGTGTGGGAATGGCGGCGCTGGGTGCAACTCAGAGGGGGTGATGCACGCGGACGGGGGTGATTTGGGAGCGCAGCGTGCCAGGCAACGAGGGAAGGCTGCTGAAGCGGGGAGTCGGGGGGTCCCTGTTATGGGGGAGGGCTGAGCAGTGCGGGGCTGGAAGAGAGGGGCAGGGTGTTTGGCGGTGGGGAAGTGGGTAATGTAGCTGTAGTGATGGGACGGTAGGAGTGAAGGACGCAAGCGGTGGCTGGAGTGGTTTCTTTTTAGGGGTGTGTAATGGAGAGGTGCAGCGGGATTTGAGTGAGGGCGGGTCGTCAGAGTGTAGGGGGCCAGGCCTGTGGGATGGAGCGGTAGGAATATGGTGTATGGAGCATGCTGGTGGGAGTGGGAGGTGTTGGTCGGCTTAACTGTGGAGGGAATGGGCAAGAGAGGTGAAGGAGTTCCCCGTGTAGGGGCTTGAAGAAGGGGTGGTCTGTCAAGGATGAGAGTGGATTGTTTCTCGGTGTTTGGCCAGGGTGTCTGTAATAACGAAGGTGTCGGACTGAAGCGGGTATTTATCAATGCCTAGAGCAGGGGTGCCTGACGTGAAGTAGAGAGGTGTGATGTGCTTTGCGGAAAGGGAAAGGGAAGAGAGAATAATCAGTGCAGAAAAACCCATTAGCTAAGTTATCTTTCCCAGGGGAGCTTTGTGGAAGGGATCCACAAATAATGACAAAGAGCTAAGCCACGTGGTATTAAGAGAGCGATAGAATGTCAGTGTTTCCTAGACAGATTCCTGAAAGGCGTATGGAGTCTGGGATCCGGGCTGGGGATTAATAACAGGTAATTCAATTCCATCTCACTCAGGTGGAAATGTGGTAACTGCCATGATCTGGGACTTTCGTTCCTCTCATCTTATTTTTGGCAGGTAGTACTTCAGCTGGCTATAAAATACCTTTCTTTTCAAGCAGTATCTCTGTTACCCAAGGGGGTGCAATCTAGTAGGCATAGCAAGGAGCTAAGAGTCACGACTTCCAGGCATTGCTGGGTGACATAGGCAAGTCACATATAACCTGATCCTGTGATGTACTGAGCAGCTGGAAAGTGCTGAGACTCCCTCGGTTCCCATAAAGACAGGACAACCAAGGGCACTCAGCATCCTGCAGAACTGGTCACTGAACCCTCTGTGCCTTACAAACAGGAGTATTGTGATGCTTGGCTAACTAACATTTGTAAAGTACTCTGAGATCCTTCAGTTAATTGGTTACATATGTGCTGGTAGAGAATGCCAAACTCAAGGTTTCAAAACAGGTTTAGTTATAACCTCCTATTTTTGCTTACACAAGAAGGAAGCAAGCAAGCAAGCAAGACAAAAAGATTTAAAAACACCCTCTGTATGGCTGAAATTGCCCATCCTTGCTAACTAATTTCCTTTTAAAAACAGAAAATGTATGCAGTTTTTTCCAATTAGGTTGGACTGGAAAAGACAGGGGGCGTTATTCTAAAACATTAATGTCACACTTCCATCACTCTATACTTACTCTGAGGCATAGGACTGACCTTACCAAGGTCAAACTGGTTTTTCAGTACAGAATACAAAATGGTAGTCAACACACAAAACAGAAGACAGTATACAAAATTGAAGTTATAATTTGTTTAGAGATATCACACTGTCATAGCCCCCATTCTAATATGTGTTACTGAAACCTTCTTAGCCATTTTTGGCCTGTTTGATTCCAGCTGGGTATTTGGTCCAGCATGAACCAAAGGGGAATCACCAGAGAGATGAGGTAGCTATGCATTTTGCAACAATTCTGAAGTACAGAGAGTCTTCTACTACAAGACTTCATCAAATACATTATGTTCATCTAGCATGTGAGTCCCTTTGTGGTGTTAAATCAGGATTAGATTTGGTCTGTTGATTCCCACATGGCACTGCAAAGTCCATGCTGAGCTTATGAAGTCCATATTCTGCAGTGGCATTGGAAACAAGGCTGATAGAACGTGGTGACTCCAACATCTGGGTGGATGGTGAATCCTTAGAATCAGCTCCAGATTTCATGGCCACCATAATAACCAGGTAACTATTGCCTTGATGACTTAGCTAGACCAACCATAATCTGATTTTAAGGCTATGGTGCACATACACTGACATGGCAAAGGACTTCAGATATGTTATATTTCTTCTGATAGGTCATAGTCTATCCAGAGTTTGGTAGGGTTTTATAATAATCTTCTATCTTCAATTCTTGATAGAAGGCACCCTATGCACTTTCTTAGTTAACTTTATCTCACAAAGCCATTTTAGTTTGACAAAGCTGGTGGTAGTAAACACATTGCTGCAGCCTGTCATATCCATCTGTTGTCTGACAGAGACAGTAATCGCTTTGGAGTAGGAACTATCTTTTTGTTGTGTTTGCACAGCACTGCACACAACTGAGTCCTAGTCCTGAAGAGATGGGCTTCCACTTGTGTCTACATTTGTGGCAGATCTCTCCTATGTCACTATGCAACTTGCTGTCAGTTATATCTGAGCCAACAATTCATAGCAGATAACATTAATCAAATATGTAAATGTTGTGTATTATTAAACTTATAGACTTCTGTGTATAGGCGACAGTAGACAATGAAACATTCAGATAGTTACATCATCATTTCCCTTTGAAAACTTCTCATATAGTGGCTTTTTACAAGGACTGATTTAATAGGATAAGCTTCTTCAGCACAGCAGCATATTCACCAATTTGTCTTACTATTTACTACTGATGCTGTATTACCTACAGACTTCAGCATCTTATCTATTTCACATCCTTGGTATTTTTTGCAGCACCTCAAGCTTTTTCCTTCATCTTGTGACAACTCTCTTCTATACAGGGCCCAACAGGGCATAAGAATCCAACAGGCTAAGGGACATCTTTGTTATTAATGATTATGCTTGATAATCCTTCCTAGAGCATGAGATTATTGTCTATCATGCTAATATTGTCTCGTTTCCTTGTACTGGTTTGTATCCATATCTTGTCTTATATTTAACCCTGAACTACGTTACACAGTTAGATCAACACAAGACAGCTTGATTGACCTAACTCTGTAAGTGTCTACACAACAATTTTGCTCTCAGTGACATAACTCACCCACTACATTGACATAATAACTCCACCTCCCCGAGACGTTGAAGTAGTTAGGTCAATGCAGTATAAGTGTAGATATTGTGTTGCTTACATCAACTGTTGCTGGCTTTCAGAAGTTATCCCATAATACCCCACAATGACAGTTCAATCCATGAAAGTGCTTCTGGTGAGGATGCACACCGCCAATACAAGGAGCAAAGTGAAGACATGCGTAAGTGATGTAATTACTGTGACGGCTCTATGATAATGTAAGTTAGGTTGACTTAATTTTGTAATGACCTTAAACTGTAAACTGTTTGGGACAGGGACAGTCTTTTTATTGTCTGTTCAATATCTAGCACAATGGGGTCCTAGTTCACGTCTAGGGCTCCTAGGTGCTACAGTAATACAAATACTAACATCATGGGTTTCTTCTGCCTGGACGTTATAGCCATCTGTGTTTCTTTTCATTTTGCAACAATTGTGCTGCAGCTAGGTTCACTTTTACCAGGAGCTTTTATTTTGAAAAACAGTATCAAAATATTCCTTAGAGCAGGTTCCTGAGGGAGATGCACGTCAAAGTCAAAGTGGGAAAACTGGGTGTGTATCATGCAATTTTTTTCAGTCAACAATAGCTGCCAATAGCTGGGTGTGCAAAAGACTGTGGCAGTCTGAGTACAACACGGTATGGAAAGGATCATACATAGGCTGCCATCCTTGTATTGCCTTGTGTGTTGGCATTCTTTAATATACTAAGACCACTGATGGCTGCCATGCTGTGCTCATGTGGCCATGCTGTTTTGCAACTGGGTGGCTTAAGTCACAAATCCACAAACTCTGATCTATGTCCTAGCCTGTAACCAGTCCCTTGGGAGAGACCCCTTTAATATTCTCTGGCCCAAGGACCCACAGGAGCTCTTCCATGACTCTCAAACTGGGCCTTCAGGCATGAGTAATCTCAGTCTCTCTCCATGGCTCCCTGCAGTCAATCCAGCCAAGTCAGAATCATGCCACAGAGACATACTTCAGGGTATAATGCTTTCAGTATTTGAAGTGACACCAGGCAGCTTTTTCCAAACAAGATAATTTCTTAGTGGCAGAGGTTCTGAAAGTCCTTAGGTCAGCAGAGAGAGGCAAAGATTAAGACAGTGTTCAGTCTGGCCATAACCAGGGTGCCCTTGAGCCATGCTGCTGTCAAAATCATCTTGGCTCACTCTCTATCTCTGACCCATTGTCCTTAGTCTGAGGTGAGAGCTGCTGAATGTCTTCCAACAGCCAACTCTTAACCTACCATTGACCCATGCTGAGTTCACATGTTCCACCTGCTGAAGATTCCCATGGATAAGTGTCAACTGTTCAATCCTTGGGGGCTCCCATTATCTTGGTGGATTTTGCATGTTGATATGGGTCAGTTTCAGCCAGTCCTTTAACAACCCATTAATTCCACTTCAGATAGTTATGTGACACAATATCTCATGGCTTCTGCTCTGTCCCAAGTCAGCTTAACTCTTTTGCACCCACTAGGTAGCATTGTCAGAGGGAAACAGAGGCACACATAGACATCATAGAAATACCGCAGAAATTTCTCATGTCATCAGAGGTTACCTGGTGGATCATTGCATTATTAACTGATGAAGGGTCAATATTTGAGGAATTCAAAAGCAATATTTACATGTGAAATGAATACAAATCAAAGACTGGGTACATCCCTGATTAAATAACACCTATGTTTGAAAAATACAAGCCGTCATTACTCAAGAAATACAGTGAGAAATCTTTCTTCTCGGTGCTGACAATGAGGTGGTAAGAAAGACTGAGCAGTTGGCCATATGCATTGTATTTGTTCCAACAAAAGAGGAACATTTCCAGGATTAATGTATCTGAAATACTTGTTGCCATACATGTTAATTCATTGACAATGTTTAAAAAATAATAATTATCCTTGGGGCCTTGTTTTACAATAGCCTCTTCTGAAATCATTCTTTACCCTTTCACTTACACTACAGCTTTATGTGATCAGCTTCTTGCCTCCCTTTTGACACATACTGTACAGACTTAGATGGAGTAGTTCTGTTACTAATTAGGATAGCCAGAATGAGCAAAAAATAACAATGCCTCCTTCAGAATCTAGTCCTCAAAGGGTTTAAACATCCATTTTATTTTATTCCCTTTCCCCTGTTCTGTAGGGTTTCCTTTGTGTTGGGATAACTTTATGATCACTGTTACTATTTACAGCTGTGCAAGATAAAGACAATATTATAAATTCAGATCTCAAAATTTGGAGCATCAACCAGTTGCTTGCAGGACTGGGGAAGGAATTTACTCCAGTATAAAACATTGCACAAGCTTTTTAGGTGAACTGTAGGTCAGGCAGAGCATGTCTCTTCTGTCACATCACATATTGGCCACAGCTGGAGGCAAAACACCAACTAGATTGGTCTGTAGTCTGATTTGGTGTGGCAATTCTTACTTCTTTTTTCTTCCACACGTAGTTTGTGCATGACATCTTTTAAACTATTTCAAATACATCACAATATGTTTCTTTTATTTAACATTCAGCTCAAATGTCCAGGCTAGGCCATTCAGGTTTTTTTTTTTTTAGCTTTAATTTTTTTGAGTGGCCGTAAGGTCTTGCCTTGTCTCAGCAAATTAAGATGACAGATCTAGATGCAGTCAAAACTGGAAAGAAGTGGAAAAATAAAAGCTCCTGCCTCGTTTTCATGACCACCAGCACTACTACTATCCAGTGATCTAAACATCCTGGGGGTATGCAGGTGCAACATGACTGCTCCTTAAAAGAGACAGCAGACACCATGAGTGTCCTCAAATGGCTAATTAAAATAGTGACTACTGACTACTAAAATTCTTCATATTGTTACCTCCTCTCAGCATCAAATATGTCAAACTATATCTAACTTCAAAATATCTGTAGATTATATATACATCTTTAATTTTAGCTTTGGAAAGAACCTGGATACCACTGTGATGGGTCTAGTGTAACAACTGAACCAGAACGTAAAAGAAAATAAGAGGAGTATGTGAAGAACAGCTGTGGTCAATAGCATTAAATGTAAGCACAGTATAAATGAATAGGAAGTCAAAAAAGTGTAATAGAGGGTGGACATGAAGAGTGAGAAGAGAACACACCAATTAGACATGGTGTTAAATATGAAGTGGCTGATCAAGAGAGGATTTTGGAATACTAGCACAAAAGAAAGTGACATTCATAATAACGGACATTCAACCCATAGATTAACGGCCAATCGCATCTGGCATTGGCCACTGTCAGAAGCCAGGATACTGGGCTAGATGGATCTTTGGTCTGACCCAGTATGGCCATTCTTACATTATTATGTAGATTAGAACTTGGTAAAGTTTCTTCTTTTCCACTGCCATAACTGTATGAAAAACTATTTCTGTTAAGTAATATTTATTCTGAAATATATACAGGCTTCTAATATCAGTGTTCATGATAAGAAAAATGGAAACATGATTTAAGTGCACGTAACAGTGAATTTTGTGCAATCACCTATTCAGGCAAATATGATGCAAATGTTTTATGGAGAAAATGATAGTTTAGGTCTCTCTGGCATTGTTCTCACCTAACAAAATCTCTCCTCTAAGGGCTCAGCTACTTAAGCATTTAGTTTATGACAAGCCAGGAAGCTCGCAGGCCAGCTTAAAATGTCCCGTGGGTCGTAGTTGGACTAGATCATGCATGTTCTAAGTGAGTGTCCGAACCAGCAGGTTTTGGAGTCAGTCACACTCTCTTTGGCCCAATGACTCAGAGTATTTACCCAAAGTGAAATGGCTTCAACAGGAGAGATTATGAAAGACTCATATCAAAATATCCCTTACCCCAATGATTAGGATACTCTGAGGGACAGGATTTGAACAGAGGTCTCCCACATCCTAGTTGAGTGCTGGGCTAACTGCTGTGCTAAATTGTAAGGGAGGCACCACTACTATCTCTTCTTCGATTTTGAATGGGGCCCTGAAGGTGAGAAAGGTGTTACCCCCCCGCACCTATCTCCACCAGCTTTGGGGCTTGAGTTGGGACTTAGGCATGATCCAGGTGGCTGGATATCTAGTACAAGGCATTATATGCAGGCCCTGGGGTAGAAACTAAGGTGCTGAAGGAACTTTTACCACTGAATTTTAGTATCAGAGAGGTAGCTGTGTTAGTTTGGATCTGCAAAAGAGACAGGGAGGTATGTAGCACCTTACAGACGAACAGATCTTTTGGAGCATAAGCTTTTGTGGGTGAAGACCCACCTTGTCACATGAATGTCATGGAATTCTCCAGGGGCAGGTATAAACATGCAGGCAAGAATCAGGCTAGAGATAACAAGGTAAATTCAATCAGGGAAGATGTGGCCCACTGCCAACAGCTGATCTGGAAGTGTGAACACCAAGAGAGGAGAAACTGCTTCTGTAGTTGGCGAGCCATTCACCATCTTTGTTTAATCCTGGGCTGGTGGTGTCAAATTTGCAGATGAACTGTAGTTTAGCAGTTTCTCTTTGAAGTCTGGTCTTGAAGTTTTTTTGCTGCAGGACATATGCCTTTAAATCTGCAAAATTTTAAGCACCGAGTGAATTTAGGAGCCTACAGGATTAAGTGGCAGCTGAGCAGGGGACAAAGTGGAGAGGCCATGGCTTATGTACTCAAAAAGCCAGAATGTTGCATATTTTTGTTGCAATCTCTTCCAGTCTACTGTTCCAGCCACACTGGGTTCTACAGGAACAAAGGACAAGAAAAATTTGGCTAGAAATCTGGCATGCCATGAAAGACAGCAAATCACCAGAGAGCATTCCACAGGTGGAAAGAGCTTGAGATGAGATTAAGGTTAAAGGCCACCATAGATGATCAGCATCAAGAGAAGATTGCATCATAGTCTCTTTACTGACAAAATGTTCTGAAAAGGCTCATTGCCATTGTGAGAATGTTTGCTACCCAAAACCTAGCACCGTGTGGCACTTCAGATCAGCTATATGTGCCAAACAATGGAAACTTCCTTAAAATTGTAGAGCTGATAGCTGCATTTGAGGCTATACTCCAGGAGCATCTAAGAAGAGTCACCACCCAAGAAACGTACACACCCCACTACCTTGGAAAAACAATTCAAAATGAGATCACACAGTTACTGGCAACAAAAATCAAACAGGAGATTGTGGCAGATCTGAAGTCAGCAAGATAGTACTCTTTACTCTGGACTGCACACCTGACAGCCATATGGAACAAACAACTTTAATGGTGTGTTTTGTAACAACAACAGAACCTAATGAAAATGTCCCTGCAATGGTGACTGTCAGAGAGCATTTTCTAGAATTTATTGCCATTGATGATACTACAGGAGCTGATATAACAAATGTGCTTCTTGAAAAGCTGGAAGATACGGGAATTGCGATAGCTGACATGAGAGGTCAGAACTACGATAATGGTGTCAACATGAGAGGAAATATCAGAGGAGTGCAGACAGGGATCCTAGAGTTAAACCCTCAAGCTTTTTTTTGTCCGATGCAGTTCTCATTCATTGAACTTGCTCGTCAGTGATGCAGCATCAGCTTCTAGTGAGACCACTGGATTTTTTAAATGTAATTCAAAACATCTATATATTTTTCTCTGCATCAATGGCAAAGTTTGAAGCAACATCTTGGAATATCCTCTCTGACACTGAAATCACTGAGTGCAACATGATGGGAAAGTCAAGTAGAGGCAATAAAACCTAACACACACCCAATTAGGAAGATAGATGATGCCATAGTTGCTATTATGGAGGATAATGCTATGACAGGAACTGTTCATGGGAGAACAGTGGCAGAGGAAAATGGAATCACCAGAAACATACATAACTTCAAATTGGATGTGGCTTAGTGTTGTGGCATGGCATACTGTTTGAAAAATAATTTTGTAAGCAAGAGACTTCAAGGTGTTGACCTTGATATATCTGGAGCAATGGAACAAGTAGACAAAGCAAAGTCATACCTGCAGTCTTATCGGTCAGATGAGGGATTTCAACATGTTCTGAAGAGTGCACTTGGCAGAGGAACTTCACACTGAAGCTAATTTCGCATTCATTCAAGAATACAAGAGAGTCACCAAAGAAGACATTTTGATTACAAAGCACAGGATAATCCCATAAGAGACCCCAAACAACAAGTGATTTTTTAACCAGGTACTAGATTGCGCAATACAGTCAGTTGAAGGATGCAGCTCAAGGAACCCAGCAGTATATTTGGGATGTTGTATGATATTCCAAAACTCCTCACTGGACCTGACGAAGACCTACACCAGCAACGTAGGGCATTAGAGACAATGCTGACACATGATGACATGCACAATATTGATGCAAGTGATGAACTGAAAGCCCTTTCAGGCTACATTTCAGCAGGATCAACTCCAAAGCCATTCTGGAATAGATGTGCACAAATAAGATGACCAATCTCTTTCCAAATGCTTTTGTTGCTCTGCATATACTTCTAACACTTCCTGTAACAGGTGGCCGTGGAGAACAGCTTCTCCAAGCTGACATTAATGAAAACACATCTATGCTCCACAATGACACAGGAGAGGCTGGAACATGAGCTGGCCCAGACTGTGGACTTTCAGGAAGCAGAGGCAGTTCAAATATTTGCAACCAAGAAGGCAAAAGCACCACTTTGGTTATTCAAACAGATGATAAAAATGGCACTGTTTACTATGCAGACAAAACATTTCGTTTGCTGTTCAGGAGTTTGAAACTTAATGTTACTTAAAATTTTTGAACAAGGCATTTTAAGTTGTTCGTCTCCTTTATTGGGGGTAGGTAGCAGAGCTGTACCATGACAGGAGTAGAACAGGAAGAAGGCAGAATTGAGACTTTCAAAGTTTTGGGCCAAGCAAGGAGGCATGGGGGCATCATTTGAGCTCCCCGCCTCTGATGCCAAAATGTTGTGGGGCAGCCCTAGGAAGCTCAGTCTATTTAGCTTAAGACACAGTCTGTTAAGTGCCTACATGGGGAACAAATATTTGAAAGTGGCTCTAAGTTAGCAGCCAAAAGGTACAAGATCCAATGGCTGGAAGTTGAAGACAAATTCCGAATGGTAATAAGGGACTGGGGGTAATTAGCTATTGGAACAGTTTACCAAAGGCCACAGCGGATTCTCCATCACTGGCAATTTAAAAAAAAAAAAATCTTGATTAAGAGATATACTCTAAAGGAATTGTTTTCAGGAAGTTCTAGAATCTGTATTATACAGGAGGTCAGACTGGATTCCCTTTTGCCTTGGAATCTTTTAGCTTGTCATGAAACTCAAGACATTTACACAACTGATCTGAAAAAACCCATGCCTGTTGGCAGAATTTAGCTTCTAAAATGTTTTGTTGATAGTCCAAAATTTAGTAAGACATTAACAGGCAGTGAATATTTCCTATCACAGTGATGTAATAGACTACGAGTACCTATCGAAACACCTAAACAGATACAAGATGGGTGAGCAACTAGGACAAGTATTTCATAGGCTTCTACATGTCCATGTGCAGAACAGCATTGTGCAGTTGGGCAAGATCCTGGCCTCAATGTATCTGTCCCAAGTGGTTAGACAGAGTATAATAGCTCAGTATCTGTCAACATAAACTAGCAATCAAGTTTTGGTAATCAGGTATTCTAACCATTCAGAATACCAGACCCTGTTGAAGAAGGAAGTTGAGCATATGCCTCGCTGTAACCCACTCCTCATCATGATTCAGGTGTAAAAAAAAAAAACAAAAAAAAAAACAAAAAAACAAAAAAAACAAAAACACCTCATGGAGGGAGTGACCTCAAACTTGAGGTATAAGATCTATTTTAATAGTCCAGCCCAGGAGGCTACTGCTTAGTGAACACTTCATAAATTTAACTTCAAATCAACTTTGGGTCATTTCTGAAAACAGTAGATCAGTACATTTACTGTCCTCTGCCATCAGAGATGGTTTGCAGTGCCCTCCTACTAAGTCTAAGTGCAGTATTCAAAAGTTATAAGCCCATTATATTAATTTAGGACTATATGGGCCCAAAGAGTTAAACGTGTTAGCATACTCCTGAAACTGTCTAACAGTAAACAAGATTCATGGTTTGGTATCCCTTAGCCTGCTCAGAACCATGGCACTGGTAAAAATCTATTACCCTTTAATGAAAGTACAGCAAAGATAGTTAAACCCTTTAAAATGTAGAATATTAAGAAAGGGTTCATTTTAACAACCTTTGTTTCCCTTTCTGTTTAGCAGGAAAGCATTTTTAGAAAGATCCCACTCACCCCTCTTTTTTTTTTTCCACAGTCTCCCCCATGGTATTATAGATGGCCATAACTGTCCTTTTTGGGGAAAAGAGGTTAGTTGAGAGGGGGTGAAGCTGCTGCTGCTTCTGCTGCTGCTGCTAAAGTCCACTCCTGTTTCCTAAAAGGCAAAACAAGACACACACACAGGAAAACAGAAGAAAGGGCAAAGATAGAAAATGTAGGTTCTGGCTCTGATTTCCCTGTACAACCTCACTGCTTATTAGACTCTGAGATCTGGCAAACTTATACCAGCAGTAGACCATTTACGTGCTGCCTTTCTGGTGACAGACTTACAGCAGTGTTGCAAAATATGCAGCCTTGACCAGTTAAGACAGATCTTTCAGACAGAAGAAAAGAGGAGAGGGATACAAAAGAGAAGAAATAAAGCAACACGTGCATGCATGAGAGACAGACATCACCCCTCCTCCCCAAGTGGTGGTAGGATTTAGCTGGTAGGTGTGGAGATGTCTTGTGTCCCTCTCCCTCTTGTGTCCCTCTCTCTGCCCAGGCTGGTCAGAACATCTGTTTGGATTAGGATAAAGAGCCGGTGTCCCAGAAAATAGTAGAAGAGGCAGCAATGACAGGGAAGCTCACTCCTTCCTCTTCTCTTGTTTTTCAGCCAGCCAGGATTTCCCCCAAAGTTGCTTTTAAAGGGCCTCAAAAAGCAAGGGATGCATGAAATACCGACCAGATCAGCCTAATTTTCAACACACCAATTTCAGTGCATTGATTTCTGGTCCCACACTTCTGTTTGCCAAGTATGATCTTAACACAGTCCTTGAGTTACATCAGTAGGTCTCTTTGGTTGGAGTTATTTCATCCACCCCCCACAACATTTGTTATAGGTTATTATAATACTTTATGAACTTTCACTTATTTTACAGATGAGCTCATAATTAGGGTACAAATCAACATGTTTATGATGTTAGAGAACACTAATCAGATTGTTTAAGTAATTAGGTATTGAAAATGAATCAGTCATCTGTATATAAACTTTTTATTAAAAGCTTCCAGTCAGAACAGCTTTGTAAAATTAAGTGCGCTGCATAGTGTTTTATTAAAGCAAACATACAATTTAAGATTTAAAGAAAACAATTTATGTGGTTGATGTATACAATGAAAGAACTACTATACCTAAGCAATAATACATTTGACATCATGATAAACAAAATACATTTCAAATTTTTTATATTATATTAATTATATATACACACACACGCAAGCTATAGGAATTTTTTAAACAAGTTGAAAACCCTGAGCCTGTGGAAAGTCTCCCTTTTATTATTTGAGAATATTTCTAGCTCTCATTAAATTTGCAAGGTTAAATTAAGAGACTTACTCAAGCAATCAACTTATTATACCAGTTAGTTCAAATAATACAAGTATAATTTTTTTTGGTGGGTCACCTATGATAGCATACTGTTTCATGCTTTCAGTAACATGTTTTCCGCAATTAAACAATTTATTTAACACCGACTAGAGCCTATCAGAATGATGGCTATTCCCATGAGTTTTTAAATGTTGACAAACATTTCATATACTGTGGAAATAGCACTAGTATTGATTTTATAGTCTGAATTATGAAAATGTATACAAGTTAAATGATTTAGCCTCCTGTATTCATTATATGCTGGCTAGCTACCTCATTTTTCAAGTAACAATCACAAGGAATAAATTTAGTACATAGTAGATTTTGGGTTAAAGCACTTGTAAGTTTTAAATGCCTGTTTTTTTGTGGTATCTTACATTAAGTACTCTACCCAACACAGTCTCAGTGATTAAATGCTGTAATTTTCTAGAAAAATATTTGTTAATCTCAACCAAAACCAAACAGCTTTACATTCCCATTGTTGCCTGGCTAGTTGCCTTTACATTTATAGTAGATTTCCTTCTTACTGAAAAAGGAAAGGGAAATCTGGTTAATAGGCATGTGGCTTCTTTGCTATTGCAGATTATCTTGCCCCAAAATTTTAACAGAGGTACAGTAACAGGCAATAGAACAAAATATTTCTTTACAGATAAAATATGGCATATCAGAAGTTTATAAACATTGTCAATCTAGACTGAGCCTGATTCACTGATTCCAAATACCAATAACTTAGCAGAAGATACACAAACGAAAATTGAACTGAAACTCAAAAATTGAGCCAGAAACTCATCTCTTTGGGTATAAGCCTGGGTTAGAATTACCATCTATTGTAGGATTACTTTTTGAATTCAAATGGAATGAATAAGGTTTAATTGTGTTAAGTGGCACAACATTTAAATCAAAAATCTCAAGTACTTTCAAGTCAACTGATTATTATTTTTAGATAAAATGCATTTAAGATGACAATACATCACTTGTTACCTACTTTTTTTAATACTATACATAAACTTTGTCAAGAAATAGTTAGCAGGGTCATAAGTTTTGGGTCACTAAAATAGGTTCTACATTACTGCATTTATACTTTTTTGATAAAAGTCAGACAAGCTATTGGCTAAACTTGTGTTTAAGCAGAGATTCTCAGAATTATCATTTTTAAAAGGTATGATAAAGCACTGGAATTTAGTTTAAAAGGAAACTGTTGCCCCATAATTTGAAACAGTGAGCTTTTTCCATAAAAAGCTTAAGGAAACAAAATACTTACAAAAAATTTGGAGGGCCAACAGTTTCCAGTAAATTTTAAATTAGACTCAGTACACACACTTATACTGCACTATGATTTGATGAGTTTGCATCATTAAATTCAGTATACAATTCAGAGGTTATGTTCTGAATTCTCTTGTGCTGTTCAAGTTGAAAGGTCTCATCAATGTCAACTATTCAGAAGAGATATTTTATCCAACTAGCTTCCCATTCCAGACATCTGTTGCTAATAACAGACCCTTCTATGACTCTTTAGTGACACATTAATTCGATCAGTTTTTTAAGTCAGCCTAGTAGCTTCTGGGTATTGCAGCAAATGCCCTACAAATTCCAACAACAACATGGCTAGTGACAGATGGAACTGGCATGAATGTTGAATTGATTTGCTTTTGTAAATGTGAATCAGACTCAATGTGATATTAACGTTTTGAAATATAATATTGCCATATTTTTCAGCACAGGTTCACAAGGAACCCATAGTATTTAAAGTTTGCACACAGTGTAGTGAACCAAGTTAGTTACCTCCTTGCAAAGGCAGATTTCTTGACACCTAGAAACTCAAAGAAATGTGAGGATTAGTCATATTATTTTAGCTCTTTTATGCAAACAAAAGCAAAACCAGCATTACATAGTCAGAATTATTAATTATCTCAGATGTTAGCTTTAGAGTTAGAGACCGAGAATGAAAGAGTACATTACACATCAACGACGAATGTTCACACAAAGGCATTCTGGCCTTCTTAGAGTGAGGTTTACAAGGGCGAGGGTGTGGGTGGAGAGAGAGAGAGAGAGGGAGGGAGAAGGGCCACGGAGGACTGTCAGTGAACCAGATTCTCTAGGAGGGGAGCTATCATTGGATAATCCAGATGTCTGTTGCAGGGGGCAGTTAATAAAGAGCCAGGCTAAATGGAAGAGGGCCTCTTTCTTGGCTTCAGCAGCTGGTATAAACTGTTAGCTGAACTGACATGGGTATATGTGGTTTGTGCGTGCAGCTTGGATGTTTGTGTGTGTTTGCTTTACTCTCAGAGGACCACAATTTTGGGCTGTACAGCCTGTCAGAGTCCCTTTTCAGGAGGATAGTTACTGGGGTGGTTGTCTCAAATCTGCAAGGGGAAATTCTTTTCTCTTAGAAAAGGTGGCTCACTTGCAGGAAGCATGAGCCGTCTTAGTGGTTTCTCAAATCATTCTGTACTGCAGACAAAGAAAGGCTATTGTTTAAATGGGCAGGATGAGACCTAGGAATGGAATGCTCTGGATTTGAGCATCAAAAAAGGGGAGAAGTGGTAACAAATGGGTGTCAATAGTTTTCTCCTCTTTCCTTTGCTACTAGGACAGATTGCCTCCAGAAGCAATCCTGTTCCGATTTAATAACGTTTCAGCCACTTGGCCAAAAATTTCTGATGTCTAAATTCATTGGTTTCTAGTGCTTACAATCCAGACTGACAATATTTTAGGTGAGGGTGGAAAAACTCCCTTCAGTTACTAGAGCACGTGGAATATGGGAAATAAGATACACGAGTATGTGGGAGAAATGGAGGAGGAAACCTAAAAGTTTCCTGTCCTTGAATGTGAGATGCACAGGATGGAAAAAGGTTTAAGTGAAAAGTTCATGTTGCTTGAGGGAAAAGAAATACTGCAATGTTCTTTTTAAGTCACTAGTGGTCTAATACCACATTTGGAGGGATCACCAGGAATTTTAGTAGACCTTGGGCCAAGTTTTTTCCTCAGATATTGAGGTAACATTTTAGTTAGAGACTATGTTTTTTGCATATTTGCCAATCTACGTATTATTTTAATGCTATGCTAATTGCATACTGGGAACTTAATTCTTCAGAGGTTGGCAATAGTCCCACCTCACTCCAATGCACTATACAAAGCATGCTTTGCAATCCCTGCTTTTAGTTCCCATCTCTTCCTGTAGCTGCCACTCTTCCTTTTAGCAAGCTAAAATGCCAGCACAGGGTGCACCCACCTACAGACTTCTCCACTCAGCAGTTCATCTCCCTGACAAGCCACTTAATCTTATTCCGCAGTCCATTTCTTTCCCGCGCTATGGCCAAAGCACCACAAAGACACACATTGATATACCACCTACCCAACATCTCTATCCCACTAGCACCAACACAGCTGTGACAAATTCCAACCCTGGCTCATTCCTGAAAGCTGAACAACAATTCAGGAACAAGAGGAGTGGGGAGAGAAGAGATTATTTTACAGCATCTAAAAATTGCATATTTTGCATAAGGACTAATTTACAGACAAGATATATTGACTAAACTTGTTAAGAGTTTTGTTTCTTGCATTTCTGTTAGAGTGCAGTTGATTTGTCAAATGAAAGAGTTCGTGTGATGCAAAAAAACAAGTTTGTGGATGTACGTACATATTTAAAAATGTGTTACCTTAGATGACTCATCCCAGCAGTGACACTAGCATCACAACACCCATAAACTGAGTGAACAGCAACAGAGGGGTGAGAAATGACCATACAGGCCATAAGGCAATGTTGAAACTGGAAATAAAAACAATAAGTTTAGAACTACTAAAAAAATATTTAATGTCATGTACTATATCCTGCACATCATTTGGCACATTGTACCAGCTGTAAGATTAAGGACTCAACAACTCAGTCTTGAAAGATAAATTTTATTTGAAAACAGTATTGTAATAAAGTCTTCCCTTCTTCTATACAATCAAATAATTTTGTTATGGTGTGAAAGATAACTTTATAGAAATGGCACCATGTTATTACACACCTATGCCACAATTCCTTGGTTTACTAGAAACCTTCCCAACAAAACAGCTATTAATTATTGTCCTATACAACAAATATTACAGCCATGGAAGAGAGAGCATCAGCATAAACAACTTTTAATTTAAGGCTTTTTATTGTTTGTGTTCATGTAGGAAATAAGAGGAGCAATTTGATTTCTCAGACAGTGTTCAGGGCTGGTAATTAAACGCTTTTAGACCGTCCATGATCAAGGCTGCTTAACGGAATTAACTGACAAGAGAACTCCAAGATATCCTTGTACAGCTTAAGAATAGGATTTGACTTAAGCAACAAAAACAGAAATTCTAAGACAAGTGTGAACATTTTTCTTCTTTCACCCTTCCTTTTGTTCTCAAGTTTTGCAGTAAATGTGTCATAAGGTCACCTACTGGCATTGTCTGAAAACTCATGCAATAGTGAAACTTAGAATATACAAACTTGTTGTTTTGCAGATTTCATTTTCTGCATCCATGCACAATTGTTATAGACTGGGAATAAGAAAGTTTACCTCTTTATAAAGCAAAGTGTCAGTAAGAGCCAAGTTATAAATCCTTGAAAAATATATTGAAATTTTTCTATTTAAGCAGTGTTCTGCAAGTTTGATAAAAGCTGTACTGACCACCTGTCTGGCTATAAAGCAATTTGAGGTAGTTTCCACCTTGAAAAACAGCTGTACACAGAGTATTTAGTTTTGTCCTAACTTGTCAGTTATACATTTTATCTTCTCAGCTTTATTTTTAACAATCATCTTTAATTTAACAAAACTTCGTAACACTTGGAAATAATAGAATATACAAATTTCAACATTACTGGCCTCAGTTCCAGTCTGCGATCATAGCTTTACAACAATTAGGAATTAATTTTTTCAATACAAGTGAATTGCAACCAAAAAATGCTGGAAGTATGTTGTCTAAAATTTGTTTCAGCAGTGGTTTATTCTCTTCATTCTCTTTTTATCTTGCTCTGGCATTGGTTTACTCACTCAACAATGCACTCTGTTGTATTTTTGATAGAAGACCTTTTGTTTTAAGTTTTTGAGAGACAAGGCCGGGTCTACCACCTTTACTTTTAAAAAAACCCAATTAAATAAAAAAATTGCCATGTGTAAAGGCCATTTGATTTACAGGAGACTACTCATGAAACAAGGTATTAGTAAACAGGAATAAGGGTGAAAGAATCTTACCCATGGCTTCCACTAATGTTAAAAGAAATAAGGGACTTTATGCTAAACAGAACTAATTCAGGCTGTGCGCAACACTACTGGCCTTGGCCACTTCTGTAGATTTTGGTTATTCTGTAGCGCTTCTAAATTTGAGAGCCTGTTGACGTTACCATTGGTAATCCCTCTTCAGGTTTTGCAAAAGTTTTATGTATTTCTGCAGAACTTTGACTTACCAAACTGCTGCTGCAATAAAAGTGGCAGTTGTGACAGGTATCAATACTGGATACTGGGTATCATAATCCTCAATTCCACAATACCACTCTAGATATATTATGCAGTAAAAAGCAATAGCTAAGCTCGCAACCAACAAACAGCTGCCGAGAACAAAGCACCAACTGCAAAGAAATAAACAAATTAAATGCAACCATGTTTCAGTTTGCATGTTATTATCCATCACTCTCATTCATAGTAGCTCCTTACTTCATAGATTTTTGTGTTGTAGTAAACAATGATGTTACTAAGAGTACATTACTGCCACAAAATACAACACAACACATCTGTATAAAACACAGAAGTTACTTAAGCATCTCTTATGATGCATGATAACAGCAAGAATAATGTATCACAATAATTCACAAAATTCAGTTACCTGCAATGAGTCTCAGTAATTAGGGCAATTAGTGAAGTTCTGCTCTGCAGTGTATAAATATACTGGAACAATTCTTTTTATTAGTCAAGCTTTGTCAATAGATTAAGAGTCCTAAACAGTTAGACTCATGCCAGGTCTACGCTAGAAAGATTTAGCCGTATAGCTATATGGACTAATCCATCTTATACCAGCAAAAAAGTGCTTTTGTTGGTATAGCTTACACCAATCGTCAGAGTGAAATAAACTACGCTACCAAAAGCATTTTGATGCCAGTATAACTGGATCGATTCTAAACTTTTGCTGATACAGAAACGTATCAGAAACGAACAAAAAACACAACACAAGCCCTCTAGAATCCCCCTTACTGATATTTCTGTATTAGCAGAAGTATTTAGTTTAGACCTGGCCACATTTCCAAGCCAAAAGATAACCACTACATTTGTATTTTATGACAGTCTGTTGTGTAGTTCCTTATATAAAGTGAACTTCTAAGCTTTTCATTGAACATTATCAAACAAAAGCCTTCCTGAATTAACTAAAGTTTAACTCCACTTAGTTCTGCAACCCTTGGAAAAAAGTTATCTTTCTTTAAATACATAGTATTGCCTTGTTTTCAACTGCTAAACTATAGTATTTTCTCAAATCATTCTCATACTGAAAAAGTTAGATAAATGTTTTAATAAATTTTCACATCTACAAACTCATTACAGGATTCTAATAGAATCAAACAGTTTGATGCACTGGCTAAACAAAACTGTAAGGAAAAAGTATTTCAAATCCAGGCATAATAGTGCCATAGAACTCAACATATATGGAACTTGGAAAGCTAACTAATTATGGACTACAGGTGAATTTTCTTCTAGAAGGTAAGAAATCAATTTTTTAAATTATTTCCTGGCGAAATATGTCCAAATAGAGTTCAAATATGCTCAACTTCACAAATGAAGCAAATTTGTATCACTTCAGTTGAATGTATTAAACCACAACGGACAGCAGAGCAATTGTCTTTGATCAAAAGATCACTTTCTCTGAAATATTGTAGCAAAACTGTTAGACGTGCACTGGTAGAGACAAGGAGACACTTCCAACCTTATTCTGCAAGGAGCTAAGCGCTCTGAAATCACTGGGGACTGGGAACAGCTCAGCACAGAATTGGACCCTCAACCACATCTGGGGACAGATTTTCAAAAATACTCATCTTGCACTAGCCCAAGTGAAAACAATGCAGAAGTGTTCTGCATTCCTATAATCTAGTTAGTCTTTCTTCCTGAATAGAGAAGAAAGTTATTGATCTGAACCTAAACATAATTTTTAAATTTGAAGGAAAAAAAACAAAACACACACACACACACATCAGAAGACAAGTTGATATTAAATTTCATTACCTTTCTGTAAAGTACATTCTATGTTTTATGGATTTTAAATCTATTCATGTGTGTATGCATGGATGAGAAAGTTAAGTGAGTGATAATCAAAGCAAACCAAATCCAATGACTGGATATGGAAGTTTTTAATCTGTAACAATTATCTGGTTGCCTGAAACATAAAATTGTGATTTTTACATAGACAATGTTTGTGGAATAATATTTGGCACAAGATCTGTAAGCAGATACTTCATTAAAAAATAGCTTGCCATCTCTCCTCACCATGAGAACAATTTTAACAAAGAGCCTAGAGAATTATCAGCAATATTCAAAACTCATAACCTAGTAAGACACACGATGAATGGAAACTATTTGCTAGAAAATTAATTATCATGACTGTGTCTGTTATAGGGGCAATATATGAAATTTACAGATTAGCTCACATAACATTAGGTAAGAACATTAGAATTTCTTCAATATCCCAAAACTTCTCAACAAGATTAGTTCATAATTTGTGTTACCCCTATTTCAAACCAGCTCAAATCTTTAGAGCCCTGCAAATCTGCAGGAATCCATTTTACATCCGTGGCTATCCACATTGGCGGATGTGGATATCCATGCACCACATTTACGGATCAGACACAGATACAAATTTTGTATCCGCGCAGAGTCTACAAATCTTTACTCGAATTCAACTCTAAAACTGGTACTTCTATTGATAAGTGTGCAGTCTCAGACACCAATCCCCCAAATATGTACTTTACTACTACAGGTAGTCCCACTGAAATCAATGGATTATCCACAGTAGTAAAGTTTAAGCATGTGTGTTTGTTTGCACAACTGAGGCCTTATAAAATACTTAAAAGACCCAATCCTCAATTTGCTCCTTCAAAACCAATGGATGTTTTGAGTTAATGGTTTCAACTTAACCCCCCACAAATACATTAGCTCTGTAAACTAATGCCATAGGACAAATAGCTATGAAAATAAATATTATCTTTTTATCCTTTGGCATCTATCTTAAAGCTAGGTATTATCCCCTCATTTTTACATTTTAATTACCTTTCCTTTACTCTCAAGGTTGCAGTAAACCATTGTTGATCAAAGGTGTTAATTTCTTTCAATCTCAAATAAATCTTCCAAAAACAGACAGTAGCATTTCTACAGAGCCAAAGACAGACACAATACGTCCTTTCCAAAACGTAACCAACCTGCTACCCAATATTGGACCAAAAGACAGAGCAATTTCTAAATTCTGTTCCTGTGCACTATAGCAAAATAACGTACTATAATCTGATTACTAGGTCCTGTGTCATTGTGTAAGAAGAATCTTTTAAGCTTGTATGGAAAAATTAACTTTTTAATTGACCACAAAATTAAAATCTACAGTAATAATGAAAAGTTTAGAAATACTATGCTTTGCGTATGACATTGAAGATGTACATAGAACTTTATTCTTTTTAAGAAGAGGATCCCTTACCTATCTGCTTGAATGGTCTCTGTAATAGTTTTAAAAAATTCAACATAGTATGTCACAGCAATTGATGCCAAAATCCAGAATGCAGAGTGAATATTGAGTCTGGGAAGAGGCTTCTCTTTTTTCTCCACATTTGTAGATTCTTCTGTAAATAAAACCATGATTACTCTGTTATAACCACCAGTAAATGGAATATCGTCTTATTAAAATAAAACAGGACACTTAATCCTTCTAATTCATTCTTCTTTAGACATTAGTTTTGAATTAAAAAGGAAGCATTCTAAGAAGGTTCTGCACATTTCCTGAAAAACAAAAACTATGCAGTGTCTTTTGATAAAAAAGTAAATAATCAGCATATGCTCTATTTGTGTATCTTGCCTGAAACATTAACAGCTGTGTACACCGCTGAAAAGGTTATTTAACCACTTAAGAATAATCTATTATAATGAAAGGATATATTTGTTTGATATGAAAGACCCACATGGAAAAGTAACAGCAATGTTCCACGCACTAATTTCTTTGCATCTATTTTCATTAATTCTGATGTTTGCAAGCTGAATTTCCCCATAGATCATCTTCGTACCAATGTCACATGCCAAGTTTTCAATGTCAGGAGCTAGCTTGAAATGCAGATGATACTAACTTAAGTTACCGTAAAAAAGTGATTACATGTAAATCTAGATATTTCTAGAATTCTCACTAAGATCTGAGTGCCTTACAAATTTTAGAGCAGACAGAATCTATGTGAGGGCAAAGGAGCATGCAGTTCTGAAGGCAAGGGTATATGTTCTTTTACCTGTGATGTTGAAAGACCATCTCATTGAACAAAACACATACACTGGTAGAATAAACTAAACTAAATTGATGGGAATACCTGTGGAAATATTTACATATTAGAATATTTCACACATTTTAAGCTTCCTTTATTAAGACAAGCATATTATTTGCAACTGCCCTCGATTTGCCTTTCTCTGTTACCTAGGACTAAACATTCAGTAAAACCCTTGTCATGATGGTATATTTTATTTCACTTTATATTTTCTTGTGATTTGAATAATTATTTGCTAAATCTATTACAAAACAATTTACCTAACTTACCACTTTGGAACTTCCCTTTGTCTCAACCCTCTTTGGTCCACAGTTCCAGGGCCTTTATGCTGCCTATAAACATTGCTTTGAGATCTGATTCTTGTAGTCCTAAATCCCATAAAACAAGAGTGTGAGACCTGATTTTTTTTCCATCCTTCCCTTTTTGTACAGGTCTTCTTCCCCACTACTCTCCCTCCTCTCATTAACATTTTAATAGCTTCATAACTAATAAATTACTGCAACCTGATGCTGGACCCATCTAAAAATTAACAACAAAGTACTGATAAGCTCTCCTCAGCTGCTATCTGTATTGGGGAGGGGAGGAAGGGGCTGGCACAAGGGACAGAGAACATATACTCTGACAGACAGGGCCAGCTATCGGAACTCAGACAAGGGGCTTGTCCACATAAGAAAGTATAGTTCGAGGTACCACCCCCTAGCACAGCACACACACCCCTACCATAGATGAAGTTATAGCAGGGTGTGCTGCAGCCACTTAAGATATGTCTACACTTACTATTTAAAGCGCAAAAAGTCAGTTTTTTGCGCTAAACTGCAGGTGCATCTACACTTGTTAATGACTTCTTGTGGTGAAACTCAGAAGTTTTACCGCAAAAAGAAAATCACCTTACAAGAAGCATACAACTCTTACTGCTGTTCTTTTTGCACTGATGTGAAAGTGAAGACGGTTTACATTCTGCCAGTGTAAACACCTTTTGGCCTCCGGAGAATATCCCACAGTTCCAAAAGTGGCCACTCTGGCCAGTGTCTCCACTGCTCTGATGCACGGACACCCACCCCACCCTCTGTAAGCCCGGGGAAGTTTGAAGCTCCTCTTCCCTTTGTTTGTAGATGTGGCGGGAAAAGCAGCCAGACAGCAGGAGGTTTTTAAAAAATGCCACGGAAGAAACTAGAAATAATGGGACTTCTGAGACATGAAGCAGGGCAGCATGAGGCACTGAGCAGGGACCCAGAATGCCTTCCGCTCACTCCCTCCCCCGCACAAAAACCTATCGAGAGCGCTACATTGTGGGATAGCTGCCCTACTGCACTGCTCTCATCTACCATGGAAGTGCTGGTAGCGTAAACACTCTGATGCCTGAGGAATTGAGTGAGTACACAAACCAACGCTTTACTTTCACTGGTTCCCTATCACTGGTGAAATTCATAGTGCAAAAACTCTACACTCTAAAAAAGTGTAGACAATCTTATTTCCCTAGAGGGAGGATAATATCTGCACTGGCACTAGCCACATTTATACTGGTCTAATAGTGGCCAAACCAGGGTTTTACTGGTGTTAACTACTTCAAAAAAAACTTTAAAAACCTCTAAACACCACACTTAAACTTCTAAAATGTAAGGGCATAGCTACACTTGAAACTTCAAAGCGCTGTCACGGGAACGCTCTCATGGCAGCGCTCCAAAGTGCGAGTGTGGTTGCACGTGCGTGCTGGGAGAGAGGTCTCCCAGTGCTCCTGGTAATCCACCTCCACCGGGGGGGGGGGGGGGGGATTAGCTCCCAGCGCTCGGAGCCTGTCTACACTAGTACTTTAAAGAGCTCAGATTTGCTGTGTGTGTGTGTCTGATTTTTTACACCCCTATGCCAGCAAGCTAGAGCGCTACAAAATGCAAGTGTAGACAAGCCCTACGTGTAGAGCAGGCTTCAAAGGGAAGGAGATGCTGCCTGCAGTGTAATACTCCTAGAACTGGTGCAACTTCTCCCCTAGACCATACAACTGCCTCAGCCACCGGCAGCCCCAGAGCGACCGTCTCCTCTCCCTCCCTGTCTCCGCCTGCCCAGCCCCCGCGCTCCTCCAGGAAAGCCCGGCAGGCACCGCACGCTCTAAGCAGAGGCGCTGGGCGGTCGGCACCGGCTGCCTCCCGGCACGTACCGGATTCCAGAGCGGAGCCTCCCTCCGCCCCCGGCTGCCCGCAGCTGACACCGCTGCTCCCACCCGAACCTGAGTACCTGGGACAGGGGCGCGCGGGCCCTGGCCTGCCCTATTCTCCGAAAGAGGGGGAGGGGAGGCGCCGTACTCCACCCAGGCAGCGGTCACGCCCCACCCCCGCGCGAAAGGGGGCGGTCCCCATAGGCTGTGGGAATTACCTACCAGCCACTCCCCCAGGGGGAGGCTGTAGCAGCAATGCCGGGGGCTCTACCTCCTCCCTCAGGTGGCGTCTCAGCCGTAGCAGCGGGTCTCTGTCGCCCACCCTCGCCGCCATCTTGGGCTGCTCCGGAAGTGACGACAGGAGGAAGTGCAGGTAGGGCGGGCTGAGGGGGAGCTATAAATAGAAGAGTAACGGTTCTAAGCTTTTGTCCTGAGCGTTGTGGTCTGCAGTGTCAGTTGCCTTGCCGTCCGTTAGCCATCTCACTTCATTTAGCGGTTTAAATGATAGTCTTATTTTCTGTGACGTTTGCCATTTCCTCGAATTGTCCTCTTTGGGCTGAGGATCTGCAGAAGATTATATAAATGGTCTTCAAAAGCGTGTCTATTTTCTTCATCGTTGGTACTCTGTTCCGTGCATTGACTAACCCCAGATTTTCTCAATGGACCACACTGTTGTTCTGTTAAATGTGGAATGCACTCCTGGTGTTGGGTGGCAACACCATTGTTTTTCCCTAGCATGAGAGAAGCACCATCAGAAGTGAACATCACCTTTTTCATCATGTCCAGCTTATTGAGAATGTAGAATCCACCCCAAATACTGTCTTAAGCACTGGATATACTGCATCTCTGAACTTAACAGAAATGGCTATGCTTTCTTCAATAATAAATGTATAATAGGAAGACAGGCGAATCTCTGACATGATTTCTGGGTAGACAACACTGTTAATTGACTCTAAAGCATAGTTTTTGTTATGCCATCTCATTGGTACATGCAGATACTTTGCCAAGTGATCATGTATATTTTGCACAGAGTTCATGGAGCTGTTCATTTGTACTGCAAGGAGAACATTGTCTATGAGAAATTTTATTTCTTCTGGCTTTGAACATTGTCTTTCCATCAGTTCCAGTCTCTTCTGTCTGTCATTAGTGGTTTCAAATAGAATACTTCACAAGCCAAATCCCAGTGGGCAAGAACTTATGCTTCTAAGAATATGTGCAGCAGATTCATGACTTTTACTTGATAAATGCCTCTTCATGTAGTCCAACTTCCATCCATCTTCCCATTTCTTGCCTCCAGACAAATCACTGGATATTCTAGCTTCACCACAAATTTTGCAGATCAAGCCCACATCAGCACTGTATTGGAATATTTCCCTCAGTTGTACATGAATCTTGCCTCTAGATTGTTGAGATTCTGTTTCTACTATTACATACAGCCACTCTGCTTTGAACGTGAGGCAGCATTTCTTCTTAGGATTTGCCACTTTGTTGGTTGATGCCATTTGCCTTCATTTAAACATGGTTATTAAAAGGATATGCTTTTGTTAATAAACAGAATCTCCACAAAATAATTAAAATCAGTAATTTTTAAAAGTATACATTAAACTGACATTTTACTCAATTACTATAGACAAAGCTTTACCAGTAATATTTGCTTATATATTTGGTGTGAGAGAAACAACTTGGAACAGTTAATCGTTAAACTGAACTGCAACATTGTTAAATTGAACTGAAAACCCTATAAGGTTATTGCATATATGTACTTTTATCAGCAAAATACACGTATATTACAAGTATAAATTCTATCAGTTTTACCAAAAACTGGGTGAAAAATCAAGAGGGTAGCAACTGTACTCCACAATGAAACTTCCCCATGGCTATGTGTCCTTCTCTGTCCTGGTTTCCCAGCATGAAGAGAGATGTCAGCACCAGTCCAGCAAATAGGGAGCAAAATTCAAATTATTTTTTTCTTTATTCCTGTCAAAAACATAAGGAAGCCCTGACATTCTGACAAAAGTTAATTTAACTGAATCTACCAAGGTAAACACAAGTTGCTGAGGATGTGCGCGGCTGTAATAATCAAGTGCTTGGCTCTTGATGGACTGTTGTGCGACCATGCAGGCACGCAGCTTAGGGGGAACGCTCTTTCTGGTCTTGACTTGACATCTCAGCTCAGTTCACTAGGTACTGGGCCGCCACGGGGTGCACAGTCTGGAGTGCTGTGCGCTTAGTCCTTATATAACTTCCTGACTCTGGGCAGATTATACATATTACATGATCATTTCCTACCTTGGTTTGAAAAAGGACATCATCTTAGCAAACAAGAACGGGTACCAATATGGAGGCCAAACAACAATCCAGGTAAAACAAAATGGAGATTTAAGCATTTGCCCTATAAATGTATATTTGTTTTGATGAGTTATGATAATAGGTGAATTTAAGCCATGTTATTGTACTGTAATTATTAATGTTTATTATATTTTGAAAGTAGCCTAAAGGATTTAGGGGACAGAATTACATTGATTTTTTTCAATGGGATTTGGGCCCCTAATTCCCATAGACTCCTTTGAAAATCCCAGCCTGAGATTCAGAGAGTATGTGCTGTGAAATCTCAGCCCTATTGAAGTCAGTGGAAGTTTAAGCCTTTGACATCAGCAGGCTCAGGATTTCACCAATTGCATAGTTAGATTGTTATGTCTTAAATGCAGAGGCTGTGTACTTTGTTTGCATAATGAAGTTGGGCCCATATTTATTTGTAATACAAATAAATAAGAACAATTGTGCTATTTGTATACATTATAGTTCTTTGGCAAGACTTCAGAGGAATACTGTGCAAACTGTACTTTCCCAGGATCATTTTACAAAGCAGATATTGCCCATCAGAAGGATGACTAGACAAATGTTACATTAATAGAGATACAAAAAGGAGAAAAGAAACCATTATCACAGAATGTGGTGAATCACCATGGGCTGGATCCTATAAATTTTACTGGGGGCCTGATGCTTTAGGATCTAAATCCCTAGCTACCCATTCTTCCAAAGGTACTGTAGTCCCAATTTCAAAAGTATAAAAGTGTAATACATGTATTTATGATAAAATTATTTCTGTAAAACTGTCTAAATTCAGCCCTGTTCCTCACACTTACAAAGACTTTTGCAAATCTTGTTGCACATTTGCAGTCACTTAGAACAAAGATAGAACGAAGGTCTAGACAAGACAGCAGTCAAATATAAGGGTTTGGGAGTTAAGAGAACTCTGGGTATCCTGTAATACTGTGGGAGAAGCCTATAATTGAATTTAATAACCAGGTTCTTAGTACTAAAACAGAAGATAAAAAGAAAAGTTAAAAAACCTAATAAAACAGTACAATAGATTGCCTTTGTTTCAGCTCTCAGTAGATGAATTATAACTACTTTTGATAAATTCACATAAGGATGTTTCAGTAAACACAGCCCATAGGGTTCCTAATAAGCTTACTGTATAGTTACTTTCTTTGTTTTGAGCATGTGGACAAAGTGAAAATTAGGACTCAAAATGTATTTATCTAGTCCATCTATCTTTGGCATTTATAAGATGTCTCTGTTACATTTTCATCTAATAGTATCTTTAATTACATGTTAATTGAATAAATACAATTAATGAAGTAATCCTATTTTTATAGATTTTTATATGGCAACAAACATACATCTTACTAATAATAGTGATTAATAATTAATTAGAAAGGGAACTATTTCATGATATCTTTGATTACTGATGTGATACTGACATTTGAATCAGTAAAGTCAATGGAAGTTTTGCTTAAGTAAAGACTGTAGGAAAGCTCAATATCTGTTATTGTCAAGTGTGGCATCTATTAAGGTTAAACATTCGTAAAACTTTAGTGGTGAATGATCACACAGGATGAAATGAAGAATTAATCTGTAGTAGCTGGTCAGCTATTGGTAGCCTCTCATTGGAAAAAGAAAAATAGCTCAGCCATAGAGGAATTGTTAAAAAAAAATGTGTGAAATTGTGGTTATGGAAAAAATTAACATACTAATGATATATCCAGCAAAATAGGCAGAGGACATATAGATACTAGATATTTGGTTACCTTTTATTCAGTACTCGGAAAAAATGCATTCACCTTCAAAAAAATCAGTATACCTATCCAGTTGTTTTGAATATTAATATTTGATAGACATGCCTGGTCTGTTAAATATATAGAGAGAGATATTTCACTCAATTTAATAAAATCTCTAATAATGATATACAAGTATTGTATTGACACTCACTCTGTAATCTGATGATACCCTATTAAATAGAAAGATCTGATTACTATACACCTGTCTCTTTAAACAAAAGCTAACTTGTAATAAGTGTTATGTTTCTGATATTTACATGACAAGGATTTGTAAACTTGTTAAAACATCCTAAATAAATAAATAAACAAACTTTAGTGGTGATTGAATTTGTGCAGAAATACATTATTGAAACTATATGAGTTAGGATCCCAGTAAGAAATTGTTGCTGGATTGAAGAAAATAAGCAATTTCTGTATTGTGTTGCTTTACTATACCTATGAGCCATAACCTGAAATCAAAGCACAATAAGATGGATAGTAAATGTTTGTTTAAATGTATTACATTTTAAATTACCGCATACAGGGTAGAGAGTAGAGTACTCTATTTACATGGGCAATGAGTCAAAGAAATCTGATGAGAGAAAATTCTTAATCAAAGAGATATAGTTTCATGATGTATATCTGGTAGTATAGATTACATTATGTTTGACTTTTAAAAGGTATCGTGCCTGAATATTTTGCATAGAACCATTGATTAAAAAAAAAACACTATGAATATGAACAAATATTGAGGGATAGGATAGTTCAGCTTCACTCACCATGCGCATTTGCTCTGAGAAATGTATATAACCCCTTTTTTTTCAATTTTGTAGACATTCATCATTCGGTGGAAAATTAGAAAGTAGAAAAGATAGAACTGTTTGCTACAGTTACGTGACAATATACTTAATTACTGTATTACTTCTTATAGTAGGGTAATTTTAAAATTCGAATGGAAGCCAATTGCTAGAGTCATTTGAAACTGAACTGGACAGAGCACTGGAAAGTATATCGGATTGTATGGAACAACCCCGAACTGTTGGGGTAATTAAGTACTTGATCCAAAGCCTATTGAAGTCAGTGGAAGGATTCTGGATCTTTCAAAAAGATCCTTAGTGAAATAATAAGTCTTCTACAGCATAATTCATTACTGTGTTACTCCAGTTTTATGATGGTTTAACTCATTTATTTCAGTAGTTTCACCAACTAAAAGGAGGAATAATTAATTCCCTGGTTTCTATAATATTTCCTGTTTCATCTATTGCAATATTTTAAGCAAACAATTTTTTTTAAAAAGATCACTTTGGATCTCCCTCAAACCTAAAAGAAAAGTAAGCAGTTAGGCACAGTCACTGTGTAATTAGACAAAATTAGATTAATTTTGGAATTGACAGTTCTGGCATATAATCATTGTGTGAAACATCTATCAAATAATTTAGAACACTGGTACTTCAGAAGAAAAGATATGCTTGTAAGATTGTCTAATCTTTCAAATCTGGAGCAAGCTAGAATGGAGTCTGACAAGGGTTGCAGGGAACAGATAGAACAGAACTTGTCATTGAGTCAGTCTGATTGCTGCATGATAGTAGAACCCACTACAGTTTAATGAAACTGTGAGATACAAAAACAAATAACATCCTCACCTGACCCCACTCATGTAAATTCCATGTTGTAATATAAAAGTGGATATACACATTTGCTGTCATCAATTTCACATCTGCATCAAAAGTAGACCGAATGCTGCATCGTAGCTACCCAATACCCATGCCACTAAAATATTATTATAATAATAATCAGATAACTCAGCTGTGGAATTCCCAATCAGGTTCCATTTCCAACCTCAGCTATCAGTAAGACAGTCTGACAATAATGAAATGTATATTTAAAATACTGAGCAAGCAAGAAAGTATTATATGGGTGGTATAAACAATGTATGCAGTATATTGCATATGAACCAGTCCTGCAGACTTTATGTATGTAAAATTCCCATTGACTTCTCCATAAAGGTTGTGAGAATAGATCTACCTTGCTGGCCCAGCCTTCTTAACTAAAAGACAGCTAAAGGTAAGGCAGAACTGAAGTTAGGTAAGGGGGTCACCCATCTCAGCTTGACTAACTTCTCTTTTCCTACTCTCTCTGAGGATCAAGGGTCCCAGCTCTGGCAGGGATCTTCACTTCCTCCCAGATACCTAATGATGTGATATCTTTGGGGATACTTCCTTCCCTTCCCCTAGACTAGAGGCCAGGAGGAGGGCAGAGCCTGCAAGTAAATGTGTTTTACAAAGAAAATATACACATGGAATGTGTAGGCGAGGACACTTCCCCAGCCCCACTCAAATTGAGGAGAATATTTGTTAGGGGAACAATGCTCTTAAATTTACAGCACTGTCTGTCTATGTCAGTGGTTCTCAAACTTTTGTATTGGTGACCCCATTCACACAGCAAGCCTATGAGTTGGACCCCCCACCCCTTCTATTTTAAAAACACTTCTAAAATATTTAACACGATTATAAATGCTGGAGGTGAAGCGGGGTTTGGGGGTGGAGGCTGACAGCTCACAACCTCCCATGTAATAACCTCGTGACCCCTTGAGGGGTCATGACCCCAGTTTGAGAACCCCTGTTCTATACCTAATTAACAAGTCATAATAGCAAAAATATAGACAATAAAATAAAACCTTTGTCAACAGTTCCCAAATTTAAGAGCTGAACTATATAAGGAATGAAAATTGAATAGTTTACTTAATGCTGCTTCAAAGATTTATGATTCAACACACTCTTGTTTGTTATGGAAGCAGATCATACTAGTCTCTCTCAGCTCAATAAAATTGTTGTTTGTTTTTAATTAAATCATTAAATAATCCCCCTGTTTTCTGACCTGCTTACAGCACTGTGCAATTATTCTAGTGAACTCCTAGTCATTCTTCAAAATGTCATAACTGCTGATTTTCTTCAACATCCTTAAGACATTCTATGATAAATTAAAAGGCCTGTTTTAATTAAATAAGTGTATACACTCTTTCATCAAGGTAGCTTGCTCACCAAATATTATTTAATAAAACTCAAATTTCATATCTAGGAATATTTCTAAATTCCAAATGGCATTACTGCATATATGTGTTGCTTTTCATAATTATAACTTTATTAATTTTAGATATTGGCACACTCCTGTCATGTTTTGCAACTTTTGAGTTTTGGTAAGTATTAAATTTCATCATAAATTCTATTTATTATTGACTGTGGACAGATCTACTACAATTATTTAAGGGGGTCAACAGGCATGCGGACAAAGGAGATCCAGTGGATATAGTGTATTTAGATTTTCAGAAAGTCTATGACAAGATTCCTCACCAAAGTCTCTTAAGCAAAGTAAGCTGTCATGGGATAAGAGGGAAGGTTCTCTGATGAATTGGTAACTGGTTAAAAGGTAGGAGACAAAGGGTAGGAATAAATGGTCAGTTTTCAGAACAGAGAGAGGTAAACAGTGGTGTCCCCCAGGGGTCTATACTGGGGCCAGTCCTATTTAACATATTCATAAACGATCTGGAAAAAGGGTTAAACAGTGAGGTGGCAAAATTTGCAGATGATACAAAACTACTTAAGATAGTTAAGTACCAGGCAGACTGTGAAGAGCTACAAAAGAATCTCACAGAACTGGGTGACTGGGCAACAAAATGGCAGATGAAATTTAATGTTGATAAATGCAAAGTAATACACCTTGGAAAACATAACTCTACCACTCAAGAAAGAAATATTGGAGTCACTGTGGATAGTTCTCTGAAATCATCCACTCAATGTGCAGCGGCAGTCAAAAAAGCAAACAGAATGTTGGGAATCATCAAGAAAGGTATAGATAATAAGACAGAAAATATCATATTGCCTCTATATAAATCCAGGGTACACCCACACCTTAAATGTGCAGATGTGGTCACCCTATCTCAAAAAATATATATTGGAATTGGAAAAGGTTCAGAAAAGGGCAACAAAAATGATTAGGGGCATAGAACGGCTTCCATATGAGGAGAGATTAATAAGACTGTGACTTTTCAGCTTGGAAAAGAGGTGACTAAGAGGTGACCTAAATCATGAGTGGCATAGAGAAAGTAAATAAGGAAGTGTTGTTTTCTCCTCATAATACAAGAACATGGGGCCACCAAATGAAATTAATAGGTAGCAGGTTTAAAACAAACACAAGAAAGTATTTTTTCATGCAATGCACTGTCAGCCTCTGGAACTCCTTGCGAGAGGGCGTTGTGAAGGCCAATACTATGGTAAAGTTCAAAAGGGAGCTAGATAGATTCATGGAAGATAGGTCTCTCAATGGCTATTAGCCAGGATGGGCAGGAATGGTGTCCCTAGCCTCTATTTGTCAGAAGCTGGGATTGGGTGACAGGGCATGGATCACTTGATGATAACCTGTCTGTTCAGTCCCTTTGTGGCATCTGCCATTGGTCAAGTCAGAGGATAGGATACTGGGCTTGATGGACCTTTGGTCTGACCAAATATGACCGTTCTTATGTTCTTTTGTGGCAGGAACGTGACTTTTGCTTTTCCCATAAAAACAGCTAAATTTGATTACATTATAAGCCTCTGAAAAGTTTCACGTGTTCATTAGAGATTTCTTAGACTGAGAAACACCAATTGGACAAGGTCCAAGGAAGAGATGGGGGAGATTGGGATTGGGTGGGCAAGGAAACTGGGATTGCTAGCAAGAGTATGGAAGGAAAAGGACAGTGGGGATTGAGAGCAAGTGGAGGGGGAGGAAGACTGAAGTCAGATGAGGAGTTTGGGGGGAGGAGAGACTAGGACTGGCTGGGCAAGGAGTTTGGAAGGGGGAAATGACTACATTCCAATGGGGAGCCCTGTGGTAGGGTGGAGGCTAGGCTGAGAAACCCAGGAATGGAAGCTAGGACTGGGAACCAGGGTGAAGAGAAGAATGAGTCTCAGGTATTGAATCTGGAGAGGGAAACTGGATATGACCAGGCAAAGAGATTGAGATTGGAAGTGGGAAACAATACTTAGACACGCTGGAGGGGACAGGGGCAAAAGGGTGTGGTACCACTAGAGAACACTCCCATCAAGAACCTGGAATAGAACCCAAGATTCCCGAGTGTCAGCATTCTTCTTTTTGCAAATATATGTGAATCGCTGTAGCAAACTGTGGGTTCCCATCCCTCTGTAATACCATCCACAGAGGATGGTAACCTACTACTGTCATCATTTACTCTGTTAGCTCAAGTGGCAGATGTCTATGCCATGGATCTAAAGGTTTCAACCCTGCTGGTGACCTATGTGGACATCAGTATTATTAGCATTAAGATTGCAAAGTCAAGCACTCAAAAGTTAGTAAATGCCAAATTTAAGGTGGCCTATGCAACCTTAATTCATACCACTTGTGTGTATCCACTGTGATAATCTTAAGTTATATGATCAAATATTTTTAACTTGTCTCTCTGATTATCTATAGAGCAGGCATTGTGCAAAGTGCTGAAATAAGAGCTTCTAATCACTGCCTCCCTATTGACCTTAACCCTAGACCACTAATGTTCAGCTTTTGTAGGGTGGTGATGTTATTCACTTTTCACAGAATTTCTCCAACAGAGAAATTGAAAGCTTGGTAAATAACTGTCAGTTATCAGGGGCTAGGAGGCAGACTGCCCCAAAATGAGCAAAATGTTAGGTGAGGATTCAAAACAGTGGGAATCCTTGCATAGGTAATGATTATTCCTGTGCATTGAAGTTGCAGATTGATGTAGGGATTAGCAGAAACATTCAAAGAAAGTTCTTTCTCTGACTAATTACGTCTCTTTCTATCTGCAGATTGTCTGTGAAGAGATTGATTTGTGTGTGTGTGTATTTGCTGTATATATTTCTATGAACAACTCCTGGTCTAGTAGAATCTGAATGTTTCCCACACCATCAGAAATTGCTTAGGGCACAAAAAAAGTTCCGCCATTCCTGATTATCTTGGACTGTTCTTTGCATGTCCTCTATGTTATTAAGTCCCATATGTTTTCCTTCTCTGGGTAAAATTCAGTGGCGGGATTGTCAAGGAGCCCCTCTGGCATGTTCCAGATGGTTGAAAATTTTCCTCTAGACTTTCCCCACAAAAAAAGGCCCTTTTTTAAAATGAAAGTTATAGTTTTGTTTAAACGTTTTTATGGAAAGTTATGGTTTTGTTTAAAAATGTCTGGTTTTTCAATTAAATACTAAAACCTGAACATTTTTCAGTTTTCAAAATCCAAGAATCAGAATCTTAGTTTGTCAAAAAACAAAAAAAAACCCTGTTTTATTAAAAACCAAGAGGTGTTTTTGTTTGTTGTTTTCATTGAAGAACTGGAAAATTTCCACCAAAAGTCTTTCATTTTTCTAAATTTTTTACATTTTGCCATTTTCTGACCAGTTCTTGTATCTAGATTGTTTGCTTATTGGTCAAATTTAGCACAAAATCTTGATTGAACACATAGGCTGCATGGTTTGTTTCAGTTCCCTGACTGAAGAAGTGTAATTCTTAGAATCTGTTTTTTGTATCAAATTCAGATTTCATTTTCCAAGTATTCTCTAAGGGTCCATGAAATATATTGTTATGGCAAATATTCCTGCCAATAAACTTGTTCACTCGAATATCTGCAGAAAGAAAACACAAGGAATATAAACAGTCTCAGCAAGTTTGTTCAAAGATTTGAACTCATATTAATGGAAAAAATCTTGCAGTATTCATCCAGCTCTTGGTTTGAGGACCATCTGAGATAAGAGCTCAATGTGTAGACTCTTATCAGAAGCGTATCCAACCCTTTTGAGGTTTTCAATGTAGATTGCAGATTTTGGACCATTTAACTATCCAGTCTGATATTCTGTTTCCATCAGTGGTCAAAACTCAGTTCTTCAGAGCAAGACTTAAAATAAAAAATACATTCTCCACCTCCTAGTACACCTAGCCAATTATACCATTCTGTACATTGAGATGGGAGCATGATCTATTTCAGTGTGCAGTGGAATTTTCCTGCATCAAAAGGTACTTCCAAATTTATTGCATGGCAGGTACAATCTGAAAATGGCAAGCAGTCTGTGGAAGACACGAACTCTTCTGGCTGGGCATGCCACAGCAGCTCTTTCCTCATCTACAGCTCCTTGCTGACGGCTACTCTAGCCCCGGTCTCTCTTCTTGTGACTCGTTGCTCTGACTGGGTCAATTTAAAGTCTCTCTCCATTTGGGGTAACAAAAGTCAAAAAAAGATCCTTCTGCCTCTTCTTGGGCTATTCCTTGGTACCTCTTGGAGGCTGAGTTTCAGGTCCATCCTGGGCTCAGTAGTCCTTATGTTGAGCTTGTATGCCCCTCCCTTGGGGCTGGTAAAAGCACCCAATCCTACCCTCTGGTCTGGGTTCTAATCCAGAGATCCTGTATGAAGTAGGCAGGTCTGCTCCTTCAGGTACACTACTATTTCCTTGGGCCATTTCCTACCTATGAGCCCCTCATATTGCTTTCCTGTGGCCCATGGTTAACATAGCCTCTCCAGTCCCCAGGCCTCTGCCTTCTCCCTCAGTCCTCCCAGCTCATTCTTTCTCTGCTGAAATGCAAACCCTTCACAGCTGCCTCTCTTTGCTTTGCCCCCTTTTCAATATTCACCTCAGGGATTAATTCTGTCCCTGTGGCCTTCTTTAGCTTGCCTTTCCCAGACTCTTCCCAGAGAGTGAGCACTCCCTATTGCCTCTCCTCTGGGTTTCTCTGTCCCTGGTCTCTCTCCTGGACCTCCTCTTTAGCTTTTACTTCCTTGTTTATGAAGAAGTTCTTCCCTAACTGCATGTAATAATAAATCAAGCCTGATACCCTCTCCAAGTACAGCAAGGTGGGCTAATTGGGGTCTCAAACTCCTGTTAATCTTTTTTACACCAGGCTGGGGTAGCCACCCTATCACAAACAAACCTGGTGAGGCTCCACAGTACCAATTGTAGGTTACCAAAGGTGGAAAGCTCTGTTCAGAAACAGACTTTTGCCCAGAGAGAGAAGGCACATATCCAAAGCTATGGAAATGTTTGTGGTCAGTTTTATGTTTGTATTATTGGTGGTCAGATGTTTAAATAATTATATGAGGTAGTCACCCATCCTTAAGACCTAACAATGGCTTGGTGATATCCCTGCTCTCCTTCCCTCAGTATCAGAAAGTAGTATTCAGTATACTCTTGTCCTCCTGCAAGGACACAGAGGTGGAACACCAGAGGTGGGAGAGAAGGAAAGGGGAGAGAGATGAAACATTGGGGAGTGAAAGGGACCATAGGGGAGAGGTGTAGAGATGTACAATGTCAGAGGGGAAGGTCAGAAATAACACATGGGAGGACAGTTGAGGGGACAGGATGCATTTCACATACAGGCCTTGGGGGACTCACACTACCACTCTCCAACTACTATCCCATGGGCATAGCTTTGGGGCAGAGGCTTCCCCTGCCAGTAGTGGGTTCCAGAACTCCACCCTTTGCCTTGATATGAAGATCCCCTCTTACAACCTGTGAGGAGCCAGGAATTTATTCTCAACTGATACCAACACAATTATCAGTCACGCTCAGCTTTATCAGCAAGGCACCTTGATCAGCAAACGAACAGCCTCACTGTCCCCCAGCATCAACTTCTCAGTTACCAATAGAGGCCTCCTTCCCTCTGGGCTCTTGGCCAATTCTCAGATCCAGTATAGTGTTGGCTCACCAAGGCCACCCACTCAGGCTGGTCCCTGAGCTTGTGCTCCAGACCTGGGCTCAGACTCTCAACCTGAAGTGTCTCAGCAGCAGCCATTTCTGCCACAACCACATAGTCTGTCTGGTTGCCTGTGAATCTTTCACACAAGTCCCAGAGAGCTTTTAATAGGAAGTTAAGGGCAGGATTTGCTGCCATCACTATCCAACCAGAACTCTTGCCAATCAGGGCTACAATTTTTTTCTCTGGTGTTACATTCCTCCCTTCCAGTGAAAGTAGCAGGAACTCAGGAGTGGGATTTTCTCCCGGTCTCTTACCCAGCTGGAGATTTGGGGCTGGTTCCACTCTTTGCCTACCCCTTAATTAATTAGAGGGTGTGGAGGCTGGGCTTTCCCTTTCATGCTGGTGCCATTCTGAGGAGTGACTGCTCCACACTTGCTATGCCCTACACAGTGAGTGTGGTCAATGGATCTGCATACCAACTGACTATGCTATAGGGTGGGGTTCTGTAGTAAATTCTAACTAGGGTGAGCAGATGTCCTGTTTTTAAAGGGGCAGTCCCGTTTTTGGGGACTTTTTCTTATATAGGCACCTATTACCCCCTACTCCCATCTCGTTCTTTCACAGTTGCTATCTGGTCACCCTAATTATCCCCCCCCCCCCCCCCCGGAAGCAAGGAGGTAGCAGGCAAAAAAGAGATGCAGAATTGCTTCTGTGGGCTGCTCCTGGGATGGTACAGCTATGTGCCATTCCTCACAGAGGGCAAATTAAAAATACAATCTAACTCAGCATTTAGGAAGATGCCATTTAATAGTACTAAATCTTAACTGGCTTTGTCAAGCCTGATATTGTTTTAAAATTATTTTATATGCATTATTTAATATAAAACATCACCAAAGAGTTGAAAGCACTTGGAGTCAGCAGCTTACTGCAAATGTGCTGAAGTATAACCAGAGGTTAAAACCTGATCTAACTTGAACATTGTACATATACAAACTGTTGAATTCAAGTAAGAATTCTCATGTGTGTATTAAGTTACAGTGCAACCCTGAACTGACCCTTTAAGAGGAAGACAATACATATAATAGTGTATTTGATACAAAGAATGTGCTATAAGCATGCATGCATTTGAACTGCATGAGGGGAGAGATGGGAAAAGAGGTAGTGTAAAGGCAGTTAAAAGGTGAGCAGGGCACCTCTGGAAGTCTAAGACAGAAAATGTAAAAGAGAGGCATTGTATAAAAATGTCATCTGATCTACCCAGCTACTACATCCTCTGCTCCAAAAGTTGTCGTGCAAATTTTGGAGCATGTAGTTTATCCAACAACATTGCTGTAGTCTGAAATTTCTGACTCTCCTTGACGAAAGAGGGTTTCAACAGTTTACATTGCTCCACAGAAGAATCCCTGGCTATCCAAGGGATGATTTTTGCCCTCACTTTTGCCATCTCCAACAGTAAGACTATAATGTGAGGAGACATTATGATCTCTCACTAAATCCACATGCTATTTCTCTCCTAAATATTTTCTGTAATATTTCTCTTTACAGTTTCAACAAACTATTCTTACTTTCACAGGGATTGTAACAACACTGTGAATGTTTTCCTCTGTGGGACGATTATGCTAGAATTTTCACACACACCCCACCTCCATATACATTGAAGTACATCGGGGGCAGCTTTTAGGGTAATGTTAAGAGTTTTTTTGACTGTGTGTGTTTATTTTATGTATGAAAGAGAGGGAGGGATATGGTGGTTTCTGTGGTTTTACATTGTGCATCTACTCTTGAAAACAAGCATATGGGTAGTTTTTAGTAAATTAGTAATCTATTAAATTTATATATGCCCTTCACCTGAGGCAGTTTAAAAACTTTAATATAAACTATATTATGACTACATCCACCATTGAAATACAAAGGGATCACTTTATCCCTTAATGAAATGCACTGTCCTCTACAGTAGAATACCGCAACTCCTTAACACTGCACAGCAATACCACACAATGACTGAAGGGAACATATTTGTAAAAAGCTGAATTGTACTTCAGAGAAGTAGCTAAACCTCTTGAGACGCATGGACACTCACTTCAGTAGAGGGTAAGAGTCCATGATTTCCACAGAGAGTGGACAGTTTAATGTCCACTGAGGATCCACTTCAATTCAGGGATTCTCCATTTTTTTAATAGTGTGAGCTACATCTGAACAGAGATTGTCTCACTGACCAATTTTCATCCCACCACCCAAACACCCACACCTGCTCTGGTTACAACGAACACAGCTAAGTTGTGTCCACCGAGCAGCTTTTCCCACAGTACGTATTTATATTCCCACATCTACCATTCTGCTTTGTGCATTAGTGTATACTGTGAAAATCTGGGCATAAAATTTCAGAGAACAATGCACAAGGAGCCATTCCAAAAATAGCAAGCCAATGCACTTGGAGATATCCTACTGATAAAAGAACTGGGAAGCAGAATGACCAGCCAACTTCGTTACACAAACATTGTTCAGGACATTGTCTGCACTACAGAACAACTGTGTTATGATATGACGCGACGAAAACAATCGTGTGGCAATATAGGCAACTGGCAGAGGCATCGAGTTGTATGGGCCCGTGGTGCTCAGGCTCCAGCAAATTCAGGGCCCAGAGGGCCTGGCTCCACCAATGTTTGGGGCTGGGTCTGTCCCCCGGCCCTGCCTGCTGCCCATGCGTGCCTCCCCTGGAGCATCCCCTGGCCTCCCCTGCTGCCCCCAAATGCCCCTCCCCACAAGTGTCCCTGCCTCACCTGGGCAGCGGGCAGCTGCCCTGCCGCTCCACAGTGTGCTCCCTCACCAGCCGCTGCCGGACATAGGCATGTGTCCGGGCACACCCTAATATCTCAAAAAAAAAAGTAGCTTTGCATGCACAGTGCGGTGCCTTTAAAATAAATATATACATACATACATATCCTGGGTGCACACCCTAATGAAATGTGCTGCACACGCCTATGCTGCCGGCTACAAAGGAGTGGTGCCGAGGTCAGGCTGAAGCAGCTGCAGATGCCAACATCCTCGCCCCACCTCAGCAGTCGATTCTGAGTTGACTCCAGGGTAGAGAGGTGGGGGGCCTTATCCTGCTGGACCTCCTGACCCTCCTGGGAGGGTTTGGGTGAGTGTCATGCCGGGGATGGGCCCTCTCCCGCCGTGCTCACTGATGCCGGCAGGGAAAGGGTTGAGGAGGAGTCCCCTCTGGCTCCCTGTTCCAGCTGCGGGGCAGCCTGCCTGCTGCACCCCAAACTCTTCATTCCTAGCCCCGCCTAACACTCTTTACCTCTTCCTGTACCCCAACCCTCTGTCCCAGCCCAAAGCCCACACCCCTCCTGCACCCAAATGCTCTCCCAGAACCTGCACCCTAAACTCCCTCCAGCACCTGAAGCCCCTGCCCCAGCCCAGAGCCTGCACCCAGCACCCAAATTCCATCTCAGAGCCTGCACCCCAAACCCTCTTCCACACCCAAACTCTCTTCCAGAGCCTAAAGCAGGTGCGAGGGGGCAGATGGGACTTGGACCCCTTCTAGACACCACCAAAAATTATACAAATCTGCCACCCCAGCAACTGTCACTTAACTGTCACCATTAGTAATTGAAGAGACAAGGTGGACCAACTTCTATTAGTGAGAGAGACAAGCTTTTGAGGTTAAACAAAGCTCTTCTTCAGGTCTCGGAAACCTCGTCAGGGCAGCCAATAAAATATATTACCTTGCCCACCTTGTCTCTCTAGTATCCTGGGACCAACACAGCTAAAACACTGCATGTAGTTTCTAACTGTGGATTAATGCTGTTTTGTGGATGTAAGCCATTTTGCTAACTGATTACAAACTTGGTTAAACAATATAATGAAGACAGAAGAAAATTTCAGTTTCTGTTCTCACTGAGGTGAATGAGGTTGAGGAGGGACTAAAATTCACACTTTTACTGCTTCTGTTTGACTGGAGACATTTTCCTATGGACTAGGATAACAAGAAAGCAAGCTCGGTGTAATAACCTCAACATTTCAAATAACTCTTTTCCTATCATCCCACAGTTCATCAGTCACTGCTTTGGCATCCTATTTGGTCATGCTTTCATAAGCCACTGACACGATGGACAAAAGCAGTCAAGGCCCCAGGAAGGAGAAAGGAACTGAATGTTTTTTGTGCTAAACATAAAAAAGATAGAGACCAAGGGAGAGAGAAGAGGGAGCTGTTCCTTGGCAAATGAGGTGAATTCACTGGTATTTCAGCTGGGGTTCCTACAAGTGAGTTAGGAACAAAGGATGCAGGGCTGGCAGGGACTTCCTGGGTCATCAAGTCCAGTCCTGTGCTGTTGTAGGTGATCCCATCATATAGTTCTGTTCATAAATGTATCTATATATACAAATAATTATTGAGGCACTCTCTTTTGGTTATTTTCTGTCCATTGTGTTGTTTTCATATTTGCACAGTAGATTTGCCAACCCTATGTATTCAAAAGTCACACAGATTCAAATAACTCAACTTTAGCTTAATCATGAGATTTGATTTGATTTCAAACATTTCTTCTTGGTCTGTTTTCTGATTTTTGAATGCTCAGGGGTAATTGCCCCTGTTTGTGTGTGCCCATTTCAGGAAACAACCTGAAATGTACAAAAAAATGTACAAAAGAAAGACACAAAAGTTTAGGTGTGGGTTGATTAGACACCATGATTACAGTGTGAATGAAAAGTATACTGTGAAGGCACTTTTTGCCTGTGTGCAGTTTCTGCAATTGTTACCTTCTGTTCATAGTGGTAGGACTTGAATTTATTTTGTAAATAAATGAACACTAGAAAATACCCAGACTCTGTCACTCATTTCTTTTTCTAGTGGAAATTTACCCCACTGCAAACAAACTCACAAAATCTGTTGCCTCTCAAATAGTCAACAGTATAAACAAAGCAAAGCTAGAAACTATGAACTGCAACAGCAAAAAAAACCAAACAAAAAACAAACACAAAAAAACAGGTGTGTAATTTATGGTGTAAGAGAAGGAAACTAAAAGGACAAACAGTTTTTGTAATGAAATAAAGTGAAAAAAGGGAGTGTTTCTGAAAATCAATAAAAGCCTGAAGTTCAGTGGAGAGCATATGAAAATTTATAAAAGCCTTTGCATTAGCAAGTGATTTGGGAGTCTGAGGCAGGATAATTTTGAAGTAGAGTATTGGCTGCAGAGCACTTACTTTGCCTACTAAGGAAGAGGAGTCAGGAAGAGAATTTTTTCCCACCAAAAAACCCCCCCAATAATCTCCTTACATAGAATCATAGGACTGGAAGGGACCTCAAGAGGTCATCTAGTCTAGTCCCTCGCATTCATGGCAGGACTATTATCTAGATCATCCCTAACAGGTGTTTGTCTAACCTGCTCTTTAAATCATAAAATATCAGGGTTGGAAGGGACCTCAGGAGGTCATCTAGTCCAACCCCCTCCTCAGAGTAGAACCAATCCCCAACTAAATTATGCCAGCCAGGCCTTTGTCTAGCCTGACCTTAAAACCCTCTAAGGAAGGAGATTCTACCACCTCCCTAGGTAACCCATTCCAGTGCTTCACCACCCTCCTAGTGAAAAAGTTTTTCCTAATATCCAACCTAAACCTCCCCTTCTGCAACTTAAGACCATTACTCCTTGTTCTGTCATCCGCTACCACTGAGAACAGTCTAGAATCCAGATCCATCCTCTTTAGAACTCCCTTTCAGGTAGTTGAAAGCAGCTATCAAATCCCCTCTCCCACACCATTCTTCTCTTCTGCAGAAGAAGCAAACCCAGTTCCCTCAGCGTCCCCTTGTAAGTCATGTGCTCCAGCCCCCTAATCATTTTTGTTGCCCTCTGCTGGACTCTTTCCAATTTTTCCACATTTTTCTTGTAGTGTGGGGCCCAAAACTGGACACAGTACTCCAGATGAGGCCTCACCAATGCCAAATAAAGGGGAATGATCATGTCCCTTGATCTGCTGGAAATGCCCCTACTTATACAACCCAAAATGCCGTTAGCCTTCTTGGCAACAAGGATACACTGTTGAAGCAGAACTGGCATATGGGCTTAAAAATGTCCACATCTAAAGTCTCCAGGATACTCAGGAACTTCCAGAAAGAGTCCTACAGGAAATCAGTGATGTTTCATATGCTCAAATGAGCAGAATTTAGCTCAGTGATTCAATTGTATGGCTATATACCAGCTCTAATTTAGGGGGAGAAATTTAGATATCAGCAATAGAGAGGTTTAGTACCAAACAATTCAGTAAGACGAAGAGGGGTGAAATCACAAATTTATATATTTAAACAACAAAACAGTTAAAAGTCTACTTAAATTAAGAAATTAACCACAGGATAAATAATTCTGTTCACAACCTAACAGCAGGTTTATAGCACAAATGCTACAGGATTTTTTGTATTGTTTTAATGTATAACATTACCTTTACACAAAAAGTATAATAAAGCAAGAGGATGTTTGCAGGGAAAGCTATTAAGCTCTTTGATGTAGAGTCTTGAGGAAAAACTATTTTAAAATGACCTAATTTAAGCAAAAACTTTTGAGATGCTTCAGTTGAACTCTATACAGCTTATAAAAGCAGTAAGATACTTTCTCAACTGCACCTACATATCAAGAGAGAAGCTACTACTAAGACTTCTTCAAGCCCAAGTGAAATTTAGAATTCAATATAAAGTAACGTTTCCTGTAAAAGTACTAATGAGAATAATACGTTTTCCTTGGCTGACAGAGCAGAAAAGAAAGTTAGAAGACTTATTCTTGTTTTTCTTGAAAGCTTAATTGGGAGAAGAAAGGGATAAATGATGAATACATTGTGAGATCTGGTAACCTGTGAGTAAAGCTCAATATATAGAACAATATGCCTTTTTTTTGCTTATCTTACACATAAGGGAGAATGTTGCAGCTTAACAAGTGTCTGAATGAACTGATGCATTGATACTCTGTATTCAGTGGTCATCGGGTATAATCACTAGTCATGTTAGGGTCTGAATACATTATATGAAGCAATCAGATTGTAGCACCAGGTGGGAGGATCATTTTTCAAAAGGAAAAAATGAACTACACTGATACTGCAGTATAGCTCAGTGCTGAGAAGAAATATATGTGTATCCTGTGAAGCTTTTTCCTTTCAGTGATTAAACTGGCTGCTTAAACGCCTGTATATTACATTTACAAAGTCCCTTCTCCTGCTAGATTTAAAGGAGAAAAACCACAACAGTTTGCAAAGAAATATCAGTTAGGGTTTGAGTTTAGAATTTCAATACAATTTTTGGAAAGGAAAATAATGTTAACAGTAATAATTAAAATATCTTTAATAATTAAGACAGATTATGCTGTTCAATACATGATATATAAGTCGGCAAATTTGTCACTGAAGACATGGAGGGGATGTTGCCACTGCCAGGGAGGTGCGGAGCCAGGTAGGGAGCCTGCCAGCCCAGCCACCTCTCCCAGCAGCAGCGGGGATAGTAGGCCACGCATCACTGCCCGTAATTCCCAGCATCATGGGGGTCCCAGGCCATGTGCCCCCTGGCTGCCCCCCAGTACCGGTGGCTACCCTGGACTCCCACCCCCAAGCATACGTGGCACACTGGGCTGCTTCCCCCCCACCCCATTTAGTTAGGAGCATACAAGTCATGGACAGGAATTTTTGTTTCCTGCCTGTGACCTGGCCATGACTTTTACTAAAAATATCTATGACTAAGTAGCCTTATTGATACTGTATAGCATAAGGAGAAATCTGAGCTTCTCACTACAGTAGTTTCTTGTTACCTTAGTGCTCCATGTTAGCTCGTTATAAAAAGAAGCTGACAGTCCAACATTTAGATTTTTTGAAAAAGAAAATCAAAGGTTACAAGAAACCTCATGACTGTTGATATAAAAGACAAGAGAGCAAATGTTTTCATAAACATTCCCCTGCAGTGATTCTCAAACTCTTCCGTATTGCGACCTCATATGTCACAAGAGAAACAAGTTTCAAGAATTCTGTCTGGTAAGTTTCAGCACTAAGCAAATGCCAGAGAACAACAAAGGGAAACTGAATGAAGACAAACTAGTATATTTTAACCTTTTCAAGCCATGTATAAATAATAAACACAGCATATGTGGTGAAAAATACATTTAAAGATCGATATTTAGTAATCTAAATATTTGTAAAAATGCCCAGGACTATGCCAAGGACCCTGGGTTTCAAACTCTGTGCATCCTGCCTGCAATCCTTCTCAGTCAGTGATGACTAACAACCCTGTCACTACACTTAGATGACCAGACAGCAAATGTGAAAAATCAGGATGGGGGTGGAGGGTAATAGGAAGCTATATAAGAAAAAGACCCCAAAATCAGGACCATCTCTATAAAATCAGGACATCTGTCACCCTACTCACATCTAGGTGCTGTATTTCCCATCCGAATCCAAAAAGGCCGAGTTCTTCATCTCTACAAGAATCTCATGGAGATGACCATGAGACCACACTCAGACCCAGGCCAGGGAACCCTCCTATACATTGGTCTGATTCATCTAGGACCAAGCCTCCCACTACACTGACTCCAGTGCAGCCACTCCACTGACCTCATAGTGCGGCCTCGTTGGGAAGTTTGGAAACACTCCCAAAAGCATGTGGATAATTCTTCCTCTAAATCCAAGAAAATGGGCGCTTTCTCCATTAGCTCAGCCTAAGGGGACAGAGCACATTCCAGGTACAACAGATATGAGAAGAAAACCCAGAAACTATGGGATCCAACTGTCCCAGGCACTGAACCAGTGGTATCACCTTCACTAGTACCCCACAAGGCACAAGAACTGCCCATACTAGGGAAGTTCTCAAAGCAGTGCCAATGGAGGAAAGAGTGCCCCTCATAGCAGGAAAACGCAGATCCATGGCTGAATCTCAAGAGGTCTTTGTCTTACCAGTCTCAGAGATCTTGCTTCCCTAGTCTCCCCTCACTGTCTTCCTCATGTCAAGCCCAGCCTCAGACAAAGAGGTATTTTTGGCACGAGCCTAAGAGCCACCAACCACACAGTCTAAGACCTCGTGACTTCTCCACTCCCTTTATGGGTTGCTTAGCACCAAACACAATAACAGATAGACAAATGGGTGCTGAATAGCATCCACCACAGCTATATGATCAAGTTTGTCATGCCACTTCCTCCAAACCTTCCACTCTCCCCATCTGCCTTTAGGGAGCAATCTCACAACAGTATCCAGGTGAACTCCTTGTTGCATCAGGGAGCAATAGAACACATTCCTCTAGAATATCAAGGAACAGAGTTCTACTCAATTTATGCCCTGATTTCCAAGAAAAAAGACAGTTGGAGACCAGTTCTTGACCTCTGCCACCTCAATCACTTCATCCTCAAACTAAAGCGTTGTATGGTCATGTTGGCAGCGATAATTCCATCCCTAGAAAAAGGGCATGTTGTTCATGGCTCTTGATATGAAGGATGTTTACTTCCAAGTCAACATTCATCCTATCCACAGACTTTTGGACATCCTGTGCACAACATTTTAAAATTTTGCTAATTTTGTCAATAAACAAACATGGCTCCTGCATGACAGTGGGAAGCACAGACAACTGGCTGCACTGATGTGGGAGATCACCCTGAAGCACCCACCTCCCCTGCTACAGGGACTTGGCAGTGAGGCTGCACCAGACCCAGACACAGTGCAAGGGCTGGGCCTGTCCCAGAAACACCCCAGTTCCCTGCCCCACTGCACCAGGCACACCAGGTATGGTTGGATAGGCTCAGTCCAGCAGGATCCAAGTGTGGAGGGGCTGAGTGTGGGGGGATTCAGGTGTGGGGTGAGAGATTTCTGTGTGGGGCCATCTGGGTGTGGGTGGCTCAGTGGGAGATCTGGATGCACGGGACTCATGGCGGGATTCCAGGTACAGGGGAAATGGGACTCTGCAGGGGCTCCAGGGGAAGATGGTTGGAGCCCAGGATAGGGAGGTCTGGTGTGTGGGTCTGGGGGATTCAGTCGGGGGTGTCGATACAAGTGCATCTGGTTGGGGATCAGTGGGATGGGAGTGTGGGTGTAGGGGTGCTCATCAGAGGGGTGCAAGTTTAAGGGGGTAGGGCTTGTCAGGGGAAGGGTTTGATGGGCCTGCTTAATGGGGGAGCCCCAGCTGCTATAGTGGGGACACCGCAGGCCAAGCTCCCGCTTCCCCTTCTCCATCCCCCTACCCTCGGTCCCATAGTCCCGTCCTATTCCACTCCCCCTTCATTCCTCGCTGCCTGTTCCTCTCACCCCCTCACTCCTCTTTCCTCATTTCCCCCACTGTGACCAGATATTTTGCCTCAGTTGCCTGAATGCCTTACAACACTTTAAATTGGAAATTTGCAGAAAAACCCTGAGAAAGGATTTAAAATTAGGAAAAACTATAATTGGTTTAATTGGACATAAAATGAGTGTTGATAGTAATTAGTTTTAGGAATAAACCTGTAATTAAATAAAAATTAAGAACAGTTTAAATTAGAAAATCTAGTAATGGTGGCTATATGGTAATGTAATATAATAGGAGATCTATTGCATATGATGTAATAACTTCACTGCCCATGATGCAATGAATCAGAGAGGTAGCTGTGGTAGTTTGGAGTTGCAGAAGCGAAAGAGAGTCCTGTGGCACCTTAAAGGCTAACAAAAGTATTGAAGCATAAGCTTTTGTGTGCTAATACCCACTTTGTCCGATGCATCCGATGAAGTGGGTACTAGCCCACGAAAGCTTATGCTTCAATACTTTTGTTAGTCTTTAAGGGGCTACAGGACGCTTTTTCGCTTATGATATGATGGTAAATTCCACTTCCTGTGGGGAATGACTCAGCAAAATCCCATAGAGATACACTGTAGCCCATAGGAATACATGGGACTTTCAAATAAGTAGTAGTTAGGGTTCATCCAAAGGTCAGCTGAAAAGCTCCACAGGAATACATTGAGCCCATAGAAGTCTATGGGAGGAGGCCAAGCTACTAATACATGACTGGTGTATACTTAACATATGCTAATATATGGAGGCTGAATGGCTGAGCTTGAGTGTCATGTCAGTGCATATGACAAATTAGCATATGCAAATACTTGAAAGCAGATTAGCTATAATTTATTATAATTCAGCCAATGAGCTGCAAATTGTATATAAAGGTGATAGCAGGCTAAAATGTTGTAGGGGACAGTGACCTGAAGGAAAGTGGAAAGCTGCAGGACACCTGGAAGAAAGACGATGCTCACAGAGCTGCGGCAACCACACCAGTGGGACCGTGCTGGGTAATAAAGCTAACTATTGTCTGACAGCAGCAGAGTAGTAGCTATTCACAATCACAAGCATCAACAGTGCTTGCTAGCCTCAGATGGCCTCGCTAGCAGCCATCGCTCCCAAAGCAGCTACTACTGCAGTAGCACCACAAACCATAGCAACAGCTTCTGTAAGTAGCTAACGGCCTTTCCATCCTAACCACACCACACAAACCACGCTCGCTACCATCGTTTTCAAGCAGCTCTTGCAGCACCAGTAACAGCAGTCCAGGTAGGGTTCCAAGGTTGCCCCTGGCAACAGCCATTTCTGCCACCCAGCTAGCAGGAGGCCACTGCAGCAGCTACCTCATCAGCAGCCAAGCTGCTCCACACCAGCAACCCACAAACCATGCTCCCGAGCATCAAGACAGAGCAGAAGGACCAAAGACTGTCTCGGAGGGATTAGAAAGAAGTTTCCTGTAAATCTAATCTTTCTGTTTCCTGTTTGTTGCTGACGTGTATGGGTTTCAAGCGTAAATAAAGCTGGATGCTCGTGGTCTGAGTGAGATCTTCTCCTACCCATTTAGTAACCGCCAGGCCAGTGCTTAATAGATGCTTAGTTTTAAGTATTTAATATTGAATGTTTAATTAATATATTATTATATGTTTGATTGTTATAAGGTATAGAGTATTAAGTGAAGGATTCTACTGTTATATTGTCATATGCCATAGAGTTAAATTGAAATTGTTATTGTAGTGCTCTTTATTTGCAATACCGCTTCATTCCCCTTTTAACTGTAATCCTATAATATCTATCCCCACTCTTTTGCTGTAACCACTTACTTACAAATAAGTATTATTTTTGTTTTCAAAGTATTTACTGCTTGCGTGCCTATTTTTGATCAGAGGGCTGTATCCATGTCCTTTCAAGGGAATGTTAGCTAGCTGCAGCTTTCCCTGGAAACTCCTTTAGGGCAGGCAACAACTTTGATTACCAGTGTAGATAAATTAGTAAATTGATTCCAAATCTTCTGGTCAACTCTCCCCACCCCCATTATTTAGCCCCACCCCAGGCACTCACCATTGTACAGACAACAAGAAGGCTCCCAGCACACAGATCAACCGGCACTAGGACCCAGGTGATGATGTTCAGCTGCAGAGTTAGCAGAGCCCAGTCGCAGACTCCTTCAGCTGGGCAGCTCTGCGCTGGCAGAAATGACGGGGGGAGGGAGAGGGAGTGAGGCAGTGGCATATAACCCCATGTACCCTCACCTCTGTTTGGAGGAGGGCAACCTTCTCCCTACCCCCACCCCCAAAAAAACTGACCATGGCCCCCCACCCTTCCCCTGCCCAGTCCCCTCTGTGAGACTTTCCTGTTGTTTTCTGCAGGGAAGAACAAGAATTCTGCAGGGAGTGGGGGGTGGTATTCTGTGGGCACGCAGTCATGCAGAATTCCCCCAAGAATAATCTAGGGGAGTGTCTCATTGCTGGAACATATAGTGTAATATGGTGAAATCTGTTTCCCACTCATGGTCTTGGAAGAAATACTTCCTGAGTGTATCCACGTTTGCATTCTAAACTCCTCAAAGATAGGCTGCTGTGATTATGACCTGATTGCACATGCACCAATTCCAAAGCTTGAAAACCTCGGTGCAGAGAGAGGATCTTGTGCCTCAAACTTGATGATATAATACATGCAGAACATCTTGTCTATCATGATCTTTATGTACTTGCCCCTGATTAGTAGTAGAAACTGTAGACAGGTGTCTGATTGCTATGAGTTCAAAGGTCTCTTGCAACATCCATTTGCCCCTGGGCTGTAGGAGCATCCCAATGTGCTCCCCACCCTCGTAGGGAGGCATCTGTCATTACGACCAGCAGTGGGGGAAGGATGTGCAAATGGAACTCCTGCAGCTGAGGGATTCTTTTAAGCATGTGGGTGTGGAAAGTAGCATACTTAAATTGTCTGTTTGGTGAATGGCTCTAATCCACCCCTGAAGGCACCATAGTCAAAGTCCTGAGTGGTCTGTGACAAAGGGAACAGCTACCAAGTGCCACAATAGTTAAAGACAGTTCTTGACTGGGGTTTAGGGTTGAGTTAGATTGTATTGGCTACGCTGGAAAGGGCCACAAATATATGCAGTGGAAGATAGACTCTTGCCATTACTGAACTGACATGGGCTCTCATGAATACTGTTTTGCATAGGGGTAAAAGTGGATTTTTGAATGTTTAATTGTAGGCCCAGTTTGAAGAATAGATATATAGCTGCCTGTGAAATTAGTTTTAGGAAGCAACCCCTCAGCACTCAATCTTGGTAAGGGAACACTAAAATACCTTTCCAATGGAGCTGTGCTGCCAGTAAGAACATCATCTATGAAAATGCCTTGGAGCAGATGACAAGCCAAAGGGACGACCTTGTACTGAAAGTGGTCCTGGCCAACAGTAAAATGTAGGAATTGTTTGAGAGACAGGTGAATCACAACATGGTAATATGCATCCTGAAAGTCAAGGGCTGAGAACCAATCCCCTTGATCTAGCGATAGAATTATCACAAGCGTCACCGTTTTGAATTTCTGTGCCTTCATGTAAGTGTTGAATAGCCTCAAATCTAGGCTGGATTTCCAACCACCATTCTCTTTTGGTACCAGGAATTACTTTAAATAAAAGTACCTTTCTCTGTACTGCATGGGAACTAGTTCTATAGAATCAAACCCTAGGAGAATCCATTTCTTGATGAAGCAAGTTCTCATAAGAGGTGGTCCCTGGGGTTGATTGCTGGAAGAGTAGTAAAGAGGATGACATTCCCTGTAAAGATGATCTCCAAAACCCCCTTATCTGTGGTGAGGAACTCCCAAGCCCACCTAGAGTGGTAAAGGCAGCCACCAAAGGGAGGAAGGAGAGCGAAGTGGTGCATGGAAGAGCTATACTACTCCTTTTTACAAAATTGAGGTAGAAAGAAGACTGTTGTGAAAAATGTAGTTTGATTCAACAAAGCAAGGGGATATTTTCAACATTAAAACAGTGAAAGGAGGCATATGATTCTCCCCTCCCCCACCCCCCAAGTAGGGCTATTTCCAAGATTCTTTTAACTAAGAGCAGATCTATGCTACAACAGGGACTGATGCTCTGAGACCAATCCTTGCTCTGAGACCGATCCCTGATATAGTGGGTCAAGTAAAGACCCACCAAATTGACTGCGGATCGCTCTCCAGTCGACCTCCATACCCTACGCCTGACGAGAAGCATAAGGTAAGTCAATTGTGTAGACCCCATGGTCTAATGTATGTTGGCTCCAGCTATGTTATTCACATAGCTGGAGTTGCATAGCGTAGGTCAACTTAGAGCAGTAGTGTACACGTAGCCTAAGACTGAATTTTTTTTTAACAGTTAGAAGGGATTTTCACAACATAAGTGTTCAAAAGAGTTGTTGTACAAGCCTAAAAATTAAATTTAGAGCCTGCCTTCAAAATAGTGGGATGAAAATCAGAAGGATTTATAGGTTTAGATTTAGTAAACTTCCTCCTTGAGACATGAGGAAAATTTTCAACCTTAAGTACCTGACAGGCTCCTACAACAGTATTTCGGATTACACCTTAACAGACAGCTCATTATGTTCAAGGACGTTGATCTCACACTGAATTTTTTTAATCCTATCTAAAGTAGCTGTGGATATTCTAATTATCCATATCAAGGTATAATTCTATTTTAAATCAAACTCTTGCACTCATGATTTGTATAAATCTATTACTTTCTATTTCATTGACGGTCTTATTTATTGTGCTTGAATGAAGAGTAAATAAAAGGCCTGATATTACCTTTCTATTCTACTTCACTATTTTATATGCCTCTCATTTGTCACTCTCTGAACTAAACCATTCCAATCTTTTCAATGGCTTCTTGCATGGAAGTTACTCCATACTTCCAGATCACTCATCACCCATTTCTGAAGCACTTCTGTCTTCATTGACAACAGGTGAGTAGAGTACAGATCTGAAATTTGTGCACCTGAGTCACAAGTCTATTGTATCAAAACAAAGTAAAGATATTTGAACAGATAGAACACAGTATTCAGACAGTTAAATTTCATAGCTCCAGCTTTAAATAAATTAATTGATTTATGTACTTTAATTGTGGGCACAAATAAAATTGTACATTTATAGCTTCTCAGAGATCCTAAAGCCCTATAAGATAGGATTGGCAGCTGCCAAGCCTATATGCTCCAGGCCAATTTAAACGATTGCAAAGAGTTTTCAATACTTTCCTTGATATTCCATGGTACTAGATATTTCCAGATAATTGGGGTACTTTAAGTAATAAAATAAAGTTTTAGTTTATCACGCAAAGTAATACTCCCTACACAAATTCCATTTTATCATCCCTCCTCTCCACATTTCTAGACCCCTTACTATTCTGAAGTCACAGAAATATTTATAACACCTTCCACTTTAATACTACCCACAATTTTTATTAGTGCACTATACTAATCACACAAACCAGGATAGATAAAATTGGGAAAAATTTCCCCAATTTGATAAACTGACATTCTCAGTATTTATTGTGAAATTTCCAGTTGAGGCAACAGCCCTCTCAGATACACACACAAGAAAAGGTTTATTTGGCTTCTAACCAAATATTAATGGTAATGAAATATGAACGGATTTAACTCTGTGTATAAAGGTATGCATTTTCATTTAGTATGCATTAGGAAATTAAATGTTAAATGGCTAGTGACAAATCTCAATTACTCCTTTTATGACAAAAACATGATGCTAAAATATTAGTATGTATGAGCCACAACATATACCATTACCTTTGGACCAAAACATTTTTGCTTCTTATATAATATTTTCATTATGTGTTGTATTATGTGATAAAGTTCCGAGTCTGTATTTGTGGGTCCTGCGCTTCCTGGCAGATTTAGGGGCCTCAGAAACTCATCTAGGTCCCAGGGTGACCTCCCTTTCTCAATAATTACTTAGGGGAGGCAGAAAGGGGGAAGCCCAGGCCCGCTCTCTACTCTGGACTCCAGCCCAGGGACCCTAATAGTATCAGCTAAGATGGCTGACCTTTTAGCCACAAAACACAATACAATTCCCTGGGCTACTTCCCCACAGCAGTCCCCGCTTCTTCAAACTCCACTTCACCCTTACCTCAGGGCCTCCTCCCTTGCGTATGATATGTCTACCACTCAGTCTCACCAACAGCACAACTTCTTCCCACAGCTCCTGACATCCACAGCCACCTGACTAACTGGGAGGATTTTTAACTGGTTTCAGCCAGCCCCTGATTGGCTTCAGGTGTCCCAATGAGGCTAGCTATTTCTGCTGCTTTCTAGAAACTTCTTACTTGGTGCCAGGTGTCTTGATTGACCTGGAGTAGCCTTTGTTTGGCTATCCAAGGAACAGGGACCTTCACATTCTGAGGCTGATATATCTGCCTTCCAGCACTCTCTTATACCCTTCTGGACTGACTCCGTCACAATTAATACATCATCAAGTTTGCAACTGTACTGCTTCCTGCAAAGGTGCAATACAACCTGGGTCTTAATAAGCAAATTCACACCTGCATAAATTCAGTAACATGAAAAGTATTTTAATAGAGTGGGCAGAAATTTTCCATTGTCTGTTAAAAGCTCTACCAAAAATATATTTTCTGTAAAATCAAAAATTTCTGAAAACATGTGCAACCATTTCCAAATTTTCAATTGGACATATAAGTGTAGGAAAGAAAAGGAGTGGTGAATCCAGGAATAGAATTACAGCTCAATTATGCTGTGATACATATTCAGCGTCTACTGAAGTCAGTGAAAGCTGTGTTTGCATACGTGATAGAAGAACTGTAAAACTTGAGCATTATGAAAACACTCATTTTCTATTTCATGAGTTTAACTTTGTCCTTTAAAACCTTGAATTTGGGATTACTGTTCACTTTCTTATTAAATATGACTAGAAGATCCTCTTGTGATTTATGATGTTCACCACCTACTGCATGATATTGGGCTAAAACCTACAAAAACAAAAATAGATAAATAGCTCAAGTTAATAGGAATGATTTCCACTTTACTTAAACATTCCACACTAAAATGCACAGACATTATGTCTCAGTTCTATAATATTGAATAATTAAAATCCAGCAAGAAATCTATTAATACTTACAACTCAATGCTGAAATTGCAAATTTAAGTATGTCCTTAGGTGGTGTTTTGCTGGATTGGGGGAATCTCCAAGTTAAAAATCACAGAATAAACTCCTTAATCACACATTTTTGAATCTTTATATGATTTACTAATTAACCAGTTCACATTCAACAGCATATGACTATATACTGAAAGATTTTATCTATGTACAATAGTTGTATATATTCATAGTTTTCTTTTAAATTACCTATTTCACAAACTAAAAAGGGTTTAAAAATGAAGACTCTACTGTACCTTTTTTCTTAGTTTTTTTATTGAAATTTCATTGTTTGGGGCTTGCTTCAGAACAGCTTTGATTGTTCCCTTCCAGTTGAATTTACCTATAATATTGTTAAAAACATAATGGTATTATATATCTTTTCATCACATGTTCTAGCTAAAACTAATCACAGAACTATTGTCCACTTCCTTAATCCTTGGCTTATTATTGCACCCACAGCAGCATCACCATCCTAGTACAAGGATCAAGCAAGTTGTTCCCCAGGTTTGCTACTGTAATGGGGTGTACAGACCACCCCATGCTGACCTGGCAACCAAGTAGTTAATGCAGCAATCACCAGGTAGTGCTGACTGGCAGCCTCACAGCAGCTGGGAGAATAAAAGAGCTGAGAAGCAGAGGAGCAAGCAAGTTGGAGAAGGAAAGCCCTGCCGGAAAGCTGGTGTGAAGCCACCCAGAGAAGGGATGACCAGATATACAGGTTGTAGATGCCTACAGAACCTAGGCAGGTAGGAAGCTCAGCACAGCAGGAGGAGTTGCTGAGGCCTGATTCCACCTTCCTGGTTTAAGGATCCTGAGCTGGAACTCAGTGGAGTGGGTGGGCCTGGGTTCCCTTACTAGTCCCTCAGAGACACACAAGCCAAAAGGAGTTTCTAGATCTGCTGAGGACAGGGACAAGCAAACTCTGCCAAGGATAAAGGAGGAAACCAATAAACCCCAGCAGGACTGAAACGAACATCCTTCATAACCCAGGATGAGCCTACCATACAGACTCACACCTTCTCTACACTTGAAATGCTACAGCAGCACAGCTGCAGCACTTCAGTATAGCCATTACCTATGCCAACGGGAGGGGTTCTCCCGTCGGCATAGCTAATCTACCACCCCAAGAGGCAACAGCTAGGTGGACAGAAGAATTCTTCCATTGATCTAGTGCTGTCTAAACTGCGGGTTAGGTTGGCTTAACTGTCTCTGAGGAATGCAGATTTTTCAGCTGAGCAACGTAGTTAAACCCACTGAATTTTCTAGAGCCAACTAGGCCTTAAGCAAGAGATGCTGACTGACTGCCCTGCCAGACAAAGTAGATTCTGTGCAATACTCAGTCTGACCAAAGTGGGTGCTGCTGCATTAGCACACGAGCTCAGCTACCCCTTGCATGAAGGAAGAACAAATGACTAGACACCATCCTGGGAAAGGGAGAAGCTGAGCCCTTAAAAAGTAATATTATTATATCGTGCTTTTCACTAGTAGATCTCAAAGCACTGTTATCTAATTTATCTCACCTCCTATGTGACAAACAAATAGGAAACGGAGGTTGTTTTTTTCCGCCCCCAAAAATACAGGTGGCAAATTTAACACATAATGCATACTTAGGAAGCCATTAATTAGTATTGCTTCTAAAATGTGAAAACTATATCCCCAAATTACATGGGCTCAATAAAAGATTCACTGACATCCAGGATATGTATAAACACAACTAGCTAAAAATAGAAATAAGGCCAATTTCTGACCCAGCTATCATGTCATGCGAAGGACTAAGCTTGGGCAAGACATGCCACCGTCTTATTCCCCTGCGCTGGCTACCCGTATTGTATGTAGGAACACAAGAAAGAGAGCAGCCTCTGTGGGGCTGTTGTTGCCCATTTCTAGAAGGCAGTTGGAAGTGGGTGCTGTGGAGAGTGGCCAGCAGTGCTGAACAAGTAAGGGGAATTAGTCTGCACCAGGTATCAGGTTCGCAGAGATTACTTTTCCTGGAGCAAGGAATGAAATAGACTAAGGGCTTATCTTCAATACAGGGGAAATTGATGCTGCTATAATCAATTCCACGCATGTTGATTTAATGGGTCTAGTGAAGACCTCCTGAAGATCAATGGCAGAGTGCTATCTGGTTGACTCTGGTGCTCCCCAGAAGAGTAAGATAAGACAACCAGAGAGTATCTTCTGTTGATAGAACATAGTGAAGACATTGGAGTAAGCAGACATAAGCTACATCAACTCCAGCTGTGTTATTCACATAGCTGGAATAGCGTAACTTAGGTGACTTACCCCAATAGTGAAGACAAGCCCTTAAGTCACAATCTGGTTCATGGCCTTCTCCTGGAGCAGTCCTTTGCTCAGAGTTTTGACAAAGCAACCTTTTGCCCCAAATGAACAGCAGCACTTAATTAGTAACATCATAAGCACATCACTATCTTACAAAAATATAGATGTCTAAACTTCCACTTTAAGTTTGAAGATACCTTTATCTTCATCCCCAATTTCTTCAGTTTCCATGGCTGCATCCCCACTTTTTCCAGTTTCTGTGGTTGCAGATGTTTTCATATATTTCATTCTTTTTGTTGTGGTGTAAGGTTCTTCTAGAGAAGGGGGGGAATAAGAGATATATAATGTAAGGCAATATTTTAAAAAATTACTAAAAAAATAATGTAACTAAAAAGTTTCTATTCTTGGCATTGGAGTTTGCTATAAGATTTTTCCTGATTTTGAAATTTTTAAAAAAACTTACATTACAATGTTTTATTTTAAGTTGCATTGTATACTTTTTTAAAAATTATAAATTATAGGTGTCAAAGATTCTACCAAAGCAGGTTACTGAGTTTTCAAGATGCCAAAAAGAAAACAGTATTCACTATGAACTGCATGGAATGTGAGCTAGATATATACCTTCTGCACGTTTACGTTTTTGTTTCTTTTTATTTGTTTGTTTTTCTTCATTATGATTGCCATTTCCATTTATTTCCACCTTAGCTGTATTATTCTTCTCATGCTTTTTCTTCTTCCTACTTTCTGCATTACTGCTTTTGAAAGTTTCCTCATTTTCATCCTCAGTACGTTTCTTTTCTTTCTTAGGCTTTTTCCCTTTTTTATTTTCCGAGTTCTCGTGTTGGCTTTCTAATTTCACTTCTTCTTTCTCTGTCTTTTTGTTCTTTTGTCTTTCTTCTTTTCGCTCTCTTTTACTCTTTTTCCTCTCATGTTTATCAGCCGTCATTTCATTTTTTTCTGTAGATGATGGGTTTACTTCACTTTTTCCAGGCTGGCTTCCTACTTTCTGTAATGGTTTCTCTAGTTTTTTTTTGCTTGGCCCCTTTTGTTAAAAGAAAATAATATTGTAATAAAAATGTCTTTCACATATTTCTTGTTAATGTCACCCAGCTCTACTGCATTATTCATGGGGGGAGGTATGTTATGCTCTGAATTTAAAAAAACAACCACCAACAATCAATTATTGAGGAATAGCATTACATGGTAGAGATAATGCATCTCAGTTGAAGACTAAAGGACATGCCTTACTTTAACTACCCCATCTGAGATGTTAAAATTTACAACACGTGTGCTTGTCATTTGTTATGCCACTTAATTTTGTTTTTAGAAGAATGAAGTGGGCATTTGCAATATATATGTTTATTCATTATTTTAGAAGTTCCAGTGTGATAAACTTAATTTTTTCAGTGCAACAGCAAAATTTCCAGGCAGATGGGAGTGCTTTGAAGCTCAGGCAAGCAGTAACAGGGAACAGCAAAGAAGAATGCAGTAAGTCCAGGCAGAGGGTAGTTCCCAAATTACAATATAATAGTGAACACGTAAAAGGTATTTCTCTATGAGAGACAGAGGTGTTGGCAACAGCTAAGCAAATCAGAATATTAAACAGAAATTGGGAGCATCCAGATCACAGGGATAAAAAAGTTTTAAAAAATTGTTGAGTTGCTGGTTACAACTGCATAAGCAAGACTGAGTTCCATTTTGTACGTAAAGTGTGGATTCACCATTGTGTTTTATATGAAAACACTAGCATGTAACTCTCCAAACTTACAGCATTTGCACTTCAAGTAAACTTACTACTGCCCTGCAGTGAGGCCGCAAAGAGAAAAAATGTACGAATATCTGGGACCACAAACAATAAAAATGCCTTAATCATACTCTGACAGTGACTGCATGACATCATTACAGGGCAGAGTTAGAGTTGCTTGGTTGTCTTAACTGTGCATTTCTTAATATGTTTGGATATCTTTTAAGTGTAACCTTAACTCTGAATTTCCTAGGTTTAGAACACCTGACGGGGACAGTTGAGACACCTATGTGTTTTACTCTTCAATTATTGATATTCTTAACCTTAAATTCATCTTAAAGAAGCTGTGTGTCTGGGAACATAATTGTTAATCTTAAGATGCATTAGATAACATTTATATTTAATAGAATTATTCTTTTTCAATAGAAAAATCCAATTTTAAAGTTGCACTTATAAAATGAGCTACTAAAACTCTCGCATGGGTGTGTAATGAGACAATATACATACTTTACAGTTACAATGGAAAAAAGATATGCAAAAATATTATTGGACACAGATGTCAGATTCGGATAGTAATAATCAGAAAATGGATTTTCTGTTCCTTATTAGAAAAAGCAATCTGGGATAAGAAGTTTACACATAACTTTCCCATTACCATGATGCTGTCCTACCTATAGCTTACCTTCAGAGGCTGTTGTGCATACCCCAGCTATGCTGTATCAGCAATACATTGTGTCACACATTAGCAAGAATTTGGTACTCTCCATCTTTTCTTTGGACACCAGGAATGACGCTTCCCTAATATACAGTACTTATTGTCTGCAGTAGGAGTCCTGAAGGTTCTCCATACTGTTGCCCTATTGTTGTATTCTTACTGAAGGATTTTGTGGCTTTGATTTGACTTACCTTGCTGGTTGCTTCAGAAAAGATATCCCATACCTGGTCCTGCAGAGCACTATTATCAACATTGAAGCTGTTCAGAATCCAATTCTGTGCAGAAAAATAGTAGAAATGAGGCATTCAATTTTAACTTTTTAACCATATGTAGGATAAGTATAAAATTAAAGAATTAAAATTAACTGAAGTTTGGTTAAGGAAGTGTGTGGGTGGGTGGGGTGTAAAGAAAGGCCATGATTTGCAAGTTAGAAGAAAGGCTTTCAATATAATGAGTTATAAGGCCAAAAGGAATGAAGTAGGGAGAATGTATGGTTCAAAGAATAACTAATAGGATAACTGAAAAGAAGGCCTCTGACTGTGTTTGTTTGTTTGTTTGATTTTTAACATCATCTGCAGTCATTCCTATCTTAAGATGAGCCAACACAGCCCTTCCCCAACCCACCCACCAGTGTGAACCCAGATTCAACAAGAAACTGTTGGACAGAAAGGAGGGGAAGAAAGGCCTTGACAAGAAAGGAAGTTGTAAATCTTATCTGCATTAAGACTAGAAATATGGGTGAATTGTCTCCAGTTGTTTTCTAGCTGAAGTCAGTAAATGGCAATGACCTTTGTTAGAGGGTATAAAAAAAAGTCAAATCTTTAAGGGTTCATTGCTAATACCTGCCTGACCATGCTGGTGCTGACCAACATGTGTTTTAACACCCCTGGGTGCAGCCCATTTGTAAGTATCTTGATCAAATGCTTATAAATGTTTTGTTACTATTTGGATGTAGCAAATTGCCTGTTATTTAGACTTTTTAGGCATGTTTGGAGCAAATGCATAAAATACTATTTGGCTTTTGGATTTAATAAAAGAATTATGGTTAAATTAGTGTTCGGTGATTTCCCATATTAATAATTTCAAATAATTTTTTAATAATTCCAACACCGCATGACCACATACAGATGAAATCTAGGAGTCAGTCAACTGTTACAGTGGTTGGCAGGCTAAAGATTCATTTTCCCCTTTGTGCTATTGCTCTAATTTATTTTACATATTACTTGCATCTATTATAATATGCCACACGCCATCCATGCCTCTAACTGAGCAAATCAATAGCTGCCCAAAATTCTTGTTCAGGTCATGAATTAGTTCCAGGCCTCTTCTGAGGAGGGACTGCCAACTGTGCTAACATCCCCTGTAATTGTTTATTAAGTGAGAGATAACATATTCAGGCTCACTGAAGCCATTTAAAATATGGGACAAACAAAACACTCCAAGGTCATTTCCTTAGTTTGTCACAGATTATTAAAATGCAAATAAGTTTCATATGTATTCTGTTTAGAAAATTGTTGGAGCTGTATCAGGAGTTCCTGCTGCAGAGGAAAGTGCAGTAGCAAATTTCCGTTGCTATTCTGAGAAATCAGCAGAAGCAGATTTTGATTTTGATTTAAAAGAAATGGATTTAATGGTGTGGCCATAAAGGTTTCCTCATTGCAATTTACTATTTCATTTGTTCTAGGAAAAGACTACTGAAGTGACATTGCATTGTTCAAGTTTTTGATCTCTATAGCTTTGGTATATTATATTGCAATGTTCCCAGGCAATACCATTCACTTTACCTGAAATCACTGGTTCCTCAGAAAGCTACTCAAATGTTCACCATAGCTTCTGTTTCCTGAACCTGAATATATGTATTGTCCATTATTAGCCACACAAACTGAGGCATGAAGTAGGAGAAACATGCTCACTTATCCCAGACATGTCTGTTATTCTTTACGGATGCTATATAAAATATGTGGAACCTGGCATAGTTGTCTAGTAGCAGCTCAATAAGGTATCATTTGGAGGAATATAAATTAGAGCCCTGAATGGAAATGAAGATTTCTTGAAGCAGCAATGTCCAGCAGAAAGATCACTGCAATTTGAGGTGTGTTTGGGGATGTGGAAGTTGGCAAAAATAGCAAATGGAGAAATATTAAATTGTGTGGTATGAGGGGAAAGACAGAAGGAAAATTTACACTTACAGGGCTCCAAACCCAAATTCTCCAACATGTCTGACTAATAATTTAGATAAAAATTACATAAAGAGATATTTTATAAATATTAATTCTCAGGCAAACAGTCGTCCCCCCCACCCACTTGCCAATTATACAAATGTATAGACAGGTTAAGCAATATGTCTCAGGTAACATAAATTAGTGGCACATATGACTATATAATCCATTAGTCCTAATTTCAAATCCACTACTTCTCTCATTAAAATCATACCTGAAATTTGACCTTTTTTCTTGGAATATTGTCATAGGTGTGCATTTGCTCTAAGATGTTTCTCACTTTGGGGCTAATGTTTGGCTTCTTTATTACTTCATGAATCTTCTGCAAGAAAGAAACCGAGTAACTTGTCAAAGGAGCACTGAGTTAATTAGCAAAGTCAGATGCAAGATGAGATCAGAAATACAGAGTACCTTGAATAAATAACATCTGCAAACCATTTAGCATATAGTCTAGTATTTGCATATTTATATTTAAACAGATTATAAGCCAATTCTGAAAGTGCTATGGTATTACAAAGTGCATGAGAAACACCAATTCTTGAGTTTTTTGTTCTAAAATTCACTGGAGAAAAAAAGCACAGAAAGTGATTTATATAAATCATTTACACACTTTACAACTAAGCTGGAACACAACTGATGCACTAAGTTTGAAAAATGAAATTCAGAAATAGCCTAGCCACAGTAAGCTATTCCACTACTAAAATGTACACACTACATAGCTAATCTTCACTTTCAGATCATGTGCTGGTAAAAGAGAGAGAAGGGAAAAAATAAATCAGCTCAGCTGTGATCTCAAATTTAAAATATCTAAAAGTAGGACAAGTAGCATAACACTGGGGAAATTTGTTACACTGAAGTTTGATTATACCCTGTGAGTTGTACTAGAAGAGAATGCCAGCTGGTTGTCTCTTCATAAAGCACTCCAGAATTTCACAGCCCCTTAAAAGAAGGAGAGCAGTTGTCTTTGACAAGCTTGCACACTGGGTTTCCAAATTAAAAGCATAACCAATAGACACTGGACTGTTCATGGGTTTTTCTCCCAAGGTTTTGTGCATCTCTCAGGACCACCAGATAAATGCGGAAAGCTGTAAAACTATGCTACTTTTTTATAACTTAAACAGTAAGTACTTTTTACAATCTAGTGCCCATCTTGACACCGCCATCCACTAAAGAATTCAGGCCCTGTTCTAGGTATTCACTCAAATACACAAATAACTTCAATGATATCTGTAATCCCATCCAAATCAATGGGATTATTTAAATACTTCAAGTTACATACTGGTTTCAGTGCTCTGAGGATAGCGTCTTTAAGGCTTGTCTACATAAACAATTAGTTTGCAGAAAGCCGGGGTGTGAATATAGCCTGCACTAGCCTGCAACACATTAAGTGCCTGTGTGGAGCCTGTTCACAGTTTCTTAGTGTGCTTTGATCTACTCCTGTTGCAAAGTAGGGGAGATCAGAGCATACTGAACTGCATAAGGAACTGTTAGTACATGTCAGCAGAGTCCACATAAATACTTAGCTATGTAATGTCTACATCGTAAAGGGCTGTGTGCTTCCTTAGTGTGCAAAAACTGCAGTACTGTCACTCTGGGAATGACAGCAGCTCAGGCAAGCCACCTGAGTATACACCTAGCAGGTCAAGTGTGACTTTACTTGGGTAGCTAGCCTGAGCTGCTGCAGCCATGTTGGTATTTTTAGTACACTAGCTCAAGCAGAGTTAGTACACAGGTTCATCTGCCCCTGCTGAGAAGTATGCTCCCAGGTGTAATGCAGTCATACCCTTAGTGCAAAGCAGATTACTGTTGAGTAGATTCACACTTGTATATGCAAACATTTAATTCACAGCAATGCAAAATCCTTAGTTTACTACTGATGACAGTCACTTGTTCAAAAATTATCAATTATCAATTTTGCTGCTATAGAGGTGGAAGAAATAAGATCACAAATCCAGTTCAAGGCCTGTATTACTGACTACAATACTGTCACATTTTTTATATAGAAAGAGCGAGAGAAAGAAGAGTCAATGGGATTATTTACTTAAATACTTACAATTCTTTACTTCATACATTCATTCTCAAGGCTGAGATAAAGAGATTTCCAAAACCCTCTTAGAAACCTCAAGAATCATCTTGCTAATTTTTGGTTGTCACTTTTTTCTCCTTTTCCTCAACTTACAGCAACCACTCCACTAAAGAAATAATAAATTCAGCCCCCTAAAAAGCAAGCAGGGTCACAATAGATAGACATAGTCCCTGCAGGGGAAGAGCATGTTAACATTTATAATACTCAGCATAGGAGCAAGGACAGAACCTGAAGTTCTGAAGCCCAAGCTGGTGAGATGCATTAATGTTAGAGTATCAGGCTTGTCTGCTCTTCTCTTCATTTCAGGCCATTTTTTCAGAACATGTATTGCTATTTAAAATAAAGCATTTGTACATTTATTTTCCCAATATGGATTCATATTCATGTTTTTAGTATACAAGGTTTTCTGAAATAAAGCTGAGTTATCTGAAAGAAAAGAATGTTAAATATATATTTTTAAAAGTGTTACCTGGATCCACTCCTGTTGTTTAACATCTCCTTTGTTAGTTTTGGCTTCATAACCCTTGCCACCATATTTCTGATCTTCACTTATACATTTCACATGGCTTTTATAATCATCACCCCTTAAATATTAATAAGCCACACTTAAAATCTGTAAACAGTGTTCCATTTCTATTAACAAAACTTAACAGGTCACAATCAATCTCTCAAACAAGGCAACCTTCATAAGCAGGAAAACTTGAGTTGTAATTGTACAATACAAATTTAGCTTCCAGTCCTATGAACTCTTACAAATGTGTACACTCCTGCTTGTGTTAATGGCCCCATTGAAGTCAGTGGAACTATTCACATGAGTAAAGTGCATACATATTTGAGGACTGCTTGAATTCTTGTCAGTCAAGGGCCTGATAAATATCACTTGACTTCAATGGATAAGATTTGCAAAGAATGCAGAATTACATCTTTAATAAATATAAACACATAAAGTAGTACACATCTATAATTACATATATAAATTGTTATATGTAACATTTATCTACGCTCATATTGTGGAAAATCTATTTCTAAAGAACAGTATTAATATTTTTCTGCTCTTATGGCAGAGTTTAAAAACCATTTATAGAGCAACACTCACTACTCAAATCTAAGGTACTTTTTTTTCTGGCAATCCACTTGAAGAAAATTGTTGATGCCCATGACCCAACAGAGCTGGGGATGAGAGGTTTGGAGTGTGGCAGAGGCTCAGGGCTGGAGAAGAGGGCTGGGGTGCAGGGTGGGGCCCAGGTTGAGGCGTTTGGTGTGCAGGAGAGGGCTCCAGGTTGGGGAGGGCTAGGGGTCTGGAGTGCAGGAAGGGGTCAGGGCTCTGGGCTGGGGTCAAGGATGAGGGGTTTGGGGTGCAGGAGGGGGCTCTGGGTCTCAGGCTGGGGACTGGAGTGCAGGCTTCCCGTGGGCAGCTACTGGTCAGCAGTGCAGCAGGGTGCTAAGGCAGGCTTCCTGCCTGCCCTGGCACCGCAGACTGCATTGCACCCCGGAAGCAGCCAGCAGCAAGTCCAGCTCCTAGGCAGAGGCATCCAAGCGGCTCCGCACAGCTCTTGTCCGTAGGCACCGCCTCTTTCTTGGCCAATGGGAGTGCAGAGCCAGTGCTTGGGACAGGGGCAGCACACAGAGCCCCATGGCCCCCCTCCCTAGGATCTGGACCTGCTGCTGGCTGTCTTCGAGGCGCAGTGCAGTGCCAGGCAGCACTGCCGACGGGACTTTTAATGGCCCAGTTGGTGGTGCTGACCAGAGTCACCTCAACCCGCAGTTTGAAAACCAATGGTCCACTAACCGCCAACTCAGGACAGTACATGTTTTGGGTCACACTTGAAAAGGTATTTGCGCAACCTTACAAGCTAGAGTTGTCAGTTTGGGGTTTTTTTTGTTTGTTTGTTTGGGGTTTGTTTTTTTTTGTTTTAATGAAACCATGAGTCCCTCCCAAAATAATTTAACTCCAACATATTCTAGGAATATTTTCTATGGTCACTGCTGAGCATGCAAGTTCATCTGTCAAGCTCTACTACACAAACATCATTGACATACCAGAAATCTTTGCCACAATCCATGCAAGAGAGGCACTGGCAGTTTCTGCAAATGTTTACGTGTTTTTCAACTTGCGCTTTCTTCACAGAATCTCCACATGCACTGCAGGTAAAAACTACCATTTTGGTGAAGTGATCAAAATAGTTTCTTCTCAATGGTGCTTACAACTGCTTCTTTTTCAAATTGAAATCTGCAAAAAAAATAAGCAATTCATGTTGTAACTCTGAAAAAGCATGTGAATTATATTTAAGCAAAATGTAAGCAAATTAAGTGCACATGGATCAATCTACAAAAGCAAATCTATCGGACTTAAATGTGAAAAAAATTCACAAGTTAATTGCGCTTCAACGTAACATTGATTTTTAACTGCAAACTTATTTGTCTGTATATACAACTCAAACAATTATTCTGATGTTTTTAAATAGAAAACTGCATATCACAGACTTGGATTACCTTTGATTCCTGCCTTTTCTTTTCTCCTCACATTAAAGTGCTTGCTAAATCTTACTGTTCTCTCTTTGTAACATTTCTGAAATACGCCCTTCCTCTTTGTCTTTGCTGCCAAAATCCTGGCTCAGACCATGGTATTGTCTCACATCTGGATTAATTTAACCTCCTCTTTCCCACATCTAATCTATGCAATCTTTCCCATTCCCTAATCTATGCAACTTTGTCTAGGTTTTTGTCTTTGGCCAAGTCTACACTAGGGGCAGGAGGGGGAATGAACCCCAGTTTGGGAACCATTGTCCTAAATCGATACAATTAACATAATTCAGGGCTAGTTTACACTGGCAATGGTAAAGCACTGCCATGCTTTAAAACCCCCAACCCCCACAAGGGTCATAGCTACCAGCGCTGTCTACACTGGTGCTTTACAGTGCTGAAACATGCTCTGCTCAGGGGAGTGTTTTTTCACACCTCTGACCAAGAAAGTTGCAGTGCTGTAAATTGCAATTGTAGACAAGCCCTCAGCGGTGTGAAGATCCCCCCAACCCCGTATCAACAATTCAAGTTTCACACTGTCCACACCAGTGTTACGTTGGCAAGAGACACTCTCCCCTCCACGTACCTTCCGCTTCTTAAGGAGGTGGAGTAATGATGCTGACAGAAGAACGCTCTCCCATCCGTACTATAGCGCGTCTTCACCAGACGTGCTGCGGCTGCTGCACCTTCTAAACACTGTAGCGTAGACTTGCCCTGAGTGATGTAGCTAGGCCAATCTGTTCCAAGCCTATCCCAGGACTTGCTCTTAGGCATTACCTCTGACTATCTCCTCCGCCTAGGGTGACCAGATGTCCGATTTTACAGGGACAGTCCCGATTTTTGGATCTTTTTCTTATATAGGTTCCTATTACTCCCCATCCCCAGTCTCAAAAAGCCGCATGCTATGCAGCGTTTACCTCGCAACTACAGCGCTACCACAGGCGGCTTGTCATCACTTACTATTCACTGTAACCTAGGGTTACCATATGTCCAGATTCTCCCGGACATGTCGGGCGTTTTGAGTTAAAAATAATGTTGGGGGGAATTTGAAAAACTCTAAAAATGTCCAGGATTTCCCACCTTCCCCCCACACCTCGCAGAGCGCCTGGCGGCTGAAAGACGCTGCGGGACTGAGCCGCTCACATGTGGCTCTGCCAGTCAGAGTCTCTCCCCTCCCCTCTCCGTTTTGCAGCTTCAGATCCCCAAGCCATTCGCATCAGGCCTCGGCAGCTCTTGAGCGCTTCTCCTCCCCTCCAGCCTAGCTTGTTAATTATGAAGAATCATATTATCAGGGCCAGGCTGTGTGCTCCGCGGGAACGCAGCAGCGTGTGGTAGCCCACCAGGGAGTTGGAGAAGGTGCAGGGGGTCTCTGGTGAGGGGTCAAGAGACTTTCATTCTCCTGGGCCCCATTACCCAATCCCACAGGGGAGACTGAGTGAGTAGCCCCGCTTGTGTCCTCTGCCCAGACACAATCCCTTCCCTGCTGCTTTCCCTTAGGTTTGCAAGGGTGCCATTAACATGCTGCATCTGAATGCCCCTCCCCCAGGCCTTCCCTCCAGAGAGACAGCCTCCAGGCTTCTCCTCCTTCCTCACTTTCTCCTCTCCCTCTGCGGTTTATCTCCATGCCCCGTCCCTTTGTCTGTACTCCCTCCCCACCCCATGCACTGTATTAAGCAGGACTCTGCCTCTCTTGTTTATGGGCTCTCTGCTGGGATGGCAGAGGCAGCACTATTGTTCCGTTCTCTGCTAGGTCTGTTTGTACCAGACTCCGAAATCAAGCACACCCTTTAATAGCAGTGTCCCTCTACCTGCTCGCAAAGGCTTCTGGCTAAACACTAAAGCAAGGTGCTAGGGCAGAAGCAGCTGCCATATACCCTCAATGGCATGAGCTGTGCGTGGTCCTTGGCTCCCCCAACTTTGGATTACAGGGTGTATCTTGGGGTATTTTGGGGGTCCTGTTGGGGAAGTGAACAGTTGGATAGTCGTGGGAGTCCCAGGGGTCTGTCTGGGGTCAGGGATGTGGATAAGTGTTGGGGCAGTCAGGGGACAGGTAGGGGGTAGTAGGGTCCTAGAGAGGCAGTTCGGGGGAACAGTCAGGGGACAAGGAGCAGGGAGCCCTATAACGCGGCTCCCTTCTCCCCGCTGGCCGCGTTACCCCTGGGGTTTCCCTCCTTCAGCCGGGGGCTCTACTGGGCACGACGGGCTGGTGAGGGCCCCGCATCAGCCTCCCGTCCCGTCGCCATCGTACACCGCAGGAAGGCAGAGAGCGAGCGGGTCACGGCGGGTCCCCCGGCCGAGCGCGCCGCGGGCTGACAACACGCGCGTCTCCCAGTCACTGCCATTATCCCGCCCCCCGCCGACGTCTAACCTCCCCCACCCGCACCCCCACGCGGAGCTCGGCCTCCTCCACCCGGCCCCATGCGGCAGAGGCCGCGGCCCGCCGCAGTGCTCGCAGCGCCCCCCACGCCACGGCCTAGGAGCCTGAGGCGCTCCGACCCGTGCAGGCCCGGCCCAGTCCCCCTCCACTCACTTTGAATGCTGCGCCACAGCCTCCAACGGCCAATCCCGCACCCGGCACGTGCTGCGGCAGCCACCGCGCTCACCTCCCCCCCACGCGGCCGCGGCGGAGCAAGAGAGGCGGCTGCGCCCCCGCCCCCCGCGACTGCGCCTGCGCTCCTGATAGTGTCACCTTGTTCCCCTTCCCCCTGCTGCACGTGCGCCTCGGTGTCCCCGCTACAGTCTTCCCTTCCGGCTCGCGTGCCACCCCGAGTCCTCTCCCCTCTCCCTCCGCAGGGAAGCGGAAGTGCTGCCGCCGGAAGTGCCCGGACGCGGAGGGCAGTGGCCCGATCGGGATCAAGCCGGCATGGGGCGGCCGCGGTGATGGAGGAGAGAAGCCGCCGGAGCCGGTAGGAGGCTTGGGCGGGATGAGGCCTTGAGCGGCCCCTAGGGAGAGGAGCAGATTGGGAGCCTTGCTCCGGTACCAGGGCCAGGCCCCGGCCGGCCTCACTCTTCAGGGTCAGTGATTCGGCAATTAGCCCCCGTAGACTGTCTCTGCCGGTACCCGTCAATGCTGGAGCAGCATCTCTCCTGCCCCTGTGTTATACCTGGAGCTGGGGGTAATACTGGGGTCGGTATCATCCCCTCCTGCACCCTCTAATATTACACCAGCCCCCTCCCCCATATCTGTAACTAGGGCTAACCTGGGGGTTAGATTAACCCCTATATGTTCTCTCCTCTGTTCCCGATATTACACCAGTTCCTCACGTTATATCTGTAACTAGGACTGACTTGGGGGTATATAGAATGTGTATATATCGTTCTCAGTCTAATGTTCGTGGGCAAACTCCCTCCACGTTAAATGTGTAGTGAGGGCTAATGTAGGGTTACTATACATCCCTTCCCAAACCCCCAAACAGTATCCCAGTACACACAATCCCTCCAGCTCCTCCCAAAATAAATACCCCCTCAAATACCCCACCCAACTGTGTCCCTCATACAGACATACCCCTTCTTCCCCCACCCCCAGCCATGTCCTCTATTTGGGAACTTGAAATATGGTAACTATAGCTAATGTGTGTCTTCCCTCTTCCACACTCATGTTAGCCCTGTAAATAGAGCTAACCTGGGAGTTAGCACAACCAGCGCTGCATATCTCTCTGCCCCACTCCCTAACATTGGGCAAGTGACATTCTTCCCCTTATAGTATACTTGTAGCTAGGGGTAATGTTGGGGTTAACATAAACCTTGTATAGCCTCCTTCCCACAGCAATTAACATTAGACCAGACCCTTCCTCACTTCTACACACTCATGTTAACCCTGTAGCTAGTGCTGAAATGGGAATTTACTTAATGATAGTGTCCCTCTTAGAATACGTCTACAGTATGAAATTGTATTGAATTTATAGAAGTCGATTTTCTGAACAGATTGCATACATTTGATTGTGTGTGTCCCCACTAAACGCACTAAGTCGGCGGAGTGCATTCACAGTACTGAGGCTACCATCGAGTCTCGAAGCAGTGCACTGTGGGTAGCTATCACACAGTTGCTGCAGTCTCTGCCACCCATTGGAATGCTGGATTTAGCTCCCAGTGCATGATGGGGCAAAAACATTCTCGCGGGTTTTCCTGGGTGCATCTTGTCAGTCGCCCCTCCCTCCGTGCAAAGTATGGCAGACAGTCGTTTCGCGCCATATCACGGCAAGCATGAAGCCCGCTCAGCTCACCGCTGCAGTTGTGACCATTGTAAATACCTCTCGCATTATCCAGCAGTATTTGCAGAACCTGCAAAACCGACTGAGGAAGCGACGACAGCGCAATCACGATAGTGATGAGGACACAGACACAGATGTTCTTATAAGAGAGCCATGTGGCGATTGGGACATCATGTTGACGATGGGCCAGGTTCATGCCATGGAACACCGATTCTGGGCTCGGGAAACAAGCACAGACTGGTGGGACTGCATAGTGTTGCAGGTATGGGATGATTCCCAGTGGCTGCAAAACTTTCGCATGCGTAGGGCCACTTTCATGGAATTTTGTGACTTGTTGTCCCCTTCCCTGAAACGCAAAGACACCAAAATGAGAGCAGCCCTCACAGTTGAGAAGCGAGTGGCCACAGCCCTGTGGAAGCTTGCAACGCCAGACAGCTACCAGTCAGTCAAGAATCAGTTTGGAGTGGGCAAATCTACTGCGGAGGCTGCTGTGCTGCAAGTAGCCAACATAGTCATTGACCAGCTGCTATCAAGGATAGTGACTTTGGGAAATGTGCAGACCATTGTGGATGATTTTAATGCTCTGGGGTTCCCTAACTGTGGTGGGGTGATAGAACACACATCCTTATCTTGGCACCGGAACACCGGGGCGGCCAGTACATAAACCACAAGAGGAACTTTTCCATGGTGCTGCAAGCACTGATGGATCACAAGGGACATTTTACCGACATCGACATGGGATGGCCGGGAAAAGTGCATGACGCTTGCGTCTTCAGGAACTCTGATCTGTTTGAACAGCTGCAGGAAGGGACTTACTTCCCAGACCAGAAAATTACTGTTGGGGCGGAGTTGAAATGCCTATAGTTATCTTCGGGGACCCAGCCTGTGCCTTAATGCCATGGCTCATGAAGCCATGCACAGGCACCCTGGACAGTAGAAGGGAGCAGTTCAACTATAGGCTGAGAAAGTGCAGAATGGTGGTAGAATATGCATTTGGACGTTTGAAAGCTCACTGGCGCTGTTTGCTGACTAGGTTAGATCTCAGCAAAACCAGTATTCTAATTGTAATTGCTGCTTGTTGTGTGCTCCACAATATCTGTGAGAGTAAGGGGGAAACGTTTATGGCACAGTGGGAGGTTGAGGCAAATCGCCTGGCAGCCAATTTCACACAGCCAGACAACAGGGCGATTAGAAGCATGCAGCAGGGTGCGTGGCGCATCAGAGAAGCTTTGAAAGCCGGTTTCATGACTGGCCAGGGTACGGTGTGACAGTTGTGTTTGTTTCTCCTCAATGTTACCCGCCCCCTATATATATTGAAGGAAATAAAGTCACAGTTGTTTAAAAAACATTCTTTATTATTTTTGAACAACACATTCAGAGAAATCAGAAGGTAGCCCGGGCAGAGGGGAGTAGGGGGAGTAGTAGGTTAAGAAGGGTTAGGGGGGTGGAGGAAGAGTGAAGGACAAGTCTAGAAACCAAATGAAAATTTCAGATATGCCAGCTTTCTGCTGCTTCGGCAATCGTCTGGGGTTGAGTGTGTGGGTCCCCTGAGCCTCCCCCATGTTCTTGGTTGTCTGGGTGAGGAGGCTGTGGAATTTGGGGAGGAGAGAGGGTGGTTATACAGGGGTTGCAGCGGTGGTCTGTGTTCTTGCTGCATTTCCCGTATTAGATCCACCAGACAGCGGAGCATGTCAGTTTACTCCCCCATTGACTTGAGCATGGCATCCTGCCTGCTTTCATCACGCTCCTACCTTCTCTCATCGCACGCATCTCTCCTCTCTTCGTGTTCATTGAACGCTTTATGGGACTCCGCAATTGTTTGCCTCCACGCATTCAGCTGGGCCCTATCAGTGCAGGAGGACTACATAAGCTCGGCAAACATGTCGTCCCGAGTGTGTTTTTTCCGTCTTCTAATCTGGGCTAGCCTCGGACGGAGTTAATGGGGGTGCGTTTTAACATTGGCACCTGCGGGAGGAGAAAAAGGGAGGGTAGAATTTTAAAGGATACATTTTAGAGAAGAAAGGGGAGACACTTTCTCAGTGAAACAGGCAATTCATAGTACACAGCGCATGTTCTTTCTGTAGAAGGTTTGCCTTTTATACTGAAGTGCCTGCCAGTTTGGTGTGACCAAGGCATCACACGCGGCTGGGCAACAGAATTCAGCTTCCAGGCAACTATGGTAAGGCCTGGGGCACGTGGAGTTCTGTCTTCTGCATTCATTTCAATGCTTTTGGATTGCGGTGCCTCCCTTTCCCATACCAACCAATGCATGGTGGGTTTCTCACTTAAAAGGAGGGCCTGGCCTGTGGTCTCTCTGGGATGATTTTCACTCAGCACACACACACCCTCCATACTCTTTAGGCCCAATGCCAACACCCCTGTGTGAAAAGATTACCCCACCCCACAGCATAGCTCCGATCAGGATCCGAGCAGGGATGAGCCCTTTAAACTAAATGTGAACAGCCCGGTGCAGCTGGGTTTTCCCCCACCCCCACTGCCTGACTCCGGTGGTGGACTCTGCATGGTTGCCTGTGATGGTGTGCTCTGCACGCTCACCTGTGCTGATGAGCTCGCCACGCTGGCTAAACAGGAAATAAAATTCAGAAGTTCCCTGGGCTTTTACTGCCTACCTGGCTAGTGCATCCGAGTTGAAAGTGCTGTCCAGAGCAGTCACAGTGGAGCATTCTGGGATAGCTCCTGGAGGCCAGTAATGTCAAATTGCGTCCACAGTACCTCTAATTCGAAACTGCGATGTCGATTTTAGTGCTACTCCACTTGCCAAGGTAGAGCACAGAAACCGGCTTTAAGAGCCCTTTAAATCTACAAAATAGGATTGGGCATGTGGATGGAATCAGTTTTAATTTGAATTAACTCGTTAATTGTGTACTGTACACCAGCCCTTATATTCCTTATCTGCTAACACTGGAGCAAACCATTTCCCTGCCTGCCTTTCCTGTATTATACCTGAAGCTATTTCCTTCCACATTCAGACTTTATGGAGACTTTTAATGAACATTTAAAAGAAAAACAAAGAGCCTAGTATGCTGCTGAAATTATTCCTGGTAAGGCAGTGGCTTGCAGCAGTTTTGGGTTCCCTTCCCCAGCGGGAGTGAGGTACTTGCACTCGCTGTCCTTAAAACACACCCCCCCCCCCCCGCCAAGATCACAGATTGCTTTAATAAACTATAAAATCCTTTGGAGCAGGAGGAGGTTTTAGGAACTATTATAGGCTTAAGGGCTTTTCAGTGAAACATTTGCAAGTTTTAGTGACTTGATGAATCTCTGATAGGAATTTTAACAAAAGGTGCAATGAAATAAGACCTCTTAATAGCATAGGGGTGGCCAAACCATGTCTCTTTTACAATTAAAGTGTTGCTTGTATAGCCCTCATGCCGTCTCCCATTCTCCACCTACCTGACTGCGGGAGAGGGAGAGCTCAGGGCTTCTGGACTGCCCTTTGGTGGGGCTAGGGGCTTTTGCCCAACAGGGAGGGTGGGGTCTCCTTTCCCATGGACAAAAATTAAGTTAAAGGATAGATTATATACAGTGGTTCATTTGGGAACAAATGTTTGCTATTTTCTGTTCAGATCACTCTTGTGAAGAGACTTTAAATATGATGTAAACTTTTTTCCAGTACAAATGAGAGGCCTGAATTTGTCTAATACTGTTGTATTTACCTATCCGAGAACTGTAAGTGAAATGTGCTCAACGCTCTAGCAATGAGCATGATATAAATATAAATATGTTCGGTCTTTTCAGGATTTTCTATGCTGTGTTTAGAGAATTATGAGTTTTTCCAGTACAAAATGCCTACTTGCTGTTAAGTTTGTGGATGTTCTGTGTTCTTGCTGAAGTCTAATACATATTCAAGTGAATAAGGAAAATGTATGGTTACAAAGTTCAGTTTATTTGCAGCATCTCCATTACTAAATACTTGTGCAAAATCTCATTTTAACAGGAAATACTGACTTCAATAAAACTTTCTGTGTCTGTACTGCTACAGCTATTAATCACCAACTTTTTTTTTTTTTCCATTTATCTTTAAATGGTCCAGATATTTTTTAGACAACTGCATTAGCTCTGTTTCCCTGGCGAGGTAGGGAAAATAGTAGTAATTAATTTTTAATGTCATTTTAAATTTGTTCTGCAAATACAATATGTAATTTAAAACTTAATTCCAAGAGTATTTTTATCTTATTCTATTGTAGGTAATCAACTGGTATTCTAGCATGGACACTGTTGCTAGCCATAGTTGTCATCTTCTCCAGCAGCTACATGAACAGCGTATTCAAGGCCTTCTCTGTGACTGCATGTTGGTGGTAAAAGGCGTCTGCTTCAAAGCACATAAAAATGTATTAGCTGCTTTCAGTCAGTATTTCAGGTATGCGGTTGGGAAGATATTGTTATTGAATAAACAGGATACTATATAACTGATGTCTTAATCTCCAAGGAGAGAACTTTTATGCTAGTTACAAAGTAGTAATGCCTAATCACAGGCTGGAATTAAAAATTATGGGGCTCTTGGATCACTTGTCCAGAGATAATCTATATCTCACATTTGGTCTAACTGGAAAATATGGTCTGCCTAATTTATTTTGTAATTGTACATATTTAGCCAGTAAGCTCTTTGAGACCCTCTCTTCAGTACATACTTACTGTGCCTAGCATATTTGGGCCCCAGTCTCTGATTAGAGGATGTTGCCAGTATTGCGTTACAAATAAATACTAACAGTAATGCATGCTCCTTCATAAGAACGGCCATATTGGGTCAGACCGAAGGTCCATCTAGCCCAGTATCCTGTCTTCTGACAGTGACCAATGCTAGGTGCCCCAGAGGGAATGAACAGAACAGGTAATCATCAAGTGATCCATCCCCTGTTGCTTATTCCCAGCTTCAGGCAAACAGAGGCTAAGGACACATCGCTGCCTGTCCTGGCTAATAGCCATTGATGGACCTATTCTCCATGAATGTATCTAGTTCTTTTTTGAACCCTGTTATAGTTTTAGCCTTCACAGCATCCTCTGGCAAAGATTCCCACACGTTGATTGTGCGTTGTTTGAAGAAATACTTCCTTTTGTTTGTTTTAAACCTCCTACCTATTACTTTTATTTGGTGACCCCTAGTTCTTGTGTTATGAGAAGGAATAAATAATGCTTCCTTATTTGCTTTCTCCTCATCAGTCATGATTTTATAGACCTCAATCGTATCCCCCCTTAGTCATCTCTTTACCAAGCTGAAAAGTCTCAGTCTTATTAATCTTTCCTCATATGGAAGCCGTTCCATACATCTAATCTTTTTTTGTTGCATTTTCCATTGTATCTTTTTTGAGATGGGGCGACCACATCTGCATGCAGGATTCAAGATGTGGGCGTATCGTGGATTTATATAGAGGCAATATATTTTGTGTCTTATTATCTTTCCCTTTCTTAATTATTCCCAGCATTCTGTTCACTTTTTTGATGTCACTGCACATTGTGTGGATGTTTTCAGGGAACCATCCACAGTGACTCCAAGGTCTCTTTCTTGAGTGGTAACAGCTGATTTAGAACTTCTAAAGTGCAGTATGAGATTGCTGTATGGTGAGCAGAGCCTGGCGAGAGATTTAGTGAGACAGACAACCAGATCATCCCCTTTTGCTGCTTGGTGCTTAAAAGGAAACTGAACAGGAGGACAGTTTTCTTTTTTTAGCTTTTCTGAATCTGTATCTGAAACAGAGTCGCACACTGAAATCTCTTGATGTGTTAGTCAGTGCATCTGAAACTTTTTAAAGTGTGTCAGTAGCCCTTGCATCAAGCAGCATCTACTATTCACTTGTTTTGGGATGCTGGGCAACAAAATTCCTTACCTGTCAATGAGTAGTCTAGTGTGTGGGGTGTGTTTTTTTCTTACCGTTTCTTCTCCCTAAATCCCTAAAGCTTGTGCTACCAAAAATATATATGTAAAAACAATAACTGGGAGAAGATAGTTTATAATGACTTTATGAGGGGAAGGAAAGTTGACATCCAAATGCTTCTCCACCTGTTACAGTGTCATAAGCACTGTTAATAATAAACTGTAATTTGGATTCATGCCCAAAGACTTTTTGACATCAAGTTTGAATTTAAGGAAGTTAGGTGCCTAGTTGCCATTAAATTTCAATAGGCATTGGGTGCCCAATTACTTTAGAATCCTTTCAACATCCTAGCCCAAATTTAAAAAAAAACACCTCAATTACAGGAGGCTTTGGTAGTATGCATATAAAATGATTTTATTTTATGGAGATAGCCACAGCTTGAAAATTTTACCAGCCACTTAAACCTACTTATTTGGCAGAGTTCTAAGAAGGATGAGCTCCAGTGAGATTCACTGGCAGAGCCCGAAGAAAAAGCTTAGTTGCTGGAAGGAGGAGCATCTTGATTTTCCGAACTGTAGAGTCCCATCTTTATTTTCATTTTGATTAGCTAAATGTAGAGCTTCCCTTCTTGCTCCCCATTCTGTTTGCCAGGAGGGAAGGGGAAGCCCCCTTCTCATTCTGTCCACTTTTGCACAAACAGTCCACTAACACAACATTAAGGTTGATATTTAAAGCACATAAGATAGGAAATTACAAGTGTAGGATGAGATTTTCAAAAGCACTCAGCAGTGGCATAGCTTCTCCGGTCAACAGTCAAACTCCCATTTGCTTCAAAGGAAGCAGCGTTAGGCTAATTATGAGCAGTTTCAAAAGTCTTATGAGTAAGTATCAGATCAGCTGTGTCTCAGCTGCATATTGCATATGGAGTTATTGATTCACATTGGGTTAGGATGTTGTGTTTGATAGATATTTTATAAAAAAAGCTCTTCAAACTAGCAGTTTATGTGCTTGTATATTATAAAGGGTTATGCTTTATTTCATCAGGACCCTATTTCAGAATTCTCCAAGCCAGAAGAATGATGTCTTTCACTTGGACATTAAAAATGTAGGTGGCATAGGCCAGATCTTGGACTTCATGTACACTTCGCACCTAGATCTTAGCCAGGACAATGTACAAGCTATGTTGGATATTGCACAATGTCTGCAAGTGCAAAATGTGCTGAACATTTGCCACACTTTTTTAAAATCCTCCACAGCAGCAGAGCCTCCTGCCAGCATGCCTTGCAATAGTGTGTTCTCCTTGCAAAGTACTTTGGCTACAGAGACTAACTGTGTGAATGAAAGTTATGGTACTAACTTACTGCATGAATGCTCATCAGACGGACAAGCGAGTAAAGTGTTGGATGACCACCATTCCCACGGATCACAGTCTATTAATCTTCACCCTTCCTCAGGTGATGTGCAGAAACAGACACAAGACTCCTTAGATGGTAATTGCACAGAGCTCCCATTTAAACAGCCAAATTACTATTATAAACTGCGCAACTTTTATAGCAAGCAGTTCTACAAGCAGAATGCATGTTCCAACCACGAGAGAATAACAGAACAATCCTTTTCATTCAATACATCTACCGATCTAAGTACGGTAGGGAACAATTCTTGTACTGTCAATCAATCTGAATGTATTTTGGAATCCTCTGACCACTTACCATCCAACTTTCTGGTTCAATCCTTGAATGAATCTGCTCCAGACCAAGATTTGGAAAGCACATCCTTGCAGCCTACCAAACAGATGCGGTTGAAAAAGGCAATACACCTTAAAAAACTGAATTTTCTAAGATCACAGAAGTCTGCAGAACAATTGTCTGAACCTAAGAGAGATGATAATACTATAAGAGTAACTGAATCTGTAAATGAAAGTACCATGGAGATGACAAATATTAATGCTGCTGAAGAAAAAGAAACTGAAGATCTTGTGAGTTCAGAGAGTTTTGAACAAACTGTTGAAATGGAGAAATCTCAAGGTCCTTCAGAACAAGATGAGCAATCACAGATTCTTCAGTCACAGAGGCAATATACTTGTGAATTATGTGGAAAGGCTTTTAAACATCCAAGCAATTTGGAGCTCCATAAAAGGTCTCATACAGGTACAATTATTTACTGCTTGCAGACCAAATATTTAATAACGAGATAAAAGGGAAAATGACATCCAGGCCTCCTCCTGGTTCAAAAACAGTTGTTACGTAGGGATTCACTTTCAAAAATGTACTTTCTGTGGCAAGTGATGTAGGGAAAAAGACAGTTACAGGAATATATTAAGTGAATAGAGAAAAGCTTTTAGGTTCAATTTATTCTCCATTCTCTCAGCTAAATTTTCTAAGGCTTTCTTCAAAAGCACACTTTGTAATATTTAAATGTAAACATCATATATTTTTTCACCTTTAAAGGAGAGACACCTTTTGCGCACTATATCCAGAGTGTATAACCCCCACAAAGCATAGATGTATGGAGAAAAATCAGTACAACTAGATGTGGGTGAGGGAAATCTTGTAGTTAAAGAATCTGTACATTGCAGCAGACTTAATTTTTTCTGTAGTATTTCACACTGAATTGAGATCATTTTAACTCATATGGGGTAGGAAATTTTCCTCTGTTTTGCACAGTGCCTAACACACTGTGGTAGATAGTTATAGTATTTATTGAGATTTTTAGTGGATACTATGGTCCTAGTGAACATGGCTACTTTGTAAAGAAAATGAAGGTATTTGAATAATTTGACTGTACACTTCTAAAATCCATTCAGATAACTTCATTTTAAAATTGAGCACTGATTTTTAAAAACAGAAAATATAGCTTAGTATTTCTTTGTTACAGTGAAAAATAAACCCACTCTAACTTTTTAGCTCATCATTCTGAATGTTTAAAGTCCCCAACAAATGAAGTTGTAGAACTACAGTAAATTAATTTAAAAAACCATCTATAAAACTATAGCTTAGTTTAGTGGTCTCCAACCTTTTTACCCCCAAGATCACTTTTTGAATTTAAGGGCAACCCAGGATCTTTCCTCCCCTTCCCTGAAGCCCAGCCCCACTCACTCCATCCCCCACTCTCACTCACTTTCACCAGGCTGGAGCAGTGGGTTGGGATTTGGGAGGGAGTGCGGACTATGGGCTGTGGCTGAGGGGCTCGCACTGTGGGAGGGGGGGCTCCAGGCTGAGCCTGGGGCAGGGGATTGGAGTGCAGGATGGGGTCAAGGGGTGCAAGCTCTGGGAGGGACTTTGGGTACAGGAAGGGGCTCTGGGCTGGAGCAGAGTGTTGGGGTGCTGGAGAGGGTGTGGGCTCTGGGAGGGGGCTGGGATGCAGGAGGGGGCATAGGGTGCTAGCTCCAGGAGGGGGCTCAGGGTTAGGATAAGGGGTGCTGGCTCTGAGAAGGGGGGCACTTATCTTGGGTGGCTCCCAGACAGTGGCACAGCAGTGCTAAGGCAGGCTCCCTGCCTGCCCCAGCCCGATTCAGGCACATTGGCACCTCCTTCCCATCACAAGCCAAGTCAGCAAGTAGTACATCACGTGGCCATGCTGCTCCCGGAAGGGGCCAATGCGCCTCTGTGGCCCCTGGAGGACGCACGTGGCTCCGTGAACTGCCCCTTTCTGCAGTCACTGCCCGTACAGTTCCCATAGGCCACAGCTCCCTGTTCCCAGCCAATGGGAGCTGCGGAGGCAGTGCTTGCAGACAGGAGCAGTGTGCGGAGACACCCTCCTCTTCCTCTCCACCCTCCTCCCCTGCTGCAGGGGTGAGGATCAACCAGTCGATTGCTATTGACACGTTGGTGACCACTGGCTTAGCTATTCAAGCAATACCATTAATTTCCATCATTTACCATGCTGTTTTTCATGGGGACTAAGCTAATGGATGTTTTCTGCTCCTCCTTTTCATTTATATTCCAATAGCCAGTGACATAATTTACAAATGCATAAGGGTTCATCTTGCCAAATAAATATAATCTGATAAATGAATATGCATTTTCTGCGCAAAAGTCAAAGAGAAAATGCCCTTGTTTTAACATGCATTAATTTCTTCTATAAATCATGGTATTTAATAATGGAAATTTACATTTCCATAAATTTTTAGTGAGCAGTCCTTCCAGAAGCAAGAAATTTGAACTTTCTCATCATAAGGTCTTCTCCAAAAGGTCTCATTCAATTTTTGTGAGGTTTTCTCTTTGTTCATGTTACAACTCTCACATGAGTATTTTTTTAAATGATGTTGCCCAAGCACTAGATTTTAATTCTTTATAGGCTTCTCTGGGCAGAAAAAATATATTGTTTACCAATCTACTAAACCGCTTTAAATTGCTTGTGGATAAATGTATATTGTAAATTTAACACTCCATGGCATATACCGGGGTAGACCACCTATGGCACATGTGCCGAATGCGGCACCCATGCTGATTTTTAGTGGCACTCACACTGCCTGGATCCTTGCCACCAGTTTGGGGGGTGCTATGCATTTTAATTTAATTTTAAATGAAGCTTCTTAAACATTTTAAAACCATTATTTACTTTACACACAATAATAGTTTATTTATATATTACAGACTTATTGAAAGATACCTTCTAAAAACATTAACATATATTACTGGCACGTGAAACATTAAATTAGAGTGAATAAATGGTGACTCAGCACACCACTTCTGAAATGATGCTGACCCCTGGCATATACTATTATTTATTCAGCGAGACTTATGTTCTTTATAGAGCAAACAAAACATGATCTCTGGCTGACATCTTACAATTTCATTTTAGACGCAATGCAGTGAGGAACACTGAAAAGGAGGAGATCAAAGGAGGACAGGATTGCAATAATAAATTTACATGGTTATTTAGATTCATTAGGTGCAATCTTTATGGTGCTACTAGCCTACTCCTGTTTGAAATCCATGTATTCACACACAATCCAGTCAGGCTACTCTGTACTGTTTTTAACTGCACAGTTTGAGCTGCACACATATTCAGCTTGACTATATAAAATGACCGATCCCATTAGGTTTTCTGTTCTTGTGTTGCTGTCCTGCATGCTGCTAATTCACGAGCGGGAGTTGAAGTTGTGCTCAGGAATTCCATGCTGTTTTCAGAAACCTTGCTCCTCCAATTCTTGTTTTTAAAAATAAACCAAGAAACAAATAGAACACCAGATAGCAGAATTGTGTTTATGCTTCTAGAGATTGTTGTAATTTCATAGTCAATTCAAATAGCTACTGCAGGCTACTTGGTGGGATGGCATCATTCTCCTGTTATGTAGTTTTAAAAAGAGAGAGGAAGTGGGAAGTATCTTATGTAATTCTTTAATACTCTATCCCATTTAACCGTTAATGGAGTGGAATGGGGTTCTGGGAATGGGATATAGTAGCTCAGGAATAGGAAATTGAGACAGACAATGCAAGGCCATGTTGGTAGCCAAAGCATTCGGAGGTATACTAAACAGAAAGGGCACTCACCAGGGTGTGGAGGGAAGAGAATTTGACACTTTCTATTTGTTTGCCCTAATAAGTATATTCCTATGTCATATATTCTATGACTCAATCTACTTAGTGGTGTGAATTCTGTTGAATATACTACACCTATGCTCCATGTAATGGATTGCTTCCTGTTTGTTTGTGTGTACAACTCAAGGCATTAAGTGTTGGTAGGTTAATCTAGAAATCTCTCTATAGCAGGGGTCTCAAACATGTAGCCCGCCAAGCCCTTCCCTGGGCCTGCGATGCTCCCCCTGCCCCCACACTGCCCCTTGCCAAGCTCCCCGTGGCCCCCCGCTCTCCCACGTGCTTCTCACATGCGCACTGCTTACTGCTGCTCTGCTTACTGCCAGGCAGTTCTCTGGTGGCTTAGTGGTTTCTGGGAGGTAGGGACCAGGAGCAGGAAGCCTCGTGCACAGGGGAGGAGGGGGAGAAAGGGGCGGGGATTTGAGAAAAGGGTTGGACTAGGGGCAGGGAGGGGGCGGAGTTGGGGTGAGAACTTTGATGAAGGGGTTGAACTAGGGAAGGAGAGGGGGCAGAGTTGGGGTGGGAACTTTGTGGAGGGGGTTGGAAGGGGACAGGGAAGGGGTTGGAAGAGGCAGGGCAAGAGTGGAGAGTGAGTGCAGCCCAGTCCAGAAGGGTGCTTTAATAGAAGTAAATCTAAGTTCCTGTTTGGTCCTTTGAGTGAGGTGCATTATTAAGTGAATATATTTTATTAAAACTGCTTGGAAATGACTTCATCAAAAAAAAGAACATTCAAGGAAGAAAAGAGAGTTTTTCAAGACAAATGGGAGAATTTATATTTTTTCACAGATGTAAAAGATAAAATTCAATGCCTTATTTGTCAGCAAATGATTGCTGTTCCCAAGGAGTATAACGTCTGTTGGCACTACGACTCGATGCACCGTAAAAAATATTTTTTATCGTTGCATGTGTAACACTGAAGATGAGTATGAGGCTCAGATTTGTTAGGTGATGGAGCAGTTCACCTAAGGCAGGGGTCTCAAACATGTGACCCGTGGGGTTATTTTCTGTGGCCAGCCAAGCTCCCCATACCCCTTCTCTCCACCTCCTTAATTTTCTGCAGCCACCAAGCTCCCTGCGCCCCTTGCCTCCTCCCTGCCTACCTCCAGCTTGTTGGAGTCAGCTGCAGATCAGTTCAAATATAACATCACAATGCTGAGATATAGTTACAGTATAGTGAAAATAATAAGTTTATTATCAAAGGGTAAGATTTAAGAGCTAGTGAGTAAGGAAAACAAATGGAAATAGAATGGTTACATATAAAACAAAAAGTATAACTTTATGCTTCCTAGAGTCTAAACTTTCAATGGGCTAAAACTCTTGCCTAACATAGTTAATCTCACCCTAAGCAAGCTCACAGCATCTCCAACCAACGTGGTTGGGATTTCCCTTTAATAAATGCAAAACTTGCTGTCCTCTGTGAAGGACAAAAAGGGTCCTTTTGCCTGCTATATCCCCAATATTCATTGTTTCATCTCCAGAGTCAGGATGACCCCTCTGGTTTATTCCCTGATGCATGGCTCCATGTTACAGTCACATTCTCATGTTGATGGTGTAAGCAAATGGGCTTCCATTGCCTTGGCATACAATGCTTGTTTTACATGTGAACCAAGGCAGATGAGTGAATATACTTCCTTTGTCTAGTCAAAATCTGCTTGTCGATCCTGCTTTGACACAGACTTTAAAATATATTTTCTTGTATATATACACACAGCTCCTTAAATGTTATCCATAGGTATATGTCTCAACAATTATGAAGATCAGTATGACGTAAGCTTTTATTAGATACTGCACTTGACCCTCTTTGGATAAATTCTATGAAATAAAATTGCTGGGTGTAGAGAGTCTGTCAGGACTGTCCTGAGTTATTGTTACAGAACAGTGAACCCTTTACCAGTTGTCATTTAGGAGTTCAGGGTCACAGATAGTATGACTGATGTTCTGCAAAAATGGGGAAGTGATAGTCAAGGTTAACAGACTATTTTTTCCACTTTAGTGATGGTTCAGAAACCAAGTATAGGCTAAAAGTTTCAAAAGTCCCTTGGTCCTTTGACTTTCAGTGAGTCTTTGGTTCCTTGGTACGAAGGGCTGGACCTTTAAAGATGTTTAGGTACCCCATGGGATGTTCAGAAATGCCAAGATGACTAACTCCCATTGAAATCAGTGGAAGTTAGGTTCCTGAGCATTTCTGAAAATCCCAGAAAGGGCGAGATTCACAAAAGGACTCAGGGGACTAACTGCCACTTTAGTTGCTTGAATACCAGAATCAGGCTTCACTGGGTGGGACTCAACCCCTGCCCAGTTGTCATCTAAACCTGAGGTGCCTAAACTTGCTTAGTGCTTAATTTTTTCCATTAAAAGTTTCATAGGCACCTGTGTTTCTGCTTCTGAGCATGTGTGCTACTGCCTCACTCCAGGCATTTGGATGCCTGAACCCCAGGGTTAGTCTCAAACCAGTGGAAGATAGGCATTCTTCCCCCAGATTCACCTGCAGAGCCCAATCTGGCAAAACTGCTCAGAAATCACCTACTATATCAGGACACGATAGTTGAGCTTACACAAAACAGCTGTGGGTGGAGGGAGGACCTCACTCATAATTTGTAGCCCAGTGGTTAGGGTATTCACTAGGGTGTGAGAGACTCCTGGTTCAAGTCCCCACGCCCCACCTGAGGGAGAGAAGGAATTTAAATGTGGATTTATGACTTCTCAGGGCTATGGGACACATGTGGTTTGCTCAATCTCTCCTCCAGAAATTGTAACACTGTTTAAAAATTTTAAAAAGGCATTGGTACAGGGGGTCTCGCAGGTGAATGCTGTAACCACTAGTATACATAGTCATATTCTCTCTCTCCCCACCTATTTTCCCTCTTTCCCTCAGTTATGCTTTCATTATTATCCACAATGAAACAGCTTCAACAGTTGAGACTGAGAAGGGTTGTATATCAGAATATTCTATAGCCCAGTGGTTACGGCATTGACTTGAAAGGTGGCAGAACTCTCTTCAAATCCCTTCTCTTCCTCAGGTGGAGGAGGGGATTTGAAGCAGGCTCTCTTACATCCCAAGTGAGTACTCGATCCACTGGGCTAAAAATAATGAGGGATGTAGTCCTCTCCTCTCTGTGCTCCTTGCCAAAACATCATAGGCACCTAATCCCAAGAGAGGGTTTGCAGCTGAGAATCCCAAGCAAAAGGAAGAGCTTCCCAGCAGTCCAGTCTTAGGTGCCTATTTTGTGAGACTGGCAGGGTTTAGCACACTCCTCTTGCCATCTGTCATTGGTTAGCTTGAGTGAGGAGCTACCTAGCCTGCTGCCTATTGTGAATCCCATTCAGAGGCACTCATCCCTATGCATTGTATCGAGAGCCTAGTCACCTAACCCAGGTTTTGTGAGTCACAGTGATTTTCTATGCACTAAAAGTCTAGCCCTAAATGCCTACATGCATCTTTAGGCAGCTAAATATCTTTAATAATCTGGCCCTAGTCACTTTGAAAATGGGATTTAGGCTCCCAAATCGTGGATGCAATCTTGAAAATTACCCATAAACTAAAATTAGGAAACACATTAAAAGGGAGAACCGTGGCAGAACTGTTTAGTGGCTAAATGTCCTTATGGACCAGGTGGGAAAAAGTATACATTAATTCAAATTGATAACTAGGTTTCTGGACTAGAAAACTGAAGAATGTGGCTAACTATCAGTATAATGGGATTACGATACATTTCAAAAAGTACGGTGTATTGGCCTGATTTCCCTATTTGTCAAGTTTCTTACACAAAGAAATTTTGAGAAAGACTGAAATACCAGTTTATACCTGATTGAGAAATATCAAAACTCTTTATTCACCAAAATGCTCAAGTCAGTTGTCCAAGCCTATTATAAAGGACAGCTAAGTGTGAAGGGTTAGAGGGCAAAAGTAAAGGCAGTTAAATACAGTTTATTTTTAGTGAGAAGTCTCTGGTTGTAGATTGCTTCCAGGGTCTCTGACTAATCAGAGCTGATATGTCAAGTGAACAAAATCTTGCAAAGGGAGAGTACAAGACCTCACACACACTTAATTTCTCTGTGAATTATTAGCTTCAGACTATAAGCCAGGGTCGTTTCATGTGTGTGTATAAAAGTGTAAAACTGATGTGCTTTTTTTAGTTTTGTCTTAATTTGACAGAGTTACCACATTTCCTTCAAGTATTTATAATTCTCATTCTCACCCCTATCCTGCAAGGAAGAAAGTATAAATGTTAAGAACGTTTCTATTCCTGTCCATTTTTTGCTAGTTTGTTTGTGAAATATAAATTGTATTTCAAAGAGATTCTCCTTTAAGAGGTAAATGACAGAAACACAATACCTATTTAATTTTCTCTTTAAATTACTTTGGTAAGGGTCCTTTTGGCTTTAAGTTGTATCTAAATTATATCTTTTACAGAGAAGTATACTAATTTAAAATATTTGTATTCTGTTGAAACTATTAGATATGCTATCTTCTGTCTTTTCTCCTTTTAGGTGAGAAACCTTTTGAATGTAACATTTGTGGGAAACACTTCTCACAGGTGGGAATATTTTATTTTATGGTACTTACTGTTAAACTAAATGCATCTGTATTTTGATTCTAAAAGTAAACTTAGTTCTGTTTGCGGTGATATAAATGACATGGCCTTGTCCAATGTTACACTCCTAAATTTAGGATTTAGCCACCTGTGGTGGCTTTTGAAAATACAAATTACAGTTTTCTAGATTTCTTTAAGATGTTTTCTGCCTTTTTTCTTCTACTTTTATGTAGCAGTTCTGTCACCTCTTCCTCAATCTGTCTTTAATTTTCATACTTTTTTCTCAGCAATTAGGTGCTTAGTTATGTAAATTAAAAAAAAAAGTCTGCATATGTAAAACCTGGCGGCCCATACCCTGAGAGGGGTGCAGGGCATAAGGAATGAATGAATGAATATTTAAAATCTAGAGTATATTCACTGCAAAATTATAACAATCTGGGACCTAAAATATATATGTACCTCCTCTAGGAATACAATTTGAGTGTGTGTAGAGGAACAGTGGAGTCAGTCTTGCATACTATTATTTTTACATACTCTAAAGCGGTGGTTCTCAGCCTGTTTACCATCGTAGGCTTCATATGTGGCCCACAATGTGTTTTGTGGGCCGCATCCAATACTTCCTGTTTGGGCCTGAGGATGTCAAATGGGTGGCAGCTCTTTGCTGATTGGGCCACAGGTTGAGAACCACTGCTCTAAAGTAAATACCTGGTAGTCAAATATATAATTTGTTGCATACCCTGTAATCTTCTTATACACCAAATGTAGCAATGCAGACCTCTCCAGAAATCCGAATACAAAACACTGAGTAGCTGATAATTGCATAAATACAATCAGACTCATTTCTTTTGAACTGACATTCAAATGGTCCCAAAGCCTAACACAATAATCCAATTTAAGTTTACTTAAGAAATAAAAGATTTTTTTCCCTGATACTCTGGCCCTGAATTTTAACAGCGCCTCAGCTTGACCTCCAATACTTAAATGGAAAAGTTGCAGGTATGTTTAATTCACTTGCACTTGCACATATCAGGCACCTGACTACTTGACTTACAGGTACAATCAGGTAGGCTGTTAAAAGAATGCAGTTTGTTTTGTCCCTAAAACTGCATCAGCAATATTAGAGACCACTTCTGAAAATTTAGGACTCCACCTTTTCATTGTAATTTATTATCTGTACTCACAGTCCTACTATATTCTGTATTTTATTTGGTCATAAGATACCCTGTATTTATAGCAGAATACTTAAACTTTACAAGAGAGGGAGGAGAGAGAGCAAAACAGTCAGGTGCATATTTTATACTGGGATAGATTTAATAATTGAAATGTGAGGTTTGGCCCTATATTCAGTGTTCAGTTGTGCTTGTCCAGTCATTTTGGACAGCTTTGAGTGCATATTAGCCATAGAAAACACTTCTTTTTTTTTTTTTCCTGTTGAAGACTGAAATTCTAAGTATCAGAATGGGTATAACCATTAAAAGCAATTTTTCAAAATTGTTGTGAAGATATGCCAGCCTAAGTGCAAGAACCTTTTGCTGCCCTTCATATTGATGAGGATATGAAAAAATGGTTGATTTATTTGACCATAAAATGTTTCTTGCTTCAGGCAAGGAGAGTAGCATTTTGCAAGGCTAGTTTAAGTTACTGAAGGGAGATTTGTGAGAGGGGAGAGGAAACAGTAAAGTATGTATCACAGCTATGACAAACATAAGACATTTTTCATGTTACAGACTTAGTTTTAATGAATTATTTTAATTTTCTATCTATTGATATAAGGTACTGCAACCTGTAATTTCTCATTTTAACTACTGTTAAACAGTTTTTCTCCCCTATCTTAATATCCCGAAGGTGCTGATAGACAAATTATAATACAGGGTATGCATGTTTGCAAAATATAAGGTCCACAATGCAATCCAAGTGCTGCAACTAGTTTCCTGCTCATAAAACGGAATTTACCTTCCTCCCTATTCTTTCCTTATGTTAACATCACAAAAGCGATGTTTAAAATTCTCTTGTTCTTGGCTTAATGTACTGATGAATATTGGCAAATGAAGGGTGAAATAGTGAAAGTCCAGGTATCAGTCCTCTTACCATATCTCTCTCCTATCTCCATTCTGCAAATACAATACCATAATCACATGATGTAAGACTCCACCTACCAAGAAGTAAGGTGCAAAGAAAATTGATTTCTGCCTTTATAATGATTAGTTCCTCCCACTTAACTGTTTTCTTTGCTATCACAGCCTATAAGCATGGGAAATTACAGCACTGTTCTCTCTAGCCTTCATCTGCTGTACTTTTGGGCGCAGTCTTGCATCTATCCAGTGCATGGACTCCCATTGACTTCGATGGTAGTTCTAAGGGCAGATGCTGGATCAGTATTGTTTTTTGTACTTAGAAATAAATGGAATACTAAAGTAGTAAAAATTGAGATTGGATATAGAAAGATGATGAGTAAAAGGAACCTACTTTACACTAACCTTGACTTTTGGAGAGAAGAAAGGGCCCTTCTGCCTCCCAGCATGTGTCTTCCCCTCACTACTAATATACCAGCTGCTTTCCTGCATGATTTTTTGCCACGCCTTTTCTCTACAATCAAGGATAACATTGCAGGTCTCTTATGTACCTTTTGCTGCGGAGTTTCTTTTAGGACATTTCGTGTGAGTGCCTGCTCCCTAAGACATGCCACTTGAGCCTGAGTTTGTTTTGGTCACAAAGATTTGTAAAAGGATCAAATCAACTGTCCTTTTCTTCTTCTGAGTTAATGTGTGGAATACAACCAGGATCAGTCAGGCTCAGAAATCCAATCCCACCATCTTTAATATCTCTCCCTTTCACTGTCTCACTACATCTTCTTAGCCAGTCAATATTATTCATTTGCAGAGTTAAAGCCCAGGGATCAGGCCAAAGGTGATAGGACAGCATATACAGTAGAACATCAGGGTTATGAACACCTCAGGAATGGAGGTTGCTCATAACTCTGAACAAAATGTTGTGGTTCTTTCAGAAGTTTACAACTGAACATTCACTTAATACAGCTTTGAAACTTTTCTATGCAGAAGAAGAATGCTGCTTTTATCTTAATTTAAATGAAACAAGCACAGAAACAGTTTCCTTACCTTGTCAAAAAAATTTTAAACTTTCTCTTTATTTTTTTTAGTAGTTTACATTTAATACAGTACTGTACTGTATTTGCTTTTCTTTCTCTTTTTTTTTTTTATCTCTACTGCTGCTTGATTGTGTACTTCTGGTTCCAAATGTAATGTGTGGTTAACTGGTCTGTTCATAACTCTGGTGTTCCACTGTACTTCTGTCCTCCTCCTCCAGGCTTCAAGTTACCCCTGTAACAGAGGTATCAGAATGGCTAATAAGAACTTCATTGTCCTGGCATCCTCAGGGGACGGGATCAAGGAGTAAGGATTTATTTGCATAGGGAAATTTAACCAGAATAGCTAGTCTGCAGTAGCTCCCCGTGGATACTGTTATTCTAGAATGCCCAAATAGGAAACTATTCCAGAATAGCTATTGCGCTTTCAATTCACACTCTACATTAATCTGAAATTACTTTAAAGTTGCAGACAGTCCCTATATTCCTGTTTGTTCTGTGGTACACTGGAGACAGAGGTTCTGCCCTTTCTGTGATGTGCGTACTTCAAGCTTCCCAGGTTGTGCCCTGCATGGAGAATCTCCCTCCTGCCAACCCCAGTTCTACACGGTCAGCTTATACAAAGGAGAGGTTATCTTAGCTGAGATGCCTGTTGTTCTCAGACCTCTAGAAATCTGCTCATAGACTCTGTAAGTTTCCAGAACACCTGTCCTAGTTCCCTTTCCTGTTACAGATTTCAGCCTTCTGACTCTGTCTGAGAGTATAAGGGTCAATCTGATTTCTTTCTGAAAGACTTTGAAATGGTTAAAAGCAAGCTGTCTCAGGGTGCAGTCCGTGGTCATTTTTCATCTGTATGGGTTCTTTGCAGTCAGTTTCACCTCTCACTCTTTTCTTTGTTGTTTCATCCCTTGGTATTTCCTTTCACCACTTTTCGTTATATCCATAAACATTGGTTGTCAAGAGTTGCTATCATTGCCTATGAGGATTTCAAGGAGAGAGAGCCAGAAGTGTGTCCCTTGAGATCAGTTTCTCTGATCTTTCCTTATCCAGAGAGGTCACTGAATAAAGGTCATTATTCAGAATCTATGTACGCTTAATAAGAGAGATGTACTTACATTTCCTACTCAAGCTGTTTTTGATAAAGCCAAATCATTTGCTTTCCTTAATGGTTCTAGAATTGCAAAAAGACTGCCAAGTGTTAACAAGTGAGCTTAGCATCAAGTAAAACATTCCTGGACAATGTTTGGAGTGCCTCCCTCAAACATGTCTATGTTTTGCATATACATTTGGAGTCTCAGTTGATTACCTATTCAGAGCCATCACTGATCTTCACTACTGAAGCTATGTCTACACTACAGCTGCCATGGCACAGCTATGGTCTTGCAGGTTTGGTGCTATAGCATTGCAGTGTAGACACTCGCTCCAGCACGTAAGGGGTTTTTCTGTTGCTGTAATTAATCCATTCCTCCAAAAAGTCTTCCCTTGACCTAATGGTTCTACACAGGACTTACGTCAGCTTAACTATGTTGCTCAGGGGTGTGAATTTTTCCCACCCCTGGGCAATATAGTTAGAGTGATATAAGTTTTAGGTTTAGCCTGGGCCAAAGAGTTGTTAGGAAGAAGTGTACTTCACGGTTCGGGGCTTCTTATCTGCCTTGCTTGGTACGCCAGCATGACTTTTGCAGGACAGGGGAGAGGGAAGATGTACGAGGAAAATTACTTACCAGTAATTTGTTTTGTTCATAGTCTTCTCCTCTTCCTTATCCTACTTTCTCCTTTTGTTGTGGGTAAATATTTGTGGCTTTTGAAGTACTCAGACTTGAGTACCATATATGTAGATAATAACTGACCATTTTTCTTTGCCTCCTGGTAGGTGAAGTCATACATCATGATGTAGTGGTGTTTTATTTGTAGGATAGGGAAGAGAAGGAGACTAAGACAAATCTAATTACTGGTAAGTAATCATCTCCTGATGACTGTAATCCTGGATGATGTTCTAGGTTTTCACACTTAACAGGATCAGTCTTTCAGATGTAGCTTGTTTCCAAATTGTTTGAATCTGGGCTTCTGGGGTTTTTGGTTTTTTATTATTATTATTATTTATTTATTTATTTATTTTCTCTCTCTCTCTCTCTCTTTTTTTTTTTTTTCTGTTTCACAATTTGCTGTTGTCAATTTATAGCTGCATAGATAGATAGGTGGCTATTAGTGTAGACGACCTTATTTCTTTTTCAAACAGCATAATACCTCATTCTCCAAATGGTGCATAACCTTGACTGTTTTAAAATTGGGACCTGAAAGCCAGCTTCTGGATTCTGTTCTTTGCACCTTTTCATCTACAGCCACCAACGAGCTAGTCCTGACCTCTTAAAACCTTTTATTCCCATCTTTTCAGGCAGGTAACCTACAGACTCATTTACGTCGGCACTCTGGTGAAAAACCATATATTTGTGAAATCTGTGGGAAAAGGTTAGTACAACTGATAATCTCCTATACAGTTAGTATGTCACTGCTTTAAAATTGTATTAATAAAACCTTTCTTAACCCTAATAACTACCCAGAGGCCAAGGTTTAGGTAACATGAGTAGACTGTGTTGATTTACACCACCATAGGCTTTTATTGTCGATTTGCCCATCACTCTTCGTGCACTTCTGCCTTTATTGGATACTGGTAAATGACAAGAGATTAACATTAGGAATTGGCTATTAAAAGCAAGTACAGAATGATGGGTTAAATTATTTTACGTAAACATATTTTTAGTGCCATATATATATATATAAAGTTGCCAATGAATACAAATCCAAATAAGTCCATAAATCAGTAGCACGTCTGGTGAATCTTTATGGTCTTTGAATTTATGTTCATTGGCAACTTTTAATTACCTAAAAATAGCCAATGTCTAATTAAACTATTTAACTTACACAACTTTTGAAAACAACCCATAAAGTACACACGGTTCTGTGCTTTTCCTTTAAAGATATATTTTTTCCTGATTTAGACCCAGAATGATTAGGGTTTTGTTAAATTTTACAAAAACTATGATAAGTAGATAGGTCTTCATTATTTTTATTTGAGTTTTTTCAATATTTCTTTGGAGTTTTTACAACCCAAATATTGCTGCATTCGGCACATGACAGAAAATACACAAACTTGTAACTGGCTTGTCTATTTTTGTTCAAGCTGGGCAAAATACAAAAATTAAAGAAATAGTATTAATGGCAAAAAATAAATTTGATTGTTAAAAATAGATATCTGAAATTTAAGGCATTACGTCTGTTTAAAATGTATTTTGAATCTGACAATGTCCCTTTAGTTGTATCTAGTGTTAGGAGTTTTTAGTATTTCAGACTACAGTCCTCTAACCATTCTAGAACTTGCTAGGCTGATGAAGCATTCATAACAGCTGGTCCCTATATGATATACAGCTGTGGAGAGTAGTAGGTATTTAGAAACACTTTAACTGAGTTTCCGAATTCTGTTTCAGATTTGCTGCTTCCGGCGATGTACAGCGTCACATTATTATTCATTCTGGAGAAAAACCTCATTTGTGTGATATCTGTGGCAGAGGTATGCAAGAATTAATTTTTTCTGTCTTTAGGGTTTATGACTGAAATGTGACTAGTCTTCTTAATCTTAGTGTCTGTTATGTTCTTCCAGGGTTTAGTAACTTTAGTAACTTAAAGGAACACAAAAAGACCCATACAGCAGATAAAGTATTCACCTGCGATGAGTGTGGAAAGTCATTTAACATGCAACGGAAGCTAGTAAAGCACAGAATTAGGCACACAGGAGAAAGACCATACAGCTGTTCAGCATGTGGTAAGTAAGGTTTACAATACATACATTATTTTTAAAAACTAGTGGAAATTCTCCTTATTTACTGAGTGACTTGGAAATAGACAAAGTAAAACTGGATTGAAATATCCTTTCCTGGATCTCTTCTGTTTGGCATAGCTGATGGATCAAATAGTTTTCAACTTGCTTTATTACTGGTTTATACCATCTCATACATAGGTCTTTAACGTTATTGATGGCACAAATGTTACTTTTTCAAAGTGCGCTGTTATTATCACCTATGCAGTACTTATTTTTTTCTTTAAGCCTAAAACAGTGCTAGGCTGAGCACAAATGAGATCACAAGTGAATTTTGAATGCAGAATACAGAAAGGAAATTGGAAGTGTGAATGTTGTTTAAAGTGGTGAACCTGTTTCTAGACCCTATAGTCTGGTTTTTCAACAGCAGTACTGATCATAGCTGCTTCAGAAATTTGATTTACTTTCTGCTTATCACCAAGGCATGCTTAACCTCCCTGCAAAAGAAGTATGTTGAAATAGCAGCCTTAGTGCTTTTGTCCTAAACATTTGGTTGCAACATTCAAATGAGATCTCACTGACTCCTAGTGAAAGCTGGAAGCAACCTTTAGTCCTTCACTTTAATTGGTAAAGGGAGGCTCTTTTTAATTATAGAGCATAACTGGGTCAACACCTGAGAATATTAGTTTTCAAATTGTATCAGATAGATCCCACTTCCAGGTGGTCTGCAAAACTGCTGTCTTTGATAGTGATTCATCTTTGCTCCTGCATTTACAGAGGTTTTATTGATCATCTCATCTCTTACACCCCACACATCTCTCAGCATCCTGCAATGGTACTTAATTATCTGCCTGTGACTATTGTTGCTTTTGGTGTAAGTTCAGTCAGGTTCAAAAGTTCAAAGAACACCAACACTGGAGAGGGGTAGAAAACACACAGAATAAAAACACGTAACTGATCTATGTCTTGGCATGAAGGTCTTGAGGCAACAAGGTGAGTCTTAATTAATGTAACTGATTAACTAATGTAATGCCTTTCACCTAGTCAGGGAAATAAACAGCAGATACAAATTAGAGAAAGTGTAAACAACCAGTTTCTCCCTTCACATTAAAATAGGCTTACTTTAAACTTGTCCCTTTAATATTGTTCTGATTAGTTTTTCTTATAGCCAGTTCATCTGGTTTCCACAGAGAAGATGTAGAATCTAGACTGGGAGCAGAAATGGCCCACAAGAGGATCCATTGCTTAATAAATAGTCCACCATATGCAAAAATTCAACACCTGCTGACCCCTTGATAGTGTAGTATTATTGGCTATGCAGAAAAGCCTGGGCTCTGTAAAATTAGGGATTAATATAAACAGTTGTATGCAAAAGTATAATGCCAAAAAAATAAGATTGTAGTCAACTGAATGCCTCGTAGATCAATTGTAATTTCCTAAGCTTTCAAATAACCCATTTTATTTTCATGGCACCTGTCCATATAAAATACAGCATTTAAGCCATCATTAATATGGACAAAACCAGTAAAATTAAATTATACTATTTTGAAGCTTGTAAAATCTCAAAATCACTGGGTACAGTTAAGGAAGCTATTTTAGAAGTTAGAAATGTCCTTTTCTCCTGGTGCACTATGACAGTGGTATCTTTGCCCAATTTCAGTCACTTACTATATTGCTGTCTATAGTTTTATAAGAGTTATTTTACCTTTGGCTTCTGCTTATTCTTAAAGTATATAAATACTACATCTTAAGAAGTTGATAGTTTTTCATGGTACCTGAATGTTCCTAGCAATAATAAAATTGCAACACTGAAAATTATTCTGTCGCCAAAATGGGTTCTGTGTTTACATTAGCCATGTAGCAAAGTTTTTATAACCGTATCCATCTCTGTAGTATCTGAGAATAGTACCTCTGTCTTGATGGAATTATTATAGCTGCATTTGAAGTGGTGCAGTTCTTTTATGAAAAATGTATTATGAAATGTCATCAACATGCCATGTTCCTCAGACTGTTACTGTAGGGATCAGTAACAGTCTGAGGAACAGGAAAAGGAATTCAGTTCCGTAAAGACAGAGACAAACGGAGAAAACCGGTTGCTACTAATGCTTGTCCCAGCATTCCAGCGCTAGTGGGTATTCCTGATACTATAGACTGTAAACAGAAGGATATGGAAATACAGGAGAGCAAGTTGGGTCAAGAAGAAGAAAAATACAAATAATTGAGTTTTAAAAATAGAAGGCACAAGTCTGAGACTGTTCTAGACAGAGAACATGACACATTAGGAGTTGATCTGTGGTTTTAACTCTTGATATTGCCTATAATCAAACATGTTCATGGCACTCACATTGAGAGGAACAAAATCTAAAAGTATTACTTCTGTCTCTCAGGAAAATGTTTTGCAGGGTCTGGCGACCTACGCAGACACGTGCGGACTCATACAGGAGAAAAGCCCTATACCTGCGAGACCTGTAACAAATGCTTCACTCGCTCTGCTGTTCTGCGGCGGCACAAAAAAATGCACTGCAAGTCCAGTGATGAGGGACCAAATGCACTAGAGGAATTCACTCAAACAATTGAAACTTCTGATCTTGAGAAATCTCAGGGTTCTGATTCATTTGCCCAAGAAATGTCTGTTACTTTGTTACCAGTATCCGTTAAATTTCCTGTTCGTCCAGCTGGAAATTCAGCTAATGAATTTGATAGTTCTGCAGGATCTTATTGCAAGTTGCGGTCAATGATTCAACACCATGAGTCTACAATCCAACAGAAATTGAGTCTGGATCCTGCTGAACTCCCCAAACCTCAAACACAACAAACTCCTCAGCCACTTTTCACGTACACAGAGGTAGATGTATCACCTGCAGAAGAGCCCCTACAGTCTGATAATATTTCTATGCTTCGTTCATCAATGACAACCTTGGATGGTCATTGTGGTGACCCACTGGGCAGTCGCACATCTTCTGCTGCATATAGGAGTAATGAAGGACCATTCTTTTCCAGCATGACTCTTTGGGGCTTAGCTATGAAGACCTTGCAGAATGAAGGTGAATTGGATCAATGAGGGTTCATGTTACCAATTCACAACCTTTTAGGGGAATTTTTTTAATTTACCAGACTAAGACTACATATTCTAGCTCAGGGGTGGGCAAACTTTTTGGCTCGAGGGCCACATTGGGGTTAAAAATTTGTGCAAAGGTCCAGGTAGGGAAGGCAGTGCCTCCCTAAACAGCTTGGCCCCGCCCCCTATCTGACCCCCACCCACTTCCCGCCCACTGACTGCCCCCCTCAGAACTCCCGACCCATCCAACACCCACCTCCGCTCCTTGTCTCCTGATCGCCCACTCCGGAGACCCCCCCCCGCAGAACCCCACCCCATCTAAGCCCCCCTGTTCCTTGTTCTCTGACTGCCACCTCCTGAGATCCCCCCACCCTAACCACCACCCCCAGGACCCCACCCCCCATCTAAGCCTCCCTGCTTTGTTCCCTGACTACCCCCCACCCGAACCACCACCCCTGGGACCACACCCCCCATCTAAGCCCCCCTGCTTTGTTCCCTGACTGCCCCCTCCCGAGATCCCTCCCCAACCACCACCCCCTGGAACCCCACCACCTAAGCCCCCCCCTTGTTTATCGTGCTCAGTCAGGCGCTCCTTGACCTGGCCCGGCCAGGGAGTGTGTGGCCCCGCAGCTCCCTGTGCTCGACCAGGCCCCTGGCCAGGGAGTGTGGGGCCCTGCAGCTCCCTGCGCTCGATCTGGCCCCCGGCCAGGGAATGCGGGGCCCAGCAGCTCCCCATGCTGGGTTCGGCCAGGGAGGGCACAGCCCCGTGGCTCCCCATGCTTTCCCGGCCACTGGCAGGGAGCACAGGGACCCATAGCATGCCGCACACGGCCTGGCCCATGGGCCAGGAGTGTGGGGTCACTGGCCCCGCATACTGAGCCTGAGCTTGTGGGCCAGATAAAAATGGCCTGCGGGCCACATGTAGCCCGTGGGCCGTAGTTTGCCCACCCCTGTTTTAGCTAGTGCTCACTACCTCCCATTTAACTGCGGATGCTGTATCCTGCAATGGAACTTGAGTTGTTCCAAGGCCCAGTTTCATATTAAAGTGCACAAAGGTGAATAAAGTGTTTGTTAGGGTAAGGCACGGGAAAAGAATAGTGTTCCAGTCACAAGAGACCCAAGTACCAATATTGTACTGAGGTTTGTTAGGGTAAAGCATGGGAGAAGAATAGTGTTCCAGTCACAAGAGACTGAAGTACCAATAATGGAATGCTTATCAGTAATATCATTGGTTTACATGACTGCATATATTTAAGTAATGTGACATATTAAAATTGATTGTCAAATACTGTACAATTTGTCAATAGTGCAAAGTAATTGTATATCTAGAAACTTTATTTTTATAGTAAAAGCCTTTCCTAGTATTTTATAAACTATTTTGCACAGAAGTTTTATCTGTAGAATGTAGATCACAGTAAAGAAATGCTAATTTAATTTGAATAAAAGGAAGTCATTTTACATAACATCTTAATTGTTCAGTGTGTTGCATCTTTACTAATTTAGAAAAGTGCAGTGAAAATTGGTGGTAGCTATTTCAACAGTATAATCCCATTTATTCCAGATGGCTCTTGCACTGTTGCTAAAGGTACTATTAAGACAAACAGAGCTGCACTACAGTATGTGGTCAGTGCACCAACAGACTGTCATGTTTGTGGGTAAATTAATGGAAAATGTTGGCAAATTATGTGATTAATAGACTCAAAGGAGGTTGTCCAGAGGCCTCAGTGTTCAGCTGGTGGTTTTCATTTCCAGTATCTCTTTGGTCCTACCTCACAGACTGGATTGCTGCAGTCAAACAAGTGTTACAGGCCAAGCAAGTTTACAAACTATTTAAGTGTGTTTTCAGGCTTTGTGCCAAAATGTCTTTACAGATAGTAAAGTCTTTGAAATTTAAATGACTCCCACTAATCTTGTTTCTTTCAAAGTTTTTTCGGTGTCTGGAGAATCTTATAAACTAGAGGGCTTGTTGTTGATTTCTTTATAAAGAGCTTCTGGATTTGTTCATGGGAAGATAGCTCCCCACACTGATGTCCCCTAGCCAATGTGATAACCTTGCTTCTTGTTAGGCTTTTGTACCTCACTTGTGTGGAAAATATTTAGATATTTCCATTTAAGAATGCATTATTTTGACACATTGCCACGTGTCAAACCAAAAAAAAATTCCTAAAACAACTCCTCATTGCATGAAAGTTGAGACCAAAAGGCCTAGTTAGTAGTCCAAAGAGTTGCTTCCAGTGTTCTGTGGCAGTGAAGGAGATCCGTATCTTCTCATCAGTAAATGATGACGTTGCCATTCCTATTTGAAAAAAGCATGGCTTTATATGCAGCTAGGAACCCACCTGTGGTCTAGGTACCAGTTTATACGTCTTTACTTTTTTTCAGGTATAAAATAATTAGAAGGTTTTCAGCTTCCCTTGTTTCATTTTCAGCTTCATCTTTGATATTGTGGTCCTGTTGGTGAAAAATGCTATCACCCTACAAGAATAGGATGTGTCTATTAGCTATTGTTTTAGACTCTCTGGAAACTCAGGCAGACATCTCTGCATCTGCTTCACTCCATGTTATGAAGACCTTTTTCACAACCATAACATCATTTGTTTTACACAAAAGCTAAGACACTTGAAAACAGTTTAGAGATTTGATAGAATCCCTTAGAGGGATGCTAGGGAATGCCTAGGGAAACACTGTGACCTCTTATCTGCACGTGCAGACTGGAAGGGGAAAAAAGTTTCCAACTGGTAGGCCACAGTGGTTTCTGTTTGGAGCAGATGGGAAAAAATTTCTGCTGTCTATTTTGAACCTTTTCTTGTAACTCTTCCTCCCCCCAACCCCTCGACTCCTTGTTTTCTTTTCCCCCTACCATTATTGTTTGGATTGCTTTTTGGTCAACACCAAAGTCTTTTGTGAAAACAGCTCATCTATTCAATAGACCTTGTTTTGTCCCCTGTTTGTTTCTGTTTTACACTCACACTCCCATCACCATCCTTGGGCCCAGTACTAGAGGCAAAGTGTGAGTAGGCATTAGTCAAGAGCAAGTGCCTTTTGGCCCTACTCTTGTCAGGTCCCACAAGCAGGTTTGTCCCATCCAAGATGAAAGGTAAATCTAGCAGCCTTTGTCATTGAGAAAGGGAGAAACCAGTGACCCTGTGAATCTTTCACCCTCCCTTCTGCTTCTGGAGGTACACTGGGACAGCCTGTCCTTCTCCCCCAGAGAGAGGAACATTTGGGGGACATTGCAGCTATTGCAAACTCCTTCCTCCATCTTGTTTATGCTTGGTAGATCTGTTCACACTGTAGGGGGCTCTTGTTGCAGGATTTCTCTTCTAGAAGGTGTTCTCAATCTTTTTCTTCCTAAGGTCCCCAACATGCAATAAAAATTCCCGGGGCCTCTGTGCTACAACTGTTTTTCTACATATCCAGAAGCTTAAAAGCAGGACTGACATTAGGAGATACCAAGCAGGGCACAAGGGTCCCCCTGAAGCTGCTTTGTTCAGGCTGCGGCTTCAGCCCCACATGGCAGGGGTTGGGCCTTCTGTCCTGGGCCCCAGCAAGTCCAACACCGACCCTGCTCTCTGGTTTATTTTGACATAAACCTGCTTATGGCCCTGCTCGCAGCCCCCAGGGGACCCCAGACTCCTGGTTGAGAACCACTGTCTAAGGTGAAACAACAGCCTTGAGCACTGCTGCATGCACATCCATTTGGCAGCTGGAGAAGGGACATACCAAATGACTCTAGCCACATTGCACAAAGGGCAAGCTGAAGACACTCTCTTCCCCCTTTTCTGCAGTCCCCTCTGTGACCCCGTTCCTGCCCAAATGCAGAAAGACTTAATTCAGACTTGCTGCCAGGCTATGAATTATGGAGTGCTGTTTGAGGCTCCTCATAATCCACTGCACAGTAGCATAGCATTTTCAGTAAGCAGGTAGAGAAAAACAGCACACTCTCAACACAGACACAGTTGGGCCTTGCAGTAACAGATGATGGAGGAAGAGTCACGGTGGCAGCAGGAATTCTGTTGGAGCACTGAGGCCCAAAAGCTATACTTGCTGGTTTCAAGGACCTTTGAGGAATGGGTTGAGCAATGGAGAGGGACAAGCTGGTGGAGGAAGGGGAAGATCTTGCATGCTTGGTGAAGGAATCTGGGAAGCTAAGGGGTGAAGTCAGCACCTTCTTTTTCCTCATTGCTGTGTGTATGCTCCTCCCCTTGCCCCTGCCCCCAACTATAGTGATGCATTCTGGTTTTGCATTCAGAAAATCTAGTCACTCTAAATGTGCCATAACAATTGCTATTCAGCGTCTTTTACAACAGGGTCTCCCGCTGGAAGAATGCTTTGAAAGGGATAGTATTTCCTTGAAATATGGAAAAAATCCTATGAGTCAAATTATGCGATCGACATGAAAGCAGCATTTCTGAGTGTGAATAGGATAGATAGGTGGTGCTACTAAAATGAGCCTGCCTCTGGGGAGAAAAAGGCCAAATCAGAGAGCCGCAGCTGCATCTTCACTTTGAGGTGGAAACCACAAAATGATTATTCAGCTAGTTTTGTGGAGACAGTGTTTCTACAAGCAGAAAATTCATATAGCCTCTCACATGCCTAGCCATGTGCATAAGCGTCAGGCACTGCTGCTATGCCATTATGATCAGTGTAAGTACCTTGGCTAGGTTTCTTAAATCAATATTTCTTGGAATTATATGACCTAATGTGATGTAAATAAAGTATTTACTAATTAGTTATTTATTATAAAGAGTATCCTGCAGATTGGCATAGACTGAATGGCAATGTTGTATACTTGAATCACTTGCCATTTCTGATACATGTTACTAATTGCCCATGGTTTAGTTACCCTTTTTTCTTTAATTTCTGCACAATAATTAAGAGAACTTTAGACCGTGGTAGCGCTTAGACTTCTAATGATGTTAATGTCTTTGGGATGATATCTGGATTTAATTAAGTCAGAACCAAGGGTAAAGTTCTGTGATTACAACCTTTCGTGTGTGTATTACTAATAGGTCTGTATGGCCCTTGAAAGAATATCTCCCTGTCCTGAGAAGTTTACAGTCTAATTTGCTGAAAAATAAAGCTGGTTGGGCATTTTTCATTGGGAAACAGTAATTTGTCAAAGCCAAAACTTTTCATGGAAACATTCTGGTTTTGACACAAATGTCAATGGAAAGATTTCTCAGGTTCAGGGTAGAATTTCTAGTCAAAGGAAGAGACCACTCCCAGAATGGGCTAGAGAGAGACTGGTGGTTAGACCACTAACCTGCCTATTCATTTTGTGGTTTCCACCTCAATTCAGATTGGGCGGGGACTTGAACCTAGGTCTTCCACATCCTAAGGAAGTGTCTTAACCACCGTGGGTGGGTGGGTGAGAAAGAGAGATTGTTTGGGTGTGAGAGTTGGTGCATGAGAGAGACAAAGTTCAAAAAATCTAGTCCTGATGCAGAATGAAAGCAAATGTCAAAATTTTGCTTTCTTGCTAAAAGGAATTTGGTTTTCTGGCCAGCTCCAGTCAAAACAGAGTGAAAATAGACAAGGCGTTTGGGGCGAGGAAGGGAGGCGAGGAATTCAACAGGGAAGAGTAATGATAATTTGTATTTTTTGTATCTTCTTGCTTCAGGATTTGTTTGGGGATTGTGCTTAGAGTGCAAAAAGTCAAGTACAAGAGTACTTGTAGACGATGTTAGCTGAAGAGAAAGTTAGTGGTTAGAAACCAAGTGAGTTTTACAGGATGATTTGAAATATGAGAATGGAGTCGCTTAGAAAATAAATTGCCAACAGAATACAAGAGCCTTAAGCCTACCTGTCTTTTAATGTAATTCACTAATGATTTTTAAATGACCTGTGTTTCACTCTACTGAAAATAGATTTTTTTTATGTTAATACACGTTGACTCATGTTTTCTGACCCATAGCCTGACTCATTAATCCTTACTGACACCTAATATTGAATTTGGTGTCTCTAAATAGTCAATTTCCATCTCTCCTTATTAAATCTCTATCCCAGTAAATGGAAATAAAATTATTTTACTTACTGCATAAAAATACTATCTTTAAATGGTACGACATCTCTGTATTTAAATTTGTAAAAAGACATCATAATGTTGTTTAAATACAGGGGGATGGGTGTGGTATTTGATATTCACAGCGGTTTTGTGATTTGCCAACAGCTTTGTTCTCTTGGGGTGAGGGAATTTTTCCTTGAAGGTTACAAAGCCCCTGTTAATGCAGCCACACAATGCAGTGCTAAGGATCTGCATTCATGAGCTACACATCTGCCTCTGTTTTGTTAAGCTCTGTGGGGGTCGGTATAGTGATATAAATTATTTCAGGCTTTTTTAATGTAGATCTGACCACCTACTCTATATTAAACCAATGACTGGAACTAGAGAGATAGGTCAGCATGAGTGCAGTTAATATTTGTAAATAGGTCTATGCCTCTGAGATAGAAGGGAGGGAATAATCTTAAATGTGAAAATGTATCCTGCAATTATAGAGAGGATCAAAGGGAGGCCAGCTTGTTCTCAGACATCCTTTCATAACCTTTCAATCACAAAACTAGAATAAACCAACCTCAGTGGAAGTCTATTCAGTTAACATATTTCAAGCGGACAATAAGTATTCCACTGAAACAAAGCAGTAATTAATTCATCCTCATTGTAACTAAGGGAGAGACTACACACAAATTTGCACCCGTGTAACCAAAGTGATTACCTAAATAAATCTAGCGATTTTTTGTATGTTGTGGCTGGAGATACTTATTTTGGAATAGAAGTGGCTAAAGTCAATTTTGCTATAGCTAAAACTCAGTAACAAATAATCTTTAGTCACTTCAATTCCAAAATAAGTGTTTTCCACATCCAGATTTGCTCGGGAATAACAAGAGGAGTGATTTTAAAACCCACTTGCTTTGGTGATTATTTTAACTCACCTTTGTTATTTCTGTGTCTGGGTCATGGGAATAGCGGAAGTGGAACCTGAATGGCACACTTGGAAAATCTAGGGGCTAGGGCTGGCCCTACTTACGTTAAACAATGGCTGTTGCAATAGAATTGGTTACTGTAGATCAGTGGTTCTCAACCAGTGGCCCGCAGGCTGCTTGTGGCCTAAGCAGCACATGAGACATCCTCAGGGCCATACAGGTAGTGTGTGTGTGTGTGTGTATACGTATATATACATATATATGTGTTAAGAAAATGATTGTTAGGAAAATGTAACTTAGAATGTTGTAGTATGATTTTAAAATAACCTTAGATTTATAATCTCACTCCCTGTATATGTACTATTGACCCCTAGTTTAACATGCATTTTAAACTTGCATTCACCCTGCCACAGATGTGCAGGCATCATAGTGTCTAAGTACCCCTAAGTGTTTTGAACCTCCTGTTTACCAGACATGTAAATGAAATAGATTAAGACCAACAATGGATGTAATAGCCATTAAGTGTTCCCACCTGTGTAAGTGGATTAAAAGCCCCCCTCCCTTATCAACACAGGGGTATAAAATATCTACACACATGTATTGAGTTGAGCCAGTTGTTTGGGTGATAACCCCTTCTGACTCCTTATTGCTTGCAATAAATCTTGTTTTTCCAGAAGTCTACTGAGTTATGCCTGTCCTTTGAGGTATATTGGACTGAACTCCAAAGGAAATAAGCAGTTTTTGCAACATATGTATGTGTGTGTATGCAGCCCTCATAACACAGTGAGAGCTGCATACGCAGCCCATAATGGTAAATAGGTTGAGAACTACTGCTGTAGAGTCATAGAAGAGTTAACATGTCAGACTGTTTTGAATAAGAGAACGAGGCACCCATCAGCAGTGTTGCCAACTTTCATTAGTTTAAATGCAAGTTTCATAATATTTGGAGATTTTTCTTAAAGCTCCAGCTACTGCAGATATGCACTTGTGAGAACTGGAGTATTATGGAAAAAAACCTTTTGACTCTCCTGATTGCACAGGGAAAGCCTGAAATCATGAACCAAATGTATACTAAACATGGTTCACTAAACTCAACAGTACGGTTCACTAAACTCAAACTAAAAGGCAAATAAAGTGAACCCCCAAAAATATTTTTTAGAGTCTCATGATTTGAGTTTTTGGGGTTTGCAATAATACATTATGTAATCAATAGTTTGTGCCTTGTGGGTTTAGATTGTCAAGCAACTCTTTTCCATGTATTGTGGGCTAAATTCATCCCTTATGTAACACTAATGAAATCATAGATTCACAAAGAATGAACTTGGCCCTGTGTTTACAGTCTATTCATCTTTACTCATTTTCATGTTTTTTAAAATCAGTTACTGGCAATTGTCCAGCAGGTGGCAATAAAAGCCTTATTTAACAGAGGTGAATTCTATTTTTGTCTTGCTTCAGATGACTTCATGACAAATACCATGGCTCCAATTCAGTAATTAAGCCTGGTTCATTTGTTTATATATACTCTGTATGCAGTCAGAAAACTCTTGCTGTATACACTATCAGAAATTATAAAAACCTGTTCATTTGTATTAGTGCGTGGTTATGCAGTCAATAAACTGGGTTGAGATCTGGAACTCTAATAGTAAATTGTAACAAAGTGATTTCTTAACAATGCTTGTTATTAGAGTAAAAGCTTGAGCAGTCACCATTTCCACCAATAGCAAGGATATGTGCAGGCTTCAATCTGTGGCTATTATGAACAGATAGTGTATCAAGTTTCATAATATGGGTTATCACTGTGTGTCTTGGCAATGTATGTTCTTGTTTAGTCTGAAAAATCAGAGCCATATTTTATGAGCCATTGATTTAACTAAATACATTTAATATATTTTGAGTTTTGTATTTTGCAGTTATCCAGGAATAACTAAGTTCACCAGAAGCAATGATGTAAGACTGTGCAAAAGAATATCAGTGTGCAGTTTTATTTAGTTGCATTATCTATAGTCCATGAAATATTTGATTAAAAACAATGTGGGGTTCTCAGTAATGTCTACCGCTATACATATTGTTGTCCAATTGGCCTGGGTGATTAGCCAATATTCTGGGCCTTGCAGGATTGTTTCTGTGAGGAGGACAAATTGGTTATATGAGTCAGATATATTTTTTGGTACAATCCTGTTTATTTACAGAGCAAAATATTTAAAAAATTTGATTTATTTATTTAAATTTTTAAACATTAAATACATTTCTTTTAAATATATATATCTTTGAAATTATGAAACCTATATTAAGGCTTCAATTTACTATAATCTATTAAAAGAATTTAAAGTTAAATAAAAACAACAGTCAAACCGATATTTGCTGCCAAAGCTTTAAAGAAAGTCAAGCCACTGAATTGGTGGAAGTCACTGGCTAAGCATGTGGAACCAGAATTGGTTGAAATGCTAAACCAGCTTTTGACAGCAGTAGCAGGTACAGAGAGAATACTGTATTGTCTTCATTTCAGTTTATTCAGCTAGTTCAGTTCAATGACTAGTTGATTCAAAGTTAAGAAACCAAGTGGTTGAAAAAGCATGAAAGTTTCCTCTACCACTCTATGAATAAAAATGAGATGTGAGGATGGTATCTACTAGTTTTAAAACCTTGAAGGACATGGTGACCAGAAGCAATCAGCTCAATATTTCAACTACAAAACTTTCTTTGTTTAAAAATAAATCAGTTTTAAATGCAAAACATGCTTTGATACTTTCCTTATGTATCCCACACATTTAAGTTGATTAGTTTACATAAAATTATTTTAAAATACTAGCTTTGTGAATTTTAATTGAATTCCAGCTTCCCTCCAAATACAGTTTGACGTGAGTTGCAATAAAAAAAATTAATCTATTCAATAAGAAATGCATAATTAACCATTTTCTAACATAATTAAAATGTAAAATTTAAGAATCTGAATAAATGTAAGTTAAGGTAAATAATTACTTGTATAAAAAGTGTACATAGATAGTATATCCTGGTTAGCAAAAAAGAGTACTGAATTTACAGTAAAGGTTATATTTAATTGCAAATCAACATGTTTTAATGAGAATCACCATCCCTTTAGGAAAAGTACAAATGTAAACCAAGATTAAAATTAATGTTTTAAATCAAGGTTTCCTGCTTGTTATATAAATAATAAAATTGGCACTTTAAATCACTTTTATTTAGATCAATCCACCGATACAAAGAATGTGCAAACTCCAGTTTCCCTGATTATAGTTAGAACAGACAGCATGCCGTCCTTGTTCACTATTTCCAGATGTGCCTCTCCTGTCAGTTCTGTGCACCAGGAGCTCTGTGTCTCTGCCCTTACTCAGGGCCATGCTTGATTGTTTCAGTTGCTGCATCCTGGCTTTCTGCATCTAATACTCGGTTTGACAAACATTTTCCCAGCCCTCCTGCTTGTAAGCAAAGCCAGGGAAACCCCTCAGACCACATGGCTTAATCCTGCTCAACCTTTGCCTTCTGCTCAAGACACTGGGCCAGTTGCCTCTTACTGTTTCCAGCTATCACTACATAAAGGAGTATTTAATTACTTCTTCCATTTAGACTGAAACAGGGGTGCTTAGCATGCCAATTGGTTTTAACCAGGTCTACAATTATCTCCAGATCAAAGATGGCTACCATTAAGTTCTTCCAGCACAACAGTATAGAAATATAGTTGACATTTAAAAAAAGTTTAAAAGCAGGTGCTGCTGCCACTTCATTTTCTCCCTTGCTCCCCATACCAAACTGAATACTCCATCCCTTCCAGATAACACAACTCTCAAAACTGCCAAGTGCACACACTTTCTTACAAATCCAAAATCTTCACCCATTGGAGTGGGAGCTCAATAGCCATCCTTTACCAAATGAACGATTTTACTCTTCTACCTTCTCCAAGAATTCTCTGGTCTCTTTCTCAGCTCCTTCAGCAAAGGTCTTGTTCAGAAGAAGGAAATGATTTATAGACCTGTCTCTGTTCCCAAAGTTCCCATGATCCCTGAGATCTACAACTCCACATACGCCTCTTTCTGGGCTGAAATTAGTAAAAGGCCTGCATGTAATAGGTCAGCATGTGTCGTTACAACCATAAAAAGCCAGAAAATCCTGAATTTAGTCATCACCCTTGCAACCTAGACCCAGGATTTTGTTTTTCACTCATCATCTCGCCCAAAATAGCATGCCTCCACCTTCACATGAGGTTGCCATCCCTTATCTCTTGCTGCATGAAGAGGTTAAAGTGGAAGTTGAACTGAAATAGAAGGTTTATGTGTAAATTGTAGATTTTTAGTCGATGGTTATGTTGAAGTGTGAGGAGTAGGAAGATTGTGATTAGAAGAATATTTTTTTAATGTGGACATAGTTTACAATAAGGTTTCTTTAAATGTGCCAATTATAGGATTTGCACCATGGGGCCTCAAACCTCTGGCTAACCAGAACACCCAAGGGAAACACCTCCTCAGTACATCCTACTGCTGGGCTGTGACTTCTGTGCTGGGTTTCTAAATGGTACAGCACAGCGTTTTATCCCAGCTTCCCAAAGGCCCGTGCAACCCCTTAAGCCCAAGGCAATGTGCAGGCTTTGCTTGCTACTGTCCAGCCTATCTCCCTGTAGTCTTTGGGATGAATGGACTAGTGAGCAGACTGGCATTATCAGAAAAACAGAAGAAGGTGCCAGAATTGATACTTCCATCAGCTACTCTCAGTGCAGCTCAAACCAGCTATCCTGAATCAAAGCAATGACTTTTTTTTAAGTTCAGAAGTAGCCTACATCTAGGGTGACCATATTTCCCTATGCTGAATATGGGACACCTGGTAAAATTACTCATTTTCAAGTGAGTTTAATAGCAATCAATCAGAACTGTGCAGTTCAAATTAACATCAAGTTGACTGAATCCCTGTTAAAAAGAAATACTGCGTAGTTGGATTATTTTTATTTACCTTCTTGTCTTTAAGGCTTTAGGGTTCTCACAGGGAGGGGTGATACACACTCTCCTGTACACTTCTCTGACACGTGGAGGTGTGGGGGGAGGGTGTGACTGACTGACCCAACCCTCCATGTTTGGCGCTCTCCGCTCTCCCATGCCTGGCTGGACCCCCAGGATGGACCTGTCTCTCCTGGTACTGGGTGCCCCATCTTCCTGAGGCAATATATGGGGGAGGGTCACATGCCTCCCTTCCCCAGATTTCTGCCAGAGTTCACACCAGAATGTGGCCAGCAGCAGCCTTTTGGCACTGTGCAGGAGATGGTGGGGGGAAGGGATGGCCTGGCCCATGTCTTTGCAGAGCTCAGCTCTTTCTCCACTTCCCCGACCCCTTCCCCAGCTGGAAGCAGCTTCCATCCTTTCTTTCAGGCACAGTATAGAAACACATTCCAGAGCTTAGCTTAGGGGTGGAGGGGCTTCACTGTGCCAGTGCTGTGTGGGGCTTTGGCCCATGTATGGCTTGGCTCCTCCTGGCCAGTGCCCTGGACCAGAGGGTGTTGGGCCTGGGTGACTGGTATAATAGCACAAGGGAGGCACATACCACCTCCTCAGTTGCCCCAGAACCTGCATGGAGCATATCAAAAAGCGTCTTCTACAGATACTTTTCCCCTCGTCGGGTGGGCGGGTTGGGTCCTGAGAGGGGAGGCACGACAGGGCTGCAGCCAGCCCTGGGCTCCTCCAGGCTGCAGGAGGCTCACTCAGATCTTTAGCCAGCCCAACTAGGGCTCCTCTGAGCCGGGGGTGGGGGTGGGGGGAGGCTTGGGGCTTCGGCTAGCCCAGCTGGAGCTCCTCTTACATTACACTTTAATGCTTGATTTTAATCTGCACATGTGGCACAATAATGTTTTATAGATTTTTTCTACATATTTTTTTCAGGAAAATATTTCCTGTAGTAAAGAAAACGCTTTCCAATGTTCCCTTTTTGTCCACATTTCTTTGGGCTACTCTAGCTAAACCACCACAATCCTACAAATTCCAGCCTCTCCTACGTTGGACATAGGTAGGGTGACCAGATGTCCCATGTTTAAAGGTGCGGTCCCTTAGGGTATGTCTTCACTACCCACCAGATCGGTGAGCAGTGATCGATCCCCGAGCATGCGCCCTATCGACTCCAGAACTCCACCTCCACAGGAGGCAGAAGCAGAGTCGACGGGGGAGCAGCAGCAGTCGACTTGCCACTGTGTGGATGGCCAGATAAGCCACCCTAAGATACGCCGACTTCAGCTACGCTATTCACATAGCTGAAGCTGCATATCTTAGGTCGACGAACCCCACTCCCCACCCCCACCAGTGTAGCCCAGGCCTTATTTAAGCCCTCATACTGGGTCTAGACATTTTCTTAAAAACAGGCAAATTGTCCTGTATTTTCTGACTCCCCACTCTCCCCATCGGTCCTGCTGCTGGCCTGTTATATATGGTAGTTAAATCTTGTTCAACTTTTAATGGTATTTAGGTGCCTAAAGGTGCTGATAGATGCCTAGCTGGATTTTTAAAAACAGCCGGGCACCTAAGAAACAGGTTTTCTAAGTGCAATCTCAACACAACCTTAATTATGCAACTGCTGCAGATGCCTTTATAATTTGGGCTTATACAATGTAGTTTTGAAGCTAGTAAAATAAGGCTCATACCATCTCAGTTGGTCTTAAATCTGTGTACAATCCTAAAAACTATAAAGGAAACTATAAAGTGCTATGTGTCAAATTACACAGCTTTTGTAGTTGCTTTGCCTGTAGAAGCCAATTACATTTTATTGATTTACCATTAGTGGTAAGAATGTTTATAATTGTAATTGGTATTATCTTGTTACTACCTGTGTCACTGTTAGGAAAAATTACCCAAGTTGAACAGGATTTAACTACCATATATAACTCCCTATAAAGACAGTAGGAAATGAATTGCTAAAGCACAAGCACCCTTGAACGTTCAGAAAGCAGCTAAAAGTATATTTTAACTATTACACAAGTTAAAATAGTTATTAACTTTTTAAGAGCATCTTGTTTTCTACATGTCCTAAGTGTATAGGGCTATGGAATATTCTGATGTGGTCCCCTTGGTCTCCTCTGTTGAACCTGTTCCATTATGGATAAATAATTAAAACATCCATAGGAACAGGAGGACTAAATTCTGTGTGTCTCCGGTTTATGCTTTACAGAGCACAGAGTCAGGCTTGTACTTGTGCTGTCCCTGGCCCAATAATTCTTCCATTATTCAGCCACACTTCAATAAGTTCACAATTGGGACAGAGAGAGAGAGAAAAAAAACATAGGAATGACTCTGTAGCCTGGTAGTCAGAACACCTGTGCGAGACCCAAAATCAAGTCCTCTTGCTCCAATGATTTTTACAGATTATTTATCCTCTGTGAAACAGCTTCAATAGAAGAGACTGAAGGAGCCCCACTTCAGAATATCCTATATGCCAGTGGTTAGGGTACTCACATGAGAGGTGGCAGATGCCTATTCATATTCTTTCTCTTTCAGGTTAAGGGGTCTAGAACTGGTTGTCTCCCACATCTCAGGTGAGTACCAAGAGATGTATGCACCATCTCAGGTGAGCCCTTTTCTTTCCCGATCCTGCTGTTTTGTGTAAGCTCTCCTGTAGGGGCCCAAGCTGGTAGGCGAGATCTGAGCATGCTTACTTGTGGGCTTGCCAACAAGTTAGGTGGAGGAATGCCTGCCTTCCCCCATTATTGACTCGCTCTGGAGCACTGATGTCTGAACACTTAGTGCACATGTGCAGAAGCAGAAATGTAGGCATCTAGGGAACTTCTAATGCAAAAATTTAGGCATCAAATGAGTTTAGGTGCCTAGAGGATTCTGGGCCAATTGAGTAGGGGTTTTGTGAATCCCAGTGGGGACTGATTCTGGGATTTAGGTACCTAAAGTGGAAGTTAGGTGCTTAAATCCTGTTGTAAACCTAGACCCTATGGCCAGATTAACAAAGGTATTTAGGCACCTAAAGATGCAAATAGGAACCTAAAGGATTTTCAAAGGTATCTAACTCCTTAGGTGTCCAGCCTCTTTTTAAAAATCCAACTAGGCATCTATCAGCATCTGTAGGCACCTAAATACTATTAGCAATCTGGTGTCTAATTCTCTTAGTGTTTGTCTACCCACAAAAAGTATACTGGCATTAACTAAAACCATCATAGTTATACCAGTACAACCCCTGCTATGGATAAATTTATAATGATATAAAGATGCTTTATATTAGCATAACTATTCCTATATGGGAAGAGCTAGACCAATATAATGTGCCTTTATACTGGTGTAACTGTGTCCAGCCTAGCGGTTGTACTAGCATAACTATTCAGTTTTTAAAAAATCAATGACAGTTATAACCAGTACAAAAATTGTGTGAAGAACAGGCAAAAGCCTCCTTTGAAAATCCCAGCCTGAAAGTGTCAGCGTGAGCCCACTGCTTTAAAAACCTTTTGGGATCATATAGACCCTATGTAGATTGACATTTGGATAACCTTCTGCCAAAGGCAAAGATCAGAGACTAGAGAGAAGATCTCAGAGAAAATCAAGACTTTCAAATCCAGTATGTTGGTTTTTTAACATCTTTCCATTTGGATCAAGACCATTTAATGACATAGCAATGGCCACACTGAGGAACAATCATCCGTGAATAAAGGTAGGAAGTATCCCGTCCTTGCTGCTACTGATCTACTGGCAAGCTTTTATACCATTGAAAACTGGGTTTTGATGGGTAGGTCAAAACAGGTCTTTAGTGGTTGAGTTCATTCTTATTACAAAAGGCTTTAAAGCTGGTGATGGACACTTGCCATGTCATCACCTGAGTTCCCTTTAGGGGATGCCACAATTCCCCCTACCCCCAATATTCAGCATCTGGGAACATTCTGTAAGAAAGATGTGAACAAACTGGAAAGGGTTCAGATGAGAGAGAGAAAAATATCAAAGGTTTAGAAAACATGAGCTACAAGGAATGGTTCAAAGAACTGGGCATGTTCAGTCTAGAGAAGAGAAGACTGAGGAAGGACCTGATAATTGTCTTCAAATGTGTTAAGGGCTGTTATAAAGAGAAGGTTTCAAAGAACAGATTAGACAGACACTTGCCAGGGGTGGTCTAAGTATACTTAATCCTGTCTCACTGCATGGGAGTGAACTAATGATGTCTTGAAGTCCCTCCAGCCCTAGGTTTTTTATGATTACATGATTTATATATGAGAATACTAGGTGATATTTTAAAGGAATGTAGGTGGCTGAGATATCACCAGTGATACACAGCTGCTTATCTCTTTACCTGTTGAGCTGTCTCAACTATCTCATTAACCTGTAGACATTTTTGCTTATGTAAGGGGCAACTGGCTAAGTTCAATCAGAATTAAATGGGGGCAATTCAGTGAATTGAGCAAAATGCCTATAAGAAATTGGGAGATTAGTGCACCCTTCTTTTTGAGGTGCAAGGTCCAGAATTAAGGAGCTTCAGCATGGAAGTCCATATTGCACCAGTACCTCAGATTAACTTTTATCGTTTCCACATACTCCAGAAGCTGTCCTTTTATCTCTCTTTGTCCTCAAGACAAGCATTCAGCATTTGGCTAATTTGCTCCTACTTGGACTTCCCTGGAATTTGATTTTGCCTATTGCATAGGATGTTGTGAGGATTACTTAATTCATGTTTGTCTACTGCTTTGACTATGGAAACTGCTGTGCAAGTGTTCTCGGAAGTAGCAGAATATGGTTTTCGCCTCATGAAGGAAGCAACGGCATTAATAACATCTGCTCCCCTCATTCTGCTCTAAGTCCAACACTTGAGACATCTTGCTTCGCCTATGTTCCTCTTAGGCAGTTGGATGTCCTTGTTGTCAGTTCTGATTCAGGATATTGATTCAAGGGACTTCCTGAATATATTTGGCAGAGTTCTTCTGCTGCAGTCTTTAATTCTTGATATGAAGCCTTTCAATCTGGGCCAGTTCATTCTTGGCCATGTCTCTTATTTTTCACAATCTTTTCTTTTTTGGATAATTCTCCTTCATAACTCCAAATCATCACAATCCACTTTGATGTATTTTTAAACTGCCCAGATCCCGGCCCTTTTCATTTTTAGTCATTTTGAGCCATTTTATTTTTAGTTTTGTTTTTTTCTAAAATTTCTAGGATCTAATGCTTCTCATGGGAGCTTTCTAAAATAATAGAAAATAGCAATATACAATATAAAAATTAGCAATTAAATGCAGTACCATCACTGATTAATATTTTATTGAAGGCAAGGAGAAAAGATTTTCAAATATTATTCTCTCCAAGTATTTTGCTCTCTGGCTACATTACATGAGGAAGAAATCTGAATATCAGTAGTTGTGTGCTGGTTGACATTTGTGCTGTCTGGATGCGGCTGGCCATGCTTTTAATTTTTTCAACTAATAGAACAGCCGTTATCCCTTAAGCAACAAAATAATTTATGTAGCATCCTGGGGGTCTGACACTTACTTTTCCCCCTGAGTTGCTACTTATACTACCTGCTACATGTTTTTGGTTATGCCTTTTCAAAGGATCTTCACTTGCAGGGATTGTCAGAGTAAAGGAACCAAAATGGATTACAAGGAGAGGATAAATTCAACACTTTAAAGCCACAATAGGGTTCTAATCTTAGAAAGATGTGTACATACAGTACACTTATCACTCTGGATAAAGGTTTTCATATGCATTTCCCATTATAACAAATGACACCAACATAAACCCATGTGCATCCAGAGTGCAGAAATACAATAGTATCCTGTAGGAATAACAGTACATACCGTATTAGGAAAAATGCACCTCCTCTGACCAGGTTATTCATGAGGATTATAAATAAAACAGTCTCACATCATTTCCTGTGGCATCCTGACAGACATCTCCTTACTCAATTAGTTGCTGTTTACTAGTTATCTTTATTTGCAAACCTTTTCCAAGTTTTCAGTCCACTGTATTTAAAATTTTGCAGAAAAGTTTAATTGCAGTACATACTGCTGCATTCCATTAGTCTATTCTATTTAGTAATTCAGTCAAAAGACTCTAATCTGGCATGATTTATTTAGTAGATGAACATATTGTTTATTACTAATAATTCCATTGATTTTCAATGGGAGTTAGGAACCTAACTCACTTAGGTGATTTGTAAATCTTACTAGACCCTTAACTGTATCTGTAGGCTTTATGCTAGTGGTTCTCAGACTTTTGTATTGGTGATCCCTTTCACACAGCAAGCCCCTGAGTGCGACCCCCCCTGCCCTTATAAATTAAAACCACATTTTAAATATTTAACACTATTATAAATGCTGAAGGTGAAGTGGGGTTTAGGGGTGGAAGCTAACAGCTTGTGACCCACCACTTAATAACCTTGTAACCCCCTGAGGAGTCATGACCACCAGTTTGAGAACCCCTGTTCTAAAAGAACACTAACTGTATAATGTCCTTTAGACTTGGAAGTATGTCAGCATGTACAGTTGTAGTCCAGTATGGCTTGATAAATGGTTTTACAAGGAAAGAAAATCATGTGGCCTTTACAACCTTTATACTGCTATTGTATTGTTTATAACAGTGATTCTCAAACTTCAGGGGTCTGCAGCCCTTTTTCCGCTCCAGGCAGGCAGCCGTGACCCCTGCATGTCCGCCGAAAAGCCGCCAAAGTGAAAGTTTCCGTTTTCAGCAGCTTTTCACCAGACATGCTCTGTGCTTCATAGTGTCTGCTGAAAAGCCGCCAAAACCGGAAATGTTCACTTCGGCGCCTTTTCGAAGGACACTCTGAAGCGCACAGCATGTCCGCTGAAATGCTGCCAAAAGTGGAAGCGTTTGGTTCGGCGGCGGAGCTCACAACCCCCCAGGAATCACCCCGCGACCCCCAATTTGAGAACCACTGCTTTATGCAACCTAAAGTCCAGTCCACAAGGTAAACATAAACAGAGACAGGTGCCTTGTAGGATATTCAAAAGCTCCTAGGCAGGGCCATCCCTAGTGGGGTACCGATCAAGGACATAAGAAACTTGGGGCATATCTGCCAGGAGGTTCTCCCCCCGGCTCTGCCCCCACTCCACTCCTTCCCCCAAGACTCCATGCCTGCTGCTGCTTTCCGCCCCCATCCCATCCCCCTGAGTGCGCCATGCCCTCGCTCCTGCCCCCTCAGTGTCTCCTGACGCCACGAAACAGCTGATTCACAGGAGGCGCTGGGAGGGAGGGCGAGGTGCTGATTGGCAGGGCCCATTGGCAGTCAGGAGCCACTGGGAGGGAGGGGGAGGTTCTGCTGGGGGGGCTCCTCCCTCCCACACCTGATACTCGCCTCCTCACCCCATTAGCCCGCCTGCCTCACATACACACCCACAGGGACCCCAAAGTGCAGGGCCCAGGGCCATCACCCCTATTTGTTGTACCCAAAGGATGGCTCTGGTCCTAGGCACCTAACTTTCCACTGATTTCATTGGGAGTCAGGTGCATAGGCACTTTTGAAAATCCCACTAGGCACCTACATCTTTAGGTGCATAAATACCTTAAAATCTGAATCTAAGTCCCTTTTGAAAATGAAATTCAGCCTTGGTCTACACTGCGAGGGGGGGATCAACCTAACATATGCAACTTCAGCTACGTGAATAGCGTAGCTGAAGTCAACATATTCAGGTTGACTTACCTCGGCGTCTTCACAGCGCTGAATAGCTGCCCCATCGACTCCACCTGCGCCTATCTGCAGAGTGGAGTTCCAGAGTCAACGGGAGAGTGCTCAGGGATTGATTTATCACATCTAGATGAGATGCGATAAATTGATCCCTGAAAGATCGATCTCTACCTGCCGATCGGCGGGTATTGTAGACCTGGGCTTAGTCTTTTAAGGCTGTGTCTGCATTAGAGACTTCTTCTGACATAGCTGCACTGGCAAAAGCCACTAGTACAGATACAATTATACCCACAAAATTGTGCATTTAGTTATATAGTATGGTTTACTTGTGTGGGATGGCTTTACTGTACCAGTACAAAGCACAGCTTGACCAGTATAGCTGTATCCACACTAGCCTCACATTGCCAGAAGAAGGTACTAGTATTCCTATATCAGTAAAAACTGCAAGTGTAAATGTGGTCTATGCTATTTACAGGGCCAGCCTACAACATTTTGGCACCTGAGGTGGGGAGCTCAAATGACGCCCCCATACCCCTTCGCTTGGGCTAAAACTTTGAAAGGTCTCAATTCTGCCTTCTTCCTGTTCTACTCCTGTCATGGTACTGCTCTGCTACCTACCCCAATAAAGGAGACGAACAACTTAAAATGCCTTATTCAGAAATTTTAAGTAACACTTCACCTTCGAACGCCTGAACAGCAAATGTAACTTTTCTTGTCTGCATAGTAAACACTGGCATTTTTATCTGTTTGGAATAATCAAAGTGGTGCTTTCCGTGCCTTCTTGTTTGCAAAGATTTGAACTGCTTCCTGAAGGTCCACAGTCTGGCCCAGCTCATGCTCTGTTGAGATAGTTGCAAGGCCAACCAACCTCTCCTGCATCATTGTGAGGCATAGATGTGTTTTTATTAACTTCATCTTGGAGAAGCTGCATTCTCCATTGGCAACTGTTACTGGAAGTGTTAGAAGTATGCACAGAGCAACAAAAGCATTTGGAAAGAGGATGGTCATCTTATTTGTGCACATCTATTCCAGAATAGCTTTTGGAGTTGATCCTGCTGAAATGTATCTTGAAAGGGCTTTCAGTTCATCATCTAAATCACTCACATCAATATTGCGCATGTCATCATATGTCAACACTGACTCTAGTGCCCTGCAATGCTGGTGTAGGTCTTCTTCAGGTCCAGTGAGGAGTTTTAGAATATCATAAAACATCCTAAATATATTACTATGTTTCTTGACCTGCATGAAACATTCTTCAGCTGACTGTATTGCACAATCCAGCACCTGGTTAAAGAAATCAGTTGTTGAATGGACTTGTTTGGGATCTCTTATGGGATTATCCCATGCCTTGTAATCAAAATGTCATCTTCTTTGGTGACTTTTGTATTCTTGAATGGGTGCAAAAATAGCTTCAGTGTGAAGTTCCTCTGCCAACTTCTGTGCACTCTTCAGAACATTTTGAATTCCTTCATTTGACCTGTAAGACTGTAGTTATGACTTCGCTTTGTCCAGTTGTTCCATTGCTCCAGATATATCAAGGTCAACACCTTAGAGTCTCTTACTTACAACATTTATTTCAAACAGTATGTCATGCCACAACAATAAGCCACACAGAAATTTGAAGTTATATATGCTTCTAGTGATTCCATTTCCCACTTCCAATGTTCTCCCACGAACAATTCCTGTCATGGCATTATCCTCCAAAATGGCAACTATGGCATCATCTATCTTCCCAATTTGGTGTTTAATAGGCTTTATTGCCTCCACTCGACTTTCCCATCATGTAGCACTCAATGTTTTCAGTGTCAGAGAGGATGTTCCCACATGGTGCTTCAAAATTTGCCATCTATGAGTTGATGCAGAGAAAAATATATAGATGCTTTGAATTACATTAAAAAATTCAGCAGCCTTATTAGAAGCTGATGCTGCATCACTGACCAGCAAGTTCAATGAATGAGAACTGCATAGGACAAAAAAAGCTTGAGGATTTAACTCTCGGATCTGGGTCTGCACTCTTCTGTTCTTTCTTCTTATGCTGGCACCATTATCGTAGCCCTGACCTCTCATGTCAGCTATCGCAACTCCTGTATTTTCCAGCTTTTTAAGAAGCACATTTGTCATACCAGCTCCTGTAGTATCATCAATGTCAATAAATTGTAGAAAATTCTCTCTGACAGTCACCATTGCAGGGACATTTTCACTAAGTTCTGTTGTTGTTACAAAACACACCATTAAAGTCATTTGTTCCATATGGCTGTCAGGTGTGCAGTCCAGAATAACAGAGTACTATCTTGCTGACTTCAGATCTGCCACAATCTCCTGTTTGACTTTTGTTGCCAGTAACTGTCTGATCTCATTTTGAATTGTTTTTCCAAGGTGGTGGTGTGTGTACATTTCTTGTGTGGTGACTTTTCTTAGACGCTCCTGGAGTACAGCATCAAACGCAGCCATCAGCTCCACAGTTTTAAGAAAATTTCTATTATTTGGCACATATAGCTGATCTGAAGTGCCATGCAGTGCTAGGTTTTGGGTAGCAAGCATTCTCACAGTGGCAGTGAGCCTTTTCAGAACATTTTGTCAGTAAAGAGACTCTGATGCAATCTTCTCTTGATGCTGATCATCTATGGTGGCCTTTAACCTTAGTCTCATCTCAAGCTCTTTCCACCTGTGTAATGTTCTCTGGTGATTTGCTGCCATGACATACCTGATTTCTAGCCAGATTTTTCCAGTCCGTAGTTCTTGTAGAACCCAATGTGGCTGGAACATTTGACTGGAAGAGTTTGCAAAAAAAACAGTATGCAGCATTCTGGATTTTTGAGTACATAAGCCATGGCCTCTCTACTTTGTCACCATTGGGGATTTCATGCCAGTAATGTGTTGGATGGAAACATTGATTTTCATTGTCTTTGGGGAACATGAAGTTTTTCACTTACTGTGGTCCATGCAGTACAAGGAAGTCCCTCAGGCTACTGCTCAAGTGGGTCCACAGTCCTGAATCATTTAGATTTAAGGAACTAAACTCAGCAGCAGGTGTTTCTTGCGCCTCCACCACACCCTTCTCTGATCTATACTTTTCTTCAGGAATGTGCATGGTTACATCCATTTGAGATGGAGATATGGATGTTGCAGTAGCTGCCAGGTCACCTGCACTGTGACTAATTGGAGGATCAGGCATCTCCTCACCACTCAAATCCTCACTGGGATTGGAAGGCTCACAGTGAACATTTGTGTCTATGTATCTCAGGAGAGCCCCTTCCTGCTTAGATAGAAAAGCTTTCTTTGCATTTCTTTCTTTTTCTAAATGCTGCCGTTTTCTTCTTTCACTTATGACTGCTGTCCTGTGCCAGCTAGAGTGGCTCTCAGCACTCAGTTGAAGGGGACAAATAAGCAGGCTGGTAGCAGGGTCTGCGTGAGGGAAGATATCAGCATCTTAAGGGGCTAACTGGCTCCTACTACTTCAGTTCACTGCCTGTTCTTCTGAAGTGGGTTCAGGAAAGCAGCAGGAAACAGGAAGCTCCCTGAGAAGCTGCTGTTAATCAGTCCAGGCTACTGGGGGTGCAAGAGAGATACATAAGAGGCTCCTCCTCTCTCTCCCTGCAGTGCTTGCTGCTTTCTGTTCTCTCCCACCTTTTCTCCTGCCTGCCTGTTGTGTCTCTTGTGCCCTTCTTCCTCCAGCGTGGCACTCCTCCATGTCTGTGCATCTACAGCAGAGAGAATACAGACGCACCAGCAGCAGACACCATTTTCTACACCCTGGGTCCTAGTGGCATCCTCCCCGCCTCCACCCCTCCTCCCCAGTCTGGCACCTGAGGCAGCTGCCTCAGTTTGCCTCCTGGTAAGGCCAGCCCTGGCTATTTAGGTGCTTTTGAAAATGTTACCCAAGGTCCCTATCCTGAAGAGTTATGAAGTTTCAGTATTGCCTCCAAATAATTGCAACCACATTTCTATCCCCATCAAGTACTGAGCACATTCTCAGAAGTGACCATTGATTTTAGATGTATCAAATTAAGACACCTGTAAAAGTGTCTGATCTTCAGAGAGGGTTCCTGCTCCATGGTTTCTGAAAATCAGGGTTCTTCTAAGGTGCTTCAGGTTGGGTACTCAACAGTTGAGGTACCCAAAATCATTAGTCTCTCTTGAAAATTTCAGCCCATGGATATTGAAATTAAAGCACAAATTACTCGAAAATTGTTTATCTGCCAGGCTGTATCTGTAAAACTATCTAAAAAGGACACACACAAAATAAAGATCTGGAGAGGTCCAAATTTTCACCCTGGCCTCTATATTAGCATGCAGAAAAATGGTAGTTAGATATGAGTGCCCAATCAATTTATTTGCATACACAAACTCTATTTACACACTCAAATGATAGTGAGCTCAAAATTGTGTACACAAATATAAAGGCAGTGTGTTTAATAAAGTAATGGTGTTTCTAATTACATTTAGTTGTAGAAGTGCTTTTACTTATATAAGACTTTGTCCTAATATTTTTTAAAAGATAAATTGATTTGATTTAGCTGCAGGCTAACTGCAGTTTTTGAGTATTATTTGTCCTATTTTTTTCCTTTGCTTTCTCTGGGGAATTACATAACTTTCTCATTTCTAATGACTTTTGCCTAAATATAAAACTGTGGCATTATATTATATACCTTCTTTGGCTCCAGACCAACTCATTTCAAGTGGTTCAAGGCCAGAGAGAAGTCTATTCATCCCAGAATGCTTGGTGAAGACATTTTTTTAAAAAATAAGTGGTTCAGCAGGTAAGTTGGTATTTAGTTGACACTGGTCTTATCCTTAAAATTGCACATAATACTCTCAATTAATAAAAGGTCACTTGAATATATATGTGACCTTGTGCATTTTGGATGCTATCTGAAATCCATGTGTAGTGGCAATTTGTATAATAGCCAAAACATTACTGTGTTTTGACAAAACAGACAAGAATGGCTTTTGTGATTTAAATTAACTTAAATCACAAGCAGGATTAGCCTGTGCAGAGGCCACTAAAACCTCTATCTCAATTTACTTCTAGACCAGGGGTTCTCAAACCTCATTGCACCACGACCCCCTTCTGACAACAGAAATTACTTCACAACTCCAGGAGGGGGGACTGAAGCCTGAGCCCAACCAAGCCCCACTGTCCCACGGCGGGGGAGGGGGGGCAAAGCCTGAGCCCCATCGCTCTGGGCAGGAGAGCCAAAGCTGAACCTTAAGGGCTTCAGCCCCAGGCAGGGGACCTACAACCTGAGTCCTGCCACCCAGGGCTGAAGCCCTTGGGCTTTGGATTCGGCCCTGGGCAGTGGGGCTCCGGCTTCAGCCCTAGGCCCCCGCAAGTCTAAGCCAGGCCTGGCAACCCCATTCAAAGGGGGTCGTGACCCACTTTTGGGTCTCGACTCACACTTTAAGAACCCCCCACTGTTCTAGAGAATCTGAGCACCTCCAGCTCCCATCAACTCCAGTCCGATTTATGGGTACTATTTAAATCTGAAACTCAGGGTCACTTTTATTTAGGAGTCTAAATGTGAATTTAGGAGCTTAACTTTAGGCATCCAGATCTGAAAAACAAATTGGTGAATATCTTCCACATGGTCAAATATTCTAGTCTGGAACACCACATTTTTAATCACTGATTATATTTCTCAATTCTCATATACCTAGAATAATATCCCTTTTCTCAATGATTGTGGAATTAGTAGATTTTTATCTTTTTATTACCATTCCTTCATTCCCACCCAGGTCATCTCTAAGGGTTGGGCTACACTTACAAGTTAGGTTGACATAGCTATGTCAGTCAGTGAGGAGTATGAAAAAATCTCACCCGTTGCCAACATAGCTAAATGGATCTAACACCTAGTGTAGATGCAGCTATGTTGATGGAAGATGCTTCCATCAACATAGCTAACTTTGGGTTAGTTTTTCTATTCTAATGGAAAACACCTTTGCATTAGTGTAGGCTGCATCTACACTGTGGAGCTATGCCAGCATAGTTACACTGACATAGCTATGCTGGTATAGTATCCATAGTGTAGACACAGCTTTAATACAGTATTAATATAGAATAACCAGATAATCACTGTTTTTTGCATATTTTATGTTGCTGCTTTAACATTGTCAGGTCTTCATCTTTGTCTTCGACCTGATAGTTTTTGATCATTCACTGAAGATTAGCTGCCAGATGTGTTTAACAACACAAACATTTCTTCCTCCATTTCAGCATGAATGTCTGACAATTTCATTAAAACCCACCCTTAAAAATCTGTCACATACTCCTTGTTACTTTTGTTTTCTTGATTTGTATGTTAGGAAAGAAGGATAGATTTATGATTCAAGAAATTGAATTCTATTTCCACCTCTGCGACAAGTGTCAAATATCCTTGAGTAAGTCACTTAACCTCTCTGAGTTTGTTTCTCCATCTGCATAACAATAATTAATACTTAACTACCTTACAAGGCTGCTGTTAAGCTTAATTCACTAATGTTTGCCATGTGCTTTCAGACCTTCAAATGTAATGAGCTCAATACTGGCAGTAGCCAGTGTGTATCTGAAAAAATTATTGGTTTGTTTTAAAAAAAAAGGATAAATTGTCTGAGATCTATTTGATTTAAAAGAGCTATTCTCTCTTCACTACATGCAGGTGCAGCCTCTTTTAGCATTAAACACAGATACGTAAAGGACTGAGTGCCTTTGAATAAATAAACTGGCGGGACAGCTGGCAAACAACAACAGCTAACACTTTCTTCTTTATTTCAGCAGAGTGTGTGTCTTTTTATGAAAGCTTTTGTTGCACAAGCAATTGCTGCATTGTTCTGCATCAGCACTGTTCCTAATCCTGATTTGGGAGCATCAGCTGATAACTTGACAGGGTGTGACACATGGTATGTTAAAGTGTTTTCAGCTGTATTGACATGATAAATTGTAATGGCTCCAAAAGAGCCAATTCAGTTGACTGTGGCAATGAACCACAAACTGCAAAGAAGACTATACATGGCAGATGTATATGCAGCATCTTTAAGGCTGAACATGTCAATATGCACGAGTAATCTCATTTAAATTATTTTTCAAAATAAAGGGACTCACTCTTTTTAAAGAAACAAAAATGTATACTTAAGCAGTTGTGAAAATGAAAATCCTAGAAATCAGCTGTCCAGTCCTGCTGGAGTGTGCACCTTGCTAGAACGGTATCATTTTCTCCATTTCCATATGGAGAGAAGCCTCAACAGTACCTCCAATCCCTATGCTCCCTCTCACACTGAGAACCTGACATGACTGATACATATTCAGGTTACAACAGGACACAAGTTGCCCTGTCTCCTTATTCCTCCCACCACACCGCCTTTGTTTGTTACAACCTTATTTAAACATATTAGGCCACATTCATCTCTGGTACAACTCTATGCCATTGCAACAGTGATGTATTTGGTCCAAATGTGGCCATAGTGTGCTCTGTTTCAAAGGTGTGTTGTATTGGTATGACTGAGAGCAGAATTTGCCTAAATTTTATTACAGTAAGCAAGATTTTATTCTAGTATAATTTCTAAGAATAACTTCCAGCAAAGAGAATCAGAGGGGTAGCCGTGTTAGTCTGGAATTGCAGAAGTGACAAAGAGTCCTGTGGCAACTTAAAGACTAACTAAAATTTTTTTTTTCTCTCACTGAAGGACTGTCTGGATATGTGGACACTGTACTCTGACCCTACGCCACCAGCACTCCCAGCTATCTCCGTGACACCACCGACTTCCTGAGAAAACTACAATGCATTGGTGACCTTCCAGAAAACACCATCCTAGCCACCATGGATGTAGAGGCTCTCTACACAAACATCCCACACAAAGATGGAATACAAGCTGTCAGGAATAGTATCCCTGACGATGCCACAGCACAAGCGGTTGCTGAGCTCTGTGACTTTATCCTCATACACAATTATTTCAAATTTGGTGACAATATATACCTCCAGACCAGTGGCACCACTATGGGCACCCGCATGGCCCCACAGTATGCCAACATCTTTATGGCTGACCTGGAACAACGCTTCCTCAAATCTCGTTCACTCACGCCCCTCCTCTGTCTACGCTACACTGATGACATCTTCATCATCTGGACCCCTGGGAAAGAAACTCTGGAAGAATTCCACCAGGATTTCAACAGCTTCCACCCCACCATCCATCTCAGCCTGGACCAGTCTACACGGGAGGTCCACTTCCTGGACACAACGGTGCAAATTAATGACGGCCACATCAACACCACCCTATACCGAAAACCTACCAATAGCTATGCCTACCTTCATGCCACCAGCTTCCACCCCGGGCACACTACACGATCCATTGTCTACAGCCAAGCACTGAGGTACAATCGTATTTGCTCCAACCCCTCAGACAGAGACCAACGCCTACAAGATCTCCACCAAGCTTTCTCAAAACTACAATACCCGCACAAGGAAATAAGGACACAGATCAACAGAGCCAGACGTGTGCCCAGAAGCCTGCTGCTGCAAGACAAGCCCAGAAAGAAAACAACAGACCACCACTGGCCATCACCTACAGTCCTCAGTTAAAGCCTCTCCAACGCATCATCAGTGATCTACAACCCATCCTGGACAACAATCCCTCACTTTCACAGGCCTTGGGAGGCAGGCCAGTCCTGGCCTACAGACAACCTGCCAACCTCAAGCACATTCTCACCAGCAACAGCACACCGCGCCATAACAACTCTAACTCAGGAACCAATCCATGCAACAAACCTCGATGCCAACTCTGCCCACACATCTACACCAGCAACACCATCACAGGACCAAACCAGATCAGCCACACCATCACTGGTTCATTCACCTGCACATCTACCAATGTAATATACGCCATTATGTGCCAGCAATGTCCCTCTGCTATGTACATCGGCCAAACTGGACAGTCCCTACGAAAAAGGATAAATGGACACAAATCAGATATCAGGAATGGCAATATTCAAAAACCTGTAGGAGAACACTTCAACCTCACTGGACACACCATAGAAGATTTAAAGGTCAGCATTTTGCAGCAAAAAAACTTCAAGTCCATACTGCAGAGAGAGACTGCAGAGCTGCAATTCATTTGCAAATTTGACACAATCAATTTGGGACTGAATAGAGATTTTGAATGGCTAGCTAACTACAAAAACAGCTTCTCTTCTCTCTCTATTCACACCTCCAGTTCAGCTGCTAGAGGAAAACTTCACCCTCCCTGATTAGAGATAACAAGCTGGTTCAGCCTCATTGGACTAACCTTGCCTACCTTGCCTACCTATTTATACCTGCCCCTGGATACTTCCACTGCATGCATCCGACGAAGTGGGTATTAGCCCACGAAAGCTCATGCTCTAAAAATTTTAGTTAGTCTTTAAGGTGCCACAGGACTCTTTGTCATTCCAGCAAAGACAAGCTTAGCATACTTCCTATTTGTACAGCCAGAGCTTCTTTTCAGTTCACTATGTAACACTACAACTACTGAACTTACTACAAACTGCATGAGTATCGTTTTTACATTTTGCTTATGGTAGTATTTAGGATGCACACTCCATGGACCAAATTCTGCTGATTTATATCTTTGTAACCTCAATGAGATTCTAGAGCAAGCAAATCAGAGCAGAATTTGACTTAATGAGTCAAGCCAATGGTGAGCAATTGCACTACTAGATTGTTTGTTCTGTTGCCCGCCCATCAGTTTTTTTTAAAAAAAGCACAAACAAGTAAAGCATTTTCTCAGAGATCACTAATTTTAGCTAAAGACTGCTGTCCCATCCCTGTATACCTCCACACCAGGGATGGGTTTTACATGCTGTGCACTGGTCACTTGCCTGTTTCTGTACAAGACACAGTATCAGGAGGAAGATTTTATAATCTATTGAGCAGACACAGCAAAATGACACACAATAGGAAACTTGGAGGAAAGAACAATATTAGTTTTTTTAAAATATAGTTAATTTAATATTCTGCCTTTTGTATCCTTCTGGGAGAAGTGAGGTTTTTTTAGGAGAGATGTGAATGAGAAACAAAGAGGGAGCCGGTGTATTGGGAATACAAGGGAATGTAATGCTCCATTCATGAAGCAGCATAGAAAAAAACAAATGTGGGAATAGGAGAAGGAAATAAAGAAAGCATGAAATTCTAGAAGTGACAAAGAGTCCTGTGGCACCTTAAAGACTAACTAAAGTATTGAAGCATAAGCTTTCGTGGGCTAATACCCACTTTGTTGGGTGCATGCAGTGGAAGTATCCAGCTCCTGCCTCTGGATACTTCCACTGCATGCATCTGACGAAGTGGGTATTAGCCCATGAAAGCTTATGCTTATGCTTCAATACTTTAGTTAGTCTTTAAGGTGCCACAGGACTCTTTGTCACTTCTGCAATTCCAGACTAACATGGCTACCTCTCTGATTCTTTCATGAAATTCTAGTGTCTTAGTCAAGTCTACTATTTGTAGAGAATAGTAAAACCAAATTTCAACATCTATGAATGAAAAGATCTTAGGCCTAAGCACAACTTCTACTCATAATTCCTTTTCTTCATTGACACTGACTGAAGGAGCTCTGCAGTTCTCACGACTTTGAAAAGCAGCAGAAATGTGGAATATTCCTCATCTCATTTATGCCATGACCAAACCAGTGTGCTGAAACATGGTTTGAATATGAAGCTGATGACTTACGTTATCTGTGGAGCATAAACAAAAAGATTTCCATGCATACAATTGTGGCAGATAGTTTTGTGGGTAGAATCTCTCTCTCTAAAATGCTCCTCTATAACTTATTTGGAAATCTCTCCCTCTTATGAGACAATAGAAGGAAGATTTAGGAGATGTGTATTACTCCAGGAGTGGAGAGTTTGGTGGTAGACCAGGATCTTGAGAATTAGATAAGGGTATTCCACTGCACAGTGGACTTACCTGTGGCCTAAATACACTGGGCTCTTTAGCTAACAGCTCTGTTTCTGTGGCTTGCCAAGAAACATGTGAAAAGAGACCTGGGGACCAAAACTAAATTTAAAAACTGGTGTTTGTGGAAGGTTCCCACAACACATCAGTGATTGGAGCTGTGGCAGAAGATTAATTTTGTTTTCTTAAAAATGAAATCTAGAAGACAAGTGAAATCTAGCATCATCCAACTAGGAGGTCCTGCAGTGGCAACTTCTGATTTGTGAATGTGGTAAGGTACTTCATAATGACCTCATTCCGAATACTCTTCTACTGTAACCAGTAGCAATATGTTACAATAACAGTTACGCATAAGCTGGAGACAAAACCACTCACAAACGCTCTGATGGCTAGTGCTCATTTTGTGAATCTAGTGTGCAAAGTGCAGGGTTTTGTCAGCCTTTGACACTCCTTTTCTCAACCTCTAGTATATACCCCTTTTCCTGCTCTGCGAGTTGTAACATTATGGGGTGAGCTGAGGGTGAGCAGGATGAATGGCTCCAAGCTATTCAGTACAACAGTCACAAGTTATTTGCTCACAGAAAGTGTTAAGCAAGCGGATTGCTATATGACATGAATATCTCTGGATTGGACAGGGTCCTATATATGGACATTTTTTAGTGTATGATCAATAGTCTGGAAATTCAGATCACCAAAGAATAGAAGAACGTGTGCAGTGGGGACTATGCAAAACTGTAGTTGGTTTGGGATACTGCTGTCCTCCTCAACGGCAATTAGAACGGAGAGGCATTTTCCCAGTGAATATGTTCAGAGGTATGTTTTTAGTAAGCAAAGGAAATTAGCTCTTTATACTTCTTATTAACATATTCTGTCTGAAACTATCACATTGTATCATGTCCTGTCACTTGGCTTTTCCATGACTGTCAGTCCATCAGTGCTGATTACTTATCTGCTTTCAGATTTCTCCTCTCTTCCCTTTCGTCATTGATATGGTTGTTGACTCTCTCTATGCTTCACTCTCTTCCATCCTTGATTCTTTTGCCCCTTCTCCTATCACAAGGTCCTCCCTGCCACCTGCCAGCTCTAACTCACCCCCTACATCTATTTCCTCTGCTCCTGCTCTCACATTGCAGAGATTACAGAGAACATTCCACTCTGTTGGAAAGCCTGTGACCAGAATGGCTTCCGCTACTACAAATTAATTCTCTCCTCCCTCAGTTCAGCCCTCTTGCTAAACAACTCCACTTCTCCAATTTAACTGAATCCCACACTTGCTCGCCTGGCTGCCTTTTCACCACCGTTGAGTCACTTCTCAACTCCTCCCCTCCTTTTTGCTTCCACTTTTCTCTCTGCACACAATTGTGTCAATTTCTTCCAAGAGAAAACTGACAAAATATGACATGGCCTTATCCCTCCAGAGAGCCTGCCTTCCCTTCCCCTCCTACAACTCTCACCTTCTCCCCTGTCACAAATGCCAAAGTTTCTCATCTGTTCTTCTCTAACCCCTCCAGTGACCCCATCCCATCTCCCATGTGGCCACTTTCATTCCGTCCCCTCCCGTTAAGCTCTTGCTTTCCTCTGGCTCTTTCCCCTCACACACAAGTATGCTCTAGGTCAGGGTTTCTCAACCTTTTTGATACCAAGGACAAGCTTCCTGTCTTCCTAAACTGTGTCAGGGAGATCTCAGGGTCTGGTGCCAGTCCACGGACCAGTTGTTGAGAAATACTGCTCTCGCCTCTTCCATCTTAAGAAAACCTTTGCCTCTACTTGCCTTTCCAATTACTGCCTTATCTCCATTTCATTTCATTGACTTCACTGTCTTCAATCGCTGTCTGGAGTTCCACTCCTCCAGTTCTATCTTAGACCCTCTCTAATCTGGCTTCAGCCCCTTGTATTCCACTGAAACTGCTCTCCTGGAGGCTCTAATGACTTTTTTCTAGCTAAAGATCAGAACCAATACTCCATCCTCATCCTCCTTGATCTACCACAGAATTGTAGAAATGAAGGGCTGGAAGGGACCTTGAGAGATCTTCTAGTCCATCCCTTGTGCTGAGGCAAGATCAACTTTACCTAGACCAGTGTTCTCAACCAGTGGTATGTGTACCTCTGGAGGAACTAAACGGTTTTCCAGGGGGTACATCAACTCATCTAGATATTTACCTAGTTTTACAGCTGGCTACATAAAAAGCTTTAGTGAAGTCAGTACAAATGAAAATGTCATACCGAGAATGACTTGTTTATATTGCTCTATATACTGTACACTGAAATGTATGTACAATATTTATGTTCCAATTGATTTATTTTACAATGATATTGTAAAATGAGAAATTAAGCATTTTTTCAGTAATAGTGTGCTGAGACACTTGTATTTTTATGTCTGATTTTGTAAGCAATTAGTTGTTAAGCGAGGTGAAACTTGGGGTATGCAAGACAAATTGGACTCCTGAACGGGGTACAGTATCCTGAAAAGGTTGAGAACCACTGACCTAGAATATCCCAAGTACACATATCAGCCACCTGTGACAATCAGCCATACTCCTCTTGAAATCTTGTCTTCCCTTGGCTTTATGACTCTGTCCTCTCCAGCTTCTTCTCCTGACTCTCTAATTGCACTTTCAGAGGATCCTCTTCATTCCCTCCTCCAACTTTTTGTGGAGGTTCCCCGGGGTTCTTCTCTCTTCATCCCTCATCTCTGGGTAATCTCATCCACACACAAATTCAACTATCATCTGTACGCTGACAACTCGTAGAACTGCCTCTCAACTCCAGACCTGTCTCCTTCTAAATCTTCTAATCTAAAAGCTTGGCCTATCTGTCTGACATCCCTGTCTCTCTGACATCTCTTCATGGATGTCTAGCCTTCACCTCAAGCTATATGTGGTTAAAACAGAGTGCCTACTCTTGCCCCACTCCATGTCCTGCTCCCTACCTCTTTTCTCAATCACTATGTACAACACCACCATCAGGCCTGCCACTCAGGCCCATAACATGGGTGTCATCTTTGATCTGGACCTCTCCCTAAGTTCTCATATCCAGTCTATGTCTAAATCTGGCTGATTCTTTCTGCATGCCGTTTCTAAGATACACCCTTCTTATCCACCCACAAAGCTAATCCTCTTGCTCAAGGTGTCGTCATCTTGCGTCTCAATTACTGCAGGGCCTTCTCTCTGGCCTTGGCAAATGCAATCTTGCCCCACTCTTCAGAATGTTGCAGCAATCATTTCCCTAGCATGTTGCTTTGACCACATCACCCTCTCTTTGAATCGCTTCACTAGCTCCTCCTTCTCTGTCAAATCACACATAAGTTGCTTGTATTCACTTTTAAGGCCCTTCTTGGGCAGTTCCCAGCCTCCCATCTCTCATTTACTTTCAATGCTTGCCTTTGATTGGCCCATGATGCCAGCCTCCATTGCCCACTTATTAAATTTTCAACCAATCACATTTATGCTTTCTCCCATGCTGCTCCATATGCTTCATTAATACTTCCTGTAAAGGTCTGCAAAGCCACCTCATTATCCACCTTCAAATCCATCCTCAAAACTCTTCTTTACTGTGATGTCTACAAAAAGAATTCAATGATTCGGCTGCTGGTGTGCAGAGGCCACTGGCTATCATGTTGACAAATACTGTCTCACTGTTTAACTGTACTTCCCCATCTATCTGTCTATCCATTTGTTGTCTCGTTTTATTTTTGGGTTGCAAGTTTTTGGGTCAGGGACAAAATTTTGGTTTGGTTTGTACAGTTTCTAGCACAGTGGGATCCTGGTTCATGGTGAGAGTTCCTAGGAACTACAGTAATACAAATAATAAATAGTAATAAATAAAGGGCATATTTCAGAGGTACAGTGTATGAAATGTACTTGCTGGAATTAAAAAACCTACATGAGTTTCCTCATATGCATAATCAATAGTGAGCTGTCTCAGTACATGCTAATTGTGCACATCTTTTAGCTAACTCAGGGGTCCAAATGCAAAATCATAGACATTAGAGGTGGAAAAGACCTGCCCAGTCATCTTGTTAATCTCTTTGCCATTGCGAGTTTGTTCCCTATTGCATATTCTCAAGTGCATCTGGGGGCATCATATGGATTTATGACACACTGTGTGACTTTGGCTCCACAAACCAATGAATGGATTAGACTCACCCAGCTGTGGTTTATTCATTGTTTCTGTTCAATAAACTCTGACTAGGGATACAAGCATTGCCAAAGTTAATTGATCAACTATGCTAGCCACTGCTTCAGAGAAGTCCTTTCTATATAATTTCCATTTGTGGGGGCAGATTTCACCGCAGTATAGGTAATATTTTTTGTTTACTAACAAAGCCAAGAATAATTTGTAAAAGTTGCTTATAAGATATAAATATTATTCATCTTATTTATCCATCTCAACACTGTGTGGGAGAACACAGCTCAGAGGGAACTGCAATTCCCTCTCATATATTATGTATAAAGCATTTTGTTAAACATGTAGCATGCATCTTAAATTGTATGGCTGTTACATTACTTTGACTGAGGAATAGTATGGTAATATGCTTTTCAGTTCAAACACAGCTGTAATCCTAACTGCCCCATCTTGTAATATATATTGCAGACATACAATATTGTGGGTCTGTATGTGATTTTGGATTCCACCAATCACAAATAGATTATTAGGAATACAAGTATATATTTTATTAATTGTATCTCTTGTTAATGCATATGGTGGCTAGATTATTTAGAATGTCCTGTTTTAGCAAATTAAAATGAGTTTGATACTTAGTCTTAGTCACTGTTCTGGGTTATTTTTATTTAACATTTGTAATTGTGCCCAGTAGGCCTCATTTGCAAGTGCAGTCTCTATGTAGCACACAGCAGCCCTAACCTAGATCAGATTCATTGCACTTTCCACTGTATGAAGAGTGAGAGACAGTTCCTGCTTCAAAGTGTGTACAGTCTATATAGAACAGATGGATAAAGGGTGCAAAAGGAAAATGGAGGAATGGAGAGTGTCTCCTGAGCAATGTTCCCTCTAATTTTTGTCAGATGGTGTGAGCAAAAAAATTCTTCTGTGCTGAAGCAGAGTTCAAATTTGTGTGCCCATAAATGATATTTTGGCCTGGCTGCGATTTTTTTGTGCGCGCAATGTTTTGTGCGTGGCTTAGAGGGAACAGTGCTCCTGAGTCTTAGTCCAATGACCTATAAAGAAAAAAATAATTAGAATCCCATCTTGGATTGGAGAACCAGAACAAACCACATAGGAAACCTTAGCCTGAGGTAAGATGTGAACAGTGGCCATATTTGTCAGAACATGGAGCATGGATCTAGATATTCTGTACATGCAAGATTGCCAAAAAAACAGCACAGTTTATTGTATAATGTAAATGCTGCTAATTTTTTAGAGTCCCCCCCACCCCCCAAAAAAATCAGAATTTATCTCCCAGTGATTGAGAGAGATCTAGACAAGCAGGTTAAGCCCAAAATTTCAGCTACCATAAAAATATTCTGTGCTGATTTAGGAGTATCCTGTGGATCCTAAAAACCTATTTTTGGAGTCTGCTACTCCACCAAGAAACGTTTAATAAGCAAATAATATCCACTGTAAATGCTGGTCTCCCACAAGCTTTGTTTTGCTGCTGAAAAGATGGCCATATACCCAGCAGGTTAACTAATGAACTGTATTTCCTAGAATTGTGCTGAAGACATTGACATTGTTAGTAATGCTTATGACAACAACACAGTCAATGAAGGAAAATCCATTTGGTTTGTGTTCCCTGTGAAACAGAAGGGAAAATAAATCAGTTATTTGCCAAAGAGAAAAAAGGAAATGATGATAGGAAAAAAAATATATCCTGGCCCTTGGAGATCAAAAATAAAAATAAAAATATACTTTGTATTATCACTTTAAATTGCTCTAAAGGTGATTCTGAGAATAGGATATTGTGGGTTTACAAGTATATTCTCTCATTACTTCCAAGTCAAATTTGCTCAGTTTTTCATTCTAAGATTAAGGGTGAAATCCTGGCTCCTTTGACTTCAATGAGAGTTTTGGAACCAGAATTTCACCTATAGATTCAGTGCCCATCGAAGACTTAGCAATACAGCCATGAGTCCTGATCTCTCCAGTGCTATTTTCAGCACTGGGATTATGCCGGACTTGCTTGGTTTTGCAGCCAAAAACAGCCTATTGTCCCTTCATGGGAACAGACAGCTACGCTGATGCTGGATCCACAAACTAGGATGGCCTCTTAGGTCTCTGTTATCTATTAGTGTGGGCTTAAGGAGGGTAGGCCCTATGCTGGGAGTAGCCATCTTTGAAATGGAAATCCTGAGAGGTGAATATGTGTCTACCTCAGGGAACATGGAGGGGCATAACACAGAATCATAGAAATGTAGGGCTAGAAAGGACTTTGAGAAATCATTGAGTTCAACCCATTGCACTGTGGCAGGATCAAATAAACCTAGATCACCCCTGACAGGTGTTTGTCCAAGCTGTTTATAAAAACCTCCAAAGATGGGGATTTCATGACCTCTCTTGAAAGCCTATTCCAGAATTGAACTACCCTTATAGTTAGAACATTTTTCTTAATACCTAACCTAAATCTCCCTTGCTGAAGATTAAGCCCATAACTTCTTGTCCAACCTTCAGTGGACATGGAGAACAATTGATCGCAGCCATCTTACAACAGCCCTTAACATATTTGAAGACTGTGATCAGGTCCCCACTCAGTCTTCTTTTCTCAAGACTAAACATACCTATGGGGTTGTTTGTTCTTAACCTTTCCTTATAGGTCAAGTTTTCTAAACCTTTTATAATGTTTGTCGCTCATCTCTGGACTCTCCCCAGTTTATCGACATTTTCCCAAAGTGTGGTGCTCAGAATTGGAAACAGTATACCAGCTGAGGCCTCACCAGTGCCGACTACAGCAGGACAATTACTTCCCATGTCTTACATATGACAATCCTGTTAATATACCCCAGAATATTAGCCTTTTTTTGCAGCTGCATCACAGTGTTGACTCTTATTCAATTTGTGATCCACTATAAACCCCAGATCCTTTTCAGCAATACTGCCACTTAGCCAATTAGTCCCCATTTTGTAGTTGTGCATTTGATTTTTCTTTCCTAAGTGAGGTATTTTGCACAGAACCGTTCCTAGGCTACGGCGAATCGGGGCAACCGTCCCAGGCACTGTGCTTTGGGGCCCCCCGCGTTTTGTGAGGAGGCGGGCAGGGAGGTAAGGCAGGTGGCTGGGGGGGAAGGCAAGGAAGAGATCCCCAACCAACCTCCCTCTCCCCTCCCATACCTCCTGCCCGCAGGTTGGCCCTGGCTGTCAGCGCCTCCCATTCCCTCCCAGCACCTTCCGCCAATCAGTTGTTTCATGGTGTCTGGAGGCGCTGAGGTGGAGGAGCGAGGATGCAGCGTGCTCAGGAGCGGAACTGGGGGGGGACAGGGAAGAGGCAGGGCAGGGGTGGGGCCTTGGGGAAGGGGTGAAGTGGGGGTGGGGCCTGGGCGAAGCACCCTCGGCAGATAGAAACTCGGCGCCTATGTCTGGGCCACACACTCTCCTAGGGATGGCCCTGATTTTGCCTTTATTGAGTTTCATCTAACTGAATTCAGACAAATTCTCCAATTAGTCAAGGATGTTTTGAATTTTAATTCTTTCCTATGAAGTGCTTGCAACTCCCCCCAGCTCGATGTCATCCATTAATTTTATAGGCATACTCTCCACTCCAATATCCAAGTCATTAATGAAAATATTGAATACTATTAGACCCAGGACTGACCCCTGCAGGACCCCATTAGATACGCCCTCTCAGTTTGGCAGCGAACCACTGGTAACTGCTATTTGAGAACAGTTTTTCAACCTGTTTTGCATTCGTCTTATAGTAATTTCTTTTAGACCAGTGGCTCTCAACCTTTCCAGACTACTATACCCCTTTCAGAAGTCTGATTTATCTTGCGTACCCTCAAGTCTCACCTCACTTAAATACTACTTGCTTACAAAATCAAACATAAAAATACAAAAGTGACAAAGCACACTATTACTGAAAAATTACTTATATTCTCTTTTTTATCATATAAATATTGTGCTTACATTTCAGCATACAGAACACAGAGAGCAGTATAAACAAGTCATTGTCAGTATGGAATTTGTTTGTACTGATTTAGTGCTTTTTATGTAGCCTGTTGTAAAACTAGGCAGATATCTAGATCAGTTGATATACCCCCCCCCCGCAAGACCTCTGCAAACCCCCAGGGGTACATGTACCCCTGGTTAAGAAGCGCTGTTTTAGATCACATTTTCCTAGCTTGCTTATGAGAATCTCACGTGGGACTGTGTCTAAAACCTTACTAAAATCAATATCAGATCTACTTTTCCCCATCCACTAGGCTAGCATAGAAGGAAATTAAGTTGGTCTGGCATGATTTGTTCTTGACAAATCCATGCAGGCTGTTCCTTCTAATCCTATTATCCTCCAGGTACTTACAAACTGATTGACTGGCCATGACAAAAGTTGTCCAAGAGCCCTGGTCCAAATGAAAACAAAAAGTTGGATTTTCACAAGCATTCAACACTAGCCTAACAATGCTCCCATTGAAGTCAAGAGGGGAGGTAGGCCAATGTGGAGCATTTAAAAAATCCCACCTTAAGTCATTTGCACGGTTACACACCTAACACTACTAACTCTAATGCTACTAAACAATAAAAATTAGGGGATGTATGGAATTTTAAAAATGTGAACTTGTGCTGGGCAAGGGCAGCTAGCTGTGGAAAAGAAGAAATTTTGGGTAGTAGCGGCCACATAGGTTTTTATTAAGCTCAGCTTTAAACTATTGATGCCACAAAAGCATGCATGTATGCCCATAACAGGTAGTGCTTTCCAGGAGGTTCTTGAATTTCAGCAGCACAGTGGAAGCAATAGCATGCATCCCACCAGTGTGAATATGTAGCCGACACCTTGAAGAAAAATATAAACTTTCATTTAAAAATAAGGTCTTGTTCATATTTGGGAGTAGCTTCAAGTCAACTACCAGTGGTGAATAACTGATTTTACCACTTGAACTGAACCTTGGTAAGCTCACCCTGCGCAAATAGCAGCTTTCCTTGTCTGCACTTCAATGGTAATGATACCCAGCTCTCATATAGCACTTTTCATCAGTAGATCTCAAAGCGTCTTGTATTTATCCTCATAACACCCTTGTGATACAGGGAAATATTATTATCCCCATTTCTGGGGACTGCTGGGTGACTCCCGAATACCCTTACATCCAGATCCTCAAAGGTACTGAAATCAATGAGAGTTAGGCACCTAACCAGTCTCTAGTCCTTATGGTGACAGGAAATCTTCACCAAAATAAATGATTGTAAACCTACATGTAAGCCAAGCACACAGGAAAGGAGAGGGATGATCATATTATAAAGATCAATTGTGAGCAATGTCTTCTTTTGGTGGGTGGACTTTGATTTTTGTCAGGGATCTTGGCTAATCTACCTTGTTCTATCCTCTATTCCCTCAGTGACTTCATAATATGTAGATCAGCCTTCTTCAGGATGCCTACAATTGCTTTCCACAAGGTGATACACAGAGGGGTGAAAGTAAACGTAGGGACTTACCGGTACAGGGCTGGGCTGGGGCCGGCTCTGGCCTCCGGAAGGGGTAGGGCCTCAAGTGGAAGGGGTGGGTCTGGGGGGGGGTCAGAGCCAGCCCCGCCCCACCCTGTACCGATAAGTACCTCCCCCACCCCCCGCCACCCTGCTGGGGTAGCAGCGACAGCTGGGGGCTCTGGCAGCGGTTTAAAGGGCCCTAGGCCCTTTAAATAGCTGCCAGAGCCCCACCGCCACCTCCCCAGGGCTCCAGCAGACTCCAGGGATGATTTAAAGGGCCTGGGGCGGTAGCGGCGACCAAAGCCCTGATGCTGGAGCCCCTGGGGAAGTGGCGGTGGGGCTCCAGCAGCTATTTAAAGGGCCCAGTGCTCAGCCACCCCTACCGCCCTGGACCCTTTAAATCATCGTCTCAGCCCTGCCGCCGCTACCCCAGGGCTCCAGCAGCAGGGCTCTGGCAGCAATTTAAAGAACCTCGGGGTGTACGGGCTTACTTTCCCGTCTGGATGCACCTGCAAGATCACAAATAGTGCATACTGTTGCCAGGGGTTACAGAGGCATTAGGAGACTGCACCTGAAACACATTTCCCCACCCAAAATGGCCTCTTGCTTGGGCTTTGTGATCTGTGTCTGCCTGGGAGTGCCATAGACTTCAATACAAGAGCTAGTTTTCTGTTTGTTTTGACCTCCTGTGTTTTACTAATCTGAACGGTAGGTCTGTCTGCCAGTTGGGGATGAGGGAGGGGAGGGATACTTAAGGGTAAAGTTAACTGTCCAAATGATGAAGCACAAAAATCCTAAAATCTCCTCCCCATACCTATCAGACAGCTCGAGCTTTATAAGGTGGCCCACTGCCTTGGGCTTAGGGTGACCAGACATCAAATGTGAAAAATCGGGAGGGGGTTGGGGGTAATAGGAGCCTATTTAAGACAAAGACCCCAAAATTGGGACTGTCTCTATAAAGTCAGGGCATCTGGTCAGGCTACTTGGGCTGTCTCCCCTCTCTGGGGCCTCCTCTCCTTTCTGACATTGAGGCGGCTGTGCAGGTGCTGAAATCCTTATGCATAGTCCATCAGCAGCAAAGCGAGCAGCGCCAGAAAAGCCCAGTCCCGGATCGCGTCCTGCCCACTGCCAGGGCCCAGGAAAACAATGCAATTAAAATGACGGATGGGCTGCACCAGCCAGCAGGGCGCTCCGGGTGCTTATTTAGCGCAGATTTTCCTCCGTTGCAGATTGCAGCGTTTTTGACCCCCTTTCCCCGACCCCCCTCTAAGGCGGGCAGCGTGGGCGCCTGGCCCCAGGGGTGTGTGTGGAGACAGCGGCTCACAGGTGCGAGCCCCGGGGAGAGCGGGGCGGGCTTCTCCGCGCTAAGGGGCTGAGTCAGCACAATGGAGCGATGGGGCAGCAGCGCGCCCCCCCTTCTCCCCGCCCATAACGCGGCTTCCCGGCGTCTCCCCCGCCCCAGGGGGCAGGTTCGGGGAGCGCCGCACTCCCCCTTCTCGCCCCCTACCCCGGGAGAGCGACGAGCGATCGCGCCTCAGGAACAAAACCCCCAGCCCCACCCAGCCCCTTTGCACCGCGGCGCGGGGAGGGACCTGCAGCTGCACCGGGAGCGGCGCCCCCTCCCACTCCTGTGCTGGTGCCGCGCAACCCACCGCCGCCTCCCAGGGGCCTGGCGAGGTCATTGTCCCCTCACAGCCCAGCCCGCTTGTACCGCCCGGCGCTCCCCTCCTGAGCTCTCGGAGGAGGGAAAAGCGATGCGCCTCTTGTGCTCCGTGCCACGGATACCCCGGCGGGAGCAGTGCGCCGAGCTCCTTCGCACCCCAGGACCCTGCAAGGGGAACTGCGCTCCCACACCCCTGTGTAACGCTGCTGCAAGGGGAGCCTTGCAACCTCCCCTGCAGCTGCATCAGTAGCCGGCGCACGGGGAGCTAGTGAAGCGCCTCCCCCCGCCCCGGAGCCCCTTTGTGCTGCTGCTCGGATCTGCCCTAAGACACGCGGCGGATGCGTCACGGCGGAGGCGCTGCTGCTGCTAGCAACGCGCACGAGCCTATTAACCCCCAGGCAACCCATCCCCGATCGATCCTATCCCTGCACCCCGCCTCCCGCCCCGAGCCGCTCCGGGGAGCCGTCCGAGCAGCTCCGCCATTTCCGAGAGCTGAAGCAGAAGGGCTTGGAGCATCGCCGGCCTCGCACAAAGGGGAAAGGCAGAGGAGTCGCCGGGGTAAGTCCAAGCCGGGTCTTTCCCGTAGGTTGCGATTATTTCTGCTCTTCGAGAGGGGAGGAGAGCTTCGTGCCCCGCATCTCGTGGCGGGGAAGGACGCGGGAGGGCTTCTGGCTGCGCTCTGCGCTCTCACTCCCCTCTCCTGGAGATGGGCACGTTCAGAGACAGGCGAGAAGGGATGGATGCGGAGAGGGGGGCGGTGTCGCTGGACAGAGAGAGATGCAGAGATGAGGACTGTGGAAATGGATTGATGGATGAGAGGGGAGGCTATGTGGATGGAGATGGGGAGATGCAGTGAAAGGGGCTGTGTGGACTGCGGGGATGGATGGATAAATGACATAGAAAGATGTTGCATTTCCACTTGATGTTATTCAGGGCTTCCAGAAAGCGCCCTGGAGAGGTGCCGTTCGCCCTAGGAGTGGGAAGGAATACGCTGTTTTAATTGGTCTTCTGTTTAGAAAAAAAAATCCCTTCCCAAACTGTTGACACAATGGTAGTCTATGCCTTCGTAATGGCACTTCAGAAAGTAGTAGTGATGTGGAAAAGTGGAATTGGGTCACCTGTGATCAACAAAGGGAATTTTGCCTGAACCCCCCACCGGCAAAAAAAACAAAAACGTATTTTAGGATTTGTGTGTCTGGGGCATATTTTTGGTGCAATATGAGTTAGAGACCTATGACTATGTTATGGTTTTCATTTGTGTGTGTGCTTGTAGGACATTTTTAATCCAGGAAGGATGGTGAAACTAGGGAATAATTTCAGTGAGAAGAGCACAAAGCAGCCCCTCTTGGAGGATGGATTTGACACTATCCCCTTGATCACACCCCTGGATGTCAATCAGCTACAGTTCCCGCCTCCTGATAAGGTACTGTAGGCTACAGTTTCCACCACAGAGAATCACACCCAATCTTTCTCCAACAACAGGAGAATCATTTGTATAATAGGCCATTTAGAAATCTCATTTATTAGAGGGCATTTTAAGGAGTGGCTATTTCTTCTAGAGAAAAAATAAATAATTAAGCCAATGATAATCATAAACATTTCAGTAAAAGTGATTTTTTTTCATTTAAATGCCATTAGTTATCATTAAAACACATATTATAGGGATAGATGGAAAAAACAGTGATAAGTACATTTAGATTTATTTGTTGCTTTGGGGATATGATGTAGTATTTGTAAGCTTGTCTGTGATATGTTGTCACTCTTTTTATTGTATGCCCTTGTCTTCAGAATCTACAAGGCAGCTGTGAAAATTCATTGTGGGTGAAATGTACCCCCACTGGCTGCACAGTGTGGAAGCATTGCTTTAGAACTCCACAGAGTGAGCTCAGGCAGAACAGCCACAGAGGGACCTTCCGTACCATTTGTGTGTCTCAGGAGGGGCTCCATGCTAGCCCTAGCCCCAGATAAACCAACCTTAAAGGGGAAGTTGTGGATGGGATAATGGCTGGATTCATAATTAACAGATTCTGTGGTCCAAAACTTCTGAATAGGGAGTGGTGTGTGTGTATTAGTATCTGCTGTTCCAGCCCACAGGCTGGAGTGTGTCTCAAAGAAAGGTTGTACTGCCACCTCATATCCTGTCTACTTGAGGGAGAGGCTTGTAAAACAGTTTTTTCCAAACATTCTTCCTTTTGTATAACTTAAAAGCTTACTGGCTTCTGGTATTGATACCTTCTGAAAAATAATATAAGCAGCCACTAACTTGAATTGTCAAATAGTCATTAAATATATATGGTAACACATGTTATGGTGAGTTTTTGCTTTGTAATCTTTGAGGGTTTAGTTCTTTTCTTAGATAAATGGTAGGTATAAGTGTCATATCTTGAAAATTTCATGTGTTCTTACCCTAGAGACAAAGAGTATCTGTAAAATTGTCTAAATGTTGTATGGTAGACAATAAGGGTCCATTTTATACTCTTCATTACATGGGTGTAACTCCCATTGACATTTCTGTCTAATATGTGGTCACCACTTGGCAGGCACTTTAGATAGGATTAGCCCATAACAGTGGCTTCAAAGCCCTAGAGTCCATTTCTGCCCTCAGTTAATGTGTATAATTCCTGTGCTGAGGGCAGAATTGGACCCTAAGGCTTTAAAACTGTTTTGGCTGACTATCTGCCAGTTGGTGAGCAGGATCCTGCATCCAGAGGCCAAACTTGCTGAGTGCGCATGTTATATTACTCAGCGGCTAAGCTTAGCCTTGAACCAGGAGCCCCTGTGGTCCATACACATCAGCTTGGAGCCATTGTGGTTAATCCAGTAAGAGCTGTGCTAGGTTTGTCACTACTGGAAGTGGTCAAGTACACTGGGCAGAACTCCCATTGCAGACAACAGGAGTTGTGTGAGCAGAACCAAAGGCAAGTTATTGATGCGAACAGAGGATTCAAACATTTGATTAGCATTTCTTCTTTCTCCACTGCCCAACTTGTGTGTGTGTGTGGTTCCCTTCCTTTGTGCAATCATTTACAACGAGTAAATGCCTAATTGGCCCAAGCCAGGTAAGATGCTTCTTGGTTTGTAAGCCACTGATAGAGACTTAAATGTTTTATTTTTAATAGAGCTCATATTAAAGATGCCAGTAGTAGAAAGGATTGACAGAAATCAAATTCTGAAGTAGAAGTATAGTCAGTGTAATAAATATAAGTACATATTTCACATATCCAAGCTTATTATACAGTTACAAATCTCTGGTGTGGCAGTGAAGGATAAAAACTTCATGAAGAATAGTGACTAACGCTAAGAATTTGATGGTTTTGACAGTTTCTAAATTAAAGGCTGAATTGATTTAAGTATATTTTTGGTTATGTTAAACAAAAGAAAACATATAACCAGGCAGATAAAACTGTTCACTGTCAGTTGGATGTGATTTTTTTTGAATGCTTGAGATTATGTAATATGATGTGGAGCAGGTTAAAATGAAGAAAAAAAATTCCAAAACCCCAAGACCAGTTAACTCCCATGATGCCATTGAACACAATTATAATCAATCAAAATGAAGATAGGATGTATGGAAACTAGTTTTCAAAACTAAGCATATCTATGTAATATTCTAAAGATATTGTGTACATTTGGTGGCATTGGGCCCAAACCATCACATGTTCAAGACGCTGTTTCGGAGAAGGAGCTGGCTGTTAAAGCAGGCAAACCCTAAGCTTTCAGTTCAGTGTCTCGCTTAAGTGTCACGGCTCCTTCAGAGGTATATAGTTCCCATTGACGTCAGTGGATTTCATCTAATGACAGTATTGGGCCCTAAAACCAAAAAGGATAAAGAGTTGTATTCTCTGGAAGATGACAAAATATGGAATAGATCCTTAAGGCTTTGTACAAAGGGAGTATTGTGCCCAGTTTTGAATGTGATTATACAGAGAAGATATTGGAAAAAAATGTAGAAGATTGAAAATGGGGAAGAGAAGATGATGAACTATAACTTTGTGAAGGAATAAAAGAATCTAGATTTGTATTCACTAGAATACAAGAGATTAATAGGGACATGACTGAGGTATGGAATATTTTAAGAATATGATAATGACACGGAATTGTTTGATGAGGCTTTTAGGGCCTTATGGGATTTCAGGAGAAGTCTCTTCACCGAGAAGGCCTGTGTGCAGCTGACTATCATAGGTAAATATTTTTTTTAAAAGTTAGCCTGACACGTGAACAACATCACAGCATACATGCAGAACACATGTAGATAGGTAGCTGGATGGACCGACACTTCTTTCAGTCCCAGAATGCTACTGTGAAAGAATACTGCTATTGTGCTATGTTGTCATCTAGCTGATGTGTGTCTTTTTTTTATTTATTTTTTTTAACTGACCTCTTAATTGACTATCTTATCCAGTCAATCTCTGGCTTCAAACCTCACTATTCAATTCAGCTGAATTCCCCTGAAGCTGGTGGAGATGACCATTGTGACAGACTGGCAATATCCTGAACAAATCTTATGGAATTAACATAAACTGTATTGAATTAAGCTAAATCATATTGAATTTGGGTTAATACCTTTGGAGTACATCGTGCTAAAAATGCAATTGTGAATGTGTTATTCTGTATCTTCACAATTGGGTCAATGTGGATCAGGTTATATACTAAGATCTTAGCAAAGAGGTTATCGGCAGCTATTAATATTTATAATAGACAGAAGGGTTTTATTTCTGTATAGGAGGGGAAAGGAGGGGAAGGCTAATGTACTACCTCTGTTATTAGCCCTTTGAAACCTGTTTCCCCAGTCTCCTCCCCAGAAAGGTGCACGCATACTAGCTCAAACTGGATTTTCCAGGGACCAACAGACAGGAAGAAATCAGCCTGGTTTTAAACTGGCTCTTGGCCTTCTTGATCCAGTAAATGGATGGGGCCCTGGTCCAGGGAGGGCCCCAATCCTTTGGGAAGGATTAGAAAGACTGAGTCTAATGAGGCCCCATAAGACTGAGTGCTTGTTCTAAGCTGAAGCTGTGATGAGCTTGTAACCAGAAGGAAACACATTTGGTGAGAGGCTGAAGGACTGATCCTGACAGATTCCATGTTAGGGTGATTTCTAGTAAGCGTATTAATATGTATATAGATGTTTTTATTGTTTTTAGTATATTTTTTCTGTAGAGCTTTTTTACTTTAAGAATAACATAGGCTTGCAGAGGAAGTGTTGTGTGGTACCTTTATAATGGTAGCAATAACGCCTGGTAACAGTCTCTGAAGAGAAAGCAAGTAGGTGTCCTTGGGCAATCTGTCTGTGCTGGGAGTAACACAATGAAGGCAGGGAACTGTGCAGCCTGGAAATACCCCAGTCAGGAGGGAGAGAGATGTGGATCGTCTCCCAGAAGGACAACAGCTGGGAAGCTGAAAGCCTGAGAGTAGATGCCCTTGCTGGACCAGGGAGGGGAAATACAGGTACAGTTGTCCTGAACTGTGACAGTTATATCTGCCCTTAAAATATACTTAAGGAAGTGGGAGGGGGGAAAATCAGCATCACATCATATTTGATCTTAATCAATAGTGGATTGAACTAACGAATTGCATTTCTGAAGTGCTTACATGCACATACACCCTATACACAAATAAAATATAGCAACGTAGTAATGCAGCATTTAAACAAAACCAATCATTGTGGAATAGTCTTCCAATTATATGCTCCCTTCAGCTTCCTCCAAAACACATGGAAGGAAATTCATCAGTATTTGCTAGATGAAAAAGGGTAAAATTGATAGGAAGGATATTTTAATTTTCATGTCTTCCATGAGGGAATGATGCAACAGGAAGAATTACTTAGTTAGCATCAGAGGTATGTTTGATGCCAGTAAAAGTAGATACAATGAATTTAAAAAAATTACTTATTGGTTGTGATCCAAAGCACCCCTGCATTCACATCCCACACACCATTGTAATAATATTTGCACAAAATATGCCTTATGAGGTTTCATTTGAAAACTAATAGCTCACTCATCATTAATATTCTTGCATGACATTTGTATGCAATGGGTATTAAGAATTATGAATCTATGCTGCAATTATAACTGTGTGTAAACCAGGTTTGTTGGGGAGTTATTAAACAGGTGTACCCTGAACAAAGGAGTTTGTGTTTCCATCAATTTACATAATCCGTAAACAGGCCCATCAAGCTAACAAGAGGTAGAGGAAAACACACTAACAAGTGGAGGAGAAGACAGAATCATGTCTATGCCCAGCAGGAGAGAGAAGCTTGGTCTGGGTATTACTTTTCAGAAGAATCCATTTCAATGGTTTACTGGCCTATAAAGACAGGGGAGCTGTATTTCAAGTGATAAGCAATTGAGTCAACTAATATGATGCATTAATATTGCATCATATAAAGTTTTTTATGAATGCATGCCCAGATAGGAGGGACTGTCACAGCTGTCAACCTGTCCCTATGTAAATTTAAGCATCGTGGAATCAAACAATAGAGGCCCCATTTTCATAGAAATCATATGGGGGGATGGGAAGCCCACAGGAAGGGAAGAACAGTATGAGGTCATCCTGCCTCTTGAAACAAGTTCATTGGACTTTGGAAAATAGAAGTAAAGATGGAGGCCATCTGTGGACTCTGCCACTAGACGGACACAAGAGGCCAGAGTTCTTGCAAGCTGAGAAAGATAGGCCTTAAAACTGGAGGTGGGGCTGTGGTTTGGAACTGAATATAGGTGGGAAACCTGCTTAGACAAAGATCTTTCAAATAATAAAACAAGGGAAGCCGGTGCCTTGTATTTTTGTGGAAGGTCCTGATGGAGGGAAAGTCATCCATGACTTGAAGAACAATGACTGGTTAGCATAGGTGCTGGAAATAGAGGTGCGGGGGGTGCTGCAGCTTGAAGTGGCTTCCATTATATACACAGTTTACTGTTTGGTTCAGTGGATCCCAGCATCCCCACTCTAAAAATTGTTCCAACACCCCTGCTGGTGAGAGGAACTATCTTGAATAAAGCCAGAACCTTGTTAGATTAAGTTTTAGGTTTTAGTTTTGTTTTACTCTATCTTCTTTCCTTATACTTGAACTCACTGAACCTATGTTTATTTTGTTAATTTTTTTCATTTTTACTCAGTGCTACGTTTAAGTTGGGGATTGGTCCTGCTTTGAGCAAGGGGTTGGACTAGATGACCTCCTGAGGTCCCTTCCAACCCTGATAATCTATGATAAAGGGAAGTGTGTATTTACCCTGGTTAGCTTAATTAGCTGTGGTGTTGTTTTGTGTCTTTAGAGGAATAAACAAACAACATTATTTCTCTGAACTTTCCAGGAGAGAGCTGGACATTGCAGAGCACAATTTTGGGAAAAACTTGGGACTGGGAATGTGCTGGGATCACCTGGCAAGTAGTAACCAAGACTGGTGGAAGCCAGAGTAAGGCTGTTTCTCACACAGACAATCGGGGTGTGATCTGCATGCTGGTAGGCTAGTTATGAGCGGCTCAGGTTGGAAGTTACAACAGGAAAGCATTGTGAGGCACCCAAGGTTACAGGGCAGGGGGTGACAGCTCCTTATTGCACCCCAGAATGTGACAATGGAATCATTTTAATTGCATTGGGAAATTTACATTATTTCATATGTAAAGCCATGACCAAGAGTACTCCCATATCTAATGCAAAGCTAGTTCTTTTGGGGAAAGAAGCCTTAGGGTGTGCGGCTCTAATTAGTAATTGCTTTTTTTGTTGATGTTTTTGATAAGGTTGTGGTCAAAACAAAAACAGAATATGAACCTGATCGCAAGAAAGGAAAATTCCGTACCCCTAAAATAGCTGAATTCACAATCAGCATAACTGAAGGAGTTTCGGAAAGATTTAAGGTAAGCAAGGCTATCTATGTTAATAACTCAATTGCTGTTACAGAACAACACTCAATTGCCAACTATAGTCAAAGGAAACGCGATTTAAAGAACAAAGAAAATGTTTAAAAAATTGAGTGCAACTATGGTATCTCAGCATTAGTAATTAAGACCAACTCTTGCAGTCCTTACATCCCGTTACTTCATTCCTTACTTTGACAAAAATCCCACTGAAGTTTCAGTGAATGGAAGTTCAGCATGATTAAGTGGCAAGTATCTTATGGACATATAACTCCCACTATGTGACTAATACTCCCATTAGCTTTAGCGGAGAAGTACTATATAGGCATCCACTTTCTTTTTTGCACCATATCACACACATTCTTTTAAAGGAGCAGCCTTTTCCCCAGTATTTTTCCTTATGATAGTTTGATGAATTTGAATGCACTGAGTGATTTGATGGCTTAGGGAGTTAATAACAGAGCTATTTGCCACCAGCTTACTAGTTCAAATTTCACCCCCAGAATGGTAATGTATGAAAACTGTTACCATCTGATGCCTGTTCAGTGAACGTGGGTGGTCTAAGTCTATTCCTTGGTGAAAATGTGTCCACATCACAATAACTTCCTTTGTAGATAGTCTGACAGAGACAAAGGACTTAACGATGAAAAGACTTGAATCATTCCTCTCCCTCTCTGGAGGAGAGGGTTCCTCGAGCCATATTAGCAAGGCAAAGTGATGAAATGTCAGCAGCAAGGCAAGCTTCTTTACCTGTTCTGTCAAATTTCAGTTTCGTGTGCTGCCTGTCTGGCACCTTGCACAGGCATTAAGTTCACTCAGAAGGCATCTTAAAATATTTAGTGTGTGATGGCAGTTTAGTTTGGAAGATAAAATGCTGGGCTGAAATAAAAGTGGGGATATGACAGAGGTATATAAAATTATGAGTGGCATGGAGAAAGTGAATAAGGAAAAGTTATTTACTTGTTCCCATAATAGCAGAACTAGGGGCCACCCATTGAAATTAGTGAGCAGCAGGTTTAAAACAAATAAAAGGAAGTTCTTCACACAGCGCACAGTCAACCTGTGGAACTCCTTGCCTGAGGAGGCTGTGAAGGCTAGGACTATAACAGGGTTTAAAAGAGAACTGGATAAATTCATGGAGGCTCAGTCCATTAATGGCTATTAGTCAGGCTCGGTAAGGAATGGTGTCCCTAGCCTCTATTTGTCAGAGGGGGGGTGATGGATGGCAGGAGAGAGATCACTTGATCTTTACCTGTTAGGTTCACTCACCCTGGGGCACCTGGCATTGGCCACTGTTGGTAGACAGGATACTGGGCTAAATGGACCTTTGGTCTGACCCAGTACGGCCTTTCTTATGTTCTTATGTTAAAAGAATCATATTTTCCCAATGCACATGTGTCCCATTGGTTTATTGGGAGTCTTGTGGGTATGTCAAGAGAAGAACATACTCTTTAGCATGCAGAATAGAACACAGCAGCCATGCATGAACAATGATTCTGAAAGTTTTTTGGGCCAAAAACTGCCCTCAGAAGTGTACAGATAACTTTCATTGAAATCAAAGCAAGCTGAATACATGTAGCCAACAGTGGAATCAGAGTCTTTGTGCCTGTGTTGAGAGAGAGCTAAGTAAAGAAGACCTCTCTAAGCAACAAGTAAATTGCTTGTCATACTGTTGTGAAGTCATTTTTAATTTGTAGGGCTGAGCCGTTAGAAGCAAGAGCATTTTTATGTCCTATTTTTATGTACCTTTGAATGGCATACTTGAAACAAAATGTCTTTAGGTATGAGTTTACAATTACCTCTCTGGGATTAATCTCAAACTACAGGGTTGCTAGGTAGTGCTGCTAGGTAACTGCTGCATTAGAGAGAGGTTTCTGTAAGATTTTTGTATCTCTGGGGGATTGCATGATGAATCACACTATGGCTGTATGTCTAGGTTTCTGAAGGGAGGGCGTGAGGGGTTGGCCAATTAGGAAAATTGTAGTTTAGTTAATAGAAAACAGCAGTTTCATACAGAACAATCAAGCCCTAAAAATGTCCCTCAATTTCCTGATAGCAGCATTAGGATTAAGTTATGCTGTTTTGTAACATTTTAGAAAGGACTGACTGCTTCTCCCGCAGAGACGATTGTTATATTCACCACTCCCAGTAGTAAACAGTTCATGAATAATTGATGAAATTTCATAAATATGCAGATGAAAAAAAGAGATTGTTGTGGGGTTTTATCCTGGGTCCTTATTAATTGTGAACCATCGTGTTAACTGCTGCTGTTGATTCTGAGAGAGCAAAAAGATGTTTGTTTGAAAGATAAATATTTGCTATAATTATAAAATGCATTATTTAACTGGTGGGATATTGACTTTGGCTGGTGTGCATGGAAAAAGCTTCAGAAGCTGTTTTAATGACTTGTACATCAGCTATGGATATGCTTTCTGCAAACTAAAAACATAATGTTGCACTAAAAACATAAACATATTTACTAATAATTCACATGTGCATTCCAAGATGTAGTCCTTAAATAAGGACAAAGCAGATTGTATTTTGGGGATTTAGCAGTGCAGATCATCTAAAGCTGTGCTTCTTAAGAAGTTCTACATTATGACAAACTAAGCAGACAGCATGTGCATATGTCCTGTACCTCATTTGTTTCAGCAGTTGGGTGAATAAGAAGTTATAAAATATATTCTCTGCATTCCGACTATAGTATCATAGTTACAATAGACCTGAAATTGTTATAGAGTGGAATTAAAGTGTAATTTTCCCCTAAAGCTTAATTAGATGTATACAGTCAGATTCTGATCTCTGTTACTTCAATGCAACTGAAATCAGAATTTGGCTAGTGTCCAAAATGGACAGAATATGAACATTGTCTGTATATGAGAATCCTATTCTGGTTTTCTGCAAGTAACCACTCCAGTATGGATGTGAATTTAAATGGCTAGTTTGAGTGGGAACAGATGTCTGTGGAACTACTATGGAAAAATACGGGGAATTCTATCACGTTTGGAAAGTCAGCTACAATTGAATTACATGTAGAGGTTTTTATCTTGTCTCCAGTAAGTCGTCCACAACACAGAATCACTACACATAGTTCAGCTTGGCTGGCAGTCTCTGCTCAGAAGAGACCTGTGGTTGGAATTGTGGGGAGAGGAAGAAGCTATTTCAGGTCAGAATTGAGGTGCATTGACACCTAGGAGTGAAACACTGATTCAACTGACATCAGTTACAACTCTCATTGACTTCAGTAGGGCCAGGATTTCACACTAGATGTTCAATATTCCTCCCATTGAATGCTGGGATAGTGATGCACATGCTGTCAGCTGCACACAAGAGTTTCAGAAATAATGTGGTACATTAGAGAACAGTTGAAAGATGAAGCTTTTATCTTTTGTGAAAGAAACCTTGGTAGAGAAACACTTACAATTTAAATGATTTGGAAAGTAAATGTTTCCGTTTCCCCAGTACATTAAGCCTTTTTTTTTAAATTGTAGTACGTTTTATAATCTATGTGGTACTTACAAAGGCAAATGAATTCTTCAGACATTATCCTTGACATCTGTGCACACAGCAAACTACACAGCCAAAGCCTCAAGCCTATTTGCAGCACAACCATATGGTGCAAGTCATGTGCTGTCAAGTAACAAACAGTTGTTTAAATGTTTACAAGCAATTATGGGAAAGCAAAAGAGGCATCCTCCCCAAGAAAACCAAACCCCAAAGAAACACACCAGTTTTCATTATTCACATCCTATAGTTTGGTATCTTTTTCCGACTGTTTCAATAAGCTATTTTAATAGATGGAAGAAATGTAAATGTATAAAACAAACTTAAAAGGTTTCAATATTGATCTACTTAAATGGATAGAATCCATTTTAAGAATGACATTTCTGTCTAAAGAGATACAAGGTGGGTGAGGTAATCTTTTCTTGGACCAATTTCTGTTGGTGTAAGAGACAAGGTATCAGGCTTCACTAGAGCTCTGAAGAAGAGCTTTTTTTTTTTTCCCCACCAACAGAAGTTCCAAGAAAAGAGATTGTATCCTGGGACCAGCACAGTTACAACACTGACAATTTCATTTTATCGAAAACCTTTTTGCCAGCTGTTCCTGTTCGTAATGCCTAAAGTTTCTGTAACTGAAAAAGAGACCAGAAAAATATATTTCTGTATTTTTTTTGTTTACTTTGTGGATTTGATGGCACATTGGCCCCAGTTCAACAAAGCATGTAAGTACATGAGAAATCTCATCCTATTCAGCAAAGCACCTGTTTAAAGATAAGCATATGCTTAAATGCCTTTGTATGTAGTCATTAGGGCCTGTATCCTGCAAACATTTAACTCACATGAGTAATTCTTTTGATTTCAGTGGAACTACTCGTGATTGAAGTTACATGCATGTAAATATGTACAAGACTGGTGCCTTGGTCATGTCCTCCTTGTGGTGGTGATGGTACCTCGTCAGCCCCTTTTGGGTCAGGGGAGCGAGAGATAACCCTGCCTCTTCTACAGCTCAGATGATCCTGCTACCCTTTTGGTGGCCAGTTCTGTGGGGCCTAATGGCCAGCATCCTTATAACCCTCTCCCCTTGTGGGGGGTGGGGTGCGGCCGAGGCCCCTGTATCCTGTGCCTCTATGGCAGCGTGGCCCAGTGGCCAGAGTCACTATGTATAACACCTTTATGGCAGTGTGGCCCAATGGCCAAAGTCTCTGAGTATTATGCCCCTATGGCAGTGTGGCTTAGATTTGTGAAAGTCTTTCCCAGATCAACAGGGGAGAGAATTTTTATTTTCCCAATAGAATTGCCATTGTAAAATCACACAAATGGGCAAGGGCACTCCGGGGCAATTGCATTTTTGCATAATATCAAGCTGACAATATCACTTTTAAATATCTCTGATTGTAAGCAAACAAACATCTTTCAATGGGAACCAGTAGATTTAATGTCAGCTGCAAAATGGGAATGTAACAACATCTTACCTGGTCCACCAACAGGTTGCCCATGTCTCAATTTCAGTAGAAATCCTCTTTCCGAAAAATGGCAACACTCTACTAACAAAAGATAGTCCTGGCTGCCTCCAGACTTAAACACTTCCTTGGTCCTTCCTCAGGTTCCATAAACCTTTCCCGGCCTGCCCTTGTCCCTTGTTCACATTCTTTATAAGGTTCTTCACTCCATAGTCACAGAGTCGTGTGTCTAATCCAGTGGTTCTATTTACTACTGTGGGTCACATATGCATCCCAGTGTGTTAGGTGGGCCCCATCCAATACTACCTGTATGGCCCTGAGGATGTCACATGGGCCGCAGCTGTGTGCTCCTTGAGCTGCAACTTGAGAACCACTGGTAGTTACAGAGATTACAATACCACCATTTGGTGGTGCTAGGTCTTCTCAGTTACAAGCCCCTAACTCTAAATCCTATGCCACATTGACCAGTGGTCACCAACCAGCCGATCACGATTGATCCTAGAGGATTTCTCGGGCAATCGCAATCTTTGTTGGTGCAATGGGACTGCTGCTCAGACAGGCTCCCAACCTACTCTGGCCCCATGCTGCTTCTGGAAGCAGCCACGGGGGGCAGTGGTCTCCCTCCACATGTTGCCTCTCTCTGCAAGCACAGCCCTGCAGCCCGCATTGGCTGGGAATGGGAAGCTGTGACCAGTGGGAACTGCTGGAGCTGCACTTGCAGAGTGGGGCAGGGCACGGAGACACCCGCTGCCCACTTCCCCTCCCTCGGGGCTGCAGGGGCGTGTTGGCCCCTTTGAGGAGCAGCATAGGGTTGGGGAAGGAAGGAGCCTGCCTCAGCGGCAGCCATGCTATGCCACCAACTGGGAGCTGCTGGAGGTAAGTGCTGCCTGGTGGAGGCCGCACCCCAGCCCTGAGCCCCCTCCTGGACACAGCACCTTGAACCTCTTCCTGCACCCCTAGCCCTGACCCCTTCCCAGAGCAAGCACCCCAAACCTCCTCCTGCACCCCAACACTCTCCCCTAGCCCAGAGCCTCCTCCCACCTGTGAACCCTTCAGTCCCAGCCCAGAGCCTGCACCCCCGCCCCCAATCTCAACCCCTACCTCAGTCTGGTGAAAATGAGTGAGGATGTGGGAGAGTGGTTGATGGAGAGAGCCGGGGTTGGAGTGAGTGGAGCAGAGCTTTGGGGAAGGGGCAGAGTAGATCCTGGGTTGCCCTTAAATTCAATAAATGATCTTAGGCGTAAAAAGGTTGGAGACCACTGCCATAGACTATCCACTCTAAAACTGCCCTCTTTCTCTATTTTCAAGGGCAACTTTCTATTATACCTGCCTGCCTCTTCCTAAATTCTTTAGCCCATCCCCTCATAGGCTCCATACCTGGCTCATTCTCCAGTTGGAAGCACCTGGTCCCTGGCTAATTTCCCCTGCTGGTTGTTATCTTCCCCAGAGCTGTTCTGCTGCTGGCCCTTTATCAGAACTCTCACTTCCCTGGAGCATCTCCCCAGCCAAGTCCTGCCTCCTCCCTTCTCTCTTTTGAGAAAGACAAACTTAATATCTTGCTGCTTCTCCCATCATGCATTGCAGCCCAGCCAGTAAATTCTGAGGCATCTCTCATCCTCCTTAGCCTTCAGAGGCTGGGTCTTGGAACAGGGCTGCCCATAAAGGCAGTTCTTTTTACAGGGAATTTTAGAGGGAAAGTCTAGTGCAACATGTGCTGACCATGTGGCCAGATCTGACACAGCATGTTAGAAATATCCTTCTGAAAGAAGGTGTCTATTAATCTTTTGAACTAGCAAAAGCATACACAGTATGCAGTCCTGTAGCAGTTTAATAGAACTGTTATGTCTAGTCTGAAGCATTTCGTAAATCAGAATTAATATGGGTTGAAACTTAATGTAGGTTTGAATATTCAGTCTTTTGACATCCAGTTCCCATTTTTCTCGAGGCTGAATCTTTCTCTACCACCAGGCTATGTTGTCTCAGGCTGTGTTCACACAAGAGCTCCTAAACTAGGAGGGATGATCCCACTTGCATGGGATACTTTGCGCTTCCTAGGAGCACCCAGGGCAATGAGGACCCTGGCTACCACCTGCCCTAATGCAGGGGTGACAAACTTTTTGGCCTGAGCGCCGCCGTTGCGTTTCCAAAATTACATGGAAGGCTGGTTAGGGGAGGCTGGGCCTCTCCAAACAGCCAGGCATGGCACGGCCCCTGCTCCCTATCCGATCCCCACTCCTGCTTCTCACCCCCGATTGCCCCCCTGGAACTCCTGCCCCATTCAGCTCCCCATCTCTCTGTCCCCTGACCGCTCCTGGACCTCCCACCCCTATCTGCCCCCTGCCGCCCCATCCAACTCCTCTCCTTCCTGATGGCCCCAGGATCCCTGCCCCATCCAAACACCCCTTCTCCCTGTCCCCTGACCACCCCTGCCCCTGACTGCCCCCTGCTGCCCCATCCAACCCCTCCTCTCATTCCTGACTGCCCCCCAGGGATCCCTTCCTCCCTTCAACCCCTCTGTTCCCTGCCCTCTGACCCCCCATCACCTCCTATCCACACCCATGCCCCCTGACCACCCCCCGAACTCACCTGCCCTCTATCCAACCTCCGCCCCGCTCCTTGCCCCCTTACCACGTTGCCTTGAGCACGGGTGGCTGGCGACGCAGCTGCACCAGGACAGGAAGCCATGTGCCGTGCAGCACAGAGCACCAGTTCAGGCCATGGCTCTGCAGCTGTGCTGCCCCAGAACATTGTGCTGGTGGCAGGTCTCGCTGCGGGGGAGGGGGAGCAACAGGGGAGGGGCCAGGCAAGCTTTCCTGGCAGGGAGCTCAGGGGCCGGGCAGGAGGGTCCAATGGGCCACACTTTGCCCACCCCTGCCTTAATGTGATGAAGCCTTGTTTGTGCCTGCCATGGGTCAGCTCCCCAACTCCACCGGCAGTGGGCAACCTCTAGCATTCCCCTCCCAGCCTATGCAGGCTCTGTTGTCCCTCTGCAGGTTAGTGATAGAAATGTGCCAATGCCTGAGCTCTTCGAGCATCTCCCTGGAGTGTCCAGCCCGTTTCCTGAGACAGAGCGTGCTGCCAGCTTGTCGTTTTGGAAAAGGATATCCTATTATGTCTCCCTTTGCAGCCTCATATATGTCAAAACAGTCCTTTGACCTTTATTCATAAACCGGACACTGTGCTGTGTGTTCCTTCCTGTAGATTTAGCCCTGGTCTACACTAAAAGGGTAGGTCGACTCAGTTACATTGCTCAGTGGTGTGAAAAATCCACATCCCTGAGCAGTGTAGTTAAGCAGACCAAACCCCTGGTGTTGGCAGTGCAGTGCTAGGTCAATGGAAGGATTTTTTTCTGTTGACCTAGCTACTGCCTCTCGGGGAGGTGGATTATCTAGAGTGACAGAAGAACCCCTCCTGTCAGCGTAAGTTGTCTATGCTGAAGTGCTACAATGGTGCAGCTGCATCACTGCAGCTGTGCCACTATGGTGTGCCTCTGGGTGACCTGCCTATAACTTCAAAGCTTTAAGAACATAATTTCCAGTCTAGATATGTAACTTCTTCAGTATTATCCGTTATGTACATTTCACAATGATTACAATGACCAGTGGGCTACTGGCTCTTGGGAGACACCTTGCGGGACACTCTTTGATGTATTAAAGCATATATTTGACTCAAAGGATTCTTGTAAAACTCTGTCCCCCTGTTCCTTCTGCCAGTTGGCACAAAGAGATTTCTTGGGTCTTGGAGACCATCGTGGAAAGCATAGGTGTCACATAAAGTGGAAGAGCTGATTTCATCAGTGCTTCTCTTTGTTTACTAAGTAAGTCCTGAACCAAAGCTCTAACGTAATGGTAGGGGTCATGTGCAGTGGAAGGTACATTGTGACTGTTTGGTTAGGAACCCAGGGTATGTTTTACAACAGCATTAACCTGCAGTGTTATAGCCAGACTTAGTCTTGAGTAATTACATTCTGCCTGTCTAAAATTCTCCTGGTAACAATAGACTTCTCTATGTGACCCAAACTGTTTTGCATTGTTGCTGTGTTTCCTCCCAGACGTACCTGCATTTCATGGTAAGTGGAGCATATGTATAGGTTATGAGTCACGTGGATGAAAGGTAAATACAGGTTTTCACTTTTGTGTGTGTGATTGAGTGTGCTAGGTATGTTACAGACAAATCAGAAACGAGGCTTCTGTTCCGAAGAGTCTACAACCTAAATTGCTTAATATGGAGACGTAGACTTGGGGATGGAATGCAACTAAAAGCAAGTGGCTGAGCAGGGAAACCTAGAGCATGTCATGTTAATTCCATGTTTACTAACATGAATACTTTTAGGAGGGGAGTAGTAAGATTTATATGCCTCCTAAAAGATGTGTGCTTTGAGGAAAAATTTGATGGAGGAGAGGGTGGAAGCATGATAGATTGGGTTAACAAAAGACTTCAGGCAGAAAGGGGCTATTTGAAAGACAGTGTGGAGGTGAGGAGAAGTAAGTGAACAGAAGAAAGTGAAAGGAGAAGAGAACAGAGATAGGAGCTAAATTGTATATGGCATTGAAACAAATTGACTTTTTGCTAAGGTAGTTAAATCTAATTCAGAAGAGATGGGGAAACCAGTAAGGGATTTGAGGAGGGGCAGACTGTGTTGGAGCAGTGGATAACTTTGCAGTAGCGTTTGGGTTGTTTGAAAGGGAGCAAGGTAAATGTCAGCAAAGTGAGAGAGGAGCAGGTTGCAGTTGTTAAGGAGAGAAGTGAACACAGCTTTGACAATGTTTTTTGAAGCTGTACTGTAGGGGAATGAATTGATTGATTGTAGCACTACACCTGTTGCATTGCTTTTCAGACTTTTTGATTTTGTTTCTATCATTAGCCTCTTCCTATGTTAGTTTAATTGTCAGAACCCAGGAGTTTTGTTTGTTCAGTATCCAAAATCCATAATCATTTAACTGTACCCACAGCAGAACCTTGGTTCATTTACAAAAAAAAAAAAGGCATCCTTGTGGCACTTTAGAGACTAATACAGACTAACAAGGCTACCACTCTGAAACTTGGTTAATTTGTTACTCATCTCTTGTCTAGATTATTGTAATGGATTTCTGCCACAATTCTCAGATTACTGACAGGTAGGCTGACCAGATAGCAAGTGTCAAAAATTGAGACATGGGGGTGGGGAGAGGGGTAATAGGTGCCTATGTGAGAAAATGACCCCAAAATCAGGACTGTCCTTTATAAAATTGGAACAGGTGATTGGGTGCTCCTGCTTCTTGGGTGCTGCAAAACCTGTAGGGACCCCCATCTGCGTAAAAAGGAGTCTCAGAACTGAATAGTTTGACTGTGTTTTGAGGGGATGGGGCTCCTGGATCCCACTCCCCTATGTCCTCACTATTCCCTAATCTTGGGAGGGGTTGAGCATAGCAATACCAACCGTTTGGTGGCTCGCCTTGGGGCTTGCTGAACCTGTCCTGCCCAGATGGTAAACCAGAGTCTGTCTCCTTGTAGGATCAGTTTGACCCTCTTGAGGGCAGTTTCCTTGAAGCCTTCCAGGAGTCCTCTCTTGGGAGCTGTAGAGGTGCTGTCACCTTTCTGTCAGAGCAGCAGTTGACTGGACCTTCTGCTTTCTAAACCCTGATTCCACTCCTGACATGACTGCTGGGGCTGGAGAGGTAGGCAGCCTTGTCCACAGCAGCTCTTTAACCCCTTTGTCACCCATGCAGGGTTTATAACCCGTACCACAGCTTCTGGCTAGACTTTCACTTAAAATCTATTCAGGAATCTGTCATATGCGTAGTATATTGTGACCTCTTCCATTTGAGCAATTACTCCACAGCTCTCTCTCAAACCAGCTGAAAAGGACTCGATCAAGTGAAGCACAACACTTGAAGACAAAAACCTAGTGTTTTTTTTTAAAGAACAATGTAATAAAAATATTTATTATGGAGTGTTTTTGTACTTATAAAAATAATTTTAAGAGGTAATTGCTCCTGTGCAATGGTGGAGACCCAAATGCTTTCCAGGAGAGTACTCAGGCATGCACGCTCACTAGCACACTCCCACTGTGTCGGTACCTCAGGCACTCAGCCAACTGCCTGCCAAGAGCAGAAGAGATGCAAAATCCCCTTGGGGAAGAGAACAGCTGTGCCTGTACCAGAATTTCTACCTTCTCCTCCCATTTGAACAAAGGATGAGGGTGAATTGCTGCCAGGACCACTGGGAGAAAGAAAAGAACCCTCCCCAGGGGAGGAAGAGAATGAAAAGTTACTGTGGAGGGAAGCACTAGAGGGAGTGTTTCAGTGGGGAGTTGTGGATGAGGAGTAGCTTACTCCTGTCTTTTGCCTCCGTCCTCCCACCCCCCAAATTGCAGTGGGCAATTGGTGGTTCTTGATGGGGTGTCCGTGGGGATCAAATGTGGGTTGGGGGTGGGGTGTGAGACTTGCTGTAAGGATGGGGATTTGCATAGGGAGGATTAGTGGGGAGGAGTAGATTTCCAGCCAGATGATTGGATCAGAATCTGGAAGGTATCAAAGGGAGGGTTATTGTGTGATCAGGGGAAATTTGGCTGTTGGAAGGTAGGTGAGGCGTTGGTCAGGGTATAGGAGAGGATGAGTGAATTGGGTATAACTGAGAGGAGTTCAGAGTAAGGTCCCCAGATTACATTCTTTCCCTCTCCTTGCACATGCCTCTATGGATATATACAATGAATAACTTGTATCTTGGAGTGGGGCAGGATTGGAGGAGGATATGACAGCTGGTTGGAAGGAACTAAGAGATTTCTCATTAGGGGTTTGGAAGTGTAGCATGGTTGTAAATTGCAAGCATCACAAGAATAAGAATTCATATTTGAATGCCATTATTAATTAGATTAGGTAATATGTTCTATAATAAAGTATGGGATAATGGTAAGACCTGGCAACTGAGAATTGGGAGACCCAGGATCTATTTCCAGTTGCAGACTGTGTGACTGGGCAAGTCATTTACGACCTGATCTGCAGAAGCACAGCTCTAAATGAGGTCAGTGAGAGATGCAGTAGTCAATACCCCTGAAAATCAGATTCAGCAAGATGCCAAGCACCTACAACTCGCAGTAAAATTGCAGGATTGAACATAACAATGGCCATACTGGGTCAGACCAATGGTTCATCTCGTCCAGTATCCTCTCTACCGACAGCAGCCAATGCCAGAGAGAATGAACAGAACAGGCAGTCATGTGGTGGTGTGGGGAAAGTGAATAAGGAAAAGTTATTTACTTGTTCCCATAATAGAAGAAGAACTAGGGGCCACCCAATGAAATTAATGGGCAGCAGGTTTAAAACAAATAAAAGGAAGTTCTTCACACAGTACACAGTCAACTTGTGGAACTCCTTGCCTAAGGAGGCAGTGAAAGCTAGGACTATAACAGGGTTTAAAAGAGAACTGGCTAAATTCATGGAGGCTCAGTCCATTAATGGCTATTAGCCAGGCTGGGTAAGGAATGGTGTCCCTAGCCTCTGTTTGTCAGAGGGAGGTGATGAATGGGAGGAAAGAGATCACTTGATCATTACCCGTTAGGTTCACTCACTCCGGGGCACCTGGCATTGGCCACTGTCGGTAAACAATGTTGGGCTAGATGGACCGTTGGTCTGACCCAGTAGGGCCTTTCTTATGTTCTTATGGAGTGATCCATCCCCCGTCATCTACTCTTGTTTCTGGCAGTCATAGGCTAGGGATGCTCAGACCATGGGGCTGTATCTCTAACCATCTTGGTAAATAGCCATTGATGGACCTATCCTCCATGAACTTACCTAATTCTTTTTTTCAGCCCAGTTATAGTTTTGGCCTTCACAACATCCCCTGGCAACATTTTCCACAAGTTGTGCATTTCATGAAGTACATCCTTAGATTTGCTTTAAACCTGCTTCCTATTAATTTTACGGGGTGACCTGATTCTTGTTATGTGAAAGAGAAAATAACACTCTTACTCACTTTCTCCTCACTAGTCACAATTTTATAGACCTCTATCATATCGCTTCTTAGTGATCTCTCTTCCAAGCTGAAAAGTTCCAGTCTTTTAATCTCTCCTCATGCCGAAGGTATTCCATATATGTAATAGTTTTTGTTGCCCTTCAGTTTTCCAATTTTAATAAATCTTTTCTGAGATGGGGTAATGAGAACTGCATGCAGTATGCAGTGTATGGGTATATCCTGGATTTATATAGTGGCATGATATTGACTGTCCTTTTATCTATCCCTTTCCTAATGGTTCTTAACATTGTTAACTTTTTCCACTGAGTGTTAAGCAGGTATTTTCAGAGAACTATGCACTTCTGTTGGTCCAGTGGGAGATATTACCTCACCCACCTTGCCTCTCTAATATCCTGGGATCAACATGGTTACAACAGCATTGCAAACTAGGAGTGTCAGCATTTATAATTCACCATCTATAGTGCAGGTAATTTTTCTAGGGTAGACAAGGCCCAAAAAGCTGATGCTGAGATCCTTAATTGTCACAGGTGGTCCCACTGCCATGAATACAGAAGCTTTTTAGGATGTGGTTCCCAGTCCTGGTTAGCACTTACTGTAAAGAGGCCACAGGTTTCTCTTTGTCTCTAAATGCAGAATTCCAAAATCCTTTCTTGCCTTCTAAAATCTCAAAATATCTTTTGCTAATTTAAGCCTCGTGCAGTGAAGGTCTTCTCCCTTAAAGATCTGTACAGTTGGCTCACTTAACTCTTTTTAAAATCCAAATTGCATTGAAATCCCTTTTCTCTTTTGATGACTTAGTCACGTAATTTTGTATGGCTCTCTTTACTGTTGCTTCTCTTGCTGAAACGTGGGCTATTTCTTCTGATTTGTCCAAAAAAAAAAAAAAAGCCTCTTGCAGCATCTAGGCGCTTGTGCATCCATTTAGAATTTCAGCTAAAAATAACAAGGTCATTTCAAAGACAATTGCCCAAACACCAAACAAAACTCACTCAGGCTACACCTCCCTCAGGCAAAGACTTGATGGGATAAGCTCTGCAACATGCCCTTTGCTCAACCAGCTTGGCTTTCTAAGGAGAAGGGAGAGCTAATTCCAAAGCTGAAGCCCCACTCACAGTTGCATTCTGGGAATGGGTAGTTTGAACACAGGAGCTTACATCACAACTATCAAAATGGTGCTTGGGGAAAAAGACTGTCTAATGCTCTGCTCCAACACCCTTTCAAGTCAATGGGAGTCTTTCCATTGACTTCAGTGGGCATAAAGACCCTCAATCATGGGGCTTTTTTAGGTCAAAGTTAACACCATGAATTTTACTCAGTAACAGACTGGTAACCATTGCAGTCTGTGGAGCACAGATTGTCACATGCCCTACCACAGGGGTGGGCAAACCTTTTGGCCTGAGGGCCACATCGGGGTTCAAAATTGTATGGAGGGCTGGGTAGGGAAGGTTGTGCCTCCCCAAACAGCCTGGCCCTGCCCCATCTGACCCCCTCCCACTTACTGCCCCCCTCAGAACCCCTGACCCATCCAACCCCTCTGTTCCTTGTCCCCTGACTACCCCCTCCTGAGACCTGCTATCCCTAACCACCACGCTAAAGACCCCACCAGGACCCCACCCCCTAGTCCCCTGACTGCCCTGACCCTCAGCCACACCCCCGCCCCCTGGGACTCCCACACCCTATCCACCCACTGCAGTACCCCAAACGCCCCCTGAGACCCTCTGCCCCTTATCCAACCCCCTGGTCCGGCCCTGCCGGAGCATGCAGCCCCATCCCCCAGAGCTGAGGCAGCAGGGGGTGGGGGGAAAGCGGAGGAGCAGCTTGCGGCCTCAACTGGGAGCTGAGGGGCCAGACAGGATGGGCCGCGGGCCGTAGTGTGCCCACCCCTGCTCTACCATATGCACGGCCAGGTAGCTGGGAAGTTGTATTTGGAGTTTCTAGTCTTCAAAGATAGCCTTATTTTGCACACACTGCTGTATTTCCATTTGGCAATGGGAAGACCCTTCTATAGTGCATCCTGAATGGGATAAGTTGCTGGAGCAACCTATGAATTGTAGAGCACTGAGAATCCAAAAAGTGTCCCCAGACTGCAAATGTCATTAACAAAGAAGTGTCACATCTCCTAACTAGAGGAAGTAGATAACACTTTCTCCATATCCTCTTGGTGGTTTTCCTGCACCCACCAGTGGCACTTCTGTCATATCTAGAGTGATCTTAAGTTGCTGACATCCAGACCTGTTTTGGGAAGGCATTGGGAAAATAAATACACTTAACCAATAGCATCTAACGCAAGCTAGACTTAGAGCTTATGTTATCCCCATACTGCTGGCACCGCTGCCCCAAACCACCTCATTCTGTCCCAGCAGCCTCAAGCACATACTGAACAGGAAAGGTGAGAACAGAACCTTTCAATACAAGGGCCTTTTGTATTAATTTAGATGGAATAAATGGTGCAAAGGTGTTAACTCAGTCACTATACAGCATTAAACAGTGTTAAAGCGTGGGGCTTGGTATACAGAGACCTCAGCTTGCTTAGAACCATGGAAAACACACATTAAACATTCTTTTAACTTTTTGTTAAAGAAAAGAAGGAGAAAGCAGTAAAAACACTTGAATGTACAGTAGTGAGGTTTTCATATTAACAGCATCCCTTATTCTCTTTCCCTTTGGCTCAAGAGAGTTTTTTAGAAGTAAATCCCCATTGTTTGACAGTCTTAGATGGTATCAAAAATGGTAATAACTGTCCTTTTGGGGAAAATAGAAGCTTGTTGAGATGGGCAGCAGAATTTGTTGTGACTGCTGCTGTTAAAATCTGATACTGTTTAATCCCAGATGGTGTTCGGGATTCAGCTGGGCCGGTAGAGCTGGTGCTATCATCTGGGTTCCCCTCTCTGGCCTGATATGGTCAAGACGTCTCTCAGAATCAGGATGACAAAGGCCTGGGGTCCCAGGACATGATGAGGGTGACAACCATGATGGTGAAGCTTACTCCAGTAGCCTCCTTATGTTCTTCCTTTTTTCCTCTCAAAGACTTTCTTTAAGGACCTAAAAAGGGAGTGGTGGATGGAATAGCCCATCCACTCATAATTGGTGGACAAAACAAGGCCAAGTTCCCAACACACCAATTTTTATCCCTTAATTTCTGGACACTGTCTTGTTTACCAAGCATGATCTCACCATAGTCCTGGAGTTATATTTATTGTCCTTTTTGTTTGGACTAATTCAGTTTTTCTGTCTGGTAATTACTTGACCTACTTTTCATGGTTAATTCCCAAGCAGACAAAGTGATTAGCCCAATTGTCACAACAGCCCTCTAGGCAAGGAACAAATGACCAGCCCTATCTTTTGGCTTCTCTGAGTGGGAGGAACAGGGGAACTCTTGCTACTCTGTTCACCTCTATTAGTGGTTAATTATCTGTTTGATTTTTCTTTTATTACAAAGCACACTGATACTAGACAGGTGTTAATGCATTGCCTATTACATTATAATTCATTAATGTATTATTAACAAGAATGTTGTATTGTTTCTCTTTGCAGGTAACTGTTCTGGTCCTTTTTGCCCTTGCGTTCCTAACATGTGTTGTATTTCTAGTAGTCTACAAGGTTTACAAGTATGATCATACCTGTCCAGAAGGATTCGTTTTCAAGGTAAAGTACACAAATTCTAGAAAAACAAAAGAACATGCAAAACTGTCTCTGCTACTTTTTCCTTATCCTTGAGAAAGTTATGTTTATTTGAATAATTTTAATTTTTTTATAGAAGGCGGCTTTCTTTCTTTCTTTCTTTCTTTCTGCATATTCACCACCTCCCTTATCAACTATCTCATAATTTTCATAATGTTCTTGATTACTTTTGCTGCTGCTCCAGAGATCAAAAGAACATCATTCTTAACTCTGTGCCCTTAAAATCAGGTAATCTTCACTTGCAGCTTTTTGAAAGATGTTCTTAGTTATTAGGTAAGATGGATGTCACGCGTTCCCCAAATTTATAGGCCATAGGAGGGAACAAAGATATAAATCTACAATGTGGAGTGAAGCATCTGGACTCAGCTCCTACTTTGGATTACGACAGATGTATGAAAGCTGCCATAGTGTGAGTGAGAGTGTGTGTAAAAAGAAGCTCTTATATGCTTATGGGGGGATTCTGCACCACTTCACGTGTGCAGAATCTATGTCCTCCTCAGATTTCTTTGCTTCACTGCAGAAAAATAATTTTTTGAGGGGGAAGCAAAGACCCAAGAGCAGTCATGTGACCCTCTCCAGCAGTATGTTTCGGGTGCCCAGGGCAACTGGCAGAGAGGTAAATCACTGTGGGGTAGGAGTCTGGATTGGGGAAGACCCAGCTGGTGGCTCCTATCCTCTGGTGAACTCAGCTGCTAGTCCTGGCTGGGCTGGGGAGGACAGGACTTCCACTTCCCCTGCACAGCATCCTGGGCCAGGTCAGACCCACCCCAGATTTCTTTCCCGGCTGCAGGAAGCTCTGAAAATCCTCCTCCACCCGTTTTCTTCACCTATCGCTCCTTAGCTGCATGGGGAGGGATCCATGTCCAGGCAGCTGCTTCCCCATTTGCCCAACCCCTGTGTATCCAGACCCCCTCCTACTCAAACCCTCCTGCCAAACCTCTTTCCCATCCCCTACCCCCATCAGCTCCATTTGCCCTGCACCACCACGACAAGCCACCCGGATCCCCACCCTGCTGAGCCCCAACCATCTTCACCTGGACCTCCCTGCAGACTCCGATTACCATTGCACCCAGAAACCCCCTCAACAAGCTCCCGCACCCAGATCCCTCACTGAGCCGCACGCACCCAGATTGTCCCCTCCAACACTCAGTCCACACCTGGATTCCCCGCCCCCACACACACACTAACCCCCTCCATACTTGGATTCTGTCTTGCTGAGCCTGCCTGCTCACACCTAGGGTGAAGGGGCAGGGCCTTGGTATGTGATCTCCCCCTGCACAGTGATCTCCCACCTCTGTTCAGCCAGTGGTCTGTGTTTCCTAATGCCATGTCAGAGTCTCCAGATTTATGTGATTAAAATTTGCAGAATTTTAAAATATTGGTGTGCAAAATTTTTAATTTTTTGGTGCAGAGTGCCCTCAGGAGTATCTTATACTACAATGAACACCTTAGGTATATGTTGCCTCCTATAGGAACAGGTGCAAAGATCTAATAAAGGAAATATTTAATTAGCAAAGATTTTTTTCCTATAATGTAATTACATACACAGTATTAAAGGTAGGGAAGTAGCATGAAGATAACAGAGAATGAATTGACTAGCAAGGAAGGGGAGAGAGATTGGAACTGGAATCAGTTCTCAAAAGAACTGGGTGATGAATTTTTCTCTCTCTCAACATACAGCTAAGCAGTGTGATTTCTTTCACTTCTAAATTCACCACCATCACTATCTGCAGGATGAGGCCTGCCTTCTTACTGCTTGTCATCTACTCCCATTCCTGGCTGGCTGCCTCATTGTATTGCTAACTTTTAACAACATCCTTTCATTTCTATTAAGTATTTTTTTCCATTAAATTCTTAAACACAAATTTATTTTAAATAAGGCACTTGACTGGGCCCGGCAGGGCCTGTAGCATGAGTGGTCAGAGCCCAGGGTTGTGGTCAGGAGTCACATCAAGGGTCACAGCCAAAATTGCAGTGAAGAAGCAGAAACAGGACATGGTAACAGGCACAAGGAGTGGGAACCAGGCAAGGAGGCAGGAGTTTGGTCTCATGGGTCTGTCCAGCAGCAGGCCTAGCAACTGACTGTTCAAACAGGGGCTGTGGCAGGGACAGGACGCTTTATGCGTAGATGTGTCCAATCAGCAGTTTGCTGCTGGTGAGCTGATCCTGCTGAGCCCACAAGTTCAGCCTCTGTTTGTGGGAGTGTTAGCTAGTTTCCTGATGGCACAGATAATAAGGCTTCCACTTAGTAACCCTGCCTGAGTTCAGGGCCTCAGGAGATGAGACTTCAGTTTCTATTTCTGCCTTGGAGACTTCTTGTGTGACCTTAGGCAAGTCACTTGTGCGCTCTGTGCCTCATCTTTAAAATGGGGGACAATAATATCTTTTCTCCTAACCTGTGTCTGCCTTGTCTATTGAGATATTCCCTCCTTAGAGAGCTTTCAATATGTTTGTAAAGTGCCTAGAATGATTCTCTTATTTGGGCCTGTTAAGTGCTACTTTAATAAAGGCTATTTCTTCCAGGAAGACTTGTATCATATTCTCCTCAGCAGTAAACGCTCTACATCCTCCCTTACTTGAAGTGCTGTCCCATGTCCTCTCTCATCTTTGCTTGCCATTTCTACCTTGACTGGTCAGTGAAGACTTCTTACCACTAATTCAGCATTTCTGAGGCTATTATTTGACTGGATTCCTTCTTTTGTCCTTGTCCTTCTAGCAAAGGACAAGTGGGCTCTCCCATGGGTCTCAAAGCTTTCTGGCTGTTTAATACGCTGGTACATATAGCTCTTGCAAAGACCCTTATTGGTATTTGTTACCATCCCAGTGGTGACGGTCTTGTGGAGACTATTTCCAAAAGGCAGTTTAGATCTGGAATCATGAACTCACTTGTTTTTCTTTTTTGTCAAATAAGTCCCATGTGACTCTCTAGCTGCCTCGAGAGATGGCTCACATGGCATGTTATGCATTGGAATTACTTGCAGCAAGGCTTTAGTAGGTATGCCCTAGGGAATATCTTTACACCTATTTCACAACCATGTCACCATAAAATGCGTGTGTCTTGACTCCTGTTTAGAGGGCCAGAGGGTGGTGGATTGTGAGACAGCCCTGTACCTCAACGACCAAGAATTGAGACACAGGAAATAACTGAGGTCTCTTAGCTTGAGGCTTTTAGGAGTCAGTGATCCTCTCCCAGAGAGCGTGAGGACCAAACTTGTTGCTTCTGAAATAAACATCATAGTGCAGTCTGTGCCAGTGCCTCGATAGCATAATCTTGTGTTGGCTCCTAATTTGGCCTTGTGGGATAGCTTTATAGCCTCTAAGCCTTTCCACAAGGAAGTCTCCTTCCATCAGGCAGTAGACATAAAGCCATGGCTTCTTTAGATGCTGAGTGAAATCTGACATTATGAGCCTAACCCAGATATCTGCCATGAGGTAGACTGCACCTTTGAAGCACTCAACCGGCTACATACAGGTCAGACTTACAGGAGTCTCAGCTGGAGACATGGGTCATTCCATTCTCATCTAAACAGCCTGGGTCAGTTTTTCCAGGATCTAGAGTTACCTTAACATAGTCACAAAGCAGGTTTCAGTCCCAGATGCTAGAATGCTTGTGTTCTGTTGAACCCAGAGACAATGGGTCAGAACAATTTCAATACATCAATTAAAGGCCAGCACAGCCTTGCACATTACACCTGAAGCTACTGACACAACAAAGTTAATGGAGCTGAATAGAATGTCTCTCCTTTTAAAAGAAGCATTGAGGCTAATAATGCAGCCCACCTCAAGAGCCATCTTTATGCAGTCAAATTCAAGCAGAGCTGGAAACCGCAGTTGCCACAGGCATGAAGGGCTCTGTTTTATGACTAGCTACTGCAGGAGGCTATGAAAAACACTGATGTCCCAGACCTGAGGCATACACAATATCTCCATCACCCCTGTATATTACTATTTCCTAATCTGGGAATTAGGAAAAAGGATACAGGATGATGTCCTGAACTAAGACAAAGGCTGCAGGACAGGTAGAGATCTGGAATCAGCCTCACAGAACATTTACACCAGGGAATTCATTTGGTGGCTACCATCAGTCATCGGTGGGGAACATTCAAGAACTCTGGGCTGAGCCATGCAATAGGTACGCCTACTAGTTCCTCAGAAGGATGTTGGCCCTGCATTGCAAGTAGGAATACAGTCAAGATGTATCTTAAACTGTTCTGCCAGGTGCTGTGCACATTGTGATTGTTTTTTTTAAAAAAAAAAACCCACCCCCACCCTTAAGAGGGGATATTATACCATTTGGGAAGCTGTTGTTTGGGTGTGACAAAATAAAGTGCCCATATGATCAATTAAAGATCCCATGGTACCTTTGTACTGCAAGTAAATTTGGCTTGGTTCCAATGCTAGTAATTTTGTTCTGTTTGCCCCCTGCAATTTTGATTAGGTAAATGGAGTGTGCTCCCCTACCCCATATGTTAACACAGTCCACAGTCACTATAAGAGCATAAAGGTGTAGTATGAGTGTTTCACCATGAGACTTTCATCTTTAAGGCTCCCCAAGCACTCTATAAACATTACACATTCACTGGGATGTGTCAGTTTTAAATGTAAGTGCAGGAAAGTTAGAGAATGGTACTGCTGAGGTTCTGCTAGAATACATACAGAATGTGCTATATCCATGTAGTAATTCTGATATGCAAACAGATAAGTTGGACACCTGACATGGAATATTTTAATTCAGTTTATCAAAGTTACAAGCAACCGAAAATAAGGGCCTATAATGAGAAGAGTCAGGCAACCTGAATCATAGGCATTGCTTCCAGTTTGTGCCTATAATGAAAGCACAGTTGCCATAACTGCCAATTATCGAAGCATTTTAATCATTTTTCTGTTTTAGTGCTAATGTAAACTATTCTAGTTTTTCACATTAAGAATGGATATTTCCAGATGACTATGCAGTTGCTGTAGCTGAGCAAAAACAACTAAATGGTCACTCTCCCAGAGTTGCCCTGGCCATTCCTCACCAAGGCTCCCATCCCACAACTGTCTCTGGGTGCTTCGACCACTGTGCCCACACAGAGCCCCATTGACTTCACTGGGGCACTGCAAGAGCCTAGACCTCTGCTCAGATGGGGTGAAATTCTGGCCCCTTTGGAGTCTCAGGCAATGCTGCTACTGATTTTAATGAAGCAAGAACTTAATCCATGGAGCTAGTTGTAGTATCCAGGCAAGTGATAAGACAAAGACAGAAATCTAGGTAGATTGAATCTTATTGGGTAATGCCCCTGTCCCTTGTTCTATGTTGTCATTAATCTGACATACAGCCAGTTTTTGTAAGAACCACTGAATGGATGAATGGGTTAGAACTGCTGTGTCATCTATCAGAGGGGTAGCCATGTTAGTCTGGAATTGCAGAAGTGACAAAGAGTCCTGTGGCACCTTAAAGACTAACTGAAATTTTTTCAGAGCATGAGCTTTCGTGGGCTAATACCCACTTCGTCGGATGCAAGCAGTGGAAGTATCCAGGGGCAGGTATAAATAGGTAGGCAAGAACCAGGTGGGAGATAACAAGGTTAGTCCAATCAGGCTGAACCAGCTTGTTATCTCTAATCAGGGAGGGTGAGGTGTTCCTCTAGCAGCTGAACTGGAGGTGTGAATAGCGAGAGAAGAGAAGCTGCTTTTGTAGTTAGCTAGCCATTCAAAATCTCTATTCAGTCCCAGTCAGTCAGTTGATTGTGTCAAATTTGCAAATGAATTGCAGCTCTGCAGTCTCTCTTTGCAGTCTGGACTTGAAGTTTTTTTGCTGCAAAATGCTGACCTTTAAATCTTCTATGGTGTGTCCGGTGAGGTTGAAGTGCTCTCCTACAGGTTTTTGAATATTGCCATTCCTGATATCTGATTTGTGTCCATTTATCCTTTTTCGTAGGGACTGTCCAGTTTGGCCGATGTACATAGCAGAGGAACATTGCTGGCACATAATGGCGTATATTACATTGGTAGATGTGCAAGTGAATGAACCAGTGATGGTGTGGCTGATCTGGTTTGGTCCTGTGATGGTGTTGCTGGTGTAGATGTGTGGGCAGAGTTGGCATCGAGGTTTATTGCATGGATTGGTTCCTGAGTTAGGGTTATTATGGCGCGGTGTGCTGTTGCTGGTGAGAATATGCTTGAGGTTGGCAGGTTGTCTGTAGGCCAGGACTGGCCTGCCTCCCAAGGCCTGTGAAAGTGAGGGATTGTTGTCCAGGATGGGTTGTAGATCACTGATGATGCGTTGGAGAGGCTTTAACTGAGGACTGTAGGTGATGGCCAGTGGTATTCTGTTGTTTTCCTTCTTGGGCTTGTCTTGCAGCAGCAGGCTTCTGGGTACACGTCTGGCTCTGTTGATCTGTGTCCTTATTTCCTTGTGCGGGTATTGTAGTTTTGAGGAAGCTTGGTGGAGATCTTGTAGGCGTTGGTCTCTGTCTGAGGGGTTGGAGCAAATACGATTGTACCTCAGTGCTTGGCTGTAGACAATGGATCGTGTGGTGTGCCCGGGGTGGAAGCTGGTGGCATGAAGGTAGGCATAGCTGTCAGTAGGTTTTCGGTATAGGGTGGTGTTGATGTGGCCGTCATTAATTTGCACCGTGGTGTCCAGGAAGTGGACCTCCTGTGTAGACTGGTCCAGGCTGAGGCGGATGGTGGGGTGGAAGCTGTTGAAATCATGGTGGAATTCTTCCAGAGTTTCATCTATGTGTCATCTATGTGCTCTTACAAGTTATTACGGATTTCAAAAAAGATGTTTTCTCAAATGCCCTTTGGCAGCAATGCCTCCTGCACTGGACAGGCCTACCACAATATTTTATTCTTTAGACCCTTTCTGATAGATCTAACATATACAACCTCAGTTTTGGTTTGCCTTTACCTTTTCCTTAAATTTTGTGGGGGAAGAGGGGGGGCGGGGACAGAAAGAGGTTACTGTTTATCTAATGTACACTCTACCTCAACATTTTAGACACAAAAATCATTCTAACGTAACACCTTTCATTGCATCTCCCAGGATATCTTGTTTTATTTTTCCTTTAAACATTAAGCTGTTTGGGGAATCCAAGTTATTGGTACTTAGTTAAAAGTCACTTTCTTTTATACTATTGTGAGGACTCTGACAAACAGAAAAGTAATTTTGACATGCCCTCTGTTGTGCCTGAGAAGTGCTGCTACTAAACTTTTATTGCCGTTGTGGAGTTCTGTGAGAATGCTATTAAAATGTATTGTGTATTTGAATATTATTTATATAAAATTCCATTTCTCTAAGGAGACTTGGCACACCATTTCTTTTAAATGTGTTTCTAGATGGAGTAGACACAATTAGACTTATTCATTCCTCAGACTGATCTGAGTAGTGCAAGTACCAATACCTTGGGAAAAGAGTTTAATTCTTTGTCATCTTTTCCTTTATTATCTTAACTTGAACTAGCCTCCTAAGCGGAGTTGAAATTGCCTTAGCTAGTGCTAGTATTCCCTACTACAACATCAGTGGAATAATAACTTAGAGCCAGCTGACAGATAATGAAAGCATGTACATGCATGCATATGGCCCCACCAAACAAAATTTTCAAAAATGGGTGGCTACATTTAGACTCTGAAATCCATATTTAGATGCCCAGACATGGATTTAAGAGCTTAACTTCAACCATGTTTTTTTGAAAATCTTGGTTTCTTTTTGTGTAAACATATGTAGGCATATATTTTGCTGTGGTATTAGTTTACTACATGGCATAGTGTGTTCATAGCTTGGCAACAGCACATTTGTTAACTTTTATTCAACACAGACTGAAACCAGGCTATTAAAGTGACTACAGCCATATCTAACTATGGAATTGTAGCTTTAACTGCTTGAATTAGCTATCTGTTGTACTGAGCAGCACAGAAGTTTAAAACCTTTTAAAAAACTTTGTTACTCAAACTAAATTTGACTGCTTGATGTTGTCTGTGTTTTAGAGTGTTTGTTTAATAACTGTAGTGAAATATAGTGGAATACAATTGCATGACTATTGTCCCCTTAGGACTCATGAAAATAAGATGTGATCGAGGAGGCTATCATAGTGAGGAACATATTCCAAAATAAATTTGGATAATTGAGACCTGAATATAATTGTATCATCACAACAATTCAACAATATTGGTGTGTTGCTTCTAAACTCACACTAGTAAATCATGCAGACTATAAAGATAAGTTACTTGTACCTTGTCTTTGGAACAGGCTCTAATGTAAATGGTCGATTTTCTTCCAGAATAATCAATGCATTCCAGCTGGATTAGAGAACTACTACTCTGAACAAGATGCCAGTGCTCGAGGGAAATTTTACACTGTCATAAACCACTACAATCTGGCCAAACAAACCATCACACGCTCAGTGTCTCCATGGATGACAGTACTGTCAGAAGAGAAACTGTCTGAACAGGAGACCGAAGCTGCTGAGAAATCAGTTTAGTGCAATGAGCTAATTATTAATATGTCATTTGAAGGTAACTAAGGGACTTTAAGGAACTTTTCATTAAATATAATTATGGATAACTTAGAGGTTACTCATGTTTATGGTGCAATTGCTTCTGTTTGCTGATACTGCTTTGCAAAAAATAAAACTTGCTACAAAACATTCATGGGCATAAAATAAGGTGCATATCAGCATCGCTTTAGAGCTCCGACACCATTTTCAATGTTAAGAAATCAACTTTAGATATGTTCTTGCAACTTACTGGATGCTGACAATTTTTCACTGGATTTTTCAGTGGTTTGGACTTCACATAATGTGCTTTATTGTCTGAACTGATACTTTTGTATTTATTACATAGTCATTTTTGCAAACTGAAACACCATAGCCATAACTAGAGTGATCTCTTGTTTAGTGAAGAGCTGTATTTAAAACTTGTTTTCAGCTCAAGTAAGGCTGATATCAAGGACATACTGTAATGATTAGAATGGAGAAAGAAAAAAACTGTCAGGTAGCATATTTTTCTTCACTGTTGATTTGTAAGTGATAATGAAGTTCTCTGCAACAAGGCATGCTCAATGTTTTATTATTACTGTCACAAAATTTCACTACATTCCCACTATGGCTTTAGTATGTTAGTAAGGATGTGCACTGAAACACAAATGAGATAGGACACAGTGGAGAGACATTTTTAGCTATGGATTTGTTCAGGTTGTGTAAAAGCAATTTATGAACTGGAAGGTGTTCTGCTGAAAAAGAATATCCTTTGATCACACTGAAGGAAAGAGGCAGAAAGCTTGTCACTCAATATGTAGACTGCCCTCTGTAAATTGTCTGATATGGCAGAGGGAGTAACATTTTAAAAAAAACCTTTTATACAAGATTAACACTTTCCCCCTTTTTATATATTCTGAATAGCTTTGAGTTAATTATGCTGTTTGCAATTTGCTAATTTTTAAACTACAGGACATCACAAGTGAAACTAGTGTATTAGTTTACGCTACTTGTTGTTTTAAAGTGACATGTCAAAACTGAGTGAAGAAACATAACACTGATTATGTATGATTTTGGAGGAAAAAATATGTAGACAAGCCTAGTAGTGTGGGTGCATGTTCAAGTTTGTTTCATTGTACTGACAAATTTCTTATTTTGTATGAAACAATTTTTTTCATTTCATCTTAAATATTCATTACAAAAATAATTTTATTAATCTGCCAGTTAGACAAAATAAGTGTGAAGCTTTTAGGTATGAGATTCACTTTTCCTTACATATTACTTGAATGTGATATTTGTAGTGGACATGTCAAAAGTTTCATTGTTGTAGACACTACACAAAAATGAAGGGGAATCATTGGTTATTTGTCTAGTTCTGTAGTAGAACAACCTTGGTCAGCTCCACTTTTGGTTTTTGTTGAATCCATCATTAATGCATTTAGTATCAAGAACTTTACATACCAATAAAGTACAAAATGGCCACTGCTTCTCAATTCTATAGGTTTGATACCAAACATAACAATGAGTGTGCATTATATAGTTATGAACTATAAAAAGCTTCGTTATTATGCTGTGTGGAATGCATAAAAAGCAATAAATTATGTGCCAAAATTTTCTTTGCATTTTTGAAAAGTTCAAACTCATGTAAACACATTGAAACATACCATGTTTTGACTGCTAGTAGACATGTACTTTATTGAATGTAAATTAATTCACATGTAACTTTTGACATTTTCACTTCATGCAAAATAAAGAATAAGGATGATATTGCCTGTTGCATACAGTATGTTAGCATACATTTCCCAAAACACACAGTAAAATGAACTTTTAAATCAAATTCTTTACCAAAAACATGAATTCAAATGTTATAAGATTTGCTTCCCATTATTATCCTCCAGAGATGTGATTTAAATATATTCTCCCTTAAACTTAGAGCAGTAAACAACTTCACTATACAGTCGTCTGATGAACAGTATGACTAGTTACTATCCTCAAAAGAAAACATTCAAAAATTTCAGACAGCTGGAAACATAAAACACTCATTTAGTGACTGATTCTGCCCCCCTTGAAGTCAAAGGGAGTTTTCCCCACTGACTTTAAGAGGAGATGGTTCATACGCTCCTGGCTCCAACAGCTTCTGAGGTTTGCTTTTTTTGAACAGGTAGTTAACTTTAATACTTCAAAAAGTTCGGCTTCTGTGTGATCTATTCTTCGCCTTTGCTCCAACATCTCAATATATCAGTTGAATCACAATGTGTTTACTATAATTTAACATACATGACACTTCCCAAACTTCTTGAAATCTAGAATAAGTAAAGCTTTATAACAGTGTTTAAAAAAACCTATTATTTTCCAACAAATACAAATGACTGCTGCACAAACTAATTCCATAGGATTAGGAGAGGCTGTCACACATGTGCAAGGTTATTACAATTTGTAGTGACTGATGTGACTAAAAAGAAACCTGAGAAGATAGACAGAAAACTTCAATCCTGTTTGCATTGTAACAATTTTCTTCACTGTACACCCAGTCTACATTGTGAACTTACCACTGATTGGCTTGGTGGGACAACAATTTCCCAAATGTATAATTTACATTTTATTGAAAATTTCTTGCAACATACTAAACTTGAGCCTGCTTTTCACTTACTAGCTAGTTTTTAGTTTTAAAATACTATTTTTTTGTTTTATGAAGCTGCTGAATAGACGTAAATGGTGTTGATTTGTTCACTGCAAGAGTGGTACATAAATACACTTTTTTGGGGCTGGAATATATTTTCCAGTCACAACAGTATGACATTTGCAGATAGCGTATCCTGCTTTAAGAGGAGGAATGTCTAAATCTTATACAAACATAGCACATAGGCTTTGTTTTGTTAACTGTCATACCAGTCCAGGAAAAGCAAGGAGAATGAACACATTACAAGGAAGAAAAGGATCCATACTCGAAATCCAGCATTTTTTTTAATTGCCTGTAGGAAGAGATGAACTCAGTGACTATATTTCCCTAAAAATACTAGATTTCCATAGTATGACTCAACCAACAGTCTATCTGGGCCAGTCTGGCACCTCTAAGCCAGCAGCAAAATTTGCCATTGACTTCACTTAGAGAAGAGTTAAGCCAGGGGTAGGCAAACCTTTTGGCCCAATGGCCACATTGGAGTTGCAAAATTATATGGAGGGCCGGGTAGGGAAGGCTGTGCCTCCCCAAACAGCCTCGCCCCCGCCCCATATCTGCCCCCTTCCACTTCCTGCCCCCTCCAATCCATCCAATCTCCCCTGCTCCTTGTCCGCTGTCTACCCCCTCCAGAGACCCCCCACCCCTAACCAACCTCCTGGAACCTCACCCCCATCAAAGCTCCTTGTCACCTGACTGGCCCCTCCAGAGATGTCCCCCATCCCTAAGCACCCCCCCCAGGACCTCCCCACCCCCGGACAGATCCCAGGGACTCCCTGCCCCTTATCCAACCCCCCAACCCCCTACCACGCCACTCAGAGCATGTCGGGCGACCTGGCCAGAGTCAGATGCTGCTTTGCTCTTCCGCAGGAGCACACAGCCCCGCCCCCCAGAGTGCTGCCCGTGTGGCAGCCTGGCTCCGAGGAAGTGGGAAATGCAGGAGAGGGGCTAGGGGAAGCCTCCCCAGCCGGGTGCTCAGGCGGGACAGACAGGACAGGCTTGCAGGCCAGATGTGGCCCGTGGGCCATAGTTTGCCCTTCCCTGAGTTAGGCCTATATTTCTCTAGATTCTCACCCCACTGACTCAGGCCACAAAATTTCAAAAGCAGAGTCAGCTGAAGGGAAAAAAGCAATCCCTCATCCCACCAATATAGTTGGGTTAATGATAGAATGATTATGCTATGCACAGTAATGAACAGTTCTAAAGAAAGTGTATAAGAATTGATAAAAAATGCATACATTATCTATTTAAATGCCAAAAGTTGACTTTCTAAGAACAAGAGAAACAGCTTCTCTAAACAGTCCTTCAGTGATTAAATAACTTAATAGCTGTTACTGAGGCTGACACACTATGTGGCATTAGGGAAGTTAGTTACACTTTGTGCCTCAGTTCCACCAGCTGTAGAATGAAAAATAATGATGCTTTGAGAGCCATGAATGAGATGCACTGTATTTGAGTGCTAAATATCATTAATAATAATGTATTTAGTCTACTGACAATGAGTCTAAAAAAATTCATCCTGCCATCATATGCTCTGCCTGCTATGCTATGTTACCTTTTGGATAACTGAATATGAGAAATAACAATCCTAAATCAAGTCTCTGAAAATAAAGTCCCAAACAGATTTTCCAAAGTAAGTGCCTAATGATAGGGTCCTAAATTCATGTTTAAGCATTTAGATGAGTGAACCTATAAACAAGACCTTATGCAGTATGGGGAAGGGCCTCTTCTGACCAAGACAGTGTATCAAGATTTCATTCCCGTCAATTTCAGTGGTGTCTTCTTCCACCAAACTCCTTAGGGACGCTGCATAGGTGACTAGATGCAGCCCAGGGTCATCCTCATCTTTAACAAGGAGGTGAAGACCAGCAAAGTTTACAGGTCCCAGTGGTTGTTCAGATCAACATTAGTGAAACATGAAGTTTCACAGGCTGCACTTCGGTGTAAGTGATCCTGGTAGCTTCCGCCCACACTACTATTGCTAATCACCTATGTCCCTAAGATAGCCTACAAATTGCAAATATGGCCATGGTATAGGGTATTGCTTAGGCAAAAATGCTTTGATAGCTAGCAGCAAGAAATGCATCAAAACACTACTTAGCAACATTACCTCTCTTATGTCTTCATTGCCTTCTTTGATATTCTCTGTTGCACCCACAACTAATTGATGAATATTGTCAATTTCAGTGTCCTGTTGAGCAAGAGTTCCATAAAGACAATGACAAATTCTGCAGAAAAATGTTAACTGTACAGATCTGGGTCAGAATAGATCATAACTATGAAATAAAGTAGTATGTGTCTTAATATCTTATGTGCATCTTTACTAATTTTCAAGGGACTGAGGGTTAATTAAATCTTAAATTTTCTGTCTATGTCACTAGGAGCCTGAAATCAATAGAAAAACTTCCATTGACTTTAGTAGCCTTGTGTCAGACCTACGTGTAGCCTATAATTCTGCAGTTGTCTTAGGACAAGATACCACTAACTGAGCATAAGTAACAAGCAGCATTAACAATACGCTGTTCTGGGGCAAATGGACTTTAATAGCTAATTCAAGAGTTTTTAATCATTTAATGTTACTAGGAAAATGTATCTACTAAGAATATTATGCAGGAAAAGCCATCCTGTTTTGGCTTTGTAACACGACTTTTAAGTTCCATTTTTCCTCAGTGTCTGTGTTTTCTTTTATTCACATCTCTGATAATGTAATGTAGAGAACAAGAGACAGAGCAGTTTCACAGCCAAGACACGTCTGCAGGAAAAGCTCATTTCTCTTGACATTTTGACGTTACAGCAGCAAACATTTTTTACCTGTTGCAAGACTTTTTCTGTGAATATCTCTTGAAGTCTGGAGATTTCAACCACTTTCCCTTCAATTTGTCTTGACAAAACAAAACAAAAACAACCCCCCAACCCCATGTCATTGTGTTAGTGCAAAGATTTTTCCATTGTAGATTCACTCTAGACACACATCCTCAAACTCACCAAATCACACTATTAATAAGGCAGTCATTTTGTCAGCAATTTGTTTAGTTAACAGTAATGTACAAATATTCCATGATTTATGGTGAGAGGGAGTGGAGTCTGTAGAGGTGCTGGAGTATACTGGAAGTTCTGTAGCAGCTTCACTTAAATTAACGAGGGGGAAGAGTGTTATCAAAAAGATATGGAAATGAATAATACAATTGGCCTTAAATTAGTTATTTTGACATTATATCAATTTTATTTTAAGCTGACCCCACGTTTACAATTTTTGATTGCTGAAGACATATTAAAAACACATATATGGTAGAAGTCAGAAAAGATGGAGGGGTTTGGTAGGTGGTCAGTTGAGTCTATTGCTCTGGAGAGGCATGGGAGATAATTGAACATTATAGGACAAACAATCTGAATGTTTCTATTAACTGTTCTGAAAACAGTTAATATTTAAATAGCTATATTTAAGTTTCACACCTTGCAGAGATTTTTTTTCAGGCTGCCTGCAGACTCAGGAAACAACATGGCACCAGTTTACATTCAGTTCACATTTTCAAGGTTTATACCCAACTTTATGGACTTCACCATTTTAAATGAAAGCTCACATTCTGGAGCAAGATATTAGCAAGGAGTGGATTCTGTAGCCCTGGAACACATGGGACCCTGGATATAAAACATGCAATCTCAGCAAATAAGATAAAGTTGTACCTCACTTCATCAAATAGGCTATTCATCTCACAAACAAGTCGCTGGTTTTCCTGTTCAAACTAAAGGAGGAAAACAAAACAACAAAAACCACCACATGAAGTCACAGCTCTGCTTGTAAAAAACATTCTAAACAAGAAAACAAGATCTCAATATTAATTATAATAAATTCACCAACAGTCAATGTTTAAGAGCTACAGAGATCTTTCTGTATTACTCACCCCAGCTTGGGAAGTAAAACACCAGCATGAACATGTTTGCTTTAACCAGCCACCTGAAAAGCCACTATTCTCCTCTCTTCCCCCCAATGATGAGCCAAAATGATTCTGTAGATTTGCTCAAGTACACAAAAGACACAATAAAAGCAACATTCCTCCAGATTTAATATATGTTTTGACTTGAGAAGCAGCCATAGTATATGACATTATTCTAACCTAGTGTAGCATAAAATTAAGAGCTTGAGTTTGCCAAAATATAAAACCTTCTGACATCTAGTACTGATACTTTAAAAAATAAAGCAAAGGCCAGTACAGCTGCGGTCTCTTTCTAACCTGTCACTTTCCATTTTAAATTGGGGTTACTCAATGAAATAGCTTTTAAATTTACTATAATTACATTTTCCAAGCAAATAACCAAAAAGAGATTTTATTAGGGAAATAAGCTCTTCTTTCAGAGATGGACTACATTAATTGCCAATTCATTTGGAGTTCCCTGTAGTACTTTTTGCATCATGCTCATCTAAAGACTAACAGAGATCTGAAGACGATTTGACAAGTCTGCACAGCCAAACTGGAACATATAAATAACAGGCTAATTGCAATCCTCACTTTAAAGAAACTGTTCCAAGAAGAACCAGTTTCTATGCCCTAATCACCACATTATGAAATTCTATGTAGATGGGGGATGGGATTTTTCCAAAGTGCCTGAGTGATTTAGGAGAACAAATCCCATTGAAAGTCACAAATTTCATTTGAAAACCCCACCCGGGGGTATTAAGAATTATGTTGATTACTTCTACAAGAGCAGTGCTTAAGTAGGAATTGAGAAGGTATGCTTCTGAAGTCACCCACTATAAAGTTTCCAAGAGTCCCTGAAAAGCTATAGATGGAAAATGATGGGTTGATTTATTTTCTGTGAAAATTTTACTGGATATGAAACATTAATACTTATAACAACATCCTAGGTAGGATGCGCCTGTGATATATTTTATTTCTAAATAGAGAGCCACATGCATAGCAGTATGAATAGTGGAAAATGTGGTCCTTGCAGTCCAAATAATTTGACATGGGAGCAGAGTGCAATAGTCCACTGTGAACTTAATAGATGAGTTCAGTTAACTCAAAATGTTTTTGAAAGACATGGAATAATACTCATTCTCTTTGCACACTTAAGGAACCTTAAGTGTGCAAAGAGAATGAGTATTATTCCATGTCTTTCAAAAACACTTGGTATTTAACTGAACTCATCTATTAAAATACTTCCTTTGTGTTTTGCATAAGCTAATCAAGTTTCAGTTTCATTAGCAATAAAAATCTCCATTATAGGGTTGCCAGGCATCCAGTTTTTGACTGGAATACCAGTGCTGGCTGGACCATTAAAAATCCAGTTGGTGGTGCTGCCAGCGGGGCTAGCAGGCTCCCTGCCTGGCTCCACACAGCTCTCAGAAGTGGCCAGCTTGTCCCTCCGACCCTTGAGCAGAGGGAAGATCACAGGGGCTCCATGCGCTGTCCCCACCCTGAGCACTGGCTCCGCAGCTACGTCCAATAGGAGTTGATAGCAATCTGAGCAAATGCCCAGTATTTCTAAGAAACAGACGTTTTGTAGGAATTAAGCAAAAATTACTCTGAGCGCTATATGACAATGCAAAAAGCAGAGGAATTTAATAACTGCCTGAACCACTATCTTTAACAGGAAAGACAGGTAATTACATTCATGTGAAATTAGTCTCATGTAGGTAGCCAGACATTTTGCTTTCCATACAGACACTGCTGAAAATGCCCTCAGCTAAGTGGTATTTTTTTTAAAATGATGGACAATGTAACCGAGTAATTTAACATTTAATTCATCATCAATTTTTTTCAAGTTACTGCATGTAAATCAATGTGCACAATATGACATAGAGCTAATCAGACTCAGCTTTTGTGCAGCTCCAATCTGCATGAGTAGGCAACTTTAATGCCATCATGCTGCCATCTTTCATAATTAATCACAATGTTCATTGCTCATCCTAGTCACATTCCCCCCCAGTCCTCTTAGCATAAAAAAGGATTATGCTCACAGCACACATTTTTCAAAAGATCTACTTCTATCTCAAACTAATTGACATTTATTTGAAAATCCTCAGAAAATTTATTCTTTATTCGCAGATTATGTACTGTAAATTTCAGGAAGATATACTGGAATCTTTGTACTAAAACAGAAGTTGAATCATACTTTCAGAGATTCAAGAGGCTGAATCAACACTGCTTTAACTATGGAGGCCTGAACGGTGCCTCCATAATGTCTACTAGTTGATCTATATTTCTAGGTTATGCCTTTGAATACTGTGTATAATAGTCCAGTATTTTTCTTTCCTGCTGGTAACACTATTCCAACTTTCCAATACAGTAACAGTATATATTCTTTTCTTTTCTTTTTTTTTTGGGGGGGGGGGCACTTCTTCCCTTCCAAATGATCTTAGTTCATAGAGTGACCATTAGACCATTCCAGGTATAGAACATACCAAGCTGATCTTTGATCAGCAAGTTTGCGGTTCAAGAAAGGAAGCCTGAATTTTAAAATATTTCTTTTTAGGGTACACTGTTCTGGGATTTATTTACTCTTTATGTATAGATGATGTCACAACATGACTGGTCTCTTTAAGGAGAATTGGGACAAGCCCCACGTATGCCATAATTAAATATCTGCTTCCCAGACTGAGAGGGCAGGGCTAACGGGTGTCAGCTGAGGCTTTAATGGATACCTGGGTCACAGAAGAAGGGCTGAGAGAGATCAGTCTGGAGCAGAATCACAGAGAGAAGGCATGCTCCTATGAAAGGCCCTGAGTGGTCTGCAGGAGGCTGGATACTCCAAAGCTACTAGCCTTGTGGCCTGGTGCTCTATACCAGAGTACGGATGGATGCAAGGAACAGAGCCCAGCAGGGGATAAGGACAGTATTCCAGGAGAACTGGCCTGGGGGCTGGGTGCGTTATCCCAGAGCCAGACTCAAAAGTAGCCCAAAAAGGTGCTGGCAACGGAGCCTGTGGCTGAAGAGAAGCTCTTGAAAGGCAGAAGAACCTTGTGTTTGTTGGGAATTTTAGCTGACTTGTGCTACACTGGAAGAAATGTTTGTTTGTGACTTGGTCACATCTCTAGAACAGCCTGGTGTCTGGAAAGCTGAGGTGCTACACCGCGGGGAGGGAAACCGAGGCAGGGGGTGCCTTCAGTGCCCATGTTTGGCCGACAGGGGGCATTACAGAGCGGTGACTCCCCCACAACAGATGGTCTTACAGTTTGAAATACTATTTTTGTAATTGTGTGGCGTTCATTTCATTCTGATATTTAAAATGAGCATTTATCCATTAAAAGGAGCTGGGTGTCCAATTAATATTGCCTCAACATTCACAACAGAAGAGTGGGTGCTGAATATGATAATTTTTAGCAAATCCATTTATCTGTTTCTTCCAAAGTGTCCTATCCTGTCTACATATATATCTTTAGGAGTTGCTTCAGGAATATTCAACTGTGCCTACAGCCATGGCCTACCCATCCTCAACTACAAAGTGATGCTAGAGAGGTGATATCTAGTGACACAAGCCCCCTTTCCCCACTGGCATTGAAGCGCTCTAGAAAGTGTCTTCCAGAGGTTCAATCCTATCAGCGGCAATCCATCCATACTCCAGCCTACTCCCCTGCCCACAGATGCATGATTAGATCATGGCAGAATCCTAACATCCCAACCTCAATCATTAAATTACCTCCCATCACAAGGACCCTGTTTTTGGAGATTCTTCCTCCAAAGGGAGCATGCATTAACAAAATCTGACTGGTATAGAAATATTCACTATTATAGTGGCTAGAAGAGGTAAACCCCTGGGATCTGATTCACCACTGCATGACATCAGTTTTACACCAGTGTAAGTATTAAATAGAGTCACACCAGTGTAAACCTGAAGTAAAACAGGGTACTGAGCCCAGGAGGTCCAGCACCAAGTAGTCAAGACAGTCATTGACTGGAGAAGGCAGCCAGTTTATAGCTGTAAAATTTCTGGTGCTGGATTTGTCATGCAGGACTATTCAAACTTGTTCACGCTGCTCTGGGAATAAGTTGGAACAGTCCTGTATTAAAAATTCAGCACCAAAAAATTTACTGTTTTTAAGCACTCTAGTAAGAATTATATAACTCTGTTATATAATTCTCTCTCTCTCTCTCTCTCTCTAGTCTCGAAGTTAGATTTTCAATACACAGTAAATGCTTGTGATCTGTTATAAATAGTATAAATCCACTTTGAGAATGTATTCTAAAAGAAACCCCAAACCCTCTACTCATATTTAGAAAAAATTCTCCCTAGATAAACTTTGTAATTTGAAATGATGGCTGATGAATTATTTGGTCTGCACTGTAATAAGCTATGATAGAACAGTCAATTGAACAAAAGGTTAGAACACAGAGCACATAATACATCAATATGTCACAAAAGAATTTACATGATAGGAACATAAAACTGAAACTACGACGATCTAAATATAGCTCAACTATCTATGGCTTAATAAAGAAAGCTCTTTTTATGACAGTAAAATATGCTGCTACAAAAGGATGGCATAAAGTGACAAATTGCCCAAGATTTAATGAATAGAAGTAATAATCAGAGTTCTTTTTTGTTATCCCAAGAGATACATCATTAAATTCTGTATGTGATTTCACCGCAGACAAAAAATAATAAGATGAAAGTAGCTGAGGAAATTAGACCTTTTCAGAAGAGAAACAGCAGAAACAGATTTTATTCCACTCAATCTGACCACAAGACATCTGCTTACAATAACTATAAAAGCATTAATATACCTGCACTATGGGTTATAAATTAGGATTTCTTGTGCAAATCATAGAATAGTCTGCAACCATTTTGGACCATGTAATGATCTCTCCTGTGGGTGAAATAATGAATTAAATTGCTGTTGTAGCCATATGATAGAGGTTTAACTCATTTTATCCTCAAGAAAGATCATGAAACACCAATTGTGAGTTATGGGTATAATTTGCCACAATACATTCCAATTTAAAACCAATACTCCAGTTTCTACAGTATTTCTCACCCTGTTCATTTTGGGAGTCAATTTACTTAAAATAAATGTAACTTCCATGCGACTGGATCATTATAGACCATTATTCACAGAAAAAGAATTAAAAGAGTAAAAATTAATACTCCTGTAACAGCACACAAAAAAACAGGAGAAATGTCTTAACACTCCTTGCCAAATCAGCTATTGGATGTTGTGAGGATTCATTAACATTTGTAAAGCACATTGAAATTCTTGTATTGAAGACACTAGGTTGTTGCAGTGTTGTGATGAAACATGTTATCTGATACAATGTCCTAATGCATCGCTCAAAGGAAGAGCATATAGCTGCCTGATTTCTATTCATACTAATATAATTCCACTAAATTCAGTTTTTGCACATGAATGGAAAAATTAGGCCCAGTGTTTTGTCAAACGTTTTACTTCTGCCAGGGGAGAAAATCTTTCAGAACAGCTTGGAAATGTATCAGTTCTGAGTTTTTGTTAAACAACACAGTAATATTAAAATAACCTAAAATTCATCAAAATATACACAAATTCCTTTGGCTAGGTGCCAGCAGGTCTCCAAATCTCAGGCATGCCTGGAGAACAATTGCTCAAAAATGCTTTCAGGTGTCGGCGACAGTGCAGAGACATTTAGGCAAAGCCACTACAAACATCCCTGCATTTTGTAAATATCCTCATCTAGTTATGTTTAATAATAAAGCTATCCATATTAGGTCTAGAAAATAGAATTACGGTTTGCCAGAAGCACTTTAAGCATCAATTAGAGGGAAAAGATTATATCAAGAACACTCTTACTGCTCATATGGGGAAAAAGAGCGAGAGAGAAGGAAGGAGGCCAATACTAGTAAAGAATGGTTACTCACCTCTCATAACTGTTGTTCTTCAATATGTGGTGTATATGTTCATAACAATAGATGTGTGGGCAACCCGTGCACCGGTGCTGAAGAGTTTACCCTAGTGCTAGCCATAGGGGCCATGCTTATGCCTGGTGCCCTCATGCTCCGAGCTGAGGGTTTAAAAGGGCAGAGCTATGCTGCCCACGCTTCACTTCCTTTATACCCAACCCTTAGATGAAACCTCCTGAAGGTTTGAGGAAGGAAGGTGAGCTGTAAAATGGACACGCAATGCATCTTGAAGAACAACAGTTATGAGAGATGATTAACCGTTCTTGCTTCTTTGAGTGGTTGCATATGTCCACTACACTAGGTGACTCCTGTGCAGTTTCCAGTGGCTGTGGGGCTAGGAATCTCACTGGAAGAGGGAGTGCAGAACTGCTTTCCCTACATTAGTATCTTCCCTTGACCCGGTGGCAATGACACTGTCTCGCAAACATGTGGACTGACGACCACACTGCTGCTCTACAGTGTCCGCAGTAGGGATGTTTCCTACAAACGCTGTGGATGTTGCATGCTCTGGTTGAATGCACAGACAGTGATTCTGGAGGGGTGGCAACCTTAGTGTTGTAACACATGACAACAGAGCTGGTGATCCACTTGGACAGTCATTGTTCTGCACAGGAGACTAATAGTTGGGAAGAGATCAGAAAGGGTTTCATTCTATCTAGACAAAAAGCCAGAACATGGAGCTTTGTTTCGTCCTTACGAGCTAGTGGCTTTGGAAAGAAAACCAGTCAACATACTGACTGACTGAGACGGAAGACATGCACTCCTTTAGAAAGAAACTGTGGCCTAAGCTATACCCCATCCTTAACAAAACAGCAGTATGGAGGATCCATTACTAGGGCAGGCAGCTCACCTGCTCTCCTCATGGAGATGATGGTCACTAAAAAGACCAGAAACAAGAGGCTAACAGATCAAAAGCAGGGGACCCACAAGGGCAGATAACATTAAGTTCAAATCCCACTTGAGAGGGTGAGAAGCTAAAGTACCTTACTTACAGCATTAATTAACGCTGGCCACATTCACCTCTTATAATGCTGGTATAGCAAAAGAGACCAACTCTGGGTAAGATATCCGTGATTCATCAGATAGGACTCCAGCATGTGAACTGCAGGTAAGGAAGGTTCAACATATGGTGTAGCCTACACCTCCATCAAAAGAAAATCAGCCCCACCAGTTCAGGATTGACTTTTGGCAACATTTAAAGTAAGTCAGGGCACGGGAGAGGGTAACTCTAGCTACAGTGATACCTCACTTTTGTATGCTTCTTTCACCTCTTCTTTCCTGCTATATTTTCAGTGTTTGCACCAGTACAAAGGGAAGCTACTTTCCTTTTATGCTAACAAAAGCACATTTGAAATGAAAATTTGCAGTGAATATTTAAAAGTAAACGAGTGCACAATCTCAGGAGCAATTTACTTACCATGTTAATATATTACTTTGCAAGCAGAGATTTAAAATAAAAAAATCTCAGTAGCATTCTGCATCTGATGCTCCATTGAACAGGCTATTACATTTGGAGCTAAGGTTAAAACTTCCAACACAAGTTATTCCGCTAGCCTAGGCATGGCAGGGGTGTCAGGTCATTGTCATGTTTGGGGAATCATCTTGCAAAATGTCGGCAGAACAAGGCATGTTAAGAATAAAAGTGACAGGATGGACTTGTATTTGTTTATTTAGCTCCGAACTTCAATGTTGTTTTTAGGCAGTTTTTTTTATATTAAGTGTCACTCGTGACACACAGCAGATGAAGTGTAAAAAGTGAGCTGGTATGAGGTGACAATGCCAAGTGCAAATATATAAAAAATAAAAATGAAGAGCAGGAGGACTTTGAAAGATTGCATGGAGTAACAATGCACTTTCTAAAAACATCCAGCAACTACCCCTTAGGAATAGCTGACAGAATGTCAGACTACAGCTAGTTTGGGATTGTGAATTCTAGAATTCCTTCCATCATCTTGTTGTGAATATTTATTTCTCAATCACTTAAAACAATCTTTAAATACTATATAGAGATGCCAGGAAACTTTATCCTAAACTGCTAAAATAAAGAGTATGGCAACTGGTCCAAAACCTAGTATATAGCACAAAGCCAAAAGAAAAAAGACACTAACAAGGTTATCAATCAACTATTAGAAAACCATTTTAAATCTAGCAACTCAAATAGCTGGTGTTAACCTCCATTTGACCTGCAGGAGATTTACAGGGAGAGCTCTAACATTAGCATGCAGACTGCTGGAAGAAAACAGAAGAAAACCGGCCTCTGTAAAAAGTGGCCTTTTTATGTCAGATTGACAAAAAAATGTTAATGTGTGAGGAGGAGGATGTTGTCATCAACCAGAGAAGCCTGTGAAGGGTTTTAAGTAGGATCATGTCTGCTCCCTTCTCCTGAGAGGGGCCACATTCACTCTCTCTCAATATGATCCGCAGTTCAGGAGGCTGTTTTGGTCCCTCACTTTCCTCCTAGACACTCAGCAACTGTGGTCAAGGGTATTTGTTTTTTTCAATCTGCAATTACCTTAGTGAGTGTGACCTTTTTCCTTAGATCTAGCCCTTCCTGCAGTTATTATACTTTGGTCCTACGTAGAGCACTGTAATACCCATCCTAGACATGACAAAAGTTCCCTATCAGCTATATTGCTGCTCAGCAGTCTAGCAACTATTGTGCACTTCAGGTACTCCTCTCCTCATTGCCCTGCTGCTCCTGCCCTCTGCCTTGGAGCCCATAGCCAGCTGCTCCTGAGAGCCTCGTGCTTGCTGTGCAGAGCGGGGGGGTGGGGGGAGGGAGGAAAGGTAACTGATGTCAGGGTGTCCCTCTCCCTGCCATCCCTACATCCCTTCTTCACAGAGCAGGGGAGGGGACACAACAGGCTCAGGAGTAGGACGGAGCTTGCTGGCAGCTGCTGCATCTGAACAAATAGGCTTCAGACTGTTGAGTGCCAATCTACTTAAACGGGCAGCATACGTCTCTCTCTTTCTCTCTGTCTCAAACACACACAGTCTTTCACACACACCTCCCAGCACAGACTTGTATTGCTGTTGTTGTTACTTCTTGATACTTCCTGTAATGCACATATATTCTCCATAATGTTATTCTTTCAAAGTGCTGTTATTTTAGTTTTTTGACTGGTCTATGTCTTTCATAATTTTTATTTCTCTCTTATGCTTACATTTAATTCTTTGAGTAGTGAGTTCTAAAATGCCTAATCAGTCCTGGCAGGAGTAATTATCCCTATGATAACTTTTAAAAAATACATAGGATATCTAGTTTTTTGTTTCTACTGGTGGCGCACATCCGCACATTGCCTCGATATTGACACACATAACAAAATTCAATCTGCACATAGATGGAAAAAATTAGAGGGAACATTGCCTAGGATTGCTCTTGAATATCATCATGGAAGCTGCAGATACTTCTAGTCATGTTGAGAACACAACCTGTTTGTATTGCTTCCAGTTTGCTTCAAAGTGAAATACAAGGTGTGTACATCAAAGCCGCACGAGACTTGGTTTCCGAATACTTTGGGTCCTGTCTACACTAAGGAAAGTTTAGTGACACGGAGACCTCACGTAAATGGGCTACAGCTGCTACCGTGACAATCAGCTCTGCCAAGAGAAGGGTTAACTGACACAGCATGAAATGATGGTGATAATCAGTGGCCTATTTACACCAGGACTCCCAATATGGCTGACACTGATAGAGCTGAATTGGTATTAGCAATAGCAGGAAAGATTCAGAAAATTTTCCTAGTGTAGGAAGAGCCTCGGAGATGGCCTCTCTCCTTACCTACCCTTCTGACAATTGGGATCAGAGCATTTGCTAGTCCCAGAAGTGAGCTGCACAAACAGAGGTGAAGGAAAGCTTGCAGGCTGCCTATTCACACTTAAAAAAACCTGCTCACTCTCTTTTATAAGCACTACAAATTCACAGATAAAAATAATAAAGTTACATAAGAATAACTGGCAACAGAATAACTCAAATAGGAATGGCAATAGTAGCAGGAACCATCTTTATCTTCCAAAAGTTTCTTTATGCTTCTCTTACTGTTGCCATGACTTCCTTTGTTTGTGGATTTAAACAGCAACCATAGTACAAACTGAAACCGGCAATTTAAATTTCAATGAGCAGTTTTAATTGCTGAAAAATACTCTCTCACTAATATCATGGCTGCACAGCAATCTCTCTTTTTTTGTAGCAATTTTAAATATTAACTGATAGTAAGAATTAGGAAACCCAGTTGAAAAGGCACATTTGTTATTAAGTGACTCTGCACAAAAAGCAAGCTGAGAGTCAAGTGAGAGTATATTGTGTTCCTCAATGCTCCATATAACAGATAACAGTAGCTGGAAAGGTGGGGAGAAGGAAAGATATAAAGCAGAATTTACCATCTGAATTTCTTCAGGTGACAGTTCATCTTCACCTTTGCCATCCCCCCATAGCCCAAAGTTAGTGGGGGTATCTGTCAGATTCTGATCTGTAAAGATAACCAAAAATCCAAAACATATCAGCATACTGAAATGTGAAGCTACAACCACCACTTACTCATTTAGTATCAACTATCAAATGATCAAATTTCATTTCTAGTTAATTGAGATTCATGATCTACATTTATCAGCAGTTCACAAAGGTAAGGTACAAGTGCAGGACTGGAAGCAAAGATTTAAACACGTTTATTTTTGTTCACTGGGAGTAGTTGCACTGAAGTATGGAACTACTCATAGCTCATGAAGTTAAGCCCATGCAGAAGACTTTGCAGCATCGTTTCCTTTGTCAGAAAACGAGGCATTTGTAAAAGTCAAAACAAAATCGTTTCTCCCACAATTTGCACTTTAACAGAAATATATGTACACTTTTGAAAATGACACCAACTGTATAGAACCATTACCTTTCCTGAGATTTCAGAAAACCACCTCCTTGCTATTCACATTTTGCAAAATTAAATGCAGAACCTCATTTAAAAATATTAGCATAAACCTCCCAGGACTGATCTCGTTTCCTTATGTTGTTGATTCTGCAGATTATGGCCTCAGTCGTGCAACTGTTTCCTCACAAAGTGGCTGCCTAAATGCAACAAGTTAGATCAGGCTTCATCCTGAAAACACTTAACACCAAGTTGTTGTTTTTTACGTACTGGAGCAGCCCCATTCATTTCAATAGGGCTACTCTCATAAGTGGGGTTGCATATTGATTTGCAAGACTGGGACCTAAAACATCATAAAAATAGAACTTCTTAAAATGGAATATACAATAGAAATTGAAATTTAACTACTATAAAGTACTTCTGGAAAGGAGAAAAAAGGAATGAAAAGAGCGTGATATTTATCTCATAAGAATCAACCGATTCTGACATTCTGTCTGTTTTGGCAAGAAGCAGCATCAGTACCCAAAGTGTCGGAGCTACTATTGTATCCCTGGGAGGTTCTGTACTACCCCACAACTGGGACTTTGTTACAAACCTCACCACAGAGATCTGTGCCACCCCACAAGGGACTCTATGCCTTGGTTGCTTAGAGTTACCAGATTCAAGCCACAAAACTAGATGCAGAAAGGTTTTTGTTTCACCTTTCTGTAGTTTTTGGAATTGCTGTTAATCATAATATTTTTCCTTATTTAAATGCTTAGATAGATACTTTTTTATTTGATTTATTGTAATTGTTTATAATCTTGTATCTGAATGTTTTCAATTAAATACGCAGTGTTGATGCATCACTCTGAGAAACCAACTTCTCTAGGGAAACCTCTGACAGCAATCTGTTTAAAAACAATTTCATGAGAGATATTGCAAGGAGATATTTTCCTCTTGCTCTTTTTTTACCAGAACATCTGCATGAAACCCATCTTTTTTTTTTTTTTAAACTCTGGTGTTACTGCTCATTCCTTCTCCAAAAATTCTAGACTAGTTCCTGACATCATAACTGGTTTCTGTGGAAATGACTGCAAAGTTACAAACAAGGGATTGTGAATGAGCAGCAAGATCAGCTTAGTTCTTAAGAAAACAAGACTTTTTGTTTCTTAGGAGTGCCCTAACTAATAAAAACAAATAAAGATAAGAAAAAATTTAAGATTGTTTACAAATAATTCAGTTATGTTTTCCCTGGGGCATCACCAGCTCTTTACATGTATTTCAGAGAAAAATAAATTATTTTTTTAGATATTACACTAAAATTATAATGAATACATGTCACTGCAGGAAAATATCCTGTTCAATTTTCAATGAAGTAGTTGTTCAAGATTTCATCTGTCATTCTGTTATTATTTACTTGATTCAAAGAAAAGAGGATAATTGGTTTATGGAACTGACTATAAAATAATAATAAATATACACTTTTTTTATCCCAAAGGAACCAATTATTTCCAGGCACTGCCAGTACTTGGCAAGAAACAGTATGTATATCCAACAAATTCATTAATAAGCAAATACACCCAGGGTAAGCAGAGGTGAGACACATTCTCTCATCTTCCTAGAGTTGCTCCTGTCACTATGGCATATTTCCTGCTACCCGGAAAGCAGAATTGGGGCTTTTTTGGAGTATACCTTAATACTGCTCTATGATTATGATTCATCTAGCAAAACCTAGAGAAAGGAAAATATCTATTTCCTAAAGCTGTTGAAATGACGTACTTCATATCTCTCTTGTTTCTGAAAGATGCATTTTATGTTTTAATTAACAATCAAATTCCTTTTAACCCATTTCCAAACTGGTCTCACACTGAAATGAAAGATGTGCTAAACTGAAGGATTAATTCAGAAACTATAATTTATATATCATTCCATAAACAAACTATCCTGCTTGTAATAAGCAAATCAAAACTGGGCAATATATAATCTTTAAAGGCTTATCAAACAAACACCAAATGGGCCTTTCCTACAATGATCCATGTTTTTTATAATTCTGATGTAAAAAAGGTGTTCAGTATCAAAACAAGTAATCTAATCTGCCAAAGAACAGACTAAACGATGATAAACTGAGGCAAAAGATTCTTCCAAGATTCCAAATGTTCTAACAAAGGGCAGAGTATGTGGGGATTTGGACAAGAATTATGCTTCCAGCATGGAACAATCTGTGAAAGACAGATGTCTGTGTAAGAGTGCCCAGAGGCTACGGTGATAGACGCTTCAGAAATGCAAACAATCACCAATCTCAAAGCTACTGATGCCCTGTGGAAAATACCCTATTTAGAAATAACCTTGATTATCTTTTTTCAATTTTCTGTTCTTTTTTTTTTTTTAAATAGAAAATACTTATACAAAATCATAGGTCAAAAAATTTAAACTCACAATCCCCTATTGATAGCATCACCATCATTTTCACAGCAACTACTGGGACGCCATAATGAAAATTATTGTTTTATAAACAGCAGCAGCAAACTTAAGTCACTCTCATACTTGCAACAATGAACATGGGGTGTAGGATGAGTGGGGGTGTTGTATGTGTGTATAAAATATTCCAGGTAGAACTATTTTCATAGAGAGGCCACACAATTTTCCAAAGAGTAATCAGCATCTCTAAGAGCTCTGCATCAGCTTCACTTATATAATAAAACACACTTTTAGTTACGTATATCTAAACAATTAAAGGTAGACTAATAATGGAAATAACTAGCACAATCACAATGAAGTCTGAAATGCGGTGAAAGGTGCAATAAGTGACACCTCTTTGCAGTGTAATGTTATCATCAGATCCAATGGCCCTAGGCAATCAAAGACTAGAGCCTCTTGTGGCATAGCACAGATTTCTGAGCTGAATGTTATAACAGTGCTCTGGATGATTGAGCTGCACAGAGTTGTCCAAAATTGCAGCAGTGTACTAGGCGTCTGGAATCGCACAGAACCACTGAAGATACTACAACATTTCCAGTTCTCTGCAGGCGTGCCTCACAGCTGTAAAATGCTGATAATATGAGCTAAGGAAAAACATGACTATAACCTACATGCTGCATTGCTCAGACTTACTATGGAAATGTAGCGTGCACCATAAACAGACACTCGAAGCCTGCAGCTTTATGTCTTATAGCAGATTCAATATGAGAGGAAAAAGCTTGCGGTGAAGTTTCAGAAATTTAGTTCATTAAGTAGATAAAACTACAGCATCTGAGTATTAAAATGTTTGTATGTGCTGAGGGACCATTCAAAATTAAACCCTTCATTCAGAAATGGAGTTTCCACTTCTCCCCAGTCAGACTTCAGCATGACATGTAAAATCACTGTCCAGAGGGGGTTGGCTCTTTCACCAAAATTGTTTAAGAAAAACACTCAAGAGTTGATGACCAGAAATACCCTTCTGATTAATAGACTGCCTCCATGTCCATCTTCCCCTCCGTCTATCAGATATAGATGCCATCGGACCCGAACTTCAAGTAACAGTCATCCCACTTTTTGTTTCCCTCTAAACAGAATTTCAGCGCTATCTATCATATTCATACAGTACCCCAGGCTCTTATATCAGATCAAATGGCAGAACTAATTCTGGAGAAAGCACTTGTTTCTATAACATCATTCAGAAAATAGAGGCCTCTTTGGGGATGAACCCTGAAACTATCCTTGAGGTTGCTGTTATTGCACAGAAAGACTTCCTGCAAAAAAGTTCTGCCAGTTTACTTGCCCTGAAGCAGAATTAGAATGTGCTTACATTCCAAAAAAAGGTGTGCTTTTAACTTGCGTTAGCTAACCCACATTAGCCAACTCAGGTTAAAATAGCAGCAAAGACATAGCAACACAGCTTTTAACTCAAGTTAGCTACTCAAGTTCAACCTCAGGCTCCCTAATCTGAATTTAAAGCCGAGTTGCTGTGCCTTCATTGCTATTTTAACCAGAGCTAGCTAATGCAGGTTAGGTAACCAGAGTTAAGAACACTTTTTTAGGAGAGAAGGTGGTTTGCAGTTTAGACATACCCTGAGAAGACTATCTTGACAGAGAGAGGAGAAAAGTGAGAGACACCTCACAGGCACAGGTAGACATCTTTAGAGAATTTCTAACACTATCCTCAGGCTCTAGTCTAAAGGGAACTGGCTGAATTGAATACTTATCTTAAGTATCATTTTTAACACTCTCGCCATCAAACAATGCTCACCTATTGATGGACAGGACACAATCCCTTCAACAGCAAAAATCAAGATCGTGGAGAAAAAGCATTCTCGCAGGAACCAGATATTCCCCATCCCATCTGCCTTCTCTCCCTCAGCTCACACACACTTTTTCTTAACATTCCAAATGTTGATGTAGGTGCTAGATTCAGCACCTCCCTTGGACTTAAAAAGAGCAGATGTTCTTTTAAGAATATAGGAGGCTAATTTTCAGACAGCCTGCCCTTTAATCAGTTAAGGAAATTCTACAAAATCTTACAAGACCTCAGGGCAGATGCATTTAGAGGAGTACTAAAAAAGTGAGAGCTAAAATATTCAGAGTTGGTTTAATATGGGTTGAGCTGTCATATCCTAAATATTGGCGGGGAGGAAAAAAAAAAAAAAATCAGGAAATTAGAAACAACCAGGGAATAAAGGCTCGTGGGAAAGTTTAGAGAGACCTCTGCTGGCAGCTCTACTTGGAAAAATGTGCTTTAAATAAAGTTTTTGCCTTGGGCTGAAGAATGCTTCTTCACATGCCATAAAGTTTAAGACTTTGCTGCCTCACTCTCAGAATCTGCTTTGTGACAGCCTGGTTACCATAGGAAGGGAAAAAAAAAAGAGGATGAGGTACAAGTGACAAGAGAAAGCCTTACAATAACTTTGTGATTTGAGGAAGGTATCCAGCTGGAGAATGCCTGCCACAGAAGTAAAAACAAATGGATTCTTACCTTTGTTTTCCTCATAAGCAGGTTTTTCTTCAGATTCTTCTGAAGAATTCTGTACACCTTTTTCAGGAAAAGAGGGTGCTTGAGCTTTATTGCTCTGTTCAGGTTCAAGCCTGGACCTACAAGCACAAGAGCCCTTAATTTAACTAAGTTTATACAGCTGATTCTCCCTAAAATGAGAATAAGGAGTTGATCAAAGATTACGAGGAAATATAGCACACAGTAAAGTGAGCCTTACAAAACTCTTATGAAAATTTACCTGCCACGACCCAAAATCTACTTATCATCCTTTATCATGATGTTTGAGAATACTTAAGAAAATGAGGGACATTTTACTGACTCCAGAAAAAATAATTACTTGCTCAAGGTAAGCAAAATATTGTGTCCATTTACCGCAGCCTTACTAAAGATTTCAATGAACTTCCTTTGATAAACCTAGCATATTAAAATGTCAATTCTAAGCTAATTTGTTTAAACAGTCCTCTAATACCAAACATGCTTTCTGTTTGGCCAATGGCCAATTCAACATTATTTTTCAAGTAATTTTTGAGTTTTTACTGTATATATTGTTAAAATATCATCCAGCGGAGGTGGTCAAATATAAACTCTGAAAATCTGGTTTCAAACATAATTATCTTTACTCAGCAAACCAAAGTAGTGCAGCCAGTAAAGGAAAATGAATCTCACATAGACTGTTTGCCGAACAGCACAGCAGATACTTACAAGCAAATCAAGAAAGTTTGTATGTGCTGTACAGATTTATTGTAAAGTAACTCCCTGCAGCTATCTGTAATGTTAAGAAGTGTGCTATGAAAAGAGCATTGGGCTGGGACTTAGGAAACAAGAATTCCATCCTCAGCTCAGCCACAGGCCTGCTAAGTGATTTTGGGCAAGTCACTTCATCTCTCTGTGCCTCAGTTTCTTCATCTGTAAAATGGGGATAATGATGCTGACCTCATTTGTAAAATGCTTTGAGATCTACTGATGAAAAGAGCTACATAAGAATAGGGATTAATTAATGTATTAATTATTATTATTAAAAGCCCAAATAAAATATCAGTTATTTATTTAGCAACCTCTTACTAAGTATCTGTCATAGATATTTCTCCTAAAAAAGATACAGAAATAGAGCAATAGTGGGATTGAAAACGAGCAGTAAACGTTAGTCATTTGCCTTTGTCAGATATGAACTCTAACAGCAAGGAAGTGGAGGACTGAAGCTAAATTACTATGCTGTTACATGGAGAAACTAAACAGCCGATCTGACTTCTTTACATTTTTTCCAGCACTGGTGAAAATTTGCTACCCAAGAATGCAAATGACTGATAAAAACTATCGGGAAGCAACACCTTACAACACAGTACACTAGGTGCTTCACACACACACACAAAATCTCACATATGACCTTTTAATATGTCTAAATACTTGTGTATACAGGCGAGTCGCATCTTAGGCGCATTTAACATACGCGAATTTGGCTTTACGTGGTCGGCAAAAACAAAAGAAAAAAAAGAAAAACAACAATTTAAAAACTCAACCAGAAGTTGAGCCTGTACTCAATTTATATTCCGCCCGCCATTGAACTCAATGAGTTTCATTATACATGATTTCCACTTTACATGGTAACCACAGAACGGAACCCTCACGTAAGACGTGACATATCTGTAATTCCTTTAGTATGTACCGAGTTAGGATATTAATAGAAATGGAGAAAGTGGGATAAAAAGTCTAATCTGGTCATTCTCACTATATTTAAAACAAGACAAAAAAAGAGGTAACAGGAACTCTGGTCCTAAAAATTAGCTACAAGAACTAGGTCTTGGGGGAAGCACGTACAGTAAAGAAAAGCCTCCCGCATCTGTACTATATATAGAAACCTATGACTTGCTGAAGATGACAATAATAATTTGCATAATTGTTCTGAAAACCAATATAATACTAATTCCCCATATAAATGAAAACTAACTTGAGTTAAATAAAAGATCTGCTCTCTCTTTAAAATGTATATACACTGCCAGAGTTTGCAGTCTGTACCTATGAACAGTTTATAATCTGAGACAAAAAAGAATTTAAATATCAATTAATATAACTATGTTAGCTAATTAGGCACATTTCATAAAAGCACAGCAATGTAGGGCTGGAAGGGACCTTGAGAGGCCATCATATCTAGCCTTTTCTGCTGAGGCAGGAACAAATAAATCTAGACCATCCCCTGACAGGTGCTTGTCCAACCTGTTCCTAAAAGCCTCTAATGATGGGGATTCCGCAACCTCCCTTAGAAAACTCGTTTCAGATCTTAACTACCCTCATATCTAACCTACATCTCCTTTGCTGCATATTAAGCTCATTACTTCTTGTCTTATCTTCAGTGGACACGAACAACAATTAATCACATTCCTCATTTAACAGCCGTTAACATATTTGAAGATTATGATCAGGTCCCCTACAGCCTTCTTTTCTCAAACTAAAGGTTATTTTGAATTCTAATCCTGTCCTCCAAAGTGCTTGTAACCCCTCTCATCTTGGTGTCATCTGCAAATTTTATAAGCACACTCTCCACTCCATTATCCAGTCATTAATGCAAATACTGACTAGTACTGGTCCCAAGACTGATCCCTGCAGGATCCCACTAAATACACTCTCTGTTTGAGCAAACCATTGATAACTACTGTTTCAGTGTGGTCTTTAACCAGTTATAAACCTACTCTATAGTAATTTAATCTAGACTGCATTTTCCTAGTTTAATTATGAGAACATCAAAGGGCATGGTGTCAAAAGTCTTATTAAAATCAAGATATATTACATCTACTGCTTCCTCACTATCCACTAGTCAGTAACCTAGCAACATAAAAGAGAAGGGTAACAGCCCACTTCTCTTATCATTTCATTTTGGGACATTAGTCAAATCTAATCGGCAGAACTTTTGAATCCACAAAGCCAAGTTATATTACATCTGGAAATTACAAACACCCAGATAATTTAAGATTTAGCACACTCAAATAAAGAGAAACAAGATTTACTTAAACAATACTAAAAAAGGCTCCCATTAACAAGCATATATTTAATGCCTGCTAAACTGCAGTAAAAGAAATCTGATGAAGGATTGACTTTTAAATAAATATATCCCTTTATTTTTTGTAATCCCTAACTTCCAAAGTATGCTAATATACCCGCTTTCCATTAAAAATGAATAAAAAGCCTGTAATGCAGCAGGCTTTAACAAAATCTAGTTTAAATAAAATAAATTCTTATTACCACATAAAGTGTCTACTGAAACCCTTAGGGAAATTACAAATCAACTAGTTGAAGGCTAGCTTTTCTTTAGCAATTTTTAAGGCATCAGAAAGATTGGATTATGCCCTGTGATTTATTTAAATTGAATTTTAATTTAAATAACAATTTAGCTATTAATCACATCTGCAATTCATACAGCCTCCACCTGGCTAACATCTGCTTTCTTGTTCTTATACTGGGAAATAGTGGCAAAACAACATCTTTTAGTCTACTACATAAGATTTTATTTAAGTGTTATACTGTTGCTTAGCCTTGAGAGAAGTTCTTGTAGTGTCTCTCTTTTATTCCACTGTTGGCGCACATAAATTGATTTGTTTTCCCCATTTAATTCACTGCGGCATCTTGAAAATGGGCTTCACGTGGAGGTGATAGCACAACAGCATGGTGAGTAGAATAGCAGGGAACATTTATTAGCTTAATTAGATGACTGTTGGAATCAAACCTTTTTTTTCTTCAAAATTCAATATGAAGAATACTGAATCTGAGAAGATTTTATGTCTAATGTGCAAGACTTAATTGCTATGTTAGTTTTTACCCATTGTGTCATATGAGAAGCTGCCTCTTAATGGATTACAAAAAACTGTGCAGAGTTATCCTGACTTTCTCATATAGTTTGAACCTCTCCAGAAAAGAAAAACGAACCTCTATCTTACAGCTATTTATTTCTAAGGGGAAAAGCCTCAAATGAATCCCATCACCTTTAATTATAGATTATGTGTGCTTCTGGGTGGAATACACATCCCAGAGGATATTTAAAGACACCCCCCCACACACTACTTTTAATTAAAATAATATCTGACATGTTCACACTTTAATCAGATAAAGGAGTAGGAGTTCTTTGAAAAATGTTTGAGATTTTAACTACTGGCACATATATTGTACAATTTGTTATTTCCACATGAAAACCTGCTCAAAGGAAATGAGGGTTAAAATGTGCATTGTGAAGACTGAGAAAAGGTTGGCAGCATTACAACTTTAGAGACTTTGTTTTTTAGAAGTGACAAAACTTTCTCACTCAGTCTCCCCACATGAAAATGAACAAACCAAAAAGAAAAAACCTGCAGGCAGCTGTGTTTGTAACCCTTGGTTGGAGAAAATAAATGAATTCTTTGCTTCGGTCTTCACGGCTGAGGACGTTAAGGAGATTCCCAAATCTGAGCAGTCTTTTGTAGGTGACAAATCTGAGGAATTGTCACAGATTGAAGTGTCACTAGAGGTGGTCTTGGAACTAATTGATAAACTTAACTGTAACAAGTCACTGGGACCAGATGGCATTCACCCAAGAGTTCTGAAAGAACTCAAATGTGAAATTGCAGAACTATTAACTAGGGTTTGTAACCTGTCCTTTAAATCGGCTTCTGTACCCAGTGACTGGAAGATAGCTAATGTAACGCCTATATTTAAAAAGGGCTCTAGAGGTGATCCCGGCAACTACAGATCGGTAAGTCTAACGTCCGTACCGGGCAAATTAGTTGAAACAATAGTAAAGAATAAAATTGTCAGGCACATAGAAGAACATAAATTGTTGGGCAAAAGTCAGCATGGTTTCTGTAAAGGGAAATCATGTCTTACTAATCTATTAGAGTTCTTTGAAGAGGTCAACAAACATGTGGACAAGGGGGATCCAGTGGACGTAGCGTACTTAGATTTCCAGAAAGCCTTTGACAAGGTCCCTCACCAAAGGCTCTTACGTAAATTAAGTTGCCGTGGGATAAGAGGGAAGATCCTTTCATGGATTGAGAACTGGTTAAAAGACAGGGAACAAAGGGTAGGAATAAATGGTAAATTTTCAGAATGGAGAGGGGTAACTAGTGGTGTTCCCCAAGGGTCAGTCCTAGGACCAATCCTATTCAACTTATTCATCAATGATTTGGAGGAAGGGGTAAACAGTGAGGTGGCAAAGTTTGCAGATGATACTAAACTGCTCAAAATAGTTAAGACCCAAGCAGACTGTGAAGAACTTCAAAAGGATCTCACAAAACTAAGTGATTGGGCAACAAAATGGCAAATGAAATTTAATGTGGATAAATGTAAAGTAATGCACTTTGGAAAAAATAACCCCAACTATACATACAATATGATGGGGGCTAATTTAGCTACAACTATTCAGGAAAAAGATCTTGGAGTCATCGTGGATAGTTCTCTGAAGATGTCCATGCAGTGTGCAGCGACAGTCAAAAAAGCAAACAGGATGTTAGGAATCATTAACAAAGGGATAGAAAATAAGACGGAGAATATCTTATTGCCCTTATACAAATCCATGGTGCGCTCACATCTTGAATACTGTGTACAAATGTGGTCTCCTCATCTCAGAAAGGATATACTAGCATTACAAAAGGTTCAGAGAAGGGCAACTAAAATGATTAGGGGATTGGAACGGGTCCCATAGGAGGAGAGATTAAAGAGGCTTGGACGTTTTAGCCTGGAAAAGAGGAGACTAAGGGGGGATGTGATAGAGGTATATAAAATTATGAGTGGCATGGAGAAAGTGAATAAAGAAAAGTTATTTACTTGATCCCATAATAGCAGAACTAGGGGCCACCCAATGAAATTAGTGAGCAGCAGGTTTAAAACAAATAAAAGGAAGTTCTTCTTCACACAGCACACAGTCAACCTGTGGAACTCCTTGCCTGAGGAGGCTGTGAAGGCTAGGACTATAACAGGGTTTAAAAGAGAACTGGATAAATTCATGGAGGTTAAGTCCATTAATGGCTATTAGCCAGGCTGGGTAAGGAATGGTGTCCCTAGCCTCTGTTTGTCAGAGGGGGGTGATGGATGGCAGGAGAGAGATCACTTGATCTTACCTGTTAGGTTCACTCACTCCGGGGCACGTGGCATTCGCCACTGTCGGTAGACAAGATACTGGGCTAGATGGACCTTTGGTCTGACCCAGTACGGCCCTTCTTATGTTCTTATGTTAAAAGCAACAATCTGCATATTCTTTCACAGTAGACTTCCTTGGATAACCAGATGTTTCAGGGGGAGTAGTAAAACAGTACTAAGACTTTTCATATCTAGTGACTAGTTCGACTCTAACTCATGTTAGTAACTGTAGGAAGCTGTTATCTTCCAATAGCTGTTTGATGAGCTATGAGTTTGTGGTTTCAATCCAGTTTCTAGTTAGTCATCACAAAAAATGCCAACTCAAGCATTCTTTTAGCACCATTTGCAGAAAGATGAGAGCTGAATGGGCATGAAGAGTGAACAATTACTCAGAGAGAGGATAACCTCCATATCAGGTTTGAGGAATATTGTCCGGTTGCAGTGTTCCCAAACTGGATGATCTTACATACAGTAGCACAGATCTAATTTTAAAAAGGATGGATTACAGAGGCAATTTCAGATCTACACAAGATTTTCCTTGTATTTTGGGTTTCAAGTCAGATTGTTAACCCTTTTTTTTAACAATTCTGTTCATACACATATCTGAAATCTGGAACAAATGGCTCTATATTTTAGCATTCAGCATTTTATAGCCATCACTGTGTGATACAGGCATAAAAAGTATTAATGTGCAGCCGTTCACAATGAAAGTTGCACACATTGCTACTTCTAATGAATAGGTGTATCAGTTGAGAATTACTAGTCCCATGCACTAGGTTCACATTTATTCAGTTAAAGAGTTACAAAGGAAATTAGGAAATTTAAAGTAACAGTACTCACAATCTTTTCTTATCTACCATTCGTTTGACTCGGATGGCTCTTTGTTCAGAGTACAGCTTACACACTCCTGTTCAAAAATGTCAAGAGCAGGAAAAAAATGTAGTTAGACGACCATGATTGTGTCTCAGAAATTATCAGTATGACATTAAAAATATGAAAATAAAGAGGTTGACAATATTGTACAACCAAATAATCAATCATTCACTTTGAACTGTTATACATTTGTAGAAAAACATGCATTAGGTACTTTTCAAATAATCTTCAATGAAGTCCAAGACAGCTGCTCTGTGCTCCCTCACTTGTGGGGACTGGACGTTCTTATGCGCTGAAATGAAAAATGTCAAGATAATATTTTACACTTTGTGTTAAAGAATATGAAAGCCCACCTCTTCAGTTTTTCCACAGAATACACTCTTTATACACAACTTTATATTTTAAGAAATTAAAATGTATATCTTCACAATAGCAGTTAAAGAAAATAAAAAAATAGTATCATGTAGTTTCCCTTTTATCATTGCTTGCAGATATTCTCTTCAGATTCCCTACACAGGTGTCAATTACATTTGCATTAAAAACTGACTTGTGCTCAAGCTAAGCTTAAAGAGACAAATCAAAAGAAAGACTCAACTGTCCTGTAACGTTCTAGACTGTGAACTCTTCAGGATAGAGATTGTCCTGATATTTGTGTCTTGCCCAGTGCCAAGGACCAATTTGGCCCTTAAATATTTATGTTTTTTATTTCAGTAACATAGCTCCTATGACTACATTACAGATATCCATTTCTAATTAGTGCTACAGTTGTGTATCTATCTATCTATAGAAGCTTAAATTTGATGCAAACCTTTGGTACATTTAGCCCACATATTAGCAAAGACCGGCGTTTTTGTAAGTAAGTCTCGGATTATCCAACCCTGACACAGTATGCCCACCCACTCCTTGAATTTGTCTTTACCACATATTCCAGTGTCTTCTTTAATAGTATACTCCCTGTGCTGATGGTTCTCTTTGGAAAGCTCTCATTGGCATTAGTTATAAATGGGGCTTCTAATTTTAAGATTTTAATCAATAAACACAGATAAAATCCCTCAGATAAAAAAACAAATTAAACTCGTGCTTTTACAATCAAGACAAGAAATAGATACTTGTTTCTAAGGGCTTGTTTACACAGAGCAGTAATACAGACCAAAGAAGTGTGATTTCTAAAGTGCACTGAAGTGTTGCACATTAACTGGTACATGCAGATCCTGTTGGTGCGCACTAAAGGTACCACAGCATGTTTTAATTTAGTGCTTTTTGAAACAGTACTATGTTAAAGAGCATATGAAATAATACAAACAGATTACTCATTACAGAATATGAGTAAAATATACAAATAATATATACAAAAGAGTCCCAACCTTCCCTCCCTCAATTTTTGGACATCTACAAAAAACTCAAAAATTGATAAAAATAATCCCCTCCCAATAAAATTAATAAAACCCCCAAAACAGAAACCCTAGTTATAAGTGATCTTTTACCAGTTCAATCAATTTTGTTCTCGTAGCTTGACCTGCCATGACCTTAGACATGCCACATACTGACATGACACTTGGTGCACGCAGTCAAATCCATTTTGAAAAAGCAAAAAAACACTCAGGTCTTGAACCCTCATAACATATATCCTGCAACGCTTTCATCTGGATATCAGAAGCTTTTTCCTCAAACTTCCTCAAGACTGGCCACATTCCTTTACAAGCTCAGAATTCAGCAGCAGCCACAATATTTCAAGTGTGCTATCAAGAAAACTTTGCATAACGAAACCATTATCACTTAGTTGTATACAACTGATTCTTCTTGTCTTGTCTATCTGCATATTTAGTTTGTGGCAAGCGGAGGTGTGAATCTACTAACGGGTTCCTAGTGAACTTTGAACCAGGAGTAGATCTAAGACAGTTGTGGCCAACCTGCAGCCGGCGGCCTGCAAGTGGCCCATCAGGGTAATCTTGGCGAACAGCGGCCACTGGGAGCTGCGGAGGGGGCCGTGCATGCGGACAGTCAACGTCAGCAAAACGTCTCGCAGCCCGCAAGCAGATTACCCTGATGGGCCACAGGTTTCCCACCACTGATCTATGCACACTGTTAGTGCATGGTAGCAGGGTCCACATGGACAGTAAGTGCACGGCAGTCTAGTGCGGGGTTGATTTATACCCCAATTTGCGAGGAACGAAGTGCTTGTGTAGACAAGCCCTCTGTTTATGAAGTAATAGAAAATGTAAAATCTTTTAATACTGGAATATTCTGCATCATTGAAGGGTTTTATTATTTTGTTCAAATTCCCTCTAAAAGAAACAAACAAGGACAATCAATCAATTCTGATTTTTGTCCATATTTCACTGAAATCTTCAATTTTATAGTTATTTATCAGAACTAATGCAAAAAAATAACTGGTTCCATATCTCAGAATGATGATAATCAGTTTGAAAATGAAAAGTAATTTCACTTCAAGATACAGTATTTTTTATATTTCTAGACATAAGACAGACATTATAAGCACGTTGTACAAAATTGAGTTTCTGTATTGTTCCCAGATTAAAGAAACACAAATAATACCCAACAATCTTTGTTTAAACACTTGGGGTGAAATTTTGGACCCATTCACTTTAGTAGGGCTAGGAGATCACCTTTTAACGCAAAAGCTAGATCTGATTTCAAAAGGATATGCTTAGAGACAGTGGGGAAAGTAATGATGAAGATTTAGTAACTACACAATCTAATTAGAAATATTTATATTTTCGTACTGTGTATTTATTGGTCACTTAAGATGTTGACTTTTGTTAGTACAGCTTACTGGGAAAATTGCCCATTGACTTTAATGGATTTTGGGTCAGGCCTATATGTCATTTTGCAAAAAAATTACTACTTACATAGTAAATGTTTAGGAAGTCTTAGATTTTTTTTTTTAATCAGATGCTAATTAATGGACTGGGGTGGCTAGGTTAAATTCTATGTGCTGAACTCTCATTTTACACATACAAATGGACATCAAGAATAATTCCACTGAAGTCAATGGAATTACATGGATTTAAGTGAATGGAAAATTAAACCCTATGTATCTTTCTTTTCAAAGGTTGTTCAGAATACCTTTCAACATTCACAGTCATAACAGCATTTATCATTAACTCTCCAATAATTAACTTAATCTATTTACTAATTTTACCTTCTGTTCTCAGCTGTTGAATGGCATCAGCACATGTCCTCATAAATATTTGAGCATCTTGATCAATCTGATCACGTTCTGTGTCTGTCATCCTAATGTATTCAGACATAAGATGGCTGAGGGGAAAAAATGAAATACTATCATTTTTTGTAATCCTGTATAATTTATAAATTATGTTTTGACTTTCCTTTCTGCACTTCCCTTCATATATAGATTTTTGTTTTGTTTTGTTATACAGCCTGATTTTCATAAAGACCAAGAAGGTGCAATGGGCCACTCTCAAAGTACAATACCCCGCACATTGGTGGAATATCACTAAAAACAGTCACCTACCTTTCTGTGACTGTTGTTCTTCGAGATGTGTTGCACATGTCAATTCCACTGTAGGTGTGTGCATGCCTCATGTGCAGTTGTCTGAGAACTTTTTCCCCCTCTTCAGTACCTATCAGGGCAACTCAAGAGCCATCGGCTGTTCCATACCACTGTATGCACGTGTAAGAGGACAGAGCCACCCCAACTTCCTTCTTACTGGATAGACTCCGATAGAGAGGACAAGGAGAGTGGGTCATGGAATAGACATATGCAACATATTTCAAAGAACATCACTTATGGAAAGGTAGGTGTGACTTAATGCACCCCTGTATTCACCACTATAGTAATACTCTCTGTACAAAATATGCCTTGTGAGGTAGCATTTGAAAATTAACAACTCTCTAGTCAGTAAGATCATGGTGAAATGTGCGCAGCAACATCATAGGTAAAGTTATGAACATAAGCTGAAATTATGACTCAAGGTGTTTATCAGACAAGTTTGGAGAGTGGGTAAACCAGTTTCTCAAAGCTGACACCTCTAGCCAGGTGTCAAAGCGGATGGGCAATCACCCGTCATGTGGCCATGCTCTGGCAAGGAAGAGGGGCAGGAGCAAACCGATCTGCATTTTAGTAAACAACAGCATGGAACCTCTTACACCACAAGACTCCTTGTCTCCATCCTCACAGCAGGAATTAACTTTATCTCAGAGTAACCCTCAAAGAAATGCATTTCAAAGGGGGACTGGACTATAAAATGAGGGGCAAAAACACTTCATGGTATCTCTCCCCCGCCCTCACCTAACACAACAAAATAAAGCAGCCATTTGACTTTTGGATAGAACCTGACCTGAAATTTGGACAGCAGTGTTGTTGGGAGCATGTAGTAAGGATCTTATCTTGAACCAAGGATAATTTTTTTTTTGGTTTTAGCACAAGAAGGTGTTTTCTCTTTATTTCTCTTGTAACCATTTCTGACTTTAATGTTGTATGGTTGTACTCACTTAAAATCTCTCTTTTTGTGGTTAAATAAATTTGTTTTCTTCTTGAATCAAACAAATCCAGTATTGCATTGTTTGTAGCAAACTGTTGGACATCGTTCTCTTACAGGTGCAACAAACGTAAAATATCTGAACTTTATAGGAAGGGCTGGACATTGCAGAAACCACATTTTGAAGGAAAATTCAGGACTGGGAATGTGTTGAGGTCACCCTCCAAGTAGTAACGCAGACAGGCGGAAGCCAGAGTGTAACTGTGCTGGCAGGCTGCAGCTATATACAGACACTCAGGGAGTTACCTACATTCTGTCTGGCTGTTTGTGAGGGGCTCAAGTTGGGAGCTACATCTGCAAAGCATTGTGAGGTACACCGGGCTGCAGGGCAGGCGGGGCCACAAGCCCTCACTGGCTGGATTGTACCCCGGAATGTCACAGCAGGTAAATATTTTTTCTTCTTTGAATGATTGCACATGTCCATTTCACTGTAAGGGAATCACGAGCAGATTAACAAGGAGAAGGGCTCCGAGTCTACCTGAATAATGATTATAGATCAACTCATCTGAAATTGGCTCCATTCCTAGACTGATTGGAAATGGCATAATGAGCAGCAAAAGTGTGAACTGATGACCAAGTTGTTGCTCTGCAAATGCCTCAGACAGGTACTTGCACAAGGAAAGCTGCTGAAGCTGCTTAAGCTCTTGTCGAATGGACAAAGGCTCTAGGAAGTGACATGATATCAGTTAATTAGTAGCACAAATGAATGCAGGAAGAATTCCTCTGAGGGGAAGCTCGTTGGCCTTTCATCCAGTCTAAAGTCATGACAAAACTACACTGAGGATCCAAAGGACCGAGTGTGATCATCCAGCCCAGATGAGCAGCTGAAAGGCAGATGCATACCCAAGGACATACTATATGAGGAGCTATCAGAGGGAGTAACAGGACGGCCCAAGTTTTGTTATAAAGACGCATGCAATGAGATATGAAGGAATTTTAAACTCATCCTGAGCAAAGGGAAATCTTGGCAAGTGATCCTAACAAGTGGCGCCATCGTCTTGATAAGAGTCTCCATCAAAGCCCGTAACAGGCGCTGGCTGCTATAGCTTCAAGAGAAAAGAGTCCATAGGAAGCAAGCAGCTCCCAACCAAGATACGTACATTTGCAATAACTAACTACTAGGGACCATGCAAATCTAGGACTGGACTATTCAGTCACATGAGACATTGCAAACCATCTACATCATAGACTGCAATTCCCACAGTCTTTTGCAGACAAAAGGATGATAATATCAGTGTGGTCCAAATAGAAGGCAAAAGCTCTTTTAACATCCAGTGAATGAAGTTTATCCTCATCTCTATGCATGTGAGGCTTTAGGAAGAAAATTGGCAAATAATTTGCCTGGTTAATGTGGAAATTGGAAACCATGTTTGTCAGGAATTTTGGGTGGGGTGCAGGTAAACTTTATCCTTATAGAAAACTGCATAAGGAAGCTCTAAGACTAAGGCTCTCAACCTGCTGAGGTTACCACAACCATAAATGCCACCATCAGAAAGGTGGAGTAGGGAGCACAGCATGAGAGGTTCAAAGGGTGATCCCATTAATTTTGCTAGCACCGGGTTAAGATCCCCTGGAGGAACAGGTTCTTGTACCTGTGGGTATAACTGTCTAACTTTTTTAGAAATCTGATATTGGGATTGCAAAAAATCAATTACTCACTGAAGGTTGGAAAGCTGAAATTGCTGCTAAATGTACTTTAGCAGAACTGTCAGACCTCAATGTTTTAGGTGCAACAGATAGCCCTAAATGTGGTAGATGGAAGCTTGCAGAGACATGTTTCTGTTGAGACCAGATAAACATTTCCATTTGATCACATAAGTACACCCTGGAGAAGTTTTTCCATTATTCAGAAGTAATTCCTGAATGTCTTCTGAGAAAGCCAGGAAGCATCCAAGCTGTCAAGCTTGCACACTGAAGTGGAGCAAATGGCCATGGTCCTGAAAAATCACATCTGGGTCCAACGGAAAAGGCTGAGGAGGTCTCACTGACAATGCTAGTAAGGTTGAGAACCAGTGTTCTCAAGGAAACACAGATGCTCTTAGTATGAGGTAAGCATCATCCTCTTTAGTCTTGAACATGACTCTGGGAAGTAATGGTATCAGAGGGCAGGCATAGAGCACAGAGTTCTTTCATGGTAACAAGAAAGCATCCATCAATGAACCTGCACTGTGATGCCCCCAACCTTCCCTCATGGAGTGGAACTGATGGCAGTTTTTATTAGCCTTTCTTGCCAAACAATCTGCATGGGAATCTCCCATAGCTAGAAGAGGGATTTGGCACATCTGAATGTAGTGATTATTCATGGTGAGTGGAGAAAGACCTACTTAGAGGACCTGTCAGTTCTGCTTTCCTGGAGGGTAAGCAACTTTGAGATGAACAGAGTTGATGATGCAGAACTCCCACAGCAGAACTGTCTCCTGGCAGAGTTGCAACGAATATGCCCCTTCCAGTCTGTTTACACAGAATGTAGTTGCTGTGTTGTCTATTAACACTAACAGATTTTTCCCCCCACAGGATGTAGGCAGAAGGCTGAAGAGCCTAGACTTACAGTACATAGATCCCTGATGTTTATATGAGTCCTTAGATCCTGTGAAGACCACAACCCTTGAGTTTGCAGGGTTCCCGTGTGTGCCCCCCAACCCAGGAATAGGGCATCTGTGATCAACGTAAGCACTGGTTGCAGAAAAATGAAGGGAATTCCCAAACAAACTTTCCCAGGGTCCGTCCACAAGTCCAGAGAGGACAAAGTTACCTCTGCTATGCGAATCACTCTGTAGACAATGTCACCTCTGCTATG
>ML677326.1:19943851-19996657 GCA_007922305.1 Dermatemys mawii | reverse complement strand
TAGACAATGTCACCTCTGCTATGCGAATCACTCTGTAGACAATGTCAACTGGGAGCATACACTGATGCTAGGCATTGCTGAAGCCACCTGAGGTGTAGTCTTACCTGCTGTCCTACATTGGTACATGCTGCCATGTGCCCCAGGAATTTGAGGCAAGTGTGCATTGTGGTAACAGGATGTGGTTTTAGTTCCAGGACCAAGCCTTGGAGCACCTGAAACCCTGAGTGAAGCAGAAATTATATTCTTTGCACAGATTTCAGAATTAATTTGTCTGGACTGAGTGATAGCCCCGAAGCACTCAAGGTGGATTAGATGATGGTCACAGCAGACAGAACTTGAATCTCAGACTGGCCTCTCACTAGGCAGTCATCCAGGTAGGAAAACACATGGATCCCCAGCCGCTGAAGATATGCAGCTAATATCAGCATCATGCACTCTGTGAGGGACTACTTATAGGCCAAACAGAAGTACTGCAAACTGGCAGTGGCTTCCATTTACTACAAACCTAAGAAACCTCCAGTTTCTGATCTGAACTGATCGTTAAGTTGAATGCAGCATATCAGTCCTCTTGTTCCAGGGAAGAAATAATGGAAATGAGGGTAACCATGCAGAACTTTATTTTCTTCAGGTATTTGTTTCACTGTCTTAGATCTAAAATAGGCCTGAGACTGCCTTTTACTTTGTGAATAAGGAAATAGCAGGAATAAAAATCCTTCTCCTTGAGAAACAGAGGAACTTCCGCTATGGAGCTGTGATGACCTATACCTCAGGGGAACACCCTGCACCCCAATGTTCATCCTTATGATATGATATGTGGTATCCAATGAAAAGTTTGTCATGTCGGTTGTCTTCAGAAGGCTCACGATACTCTGAGCATAGGTGTTATCGTAATGTTAAAGGTTGCAATTTCATGTATATAGTTATGAGGCTGAAAATGTATCCTCATGGCTTAAAACAAGCCCAGGCAAAACTCTTTAGGAGCAGAGGGGAAGTTCACACCTCATCAAGGCATGTATGGGACAAGCCCAGCCCAGCCTCACAGGAACAAAGGACACTGGCCTAGGCAACAACAAAGGATCTGTTGGACTCTCAAGTGAGTCACCCCCTCTCCTTTGGTTGGTTTGGGACTACGATGAGGTAATGCTCACCTAACTCTGCAGGAGGGGAACAAAGTCTAGGGAAGAAAGAACATGATAAAAGGGAGAGAGGTTTGCCACGCTCTCTCACTTCCAACTCCATCTATGGACACTGCCACCAAGCGACTGAATCACTAATCAAAGAGGAGAGCCTGGCTAAAGGGCAACCAGCCAGCCTACGGTGAGAAGCATCTAAGTTTGTAAGGGCACTGAAAGTGTTACAGTCAGTGTAGAATACATTTTTCTTTTATTACATTTGACCAAATCTGACTTTCTGTGCTTTGACTTATAATCACTTAAAATCTATCTTTTGTAATTAATAAATGATTTTGTTTATTCTACCTGAAGCAGTGTGTTTGGTTTGAAGCATGTCAGAGATTCCCTTTGGGATAACAAGCCTGGTAAATATCAATTTCCTTGTTCAATTTACAAACTCATATAAGTTTGCGGCGTCCAGCAGGCATAACCGGATGCTGCAAGATGGAGGTTCCTAGGGTTGTTTCTTTGACCAGTGATACTGGCTAGAGTCATTCAGTTGCACAATCCAAAGAGTGGCTGGGCCAAAAGTGCTCACTCACGTAGCTGGGAGTAGCTTACATGCTAGAGGCTGGGTGTGAACAACCCAGGAGTGGGGGTTCTCACAGCAGAGCAGGGTAAGGCTGGCTCCCAGAGTCAAGGATTGTAGTGACTTGGCAGATTACTGGTCCAGGTAACACCAGGGGAACATCACAAGAGCCCACTAGAAGAAGAGATTGGACTTTCTGCTGAAGGACAATCTCAAGAGAGTGGTTCCTGAAGAGGGACAGGGAAGACAGGTGGGAAGGAGGATAAAACCAAACTGAAGGGAATATGCAGCTCCACAAAGGTTAAGACCCGCTGAAAAGATGTAATATAAGTCCAACCACAGAGGAAATGGGAGAGACTATTGCGAAACATAATTAGTAGGACAAGATGGACTTATAGGAACTGGTATATTGCCCTAAACAAACCTGTCAAAATGTGTGTTTACACTGGGAAGCTGATCAAGAGAAACCTGCTGTCGCAGAGTACGAGAAGGGAAGTAGTCACTTCCTGTAATTCCTATCCCTTATTTTCTGTAGGTCTTGGGGCTCAGGTATCAAGTGCCGATATCTGTAAGCCTGCTGTGACTGGAACTGCTTCCTCCTTTTCCATAGTATATAGATTCCAAGTGACTTCAGAGTTACCCTGGACTCTTTTAAACTATGTAGTGGTGCACAACAGCAGAGAGCGCTTGAGCCATCCTGACAGGTACTGCAGAGAGAAAAAGTTATCTGACAACTGCACACAACTACAGTGGAATGGACACATGCAATTAATCGAAGAAGAATTTAAGGCTATATGTATTCAATGAAATAATCAATACTTGAGAACATGCTTTCTGGGATTTGTAAGAAAAATATTATTTGTGGAGAAACATATTTCATTCCATCACACTCCTAGATGAAAGTCCACCCACCCAAGTTCTCTTTTACCAAATTGAAGAGAAAAGGAAAAAAAAAAAGAAGCATGCATCCACCTATTATTCTCCGTACCTGTTCTTTTTAGGCAGTTTTTGGTTCTGAAAGTAAAAGATCCATGTTTCAGAAGCACATTAGCTTCCTAAAAAGGATGTAGGAACAACTCAAATAGTGAAAGAACTATAAAAATGTGGCAATGATGAGTTCCCTGAAATTCATGTGTTCACTATTTCATATTCTGAACTTCCCCATTATAATACACACTGCTCGACTACTATCAAATCTCTGATGTCAAAGGACAGCACTTGGAAGAAGGTGTATGGAAAGAATATATTTAACATGATATAGGTTTATCAGATAACTGAAAACATCTACTACTGCTTCCCTCTTTATTTATAGGTGATATATTATGCAGTTAATAGTTTCTAATAACATTTTACAATTAGTCTTGTAGTTCAGAGAAAAACTAAAATAAAAGCAAACATACAAAGAGTCAAATACTACCATGGAGTTTTAAACAGAGCTCTCCATTCAAAGGCAAAGCAGGTCCAATGCATTTAAGTGTCCATATTATAGCTTTAGTTTTTTAATTCAGCATATTATATCAATAACATATAACACACGAGATATACAGTAAGATAATATACAAGGAGAGAATATCTATAGTCTGACAGTATCCACTTTTTAAGGATTCCATAGTTGCTATATACATGAGAGGGTGATAAAGCTTTTACTGTGGTGATTTATTTAATATTGATCTCATTTTTCTGGGCTATATACCCACCACAGCACATTACAACCCACTTTAAAACTATAAATGGAAACTTTATCCCCAATTTTAATTAGTGCTCTCCCAGTTGTTCAGGGCATGTATATTATATGCATGCACCTATAATTATATTTCTGTATAGGATATAAAAATAAAAAGTGAGATAGTTCATAATCTATATTTTATTCTCTTCTGTTTCTTATTATTCCCAGCTATGTGGTATACTAAGTGCATTGTTGAGGTCAGAGTTGCCAATGCGAGCAATTCTAAATGCGAAGTACTACAAAATTATTTCAGTTTCTTTAAATAAAAGATAAACCAGCTAATCCAATTAGAGGAAGAAATGGGGGAAGTTGTAACTCATAGGTGCAGCCATGTATGCTTCTTTCATTTACATAGTTAGCTATTTTATTTGTAGGGTTTGAGGGTTTGTTGTTTTGTTTTTGTTTTTTTTTAAGATTTGAGAGGTTTCATAAATCTGTGACAAAATCCCAGTAGGAATTCTAGTCTTTCTAATTTGCACTTTTTAAACAGGACCTGGAGGATTAATGCTCAGAGATTGTCTCATTTTAGAAAAACAGTAGAAATCCCCGTCCCACAGCCAGATTAAAGTTATATATTTCAAACATAACAAATTATTTAGAGATAGATCATGAATAATTATATATAGCAGCAATAGCAGCAATTATTTGAAATTATATTTCCATTACTTGAAAGTGTTACATCACAGTGTTTTGTCATTACCTGGAAGAGAATGCAAATGTGCTGCAAAGTACGGGTTATAAATATTTTCTTATTAGAGATTTACAGTGTACATATAAATTCCTCACCCATTGTCCAATAAAATGAATATTGTTAAACATATTGGGACAGATCTTCTGCTTTGCTCCACTCCCTCTCCATAGCCCAGGCACCACTCCTCTGAGTAGGGTTCACCTGGTACAGGCAAGTTCCCACAGGTATAGAGCCAGTAAAGCCAGCTTTTACACCAGCCTCCACACAGACAAAACACTGTGCTATGCCCCATGTCAAGGTAATTGGGGATGGGGCGTACCACAATGCACTCTAGCGAGCCACAGCTAGTGAATGGTCACTAGGGGAATATTGTCAGACAGAGCAGAGGTCTGGCTGACCTCAACCTGATTAGCCCAAACCCGACAAGAGCCCAAGTGTGGAGTCATGTTCAGACCCAACATGAGCCCGACACGTCTCTCTGAACCTGTGTCAACACTGCCACCTCATCCTTGGGGCTTGGCCTGGTGGGGACTCCACACTCCCCCTGCCCAGGTCTGCGATCCATCTTTGGCCAGCTCCTGCCCCTGGGGTCAGCACAGCTGTGGCTATGTGCCCCACTCCTGCCTTCTGACACTGCCTTGCTATGCAGTGTGTGCTGCTGAGCGAGATATGTCGTGACTCCTGGCACACTCACTCTACAGCACCACAGAGCATAGTGAAGCAGCAATGACCGGCAGGAGGGGGCACACAGCTGCCACTGCACCAACCCCACAGGCTGGAGATAATCAGAGACTACCCAACTCAACCTGAGCCCAAGAACGTCAGGTTTGGGTTGAGTAGAATCCGAAAACAACCTGATACATGTAGTCAGGTTTGGGTTGGGCTGCACGACTCTAAGCTGGAGCACGTTACAACAGCCCTTGGGCTCCTCTAAACTGCACTTGGGTCCAGGCAGAAAATTAGGGAGCTGTAACTAGCTTCACGATGGACCTCCTTGCTAATCATGCCCAGCAGTATTGTGTTTCGGTACACTATAATCCAAGCAGTATTCACAGTATATTGGGTGCTCCACTACAGAAACTATAGTGTCCACATCTCTAGAGTCTTATACTCTGCCCATTAGGGTGGTATTTGAACACTTATGGTTTTATAAAATACAGTAGAAAAGAATGGAGATTACAGGAATCAGAAACTAATTTTCTTTTATATAGGACTTCAGAAATACTAATGAAGAAACTGTCTGCTTCCTCAAGTTGTTTAAATACAGTTAAATCCTTGTCATCTGGTGGCACACAGAGGATAACTGTAGCAGCCTTGAAATATGAAGAAACGTTATGTGGCAAATTTGCTCTATTGGTAGCATGCATTACAATTCTGTCGCTGCAAAACTGGAAAACAAGCTTGATTCAGTAAATCAAATCTCTTTCTTATTAAACAAATTTCCCTCTCTATATAGTATCTGATACCAGTGTTTCTAAAGAGGCCTGCTTCAAGCCAGTCTACAGAGCCACTGAACTGGGTTGCTAAATTGCAAGGCTCAAAAGTCCACATGTGATTGTCTCTTCCTGTCACATGTTCCAATCTGTTCTGCAATGCCAGGCAGAAGGCAGGGAAGTAGTGTGTCAAGATCTAGCACGTATATTTAACGGATGGCAATTTTCCATCAAATAGATGGAAGAGATAGCCAGCAATGTGCCTAGTCAGGGCCTTGATAGTGAGGAGACATTCTGATTCCCCAGAGAACACACATTATCACCACCAAAAGAACTCTTAGCTCGTGAGAAGCACCTAGTACTCCACACTACACAGCAGTTGAACAAGTAAGTAAACATCACATAAGCATTGTAACCTGGCCTCTGTGAGGTAGAAACCCCTCCAGGTTTCACAAAAGGGTCAGGTCAGACAATGCTACTAAATGACTGTACTTGTACTGGCCGAGCAATTGTAAACCATGTCAACCCATCTATTCAATGGCAAGGCTCTAGTAAAGTGATGCATCATCATGGTCTTCATAAAGAGCCAGTTGCTAGCTTTTAAGACATGTTATTTCTATGCTCTTGCTATGTCATTTGAGTAAGGATTTTCTTAAAGATTTGGAGGAAAAACGTTGCTTAAAAATCTTCAGTCAACCATGTAAGCTTCTCCTTCAGTATCTCAAAATATTGTAGAAACATTTTGGAATGATGCCACTAATAAGTTAAATTTTTAAAATATAGGAATATAAAATAGTGTCCATAACCTTAGTGGAAAGCAAATGTGAAAATAAATCTTTCCAATGAAAGTAAATAGGGTATATTCTGTTCCTGAAGGTAAAGGTATGTATTTTTGAAGTAGACCCAGATGACCTGCAAATTTAAGTACATGAGTATATCAAACTTATACTTTCTGCAACAATGTGATTTAATCGACACCAAAAAAATGTATGGCAATGTGCAGGAACCAGAGAAAGACTTCATTTTCAGTCTCTAAATTAACTATTTTATTTTCTATTACTGGTTAATATTGACTGAGCACTCTTAGCTGTATAAAGGGAGAGTGCTTTATTGAGTTCACAAATAATTGATTTGTTTGTTTTCAAACATTAGGTGCATAAATGTTATGGTAACAAATGAAATAGAAGTCTCTGGTAAATAAAAAAATAAAAAGATACAGATCATTAGCTAACAGAACAAAGCTTATTCTATTGTATCCAATTTATACTGCTTGTCTGTATACCCAGGCTATATTAGATGTATAAATATCAACATTAAGCACTGGAGCTTTATCAATCCAAGGAAGGAAACAAATTCCAGAGTTGTAGACTTTTCACTGAGTATAATCTGCTCCATGGCCCAGTCTAGAAACTATGACCTCAAGCATTCATTTAATCTCAAATGTCTCTTTCAACAATTGAGAGAGAGAGAGAGAGTTGGTTTTTTAAATATCCAGGACCTAACCCACAAAGGCTGCATAACTGAAACCAAAACATCTTGAAGAACGATTGGAAGCCAGTATGGTATCTAGAGCACAGGTGTGTATGCTCCATGCACAAAACACTAATTAACCAAGCAAGCAACCTCATTCTGCACTAGTCTGAGTGATTTACAAGAACCTGATACCATGATAAGAAGAGCCATATAGATAGAAAGGTAAAGTGATGGATGCAAGACAGATTGTAAGATGAAGGGAGGGAAGGATAGATGACCAAAGTGCATAGCAATAATCCACTGGAGGTGACAAAGGCATGGAAACTATGACTGGGTCTGCATCTGAGAGAAACGATCACCATCTCCTTGCCAAGCGAAGATGGAAAAAAATCCCTGTTGGATCTCCACTATCTAGACATCTGCAGAAGCATCAAAAGATATAGCATGACCCTATAGAATATGGAGCATAGTCAGAGCCCAAGAATCCCCCAGCTAGGGTGACCAGATAGCAAGTGTGAAAAATCAGGATGGGGTGGAGGGTAACAGGTGCCTATATAATACAAAGCCCCCAATAGCGGGACTGTCCCTATAAAATTGGAACATCCGGTCACCTGAAGTCTCAAAAGCTCTGCAACCATGAAAGCAGTTGGGGGCTGGATCGGGCCCAAAGGAATAGCTATATACCAATTTCTACAAGGCTAAAACATGAAAGGGTAGATTTCTCTTTTCATTTATGCCATAGCTCTATTGTAATCAATGGAGTCATACAGCTTAAGACTGGCATGAGAGGAGAATCAAGCTTAAAGTCTGAATGAAGTCAGGGAAAGATTTTTTAGTGTTGCTCACCAGTGACATACATTATAACCACAAATTAATTTAATTCCAGTGTGCAGGGAAGAATCTATAGAAGTCATTTTAACAATGGTGGTTTTTGACATGTGACAGGAATCGATACTTAACATTCTGATATTATCTGTATTGATCATAGGTACAAACACCCTTTGTAACTATCAATAAGCTTTAAAAATAAATGTGTTTATAATTTGAGTAAACTCTGCTTAAGAAAGTCTGACTCTGCTCATTTTTTACACTTCCATTAAAATATATGCAACGCCACACTAACAGGACATGTTCTTTGAACATCAGTCAGAAATTTAACATCCAACCAGAAAACAAATGATTAATGAGCAAATACTTGAGAAAAGGACAAACCAGATATTAACAACCACTAAAAATACTAATATTAAACAATACTTCAAAACAGCTTGATAGCACCTATCAAATATTAGCAAATTAATTTAAGGCCATAACTAACTGCAAAATTTTACCCTCCCCAAAAGGAGGATTGTGACAGGTTTCCACCCCCCCACCCCAGACACTGTGGGGTGCCACCAGTCAGGGCTCCCTCACCCTGCCCTGCTGAGCCAGGCCTTAAGCCTCCTCTAGCACACACACAGTAGAGATACACCCACCTGCAGAAAGACACAGACACTCGAATCAGGACTGCACAGGGAGTCTTTCAGCTAAGGAACTGCCCAGAACTCAAGTGCACACTCCCTCTGAAGTATAAACCCATGTTGCCTCTCATTTTTCCCCACCCATGTGTGGAATAAATTTTGTTATGTGCATCAAAGTAACATGCGGATGTGCACCACCAGTAGAAACAAAAAACCTAGACATAATATATATTTTTAACAAGTTACCAATAGGGATAATTACTCCAGCCAGTACAACAGACATTTCAGAACTCACTCCTAAAAGAATTAAATTTAAGTGTGAGACAGAAATAAAAATTATGAAATGCACAGGCCAGTCAAAAAAGTAACTGAAAGCTCTCTTGCTGAACCATGTCCCCTTCCCCCACTCTGTAAATGGGGTACCCTGAGGATGCCCCCACAGGAGTCATCTGTCCCTGGAGCTTTGCCAGGGCCCCGCTGGCTGCCAGCTCCAGAGTCCCACGGCCCTTGGAGCTGAAGCAGAGAATGTCGTGGAGGTTTCTGGAAGTCTCGGATTCCATGATCTCCATGACATAAATGTAGCCTTACTCATAGGCGATAGGGCGTTTTTGTGCACTGGATGAGGTACACCATGCGTTGTGATAGGTATGTATAGGACCTATGGATCTCGAAAGGCATGTTGTAGGGGATGATGATCATTGTAGCAGTGGAGATAAGTCTGCACAACAATTATGCAAAACAATCTGTTCCACCTTGCATGTTGCTGTGATGCTCAGAATACCTTTTCCAGACATGAAGAAGAGCTCTGTATGGGTAAAAGCTTGTCTCTTTCACCAACAGAACTTTACCTTACCCACCTTCTCCTTGTATTTGACTTTAATGTATAAATGGAGCCTGTACTCTTTAATGAAGATGAGATTTTTTTCTTCTAATTTAAAAGGGGATAGTCAAGTAGCTAACATCTAAGGTAGTTTTTAAATAAGTTTTACAAAATCCATTAAGTTTAATTACTTTAGTGCTAATGAAAACAGTATTTTTAATGTCAACTGCACTGTATTATACTGAACTTTTGTGCTAGAACAGGAGGGAAAAAAAATAGAGACCGACAGACCAGTCAAATTTCACTAGCCAAACAAAAATTACAGCATAATTAGTAAAAAATAAAATTAATTTTTAAAATTCACATAATTTGAATAATTAAAGTAATTAAGAAAACCTCTTAGGGTGGTGAATGAAATATTCATTAAGAGTGGTAGATAAATAGCCCTAGAGGCTAAGAGCCTCTCTTTAGCCACAGATAAATAAACCCTGGACAACAGAAGCTTCACCGCACTCTCTCACCAGCATCTCTCAGTCTTAAAGAAACAATGAACAGTTGCACAAAAATATATTTTAGAAATATCTGTGGAGAATGTGAAGCTATGAAATACTAAAGAGCAGGGGGCAAAGGATGTAAACAGATGCTCCTATGAAGATGAGGTTACTCACCTTGTGCAGTAACTGAAGTTCTTTGAGGTGCATCCCCCATGGATACTCTACTTTAGGTGCACATGCACCTCTCAAGCTCTTGTTTGCAGATTTTTCCACTAGCCCATTCAGCTCGCGCATGTGTCCTATGCTTCCTTGTGCTGGATACCAAATCTATATAGGGATATATATATAGATAGATAAAGAGATATATGGGGAACTGCCCTCAGTTACTTCTCTACCCAAACATATCCACAGAGAACTGTCCAAAGCAGAGAGTAATGAAGGGGAGATAGTGGAGCACCCACATGGAGATGCATCTTGAGGATCTGCAGTTACTATACAAGGTAAGTAACCTATTCTTCTTTGAGCAGTGCCCCTTTGGGTGTTCCATTTCAGGTGACTTCTGAGCAGTTTCTGTAGAGGGAGGAGGGATCTTCATAACTGAGTCCAGAACTGAAGACAATACTGCAGTACACAAAGCCTCATTAGATCTGAGAGTATGGATTAAAGCATAGAGCTTTGAAAACGTAGGAACTGAAGCCCATGCAGATGAACCTGGTGGCGGCATCCAGAGAGCCTTGGCTAATAACTGGCCCTTTGAAATAGGGAGCAATTCCAGTCCATTATGTCTCTGAGGCAGTTTAGTTGTTCAATAAAGGCCATCTATTTATAGTTTGTATTTGACCATGACTGCCTGATAGCTTGCAACAATGAACTGCAGGGTTGCCGATGAATAGGACTTCCATCCAAACAGATCCAGTCTCTTTTGGTTCTTGTCAACTGGAATAGACCTAGAGAAGTGTTGCCTGCCCCATTCATTTACTAAATGGACTGCTAGGTGGACGGTGTGAATTCGGAGTCCTTAGAAGGAATGCAATACTTTTTAGGCACCCTTTTACACACTGGTGGAATAGTAGCAGATGTTTGCTATAGTCTTAGCTCGTCCAGGAGCACTTCATGGATGGGTAACATCACTCTGGATGTTGTTGCTGACTGTAGGATATCCAACAGTCTGTACTGTGGATCCCAGACTTCTTCAACTGGAATTTGAGGAGTATCAGCTACCTTCTTTATGAGGTCTTGAAATTGCTGAAAATTGTCAGTCCTGGAAGGTGATGGAAACATAACCATTTTGTCTGGTTGGGCGAGGAGAGGATGAGATGGATGTTTGAGGGGTGGCCTCTTTGTGTGTCCTGGACTCCTGCTCTTCAATGTCTCCTCCTCTCCAGCCAACCTCCTCACAGGAGAGGACTGAACAATGTTAGTCTCTGTTTGACATGGTACCAGTGCTCTGGAGCAGTGGCTCTCAACCAGGGATATGCAGAAGACTTCCCAGGGGTACATCAACTCATTCAGATATTTGCTTCGTTTTACAACAGACTACATAAAAAGCAGTGGCGAAGTCAGTACAAACTAAAATTTCATACGACTTGTTTATACTGCTCTACATATCATACACTGAAATGTAAATTTAATATTTATATTATAATTGATTTATTTTATAAATATATGGTAAAAATGAGAAAGTAGGCAATTTTTCAGTAACTGTCTGCTGTGACACTTTTGCGTCAAGTATCAGGGTGTAGCTGCGTTAGTCTGTATCCAGAGAAACAACAAGGAGTACGGTAGCACCTTAAAGACTACAGATTTATCTGGACATAAGCTTTCGTGGGTAAAAAAACCCACTGCATCTGAAGAAGTGGTTTTTTCCCCATGAAAGCTTATGCCCAAATAAATTTGTTAGTCTTTAAGGTGCCACCAGACTCCTTGTTGTTTCTGTGACATTTTTGTACTTTTATGTCTGATTTTGTAAGCAAGTAGTTTTTAAATGAGGTGAAACTTGGGGGTACACAAAACTAAAATCAGACTTCTGAAAGGGGTAGAGCAGTCTAGAAAGGTAGAGCCACTGGTCCGAAGAATTGCTGTCAGTAAGCAGCCTAGGGATCGTAGTATGACCATTGCGGCAGCCCCCTTAATGTATGGGCATTGTGGAATTCCATACTGGAAGTAGGGGTGATATGCAGTGTTGGTTCCATCACTCACATCATGATCTTTTCCATGACCGTCAAAAATAGGATAGATTGGGGAACCTTGGACTGAAAGAAAGGACACCGACTGGAAGTCCCATTCACCTTCTTCAACATCGTCCAGTGGAGTCCTCATAGAAAAGATTGGAGAGTCTTGCGGTACCCAGGGATGGTCGCCGTCTGCAGACCGAGGTCTCACTACCAAAAGATATTCAGTATCCATGAGGATCAGGGATTCCGACTCACTTGTTATAAACAAGTCCCTCGCGTACCCAAACTCTTGCAGTACCAAGTAGGGAATCAGTACCAATGTGATAGCTGAGGAACAGTAGCTGACGTTGATGATACCTTCGAAGGCAGGCATATTGATGTAGGTGCCGATGGAGTCCGGCTTGCTTGGTACCAAGTGCTGAATGGGTAGGTGTGATGACAGGACTGAGCTTGACAGACCAGAGTGCTTATGCTTGCCCTCCTTGTCCCTGGTAGAAGGCAATGAAGCTCTAGGGCTCTCCAGCTCTGCCGGTACTAGAGAAGAAGTCCATTTAGTCAACAGTACCAAGCTGAGAGGTTGAGGCTTCAGAGACCATATATTTCTCAGGAGACCTGGAGTTTTTCAGAGCAGTCTCCTTCAGATGCAAGTCTGTACTCCTTTTTGGGAGCCCTCTCAGAAGCCTCCACCTACCTTTCTTAAGGGAAGCCTGCATCAAAGCAGAAGGGGCACTAGATCTGTCAACAGACAGATGAACATGGGGGTGAGGGGGAAAGGGGTGTGTGTGTCTTATGACACAACTCAGATGCTGATCAAAGTGAGCGTTCCATCACTAACAATTTGAGCTAAATTTCCCTGTTCTTCCTTGCCCTCACCTTGAAAGTTAGGTAGACAGTGCATTTCTGGGAGACATGGGACTCCCCCAAACAACAGATACACCCAGAGTGGCCATTGCTTACAGGTATTGTCTCTCAACAGGAGAGATAGTGTTTAAAGCCTGGCAAGGTAGATTGATATGACTCCCCAAGGAAAAAAGAGAAGGGAGAAAAAAAAACATAAAAATTATCTTCTCACTACTAACACTTATTAACTGACTATAAGTACTACTGAAAACTAGGTATGCTATCAAAACTTAACAAGCAACAACTATAACTATATAAAATAGCTGAGGCACACTCAATGTGGGCATGCTAGAGCTCCATCTCAGGCTGATGTGCTTGAAAAGGAATTGAAGGCAGTTTGCTTGTGATCCCATAGATAGACTCGGTGTCTGACGTCAGTGCATGCCATACGGGAACTGCTGGCAGAAAACTCTCCAATCAAAAGCTCAAGAAGCGCATATGCACCCGAAGTGAAGCACCCAGAGCAGGGGTGTGCAAACTACTGCCTGTGGGCCGAATCCAGCCTGCGGCACTGTCCCGTCTGGTCCCCCTGGCCAGGGAGGGTGCCCCCAGCCTCTCCCCTGGAGCGAGGCTGCTGGGTGGGCAGAGCTCTGGGGGGGCAGGGTTATGCACTCCTGCGAGGCAGCATGTTTGGTTCCTTGTGGAGCCAGACACGCTCCTCCTTCCCCCAGAGCCATGCCGCAGGGGCAGAGCTCTGGGGGCCGGGGCTGTGCGCTCGCCCCTCCACCAGAGCCACGCAGGCAGCACTCTGGGGGCTGGGGTAGCACGCTGCCCCCTCCCCCAGCGCCATGCCGCATGGGCAGCACTCTCGGGGCTGGGGCAGCGCACCCCTCCTCCCCCAGAGCTACACCAAACATGCTGCTAGGAGCCTCTTGGTAAGGGGGCTGGGTCTGAGGGGCTGGATAAGTGGCGGGGGCAGTCAGTGGACAGGGAGCAGAGGAGGTTGGAAAGGGGGTAGGGTTCCAGGGTGGTGGTTAGGGGTGGGGGTCTCTGGAGGGGGAGGTCAGATGGGGCATGGGAGTCTCAGGGGTCTGACGAGTGCGAGGGGATAAATAGGGGTCGGGGCAGTCAGGGGATGAGAGTTGGGTAGGGGGTGGTTGGGGTAAGGGGTCTCTGGAAGGGGCAGTCAGGGGGCAAGGTCAGGGGGAGTTGGATGGGTCGGGGATTCTGAGGGGGCAGTAAGAAGGTGGGAAGAGGGAGGGGGCCTGAGCCTTCAGTACCCGGCCCTCCATATAATTTTGCAATGCCAATGTGGCCCTCAGGCCAAAAAGTTACCCACCTGGACCCAGAGACACACTACTAAAAGAATATGACTGTTAGGAGAAGCAAAAAATCAATAAAAGTAGGAAGGAAAGCAGATGGATATTTTTGGTTACAGAACACCAGATCTTTTACGATTTTATATGCTTTCACTGAGATATATCATCTTTTACGTCATGAGATCAGACTATTCTACTCCTTGGCACACATTCATGGGAAACTGAGGTCTACTGGAAATTATTTTTCATGAGCATAATGAGCTAATGACAATTTAGCAACTTACTATAAACACTTGACAATACTGTACATTTTAGGCTTCCACTTTAAAGACAGGCTCTATTGCTGCTAGCACCTGTGGAGAAACATTGAGGATTACTGCTGTAAGAGATACAAAAGAGCATTTCCAAAGGGCACACTGCAATATTTTAAAAATCCAAAGTAATTTACACTACTTTTCACTCCATCCATCACTTCACTCTTAATCTTCCTTTCAAGACTGGTAAACCAAATACAGTACGAAAAGTTACTGCATCCAGAATATTCAAACCATTTAAGAGTCAATACACACCCAATTATTATTGACAGCTTTTTTTCCCCCCTGATTGCAGCTACTGAAATTCCACTACTGTACCCATTCATATTGTGGCTTTCACAAAATAAGACAGCCTCTTTTGTATTAAATTTACAGCACCACCTAGTGTTGCTCATTAAGTATTTCAACCAATATTACAAAAACAAGTGTTTATTATACCAAGTATCTTTATAATGGTTTTGTTTGTTGTTTTGGAGATACGGTTACTCTTTGTCTGGCTTTGGTGTATGTCAATATGTACAGATGTGCTTGATTTTCAAAGGTCCAGAGCACCACAACTCCTGTTGGTTTGAATATAGTTAAGGATGCTCAACACTTCTAAAAAATCAAGCCCCTGGTGTCCTTTTTTGGCACATAGAACATTTGTTACCAGTATCTGTGGGGAAAAAAGTGCACTCAGTAATTTGGCAATTCACCATGGAACACCTTTTGATACCACTGATCATATGGCATTGCTGACACAGCCACAGATTCTCATAGGGTTGGAAGGAGTCATTATTGAGTGGCTCTGTTCATCTGTTACCAAGAGGAGCCAAAGAGTAGCACTGGAGGATTGCTCATCTACTTCCAGCATTCTTTAATGGAAGGGGTTCTAGTTTGTCATCACTTCCATGCATCTGTGAGGCCTTTGGGGGAACGTAAAGAGATGATTTGGGATTCAAGGTCTTCAATATTCAGCTGATATTCAGTTCTACATCTGTATTCAATCTGTCTTGGCTGGTGCAACTGATTAGCTTACCCGGTGTCCTTCCAGATCAGGAAGTGGATAGGGCTGGCTGCAACTCAAAACTCCAGCGATGCTGATGTGGTGGTTTTTCCAAGTCTAAAGTTCCCAGTTGGGGAATCCTGATGGCTCTCCAGCTGACGATGAAAGTTTATATAGCAGCAGAAGCCACAAGTAGTTTTTATTATTTATACTTGACCAGTATGCTTCTTTTTCAGATATGGGCATTGCCACATATGCTTTTGTCATCTCAAGAATGAATTCTAGCATGATCCTTTACACAGGGCTACACTTTAAGTGTGGAAAGTCACATGGTGCAAAATTTGATGGCCCATTTGCTAAAGGGTGTTTCTTGCAAGAAGTACATGATACATCTGTGTTCTATGATCTGCATGGGCTTCCAATTCACTTATACGTGAAATTTAAAATGTTGGCATTGCTCTGGTAATCTCAGAGGCCAACTTTCTCCTCATGTGATATCAGCACAAAAGATCATCTTAAAATGTGAGTAGGTTGCAGGTATGGTAATTTCCATCTGGGGTATTCCACACTTGGATATACTTCCCTTGTCAATTATCCAAAGACTGAATTTATTAATTTTCAGGTTACAGTGCAAGGTTCATTTTCTCTCACAGACTTTTCAGTGGACTGGATGCAGGAAGGAGGAAGAGAAGCATGATTAGATGGATGGAGTAAGTTCTAGTTTCGAGGCTTCTGGGAGAAGGTAGGTAACTGGTAATTGCCTAGGGCACTGGACTGGCATATTTTTTATAAGATAGACAGAAAAACTAAATGATATGACTAATCATGAAGTATTTTAAATTGAACTTTCAAATATCTGCTCACAGTGGTGGAGGTTATAAACTGGAGACCTTTCCTCTACACTCTCCATACCTGTTTTCCATGGAGTGGAATGTTGTTCACAGTGTGTAAAAATGTCAGTACACTTATTGAGTTTGACAGGTATCAAAAAGTGTCTCTAAAGATTACATTTTCCTGTTTTTAAATGTTTCTTACAGATTATTTGGATTGGGAACTCCAAAATTCAGGTTGCATCAATATTAAAACCTCAGGGCTTAGTCTGTGACCTACCAACAAACTGAAAGTGCTAAGTTTGCTGTGATGGTAGATGTAAGGCTACATCTACACTACAAGCAAGAGGTCTGATTCCCAGCTCATGTTGACATACCTGTGCTAGCTCAATGACAGCTAGAGCAAGTACAAATAGTCGGATAGCTGTGGTAGCACATACAACAGTGGCACAACTTAGCGCTGTACAAAACCACCTGAACCAGTGCTAGCTCTCTAGTGTGACTATGTGTACACCAGTTGGGAATCACACCCCTATCTCATAGTGTAGACATAGCTTTTTCTACCAGCTCCAATCTTGTAAACGGACAGAGGATTGAAACAGACAGGACACCCGCTCCTTGGGTGTTTAGGCAGCAAATAAATTCAACAATGTCAAATGTTTCCTACATTGACTTAAGTAAGGATGCTTTTCCTGTCAAAAATCAAATATATTCTCCCCATAAGTGTAAGCATCCAGAACTGCCTCCTCAAAATTTTGATGTTGGAAAGCAAAGAAATTCTGAGCTAGTAGTATTCCAATATGGTGTTCTCAGTGAAGTCCCTAAATTCTGGAATTCACTTCCCAGAGTTTGAAAATCCTTATCCCATATCGTTCATCATTTATCTGCTCAGGCTTTCCGATCACCGATCACTTAGGGCATATCTACAGCCCAACTGGGAGGTGTAATTCCCAGCTCGAGTAGAGGTACCCATGCTAACTCTACTGAATTAGTGCACTAAAATAACAGTGTGGCGGGGATGGCATGGGCAGTGGCTTGAGTTAAACAACTGAAAAGGTACCTAAGATCGCAGGCAATGTTATACTCAGGCAGCTAGCCTGTGTTGCTACCTGTACTGTCATGGTCACACCGCTATTTTTAGTGCAGTAGCTTGAGCAGCTAGTGGCTGGATATCTCTCAGCTACTATATAGACATAGCTTTAGTAGTAGGCAACAGGTCTAGCTTATCCTGAATGCAGTAGCGTAGCTGGAGGGGATCACGGGGCGTGGCCACTCCCCCTGAGCCCAGAATTCCAAAAGTGGCACCTTTTTGAACTCAGCGGCGCGGGGGGGTGGAGGTGGGGTGGCTGGAGCAGGCATGAGCTTGGGGGCAGCCAACATTGGGGGTGGCGCACCGTCCGTGATTGGGGCGGCGCGCTAGTTCTTTTTTCGGCAACATTTCGGCAGCCACACCCATCATTTCGACTTCATTTTGGTTTTTTTGCCACTCCCCCTCATATTAAAACATGGCTACGCCACTGCCTGAATGGTGTATGATCAGGTATGAAATTGGTCAGCAAATGGTGTATTCTGTTTTAAATCATGTCAGTGCGCTCACAGAATTTTAATGGACTCATTTTATAAATTTGAAAATCAAGTTTTAAAACAAAGACTATTTAAACACAATACTCACTTACCTGTAAGCATTAATGTAATTCTTTCTGTGCTGCAGAAGAAAATCCTTCAGTTTCCCAATATTAGTAATCTAAATAGGAAAGTAAAGCATAAATGTTAACTCCACAATCAACTAAAATGGATTTTTAACATATTTCTATTTTCTGTTCCATTATACATGTACAAATATCAGTATGTCTTGTGCACTTGAACTATAAACTAAACTACCACCTATTATGTAATTTGAGACTATAATTATAAAGGCTACACAGAGATCTAAGTTATTTATACAGATTCCCTTTTGCAATAAGATTCTCATTTTTATTATACATGTAGCCAATGCATAAAAATCATCTAAGGGAGATAGGTTTAAGTGAGAGCCCAGCTTGAACAGAACAAGTCAGAAGAGGGAAAACCAGAGTGTGTTTGTAATCACCATGTTCACTGACAGACAAGTCTATAGGACCCTTGATCGCTAGTCTGTTGTAGTGCGTGCATTTACCTCTGCTCTGATAATTATCTTCTGTGTATATATACACATATTATATATTCATTAGAACAAAATATAAAAACAAAATATATTCCCAAATTAGTATTACTATATAGTGTCTGCACAGAAAAACATTGAATAGGCAGCAAGAAATTATTTCAGAAAAGAGAAGAAATGTAAAATAGTGCCATATTTCACATTTAAATTAACAAGTAAAAATAAAGTTAAGCCAAAAAGGGGCAGAGTAGCACAAATACATAAATCTCTCTCACTGGCCAACATTACTGTGTGATGAAAGTGCCCTTCCAAACTTTAGTTAGAGATGCTTCACAAACAGAAGTCTAGATGACAAGTAAGGAAGCTGTAGTAGGAGAAGCATTTCAGCCATTTGCACGCAAAGTATTCTACCTGTGTTGAAATTCTCTTCTCACATTTTAAATTGCATTGACACTACTTTGCCTCTCCTCCATTTGTATCACTATTTCCATAAATTTGGACTCAGACTGACATCATTATGCCTCCACTCACATCAGGCCTTTATCTCCCAGCACTTGCATCAGAAAAGAGCTTTTACCCCTCTCCTTAAATCCTGAGGCCTTGTACCGATGCTCTTTCTTTTTGTCTTTTCTCTCTTGCCTCCACAGTGTTCTATTGACATTTGCTCAGCTTGTCACTGCCATAGGGCTTACGTTGACCCAGATAGGTCACTGCGAAAAGAAGAAGTTTCACTAGAAGGGACTAGACATTTTACTTAATTTTTCAAACACTTAACCAATTCTTTATGTACTGTGTTTATATCACATAAAGAATTCCATAGAAAAATACCCGTGAAAACTCCATAAGTCTGCTCCCCTGCAGCCTGCTTAATATCCACTATAATTTGTTCATCCACCATAAATAAGATTCCCTCCCGACACCACAACTGCTATTGCCCAAGGAATAGCAGTAGGAGCGTTCTTCAGCCATTGCAGAGGTGGGGAGTGGCAGCCGGACGAGTTCCTATAGTATAGGGTTACCATATTTCATCAAACCAAAAAAGATGAGGGGGCATCCTAGCCCCACCCCACCTCCATCCACTCCCTCCCACTTCCTGCCCCCCTCAGAACCACCAACACCCCCCCGCTCATTGTCCCAACTGCCCCCTCCTCAGACCCTGCCCCTAACTGCCCCCCTAGAATCCTACCCCCTACCTGCCCTGACCCTTGTCCACATCCCCGCCCCCCGACAGGCCCCCCAGGACTCCCATACCTATCCAACCGCTTCCCGTCCCCTGACGGACACACTGTCCTAGAATCCCTGACCCATCCTGCTCCCTGTCCCTTGACTGCCCCCTCCAGAAACCTCCTGCCCCTTCTCTAATCCCCAGCCCCCTTACCGTGCCGCTCAGAACAGAGTGTCAGGCTTCACGCGGAGCCCGACACCTGCACTCCCCCATGGAGCACACAGCCTGTCTCCACCTCGGCAGAGTGCTGCGGAGTGGCGTGCTGGGCAGCAGCAGAGGGGGAGATCTACAGCTGCTGGAGACCCTGATATGAGCAGCAGAGTCGGCAATCTGAGGCTCCGGAGGAGGGGAGGGGAGGGAAGGAGCTCTAGAGCTGCTGGAGGCCGCCTGGCCAGTGATCTGAAGCTCCAAGAGAGGGGAGGGGGGAAGTGGGAGCGGGGCTCTGACTGCCAGAGGCCTGATGTGAGCAGCTCAATCCGGACCAGCTGCCCTGAGCTCTGCCTGGGGAGGGGAAATCTCTGACATTTTTAGACATTTACAAAGTTCCCCCCAGCCGCTATATTTAACCCCAAAAGCCGGACATGTCAGGGAGAATCTGGACGAATGGTAACCCTACCATAGTATATATCCCAGCTGCTGGGATGCATCAGCTTAGGTACGTTGGCTGGGCCCACTGCACTCTTTTCCTCCTGCGACACACAGAGTCCCCTATTGTAGCATTAGTGGTGGGACCCCCACTAATTACAGGCGCAGTTAACACCTCACCGAAATGCACAAAAGAATTTACACCTCAGAGTTATTGTTTGTCGCTGGCAGCAGATTCAGGCCTGGTCTACACTTAAAGGTTAGGACAACATCGTTATCTAGCTCCAGAGCTTGAAAAATCCACACTGATGAGAGTAACTGTGATGACTCCATCCCTGATGTTGACACAAGTACGTGGACAAAAGTATGCTTCCATCCAGTCAGCTGCTATCACTCTGAGAAGTGGTATTTCTACAGTAACGTAAAAACCTTTTACATAGCTGTAAGTTGCATCTACGCTATAGCGTAAACTGCTCTAGTCCTCTGTATTGCTCTAGTCCAGGGGTCTCAAACTCAAATGACCACGAGGGCCGCATGAGGACTAGTTCATTGGCCTGAGGGCTGCATCACTGACACGCCCCCTCTCTGTCTCCAGCCCCACCCCCACCCCACCTCTTCCATGAGGTCCCACCCCTGCTCCGCCTCCTCCCCCCTCTCCCTCCTGAAAAGAGCTAAGCGCCTGGAGGTAGGCGGGGACGAGGCGTGGGGAGTTTGCGGGAGCCGCGGGGAGCTTGGCCGGGGGACCGAGGGGAGCTTGGCGGGGGACTGTGGGGAGCTTGGCAGGAGCCGCAGGGAGCTTGATGGGGGGGGCAGGGGGCCTCAGGGAGCTTAGCAGGAGCAGCGGGGAGCTTGGCTGGGAGGCGGGGGGCCGTGGGGAGCTTGGCAGGAGCTGCGGGGGAGCTTGGCGGGGGGGCCGCGGGGTAGCATCGTGGGCCTCAAGGAAGGGCTTGGCGGGCCACATGCGGCCTGCGGGCCGTGTGTTTGAGACCCCTGCTCTAGTTCCTGTAGTGTAGACATGGCCAGATAGACATTACTATACCAGTTACACTAATGTCACATTTTCAAGCTTTTCTTTGCCATCCTGAGGACTAAAAAGCTATTTTTTAAATGAAAGTTCAGATTCCAACACCACGAGACTCCAGAAACTGCAGCCCTAGACATGGAACTGTAGAGCCAATGACTTCATCTTGTCCTGTCCTTCAGGAAATATTTGGAAAATTAGTCAGGCCTTATAGACCATCATGGCATTCAACATACATAAGCCCTGTCAGACCAATAAGGGGGCAACAGAACTACAGAGTGGAGGGCCCCTGTCACTGAAGATGCTGTGATACTACCTCCTATATCAGCTGTGTACCTAATGCACTATTACTTGAGAGAGGAAGTCTCTAAGTCAATCATTACCAAACATATAGGACATTATCAACAATTTAAGTAGGGTACTAGAGTAATAAAATTCTGAAGCAGGCTCACACCTTTCAAATTACATTTTAAAATTTAGCTTTTCTTATCCTGCTACGGCTGGGGTGAGATTAAAAAAATTAATATACAAATAGAGTAAGATTTCTAATATTTATAAAGAAAAATAATTTCCAATGAGAACTTGTATCACAAATTTCAACCCACTCTAATCTTAACACCAAAAAACTCTGCACCCAAATCATAGTAATATTTATAAATTCTCTCATGTAATCCTATTGAGTCTTGATTCTCTAGACAAGAGTTAAGTAAAAATGAAGTGATGCGATATATACATCATCCACGAGATGGCAACAGAAAGCTTCAGTGTCATGCCAGTATCAAAGACTATCTGTACAATACACTGACATTTGTAGTTTTAATATGGAATTTTTTTAACTTTAGGTCCCAACCTGCAGGTACTTTAAAAGTTGTATCTTCATTCAGACAGCATCTTGAATGCACATGTATTTAGTTTTTAAAAAATAATGAATCTAGTTGTTATTAAAAATATGAGAACAAATGTTGCATTTAGTGCAAGTCCAACTGACAGGAAGCTGTGAACAGTTGCCATCTGCTATCACAGGTGGCATGCACAACGTTATTTATATTTGAATAGCAGTGGTACATGCATGTTTATTTTGGTGCTTTTTTAAAGTGGGATACTTTTAATAAATGAAAAGATATAAACAGAAGAACATTTGCTAAGAAACACCTTCAAAAGACACTTACAAATCAGGCCTAAACAACTTGACTTGTGTAATTTTTGTATCTCAGCAATATATACACAAAATTTCTGTTCTACTTGCAACAATCACTCATGAAACTGTAGGCTCCAATTTGCATAAATTTACCGTTGCAAGAAGCAGCAGCATTGTTTACGATTAAAGTGATTGGAGTATTTCCATAACATATTGTAGGGAAAATTCTGCAGTACTGAATAATTATTGTCATTGAATAAACATAGAATTTTGTCAAGTTTACACTTCCATCTGAACAATAAAACACTATATCCTGCCATAGGGAGCTGATGAAAAGTTTGTTAATCTTCATAACTATATGTTAACGTTAAAACTGAGATGCAGTTTGTAAAAAAAAAAAAAACACCTTAAAAAGTATCTTACAGTGATGCACTACAGTACAGCTTTTACATAAGTTTTTTGTAACGTATGAGAAACGTACCACTTTTCAACTTAACTGACAGCAGTATCAACACTGATTATGGACAGAAGTTAAAATCTATAGCCACGGTGGTGTGGTTTTTTTGTTGTTTTTTTTTTTAAAGGAATCCTCAAAGTTAAGCTCCTAACTCCACATTTAGACACCTAAGCAGCAGTCCTGATTTTCAATAGTTTTGAGCACCCAAAAGATCCCAAGTAAAAATTCACAGAAGCTTCTTTACATTTACCACTACCCCTCTTGCTGAGTAAGCAAACAATGTAAGGTTTTTAAAAAACTCTTATATTTATAAAACTTTGTTATTATTATTTTGTTTTCTACAGTGGAATTTTTTTTAATTCAAACACAGCTGTTGCCTGTTGCCTTTTAAAAGGATTTGTGACTTTCAAACACAGCAGTCAGAAAATATACAGACACTGCCTGGCTCAAACATGAAAAGCTACAGCCTCCGTAGAAGTGGGAGATGCAGCAACAGCTATAATTAAGCTTGCATACGTGCTTCCATTATAAAACCCTGTAACTTAACCTTCCAAACCTTCACCTTGCTGGCTGAAATTTTCCAAGTCTGGCCTCTATTCAAAGGTGAACTTTTCTTGGAATTTGGAGCAAAACCTATTCTAAATTTAAGACTACAAGGGGAGTTAAAACCAATTAACTTTTTCCATAATTAAAAAACAAAACAAACTTGTTTTGTTTCATTTCATTTAAAAAACTACTAAATAGCAGGAACAGTTAGAACTAGAGGACATTTGGTATGGATATAGCTAAATAAATCTCAGTGAGAATGGATACTGATTTCATAGAGTGCCACTTTCAAAGGTTCACAGTCCTAAAGCCCAGATCCTGCCAAAAAGTTACACATGTGATTAAACATGGTAATCCCACTGAGTCTGTACACAGGAGTATGCACAACTGTGGCTATGCCCCTGCTTCTCTGCCCCTTCCCCCCAGGTAATCATTTCTGCCACCATCTGCAGCTTCTGCCCTGGCCCCCGCTCCAGGGGTCTCTCCCCTGAGCTCATCCTCCCACCGTTTTACCAGACTGGAAGTTGAGCTGAGCAGAGCTGAAGAAACGCACAGCAGCTAGTGCTTCCCCTGAACTCCAGTAGACGGCACGCAGAGAAGGGAAGCTGGGCTGATGGCAAAGTTCTGCCAGCTGAACCCTGCAGTGAGACCCTCCAGGATTGTCATGGAGTCTCCAGGAATTAAAGATTAATTTTAATTAAAGATTATATCATTAAATGAAATCTCCAGGAATACAGCCAATCAAAATCGGCAACCCTACTGAGCCCCCTTCTTCGGCAGCAGCCTCTAGTAAGTGTTTGGATCCCAGGACAATGGGGAGAGGGGGAGGCAGTGGGGCACTTGGGGGATGAGTGGGGAGCCCAGGGTGGCAGCGAGAACCAGTGGGGGGAGAACTAGAAGCAGCAGGGCCTGGAGACACTGCGGGGATGAGGTTTAAAGTGCCCTCCCTTCAAAACAGGCACATTTAAATCTCTGCGCATGCCCCTGTCCGCATGTGTAAGTCTTTGCAGGATCGAGAACGAAACAGAAACTCTACATTGTGCATGTGGATTTTTTTTTTAAGCTGATTAAGTGAACAGCTCCAAAATACTGAAGTGTATCTGAATACAATTTCTTTTTGGCTATGTGGCAATAAGTATACAAAAGGTGCACATGGGCTTTGCAGGATCCCTTGATTCAGACGCTGGCATCTTGCCAGGCATAAAAGTTAAGAAGGGAGTTTAACAGTCGAGTTTCCCACATTTGGGGAAATTGCAGGAGTCAGCACACTTGCAGTATAATGGATGAACCTCACCCTGGGAAAACCACCTTCGTGATCATGGTATCTCCCCTGCCAGGTAAGTATAAGATGAGCAGGCAGAAGCTTTACTATGAGGTACTTCAGGAAATGCACAAATACTACACAAATTTATAATTTAAAAGGTGAGATTTGAGGCTGACTCTCAAACTCGTCTCCAGGACTTCTAGCTACTCTGAGGTCAGTATCTGATATATCGTACTATATATACTACAATTCCTAAGCATAGGAATAGGGCATATGAAGATTAAACCCAAATGTTCAACTCTAATTCTGAATTTCCTGGTTGAAATAATACACGTTTCACACCATTCTAGTAGTTTTTGGTCTATTAGACTATTATTTCTAGTTATCATGTGCTGCTGTCCTATATGAATTTCCTGAAAAAGGTACATTGCATAAAAATGACAACTGCCCAGTTTTCAGATGATTTGTTTCTTGAAGATACACATTTGGTTTCTACTGCAGTGCTGAATTTTCTAAAATAGGTCATACAGATCAATTGGTCTTGTAATCCGAAACCCAAAAGAGCAAGTAATATCTAAACAATGGGACAAGGGTGGCTCTGCGCTTAAAGTGGGTAGCGGAAAGCCAGGAGACAGTCAGCCTGGCTACTTCTAATCTCATGAAAATTGTTACCTTGTTTGGTTTCTGCTTTACATCAGCAAATGGGTTACAACTACAACAACAATCCATAGGGAAAGTCTAAAGGTAAAGCATAATTCAGAACTACCTTATTAATAATGTAATTTACATATTGTATCACAGATATTTGTTCTATAACAATATTTCTCCTGACTATGACAGAAATAAATGTTACAAAACAAGTTTTATTTTAAAAAATAAAACACAAAACCCAAGCCCAATGTAGTTTGACTATGAAAAAAGTAATCCCCGTAAAAAGATATATGTGGATGTTCCAAAAGTCAGCTCTAGGTTCTACAATTGAGGACACAATATGGAGCACAAGGACCTCTGCCAACAAAATTATTCAAATTCCAAGTTAAATCCATAACCATGCTTCAGAATTCTATTATCTTAAATCACATTCCTTTCTTCCATTGTGGTCTCCTTCAAAGTAAATAAGGCATGAAACTTTAAATACTAAAAAAAATGTACTCGTAAACTATTTATTATGTATTTCCCCACAGAGCTAGTGAATATTCAAATATTTTCTGTTTGGGGAAAGCCAAAAAATAAAATTTGAACACATGCCTGCAAAATTTATATTATCCATCGCAAAGACATTATGGCGACTTGAAATTCAAACAGTACTGAGTAGTGATAAAATAAATCATCTGATTATTTATCATTTGTATTAAGATGCAACAGCCAATATACTATTGCCAATTTTATAGCAAAAAACATTTAATTTTACACTATGAAATTGTCAAAAAAGGACATTTTAAAAGCATTCTCTCATACAATAAGGAAAGTTTATTTTAGAATGAAACATTCATTTTATAATTTTACTTTATTACGCATATACTTTTATATATATTGTACAAAAGTTCTCACTGATGTTGATTTTTATTACTCTCAGTTCACATTTTAAATATTACAACTTTTAAAATATATTCTGTCTCTCATTCTGATCATTTTCATTTTTTTTATTTTATAATATAAAGGTGGGCTGAGGTTTGAGGGTATTTAACTCAGTTTCCAATAAAGTCAGTAAAGAATATTTTGCAATACTGTTCCCTAAAATGACCAGTTCAAAATAGGATCCAGAAGATTTTGTAAAAAATACATGCCAAATAGGACATTTTTAAGAAAAGTGCAACTATTACTAGCATTTTGATTTTAAATTTAGTTTTGCTAGACAGACAATGGCAAAATTAGGGCCTAATCCAGATAAATTACTTAAATACTATCAGTGCTTCCACTGACTTGAGTAAGCACTGAGAACACTCAGTATCTTGTAGGATGTGGGTCACTGGTTGTTTTGCTATACATTAAAAACTTAGCATTGTACTTAAACCAGACTACAATGGTGCAAAAAAACCCACCTTTGACAGCTTCAGAATATATTTTAGGTTCTCTAAAGCCAGAAGATATAATCTTTATCAGATAAAGATCTGTGTAACTGTTACTTAAGTGTATAGGTAGAATCATTCTATGAATTGTTAAAATATAAAATTTGAAGACAAACTGCTTTATTTAATAGATTACTTAAAATAGAAACTTGGGAACTTTAAAAAAAAAGCACAGTATATTTTGAATTAACGGTAATAATGTATACCTTTAGCTTTTGTGGGATTTTTAAATGTTTTAACAGAATAGATTAGCTAGCTACCTATATCTACACAAACTATACAGGCATTTTATGAGAATGCACTGTAATCAACGACAATTAAAGGGCTCAAAGAACATATCCTGAACTCTAGACCAAATAAATGGAAGATCTCACATAGTCAAAACAGTTTAAATTTTCAGCTCTACTCGTCTGCTTATATTCACTCTCTCTCTGGCAACAAGCATGTTCAACAAGAAAAAAAATAGCGGCAACATCTGATTTTAATAGACCTTCCCAATTTGCTTTTTCATGTTTGTTGTCCAACTCCAATCATAACTTTCCTTAACATTTATATTTTCACACAACCATCCAAACCTCACTGACTAAAATACAAACCCCACAGCAATTGTGGGGGATGTCTTGCTTGAGAGATAAAAGCAAACTGGTCAAAATATGTATTTACAATAATTGGCCTTTACTTCTGTTGTTGAAAAGATTCCATTTGCAGCTCTTTAGTAACTGCATTAAACTTCATTTGTGTCTTTTTGTAAGAGATTTTTTTCCCCTCTGTTCTCACAATTGAAATTCATTTCATGTAAAATATTCTTGACTCAAATAGGTTTTTAAAAATGATAACATTTCCAGTCACATTAAACACATTCAATAATAAAATGTTTTGATTTTTTTTAAGTTCATTATGAACTTCTGAATCCAAGTTTACACACTTCAGTCCCACTCTGAAAAGACTTGCACATAAATATGCTTAACTTGATTTCAATGGAACTAGTCATAATGCATGGAAAAAACATGTAAAGTCACTACAACGAATCACAGTGTATAAAGTTATGCATGTGCTTAAGTCTTAGTGGAATCAGAACTTAACATATGAAAACAATGAAGTGGACATTTGTTCCCATTGAAGTCAGCAGGGGCAGGAAACACAAGGGGGACTCTGGACCCTAACAGCCCCTTTAGACACTCAAGTCCAACAGTTAGGGGTCACTGGCATTCACAAAACCCCCTGTTCTGCTGCCATCTAACTCTGTAGGCTTCTAGGTTTCCACTGTAAAGTCCTCTAAGTACATAAATTTCTGCTAGTAGATATGCGCACTGCCGCCTCAGTTCTGACACTGCCGAGCAGCTCAGTGCCTAACTCACATCTAACCCTGATGGGATTCACAAAGTAGGGTCTCCCCTTGTCTATTGCGTCTACAGGGCTCAACTTGGTAGTGTTGGTGCCCCCTTTTTATTCAAATACCCCAGTGGCTGGAGCAGTGACCCAATCTGGCGGGTAGTGAAAACCAGCCCTAAGTTTGCACGCAATTTTTAACTTTATGTTTGTTAGTTTATTACACACTTTTTATTTAGTTTGTGACTTTTTTGTATGGGGATTTTAACGCGGGGGGACACAAACTTTTATATTTACAACTGCTGAATTTATCAGGTTGGCCTGAAAGTAATTTCGGTTTCGACAGTACTAAGTTAAACTGTCTACTCCCAAAATAAATAGTACTTTAGCGCTGGTATCGCAGGTTAATAAAATATCATCTGTTAAAAAATAACCCTAATATGTGTTTTACTCAACCAAATACAAGAAATAAAAACTAACCACCACAGTTTATTTTTTCACAGCGTGTAATGTGTGCAGTGCGAATTAGATAGATATATTGTAGTTTCAATTTTTCCCACTGGACAACTTATTTCGGGACATCTATATGAGTGATTTATAATTACTATACATCTCCCAAAATAAATTGCCCGTTCGAAAAAATCAAAATTTTGTTGTAACCCCACAGATCTGAGAAAATGGCAACGACAGGAAGGAATGTCAAGCAGAAGTATTCGAAGGACTACATCAAATTTGGCTTTACTTGTCAAGAAAAAGAAGGTGTGGATTTGCCACAATGTATTATTTGTTTCAGAGTCTTGGGGAATGATTCAAAGCTGGCTAAGCTAAAACTCCATCTTGAAAAGTGTCATCCAAACTTGTTGCAAAAGGTTGAACATTATTGTGAACGGTGGTTATCAGGTCTGAAATGACAGCGCCTTGATTCAACAGGGGCATTCTACAAAAATACAAGCAATGCAGTGACCGCTTCCTACGTTGTTGCATACAAAGTTGCAGAGGCCAAAAAGCCTCCTACCATTGTAGAGCAACTTGTGTTCCGCTGTGCAAGAGATGGTGCGGCAAGTTCTTGGCGAGGAAGCAGGAAGGAAGCTGAATGATATATCGGTCTCTAACGACAATATCAAGACGGATAAATGAGATATCACAGAACATCAATGAACAAGTTGTGGATAAAATAAAGAAGTCTCCATTGTTTGCCATACAATTGGATGAATTGACTGACGTCGCATTATGCTCTCAGCTATTGGTACTTGCACAATACATGGTTGAGAGAGACTTCAAAGAGGAGTTTCTTTTCTGTAAGACTCTTGACACTACAAAGGCTCAGGATGTGATGGAAATGCTTAACAATTTCTTTGAAGTGCATGGTCTGGATTGGGCAAATCTTATGGGTGTTACCACTGATGGTGCACCTACCATGTTAGGCTCAAGATCAGGCTTCCAAACGTTGGTGAAACAGCGTGCTCCAATGGTAACTGGAGTTCATTGCTTCATTCATAGGGAAGCTTTGGCATCAAAAATATTGCCTGATCAACTCAACATGGTTTTTAAAGGATTGGTGAAAGTGGTGAATTACATTAAATCATTGGCTCTAAATACCAGGTTATTCAAAAGATTTTGCCAGGACAAGGGTTCTGACTTTGATGTGTTGCTGTTCTACACTTCTGTATGGTGGTTGTCAGCAGGGAACGTACTCAACAGAGTTTTCCAGTTGAGAGAGGAGTGGGATTTGTTTCTCCAGGCTCAAGGGAAAGAGGAATTCCGAAATGTGCTGACACACTGAAATTTATAATGTGTGTACCTTGTCGATATTTTTGAAATCTTGAACAAACTGAATCTTCAACTGCAAGGGAAAGGAGAAAATCTGTTCTCTCACCAAAGTATCATCAAGGCTTTTCTGGACAAATTGGAACTCTGGAGCATAAGAGTCAAAGGCAATAATTTGGTTCAATTTCCATATGTGGATGCCATGCTCGGGAAAAAGGAAGCCATTTGGACACAAATTCTCGATCATTTATGGAAACTACGAGACAAATTCCAACGATACTTTCCAGAGATGGACAGGACAAAGGGTAGATTATCTTTCATCAGGAATCCATTCACAACAGATGTTAATAGTGTTCCAGAGGATCTGCAGGATGAATTTTTGGATCTGAAGAATAATTTTGAGACCCAAGACATGTACCAGCAGTCTACCATAGAGAAATTTTGGGTGAGAATGACCAGGAGTTACCCAAAGCACACGCAGTCAGATTTCTTTTGCCACTTGTATCAACTTATGTGTGAGAGATGGAATTTTCGTGTTTGTTTCATGTTAAGTGAAAACCAATATTTGTTGTGCATTATCATCAAGTACCTCTCCAAACATTGAAAAGCTTGTCAGTGAGAAGAGAATCCAAACATCTCGTAAGAAATAAATAAATTTCAAACCAAAATGTGTCTACTCTCTTTAATCATGTCTAAACAAAAAATGTTTGTTTTTAAAGAGCCACCACTCCTGATCTGCTCATAGACAGCCTCCAGCATGTAAATCACTCCCAGCTATATTGTATAATGCTATAGCCAGCCACTCATGGATTACTCTGGAGGGCAATATCAGCAAACTCCCAGTCCCAGACTTTCCCGCAGAAAAGTGTGTCTTGCACTGACCAGCACCCTCCTCGACAATACAAGTCCATACTTTAATTAATAGAAAATGATATGCACAGATCCTGTTATCACAAATGGAGTTTCCTAAACACTTTGGTCCAAGCACACTGGTTTAGATAAAACAAGATTTTAAGTGGTTAATAGTAATGAGGCATAAAAGTCAGAACTGGTTACAGCAGGGGTTCTCAAACTTCCTAGGTTCGAGACCCCTTTTTGCATTTCGGTGTACGCCGTGGACCCAGAGTATGTCCACCGTATTGCCGCTGAAAAGAAAACTTCCTGTTTCAGCAGCATTTTGGCGCATGCAGCGCTTCTCTGTGTCAATGCCGAAATGACGCCGAAAGCGGAAGTGTTCCACTTGGCAGCATTTCGGCGGACACACTCCAGCATTCGCAGAAATGCCGTCAAATGGAAAGGGAGCTCGCGACGCCCCGGGAATCTCCACACGACCCCTCGGTTTGAAAACCCCTGGGTTACAGGAAAATAAAAGATAAAACACCATTAATATCTAACTTAACAAGCTAAATGAACTCAAAGCAAAGGATTCTCTCACAGATGCTTTAGCAGTCTTACTGGATGGACTCCTTTTAGCCAGGTGCACCCCAACAGTTCAGTGTTACTTTCTTGTCCTTCAGGTGTTGATGCCATGAGTGGAGAAGAGGGGAGGAGTATCTGGGGGCATCTGTTTCCCTTTCTTATTGTTCTCTTTTTCTGTGAAAAAATCACCTCCAGCTGAGGTTCAAGAGACAGACTGTCTGGGGGACGAGAACCTCCATCTGTTTCTTTTCCAAAATGTTGATTTCTCACTCATACCGTTTTTCCTGCTACTTAACCAGACGACAGTTTATTTGATTTTGTTGACACCTGGCTGAGGTATAAAATAAAAGCCCTCTACCCTGTGCAAAGGAGGAATGTCCTCTATAGCTCCAACAGGAGAGACTGGACCTTCCAAAGGAGGATCTCTCTCCTCTTGAGAGTGGTTCCTGAAAAGAGATGAGGGAGGAAGGAGGCGGGAGGAGAAAGAAGGGTGTATCTGAATTCCACCATGCTTAAGACCTACTGGCCTATAGTAATATAAGTCCAAGCACTTAGGAAGTAGGATAGCCTGTTGGGGGAAAAAAGGGATAGGAGAAGCTGTCATAATGCAAATTGGTAAGTTGTCCTCCACCAGCATATCAAACTGACTGCTTGCTAGAGAGACAACATGGTGACAACACTGCAAACTGACTGTTTGGCATTTCCAGATGTCTGGACAAGCTCACTGTAGATGAAAAATGAGGAAGTTGTGGTGTCTTATTATGACCTTTCCCTTTCCTCCTAGACTGATCATGCTGTTGAGGCACAGAGAGCCAGTCCCTCAAAAGGGAGATCCTGAATGGTTTGTTGAACCTCCTGTGGAAGACCTGATGACTGGAGCCATCAAACCCCATGCATTGCTATGGCAGATGCCATGACTCTGGCTGACTCTTTTTCCCCAGCAGACTGCTGACCAACTGCATTGTTTCAAGGATTCTAGGGCTACCTTGATGTCTTTGCGGCTTTATACACCAGTCCAAAAGAAGAAACACTTCTGCCTTCAGTTGTTGCAGGGTTATCAGTCCTCAGCTTCTATCCCAAGGCCAGACACATACAATCCAATGTCCGACTCAGACGACAATCGCTAGTCAGCCAACCAGGGAGGAGTGGTATCCTTCAGCACTGAATCGAGGATCTATATCAAAACTCCAGAAAGGATGATACCTAAAACAGCATACTAGGCTTGCCACTCGACAGCTCTCAGGTCCACCTGATCTGTTGGGCCTGAGCTTGGTGGCTAATCTGAGTCTCCACTGGAGCTGCAATATCTACACCACTATTTTTAGAGTGCTAGCTCCAGCCAAGCTTGCGTAAGCCTGTCCACCTGGGCTGGGAGGCTCATTCTCAGGTGCAGTATAGATATACCCTTAGACCGTTATTATGGCCTATCATGAGGATACCTTCAGGGAAGCAAAACTACAGGTAAATAATTTTCACTTGAGGACTAAAAAGTACAGCTTAGATATGCAGACTGAAATTCATCCCAAGGAAGGATTTGAGAATTCTGTACATTATGGATCAATAAGGACAGTTTTAGGGATACTGAAAAGGGGAAATCGACATTTTTCTCATCAAGCAGATTATTTTAACATTTGTTAGAAAAGACTTGTTATTATCAGTCAATCACTGAATACCTGACAAAAGAGTTTGGTTGTGTAGCATGACTTTCCATTCTTCCCACCCTCTCCAAGTTAACAATTCTAGTAAACTTTTAAAAAATGTCTATTTACTGTAATTTTGGTTACTTTAGTGTACAATTATTTTACATTTTTATGATGCCACTGGAGTACCATTACAAATATTTTTTATGCATTTAAACCTAGGAAAGAAATTTAAGTAATAGTTTCTCTTAAGGAGAGGCAGTCAACCCTGTTCTGAACAAACACAATCTTTCTTTAAAGCAATCTAGAGATTTATTTCTCCCTGTAACCATAGAAATTAATCTTGAGGTTAGATAAAATAGCATAAAATACCGTCTATTTAATGAAAATCAGAACACTGCTATTGCAAATGAGGGTTGGTATTTTTTCTTTAATTGAACAGAAAGTTCTGTATGTACTCAAAGGATTTTACTTGATGGGCTGCTTCTTACAGCTTAATTGTACCCAATTAACCAATTTCAATAAAGTATTGAGATTTCCAAGCATTTTAATTTTACTCTAAAAGGACGTCAATCAGAAGGAAAAAAGTCATTAAAAAAAGCTGTGTTCAAGAGGAGAGTTTTTCTAATGATGTCAAGCAGCCAAGAAAAATCACAATTACACTGTGAGGTTAGTGAGAAAACAGCACGAAAAAAGCTTTTAAGTATGATAGACAACACACAACCACAGACTGAGCAACATATTTAAGTCAGCATGACTATAAAATAACAGGACATTATGAAAAACAGTTTTCATCATGGAACAAAACTATTTACAAAGTTTCCTGCAGCAGTTCAGTATAGTGTTGCCGGGGAACCTGGCAGTGGCTGGTCAAATGTACTGACCAGATACCAAATGTCTGGTTACCGCAGGTGGGAGGGGTGCTGGGTCATCAACCCATGCCAGCCCCTGCTCAGCTAGGGCTGTCTCCTACCTGCATCTTGTGGGCAGGCAGGTTCCGTATCAGGCTGCAACTCCAGAGGAGAGGAAACTTGGGGGGGGGGGGGGGAATCTAACTATGAGGAAGGAGATGGGGACACAGCAGCGAGTGATGGAGGTGGGAGAGCAGAGAAACAAGAGGCGGAGCAGGGGTGGGACCTTGGGGGAGGAGGCGAAGCAGGAGGCAGGGTCTTGAGGGTCCAGCTGTCTGCAATTAGAAAGTTGGCAATCTTAGCTCTGTAAACTACAAAGCCCCAACAACAAGTAGAACAATATCACATAAGGAACTATACGATTAAAGGAATTACTTTTTCATCGCTTGGTTAAAAGAGAACTAAGGGGAGCATAACTATCTATTATTATTTTGGCAAGGGAGAAAAAGTAATTGTTTAGGTTCATACAAGAGAGCAGAGACAGGTTTGATGTTATAAAATCTGAGAAAGGAAAACATAGCTCAAATACCAGAAAAATATTTACACTGAGGTATTTTAGATTGCCACTTATATTTGACTGGAAAGGCCCTGGAAAGCACACAGCAGGGAATAATTCTAAACTCACAGGCAGCTGTCCCCAGTAGTCTTTTCTATTTCTAATTTATATGGATTTTATGATCCAGTCCATTATATGTAGACTTACAAACATTAGATTTTTGTTGGTCAATGTCAATTTCACAACATATACAAATGAAATAATATTGCCATTAATAATGAAAATTTACAGATAGAGAAAGAAAAATGCTTTTTCAGACCTAATTTGATTTTTTTATAGTTTAGATGTGATGTTGACAATGTGTTTTAAGTTATAAAGCTTTAATTTTAATATCAACATCTGCTGAGATTTAATATTTATCTAACCCTTCCCCATAATCTCCCACAACTTTCAATTTAAAATTTGAAAATTTAAATCAATAGAAAAAAATGCTTGACACAATTTTGAGCAACTGTGAAAATTAAACTAATAAAAATTTTAAAGATTAAAAATAAACATAGATATCTGTCAAAAGTATATTTTAAAAAAATCAAATTCTGCCAAGCTCAATTATGAGACACACTGTTTTCTACCTGAACACACTCCTTCTACCTGAGCCTACACATGTAGATAAGAAAATCCTTTCAGCCCTTCAACAGATCAAGTCTTTATCAGACACAATGTATTATTAGCTTGCCAATAATCATACCACATACTTAGGGACACATGTTGCAGAAGGATGGAATGACATTTGCAATGCACTGAGTCCGTTGACGGACTACCTTCAGCTGTATTAATGAGAAAATATCAGAACACATCACAAAAATAATTTCTGGTCTCTCTCTTGGCTGGGAGGCCTACCATAATTAGAACCCATAATTACCCTACCTCCTACAACATGATGAATGGAGTAAGCAGGTCTGGTGTATAACTGAAGAAAAGATGGTAAAAATCTTCAAGGAAAACAGAAGTTTAGAAATATATAGGAACCATTCTAGAGACATGGCTAATCTAACTTTTCTATAGTCATCTGGACTGTTTTCAACACTGATAAATTTACTACCAGGCTTGATACATTTCCTCAGTTTGAAAATCTGTAAACTTCTGTTTAAGATGTTTCCTGCTCAAAAGTACAAAACTTTCTCCACAGACTAATTTTGACTTCACCTTCAGATACTACTCCTGCCCTGAGTGATTCTGAATCCATGTACGAGATCTCCATCATAAATTAGGTCTGGGAAATGTGGATGTAACTGCAGGGGCAGATTTATGAAAATCTGGTCCAAAATATTACAAGGGAAAGATCTCCATTGAGGCACAGAGGACATTTGCCATCACTTTTAAAGCCAAACTAAAAAACCCATCAACACTAGAATTGCTCTTTTTAAAAAAAGATTTGATCATTTTTGTACACCTGCTCTACAAATATCGAGAGTATGTAATCAAGGGAATGACAAAATGTACACCAGGCAACATCAGAATGAAATGTAACCAGTTTCCTAATACGGATTACGTAACCATGTTGTATCATCTACATTACAAAAAAAAAAATTTGTTTTTTTTTTCTCCCCATAGACAAATCTGAATCACAGCAAACAATTGCATACTGGAACCAACAGATTGATAGTATAGATGGGGCCATAGGTAACCTATGTTGTATAATATGTATATAGTAAGTTGTATACCATAGCCCAAAGATGTATTTTTTATTTGTTTCTAACTACCATAATATCCATCACAATGTACAACCATTTTTTGTTAACAGTCTTAAATTAACATTTTACTAAGCTTCAGAACCAAACTACCCTGAGTTGCATGGAGGTTGCGAAACATCACAGACTTACTGACACTACAGACTCAGGAAGACACTGTTTTAATTTACTTTCAGAATAATCTCTTTGCAACCATGAAGGGCTAAAAAACTTATTTGTTAATGAAAGCTGAAGTTCTGCGGAACTATGAAATGAAAAAGTTTTGGTGCATGCCATAGGGTCAGCACCATGGCATGGAGGTAGAAGGTCTTCTGTATTTCTAACTGCTATGAACCTGTACACTCAGCTTTCATAACTAGAATCACAATTTTGAAATGGATGCCTAATGCTAAGCTCCTGAATCAATGTTTTGCCCAATTTTCAACCTTGTTAAGTACCTGCAATGCCTACTGAAGCCAAAGGAGGGGAGAGACAAGTTCTCAGCATGTTCAGAAAAAAAACCTTTATAAAGGAGTAGCATATATAATTCTGGCATTTCCTAACTTTCCAGAATTCAACTTTGCAACCTTAATGCTCTTTTAACAGAACTTGTGATGCGAAATATGGGTATATTACAATGGCATTTCTGGAATAATGTCTAAGGTATTAGGTTTTGCTTAAAAAATTAGAAATATGAACACCCAGCTAATGAATGTGCACTACAATTAATTAATTTAGAAAACTGGCATCAAGCGACTTTTTCCAAGCTTATCAAGCATATAGAGAGAATTCATTTTGAACATAGACCCCAAAAAATAACCTTCAACATTTATTAGACACCTCAATTTCATAGTCATTTAACATCTCAAGCTGCTCAGTTTTTCCTGGCTAATAGCTTTCCTTGTTGGTAACAAACATCTATTTAAACACAAAGGAAAAAAACCATTATTGTTGCAATACATTAGAAAAGCTGAATATTCACTGGAAGAGTCTGTCTTGTTTCTTACAAAATAGCAGTGAGACAATGAGAAGTCATCACCACGTTCATTCTTAACTAATTACTCTGTACACCAACTACTACACTATTACTACAGAAAGTTAAATTGAATATGTGTATTACTATAGTTATATCCTTTCTCTCACTATTTGCACACCAATAAACACCTATAATTCATTATATAACGTATGTTTACAAAGGTCATTTCTTCACGTTTCAGCAAAAGTCTTATGTATGAACATGTTAAAAAAAATATTTATTCTTCATGCTGTTGCCATCAGTATATAAAATGGTGGTAAGGTAATTTCATTCAAGAGTCATTACTTGTCAGGATTACGTTCTGTGCAGTAAAACAGGATCTGTTTGCATATTATATATCATCCTTACTGTATAGGCCACTTTTTAATTAATGTTTACATATATAAGCCGTTTTATTAATCACTCAGACTTGTAGGATGGAAATATTACTACTATCCAATGCAGCACACACCATGTACTTCCCAAAGATAAGGTAATGAAATGGTGGTTTATATACTTTGAGAGCTGATAAAAGTTGTCTGACCTAGAACATGGATTCTGTACTAGTTATTGCAATTTGGAGGTGTGGAGCCTGTCCTTTGAGTATGATTATGTGACTAAAGATATAGCCCATTTATTCTGGCTATAATCCACTTTTATCCAGAATCCCACCTGAAATAATTCCACCTGAAAAAAACAAACAAACAAAAGGTGAAATGACTGAAACTTTTATCCTGGTTTCTGATCAGTGCCAACAGGCAAGATAGGCAACTGAAAAGCCTATCTTAATTACATTTTTCAGAATAAACCGAAAATTATTTTTTCAGGATGCAACGTCTCTTTATATGACAGCACAACAGAATTTAAAAACATTGTTACAACTCTTCAAAACAATCTAGTACAGCATAACGTCTCAATTAAAAGCAGCACTGTTAAAAAAGACACAGAATTGTAACAACTGATTAACAAAAGCTTCTCAATGTTGAGAAACGACATACTAGGTCCCTATCCTGCAAAACTCTTACTAGTAAGTGCAGATTTATTAACTTCAAAGAGACTAAGACCAGTAGCTAGCACTGTGTCAACAGCTTTCATGATCTGGCAACTAGGTAGCAAAATGAATCCTTTAAGAGCTACCAAACCAAACAAAAAAAATAAAATTAGATATAAATCCAAGTTTTAGACTGCGGTCAATTGAGGTCTAGACAAAACCCTACATTTGTTCACTGCCTAGTCTCCAGTCTGCTCCAAGTTTGAAAAGGTAATTGAGCTCCGGCTGTAATTACTGGATTAGACACAGATGGGCTCTGTACATTTCAGGGGGGAAAAGCACTGTTTTGATTCATTTTATGATTGCCTGTAAGGTTGAACTTTTCAAAATTGTACTTTCATCTGTTAAATGGTTTCTCAAATTCCCAAGGGTAGATCTTCAATAACTGATGTTTTAAGCAATTTGGGCCTATCAGATCCTGTCTTTGAATGTAATAAGCTGCCCATTTTCTAGTATTATAAACGTGCATGTAGGTTAATAACTACATCTCTTACATATTTTCAAAATTGCACTTTTTCAGAAAACTGAAAAATTTACTCAGCAACAGGTATATAGAAACTCTTATAAATACTGTATTTTAGGGTGAAAAATATTTACACAGGAATCAATAAATTATCCAATTAAACCATGATTTTGTAATCAAAATACAGACGCATCTGTGTTTTCATAAGTGTTTCTCATCTGTATTATTATAACATAACAGCAGTCAGAACTCCTCCCTACGGTAATTGATAAAAGATAGAAGTTTTATCCATTACTGAAAAACCCCTTCTAGGCTCCAATTCAGTAAGGTATGTAAATACATTCCTAATTTTAAACATTATTCACATGCTTAAAGTTAGACATGTGCTTAAGCATATTACAGAAATGAGTCTTAAATACATGTTAACAGTGAGGTTTCCCTTCTAGTGAACCACAAACAACAAGAAAAATTGTGGAACATGACATGCCATCTGCTGACCATCACTGTTTACTTTGCTTGTACTTCATGAGTGAAATCCTGTCCTCACTGAAGTCAATAGTAATTTTGCCACCGACTTCAATAGGGCCAGGATTTCGTATATCCTTCCTCCCTAACCCTTTGACTGTCTTGTCTATTTAGATTGGATAGTCCCTTTCGTGAACTGCTTGCAGACTCCTGTTATTCTATGCCTGTTAGCGCTCAGCACAGTGGAGCCCTGATTTTGGTTGGGAACCCTGGCCACTACCATAGTACAAACAATAAATAATAATTTAACAATCAGAATGCTATGTAGCAGCAAAGACTGTAGCCTCAACACATAAAGGGAAAGATTTAAATAAAATAGGACATATTTTTATATTTTACTATTAATATCTCAGAAGTTGCACTTCAGCCTTTTTATTCTATATAATAATCTTTCAACCAGAATATGAATGAGCTGTATATGAGCAAAAAATACATATAGGTCCTTATCCTGTGAAGAGATCTGGCTGTGCAGACCCTTACATTCTCGCAGTTGCTTTTGCAGGATTAGACAAGATTGTCTACACAGGGAGTTACTCTGGAATAGCTATTCCTAATTTCCATGTGTGGATGCTCTTATTCTGGAATGAGAGTGCTTTATTACTTGTTGTCTTAATCTTTTGAAATAAGGCACTCTTATTCTGGAATAAAGTAGACTTAATCAGGCATAGTTAATCCACTGAACGTGTACACTTTGCCTTATTTCACATTAATTTTTGAAGACAAGCCCTAAGAGAGTATTTCATCAAAGATTTAGAATCTAAGCACTGGTAATAAGGATAATATCAAATATGTTAATGTAAACCCTCTTGTCTCCACTCAAGATGCTTCAGAATATGTAAGAATAATTTTCATCATACAACTTATATGACAAAAAGGTACCAGTGTCCTAATGCATGGATTGTGTAATATATAGTGACAAAGTCACACAACGTAAGATTCTACTAGTATTTTTCATTTTAATTAATACACAATATGGATACAGTAGTTCTTATGTTTTAGGAGTTAAAGTGTTCTGTCCACGGAAATGCCCTCGTACAAGAAACAAAATAAATACAAAGCAAAAAAAAATTAAGATAAGAATCTTAAAATATTTCTTTTTTAGTCAGAGTTATTTAAAAAACACTGACAACACAGCCATGCCTACTCAAAAGCCAAATTCTGCTCTCGGATATGCATGAAAGAATCCTATTGGTGTAATGGCAACTATTCACATGCAATCCAGAGCAGATTTAGACAATGAATATTTGTAATCCTATTATTTCCTAGATCTCTACTGGGCGCTTTTGACTACATTTCATTACAACTGGAACAATATTCACATAACTGACTATATGGGGTAACATTGTTAAAAAATAAACATAAAAATAACCCCCACATTTGAGGAAATAGAGAAAAAAGCATCTTTTCAGCCCATCATTCTTAGTGGAGGAAAACTTCCTTTTAAAAAATGTACAATGCTTTATTTTTCCTACAAAAGAAAATTATGCTAAGTGGTATTACAAATGGACTGTGTGAACTCACAAACAACATCTAAAACTACTGTAATTTTTCAGGACGAGAACAATAAATTTTCAAACAATGCTAGAGTCATAGACCACAGTATAGTGCACTTTACATGCCATCAAGCATTAAAACACTAAATATTAAATAAAATGATATGCAAGGTCAGATTTTATTCAAACTGTTTAATTCTTAGATACGTTTTTACAGTGTTCTCTTGATTCTTTACATCTTTGATTCTGTAATCAAAATACAGACGGGAAACTATGAAAACACAGATGCTCCATCTGTAATATGATGTAATGGGTTTTTAAGCAAGGCGAGAATTTAAGGTTAGGACACTGAAAGAACATCATTGAATAAAACAAAATTTTAATGAGCCAATAGCACTTATTTTATTGAAGAAATTGAAAATCATGATCTTTTTAGAGAAATGAGAAGTAGAATAAATGAGAAAGGGATACCTGATATATGTATGAAACTGAGATGGTATTAAGATCAAAGCAGTTCATAGGATATAATTATTCAACCCTCCGCCCACTTCCCAACTCAAATAAAATGATTAAGTACTCTTTGGATTTGAGTATCTCCACTGATATTTATGTAGGAAGAAACCACAATACCAAACTATTACAGAAAAGAAAGTTTGCTTAATTCACAAAGGTAATTTCCACAACTGATTGTTAAACTAGGTATAAGACTAAAATTCAAGACTGGTACACTACATTAGAAATGCTTCAAATTAATGCATCACTGCCTACTTCTCTTATTATTTAAATGAAGACAGAACAGTCATAGATTCATAATTTCTAAGGCCAGAATAGAACATTATAATTGTGATCAGAGGAAGGATAGTCCCACGCTTACTTCACTGGCGTGGGTCTCAAAAGACCTGGGTTCAATTCTTTGCTCTGCCATAGACTTCCTGTGAGATCTTGAGCAAGTAATTTAATTGGTGCCTCAGTTCCACATCAGTAAAATGGGGACAATAGTACTTATCTTCACAACACCCATGTAAGAAGAGAACTACATTAAAGATTGTGAGGCATTCTGAATAATAATGGGGGCCATAGTACCATAGTAGTTTGACCTGCCAAATAACACAGTCCACAGAATCTCACATCAGTAACTCCTACATCAGGCTCAAACCTTCTGGTTGAACTAAAGCAGACCTTTTAGAAAGATATCCAATCTTGATTTAAAAACATCAAGATATGGAGCATCTACCACATTTCTAGATTCCAAAGGTTAATTACCTTCATTGTTAAGCATATGCACTTTATTTCTAGTTAGAATTTGTCCAACTTCAGTTTCCAGCCACTGGATCTTGTTATGCCTTTGAGAGATGAAAGAGCCCTCTACTATCAGCAACCTTCTTCTCACATAGGTGCTTCTACATCATGATTGAGTCACCTCCAAACCTCTTCTTGGATAAGTTAATAGGTTGACTTATTTAGTATCTCACTGCAAGACAGATTTTCTAGATCTCAGATGATTCTTGTAGCTCTTTTCTGAACCCCATCCAAATCTTCAACATCCTTTTAAAAGTGTGGACACAAGAACTGACACAGTATTCCACTGCCTTATTAATGCGGTATGCAGTGACAACACTACCTACTTCTACTCGATATCTCCCTATTTTATTAAACTAGATTTTTAAATTAAATCTTAGTGTTTAAAACCTAATGTCATTATTTCGGTGTCTTCAATGAGTACAGCTTAAATGGGCCAGGTTCTGCTCTCAACTAAGTCAATAAAAGCAGTATTTGCACATCTCTAAGTACAATTTGGCCTACGAATCTTTGAACACCTTCAAAAAATCCTTTATATAATGAAATCTGCAGTACTCCAAATTAAATCTACATGGTGAAACTCTTCGCCCCGCTCTGAATAATACAACAAAAATTATACTACATATGTTATCCAAATTGATCTAGAGTACAATATAGAATACAATCTGAAAAAAAAAATAAAAATAATCAAAAATTTGTAACTATCATTTAAAAATAAAACCTTTGTAACCAAGTTCTTAAAGAATATCCCAAGAACACGCACATCTGTTTAATATTACAAGCCAACTGTCAACATCCTAAGTGAAGTTTTAATTTAATATTTTTTCTTTCTTGATGTTTTACCTTTAATCAATGCCTCGTGAGAGTATCAACTTTCTACGAGAAACTGTTAAATATAAAGAAATGTTATTGTAGCATGTTTATAAAATCATAGTTCGAGAACTTTTTATTTTTCTAAAGCCTGACCACAACTTAATTATCCACAGGACATTCCAAACTCACAATTGCAAGCTCCAGTTCCCAAGCAATTTTAAACAATATCTACTGTACAGGACATAGGCTATTCCAAATACCACAACATGGTTATATTTCCAAAAGTCAGCAATAGGGCCTTTAGACCTGGTTTTTATTTTCAATAAATATTTGTTTCTCCACAAATCTTTAAATGGTTATCATCATGATCTAGTTTTTATTTCACGTGAAAATCAGTTTGCTATCTCGTTTTTGGTTTTTACAATTAAAGTAAGCTAGGTTTATCCATCTTTGCATAATATATTACCTCCAGTTCAAAGAGTTTGGTAAGATACCTATTCAACTCCCACCTCCACTGCTTGCACTCTTCCCCTAATCAAATAAAACTCAAAGAAATTCCCAGGCAAAACCTTTGTAAACCTGGAGTTAAGTTTAAAAGAACGTATCACTTAGTTCAGCAAAAAAAAACGTCTTATAAGAATGCTGGAGTTTCCTCAAATGAAAGAAACACTAGAAAGCTTGGAAATTCCAAGTTAAGTTTCTACTTTATAATAACTTCCAAACTATCTGAAAGTATGCAAATACACACACAATCCAATTACTCAAGCAACCTTAGCTCTGCATGCATAGTGCCAGTCTGAGAACAACCAGAAATTCTGAGGCTGTGTCATGAGAGGTGGTTGGAAATTTTCCAACAAAAGTTTTTCCATCAGAAAATGCTGATTCTTCAAATTTGAAAATTTTCCATGGGAACATGTCAGTTTCTACAAAAATTCCAACAGAAACTTGTCTGGTTTCTTGCTCACTCATCCACCCACCTCCCTGTCTCCTCAGCAGCCCACCTGGTGGGATAATATGGGGTTGGAGCTCTCCAGCAACTCACCTGCTGGGCTACTGCAGAAGCAGAGCTCACAGGCTGCTACGGAGCCAGGCATTCCAGTGTCCTGGGGAGGATATTCTGCTTTGAAAACACCAAAACATTCCCACAGTGGGAACATTTCAGTGTTTCCAAGATGAAATATTGCAGAATTTCACTTCCACAAAAAATGTCCAGGGTTTGGCTTTTCATCCTGATTCAGGATAACAAAATTTCCAAAACCTTGAATTTTTTTTTTTTTTTTTTTACAGTAGTGAAATTCGGTTTGCAGCCAACTCAAAGCCTTCTACATCACAGTTTCAAGTCTTTAGTGACCTCAAACCATTAAGACCTTGCTCTTAATCTTAATGAATCTGTCTGATTAACTGATAGTCTTTTTCTCAGCGTTTCTAGGGGATACAGCTACACTGCACTATAAGCCCAGGCTCTGTCCCAGGTTTGAGCCCAAGCCTCCCTTCCATCCATTTTGCAGTGTGAACCCAGGTCAAGATGCATACCAAAATCAGATTAAATCCACAACACCACAGGAAAAAATCAACCAACCAAAAAATGAAATACCTGACTGATGGTGATTCAAGTGATGATTCCGTACACGTTATTTTTTTCATATTCATCTACATCTAAGCACTTATATGGCCCCCATGACACTTTAGTATATATTAAAAATACATGATGAGGTGGAAACATGCAAAAAATGTCATCATTGTGGGCTTCATCATGAGGACTTTACTTACCAGGAAAACAATATTTAGGAGGGGGATGGATTACCTTTTAAATGTATTTGTTTTTTCAAAGATGTGAGACAAAATATTTGTGTAAATAGAACAGAAGGCAGAAACTTAAACTTGAGTACATGATGTACGTGTTGGTACCATACTGCTGTCCCTGCCCACAAACAAAGGGAAAGACGGAAGCTGAGTTAGAACGAAAGGGTGAGAAGGGGCAAACACACACCTGAAAGGTTGGCACCTAACAACGTGTTATTTTTGGCAGACAAAGGTTTGCCGCTACTGCCCTGAAACCAGGAAATTTATGTTTACAGTAAAGTAGCCATTCTAAGCAATTATTTTAAACTGCAATACTTTAGTTATTAGAAACATTTTTCAAAAAATTGTTGGTAACAATTTCCCCCACCGAACAATTTTACCCTTTAATTGCTTTAACTGCTAAAGATATAATTCCAATTCTTGACCTACTTATTCTCCACCTTGAAAAACATTTTACTGGCATGGAGATCCCAAGACACAGAACATTACACAATATCTTACTGACATACACTATCTCTTCATCAGTGTTGAAACAGAAAGAATTTTAATCCATTAGATGCCAAAAAAACCGGCTTGACCCTGAGATTTTACCTTAAGTGTCTAATTATAGTGATAAAACAATTCCAAAGATACTGCAGCATAAACACTACCTGAGCACATATTGACAGCAAATATTTATTACCATTTGTTTACATAATACATTCTCTTTCGTTTTTCAGCTCTGAATGCTCACATTTTAAGTACTTCCTACTCATCTGCCTTTGCACCTGCGTTGAGATAGTATGCCAACCAAAACACTCCCATTTTGTTGCTGACAAAATTTAATGTATAATTACTGCTAGAGTCCTAAACCACAGTATGACAATTGCGTTTCTGATAATATGGCAGAAGTTTCACAGCACAAAGTTGCTAAGATCTATGATCCCACTGACATTCTGTTAGTCAGAAAAAGGAAACCGCTTCGGCCCGGCTCTGTATTCAGCAGATACTATGGTGAACAGCATTCTACAAATGATATCCAAGACAAATAGGATATCCCTCCGTGACTCGTCATGCTTTTTTTACATAAACATAGTATAAAACTAAAATGGGGGACATATGCCATACGGAGACATAAAAGTGCAGGCCTAGCTCCCCGTCCCTAGCTTATTTAAAATAAGAAAAGGGACATATGAGAATCTTCAGGTCTCTCCTAAAGAAGAAAGAGAGCTGAGGTATTCTCAAAGCAAGCAACATCTGGGGGGAAAAACCTCCCCAGTGGACAACTGTCCAAAGAATGAATCTCGTTTTCTGTTTGCTCTGTTAAATTTCAAGTTTCATTTTTGTCTTTTTCATGAGTTCTTTAACCGCAGAATCCAAAACTGCCAACAATATTAACATAATAAAAGTGGTCAAAATGGTCAGCCCATCCTACTCCCAAAATGTATTGATACAGAACATCTACCAGCATAATAATAAAAAATATAAAATAGAGCATAACTGAAACAGAATTCACTAATCTAAAAGGTCTCTAGGTTTTTCCTTGCTTCCCCTTCTTTTTTCCCCCTTTTTCTTTCCTTCCATTTCAGACCCATTCTATCACTCTCCATGACATTTTCTGTTTTCTCCCTCATTTGTCCTATTTTTTGTGTCCATTTCCCTACTCTGTGTGTTCAATTGTCTCTCCTCCTGTTCTCTCTGGATCTCAGTACTCCACTTTGGGCTTGTCTTCACTACAGCGGGGAGGGATCGATCTTATGGCGATCTATTTATTGCGTCTCATCAAGATGCGAAAAATCGATCGCCAGCACTGCCCCCATTGAGTCCGTAACTCCAGCTTGACCAGAGGCGTAAGCTGGAGTCGAGGAGGAAGCATGCCGCCGCCGTGAGGACGGCAGGTAAATCAGCTGCAGATACGCAGACTTCAGCTACATGAATCACGTAGCTGAAGTTGCGTATCTGCAGTCGATTCCCCCCGCCCCTCCCAGTGAAGACCAGGCCTTTATCTCCAGTCCTCCCCGCCATCTCTCTCTCAGTATGTGCCTGTCTTTCCCTATCACTCTGTTCCTCCCCTTAAGTTCACTCCCCTTCTGCTCCCTCTGAGGCTCTCCCCTCAGTCATGTTTCTGCTTCTCCCTTTCCTAGGGGTTTATCCCCTGCCCCAAGTACGGCCTGCTTCTAAGGAAAGGCAAAATTCTCCATTCTTCCCCAATCCACCATGAAGCCTAGAAGCCTATAACTGAGTCTCTATTTAACTTATCCTGTACTTGTGACAAGATGTCAAGTCAGCAACTCAAAGGAGAAGCCAATTAAACTGCTAGCAGAGTTTACAGTGGCTCTAATAGGAGAGCTAGGGAGTTCTCCCCATAGTTAAAACCTAGTAAAACAAATCCCCTTGCCCCTCTCATCCAAAAAAATCAGTGACCCAGGGGTATCAGAGCTGGCCCTGGAAGACTGAAATCAGGGGGATGGGGAGAAATGAATATCCTCCATCACAGAGGGCATATGCCCTCAGAATACTGAGTGGCAGACTTGGAATACTTTTGGATGCTTCACTGACACTGGATGGTCAATTAGCCACAGTGGCAAAAATAACTAGCAACTCAGAGGGGGGCGAGGGGTGGAGGGAAAAACACCGTAATTTTCAGTCCTGTCATTTACTTTATATTGAGAAAACAACGTTACAATGAGGTTAGGAGTTTTCTTAAAGGTAGCTGGATTTGACATTTAAGAGATCCCCAAAATAAGGACACTCCTAACTACATCTTCCAAAGGCTGACCATTTATACTTGCCACTATTTCTTAAATGAATTTGGCTGAAACCAGAAACAGTCACGTGGGGACCAATGAAAGCTTTTTATTCTACTCTGAAATCATTTAGTATCTTTCCTATATCATTTTCTCATATTGCTTTTCACTCTCTCTTCCGCAGAACTTTTAATATGATCTTCCCAGCTTCCCTCAATCTTTTAGGACAAAATTCTTCTCTGAGAAGGATGGGGGAATGCAATGGAGGAGGGGGTTGAAAAATAAAAATAAAACAGGCTGATAAATTAGATACCACTTTCAATCTCAGTTATGAAGCATAGTCTAACATTCATACTGGAAAGAGATGCATTAAAATTGTGCTGAAAAAAATGTGAAGTTTGTGTGCAAGTACTATACAAAACACAGCATTATCAAGGAATATATTATGAAACAATGAACTTTTTAACAGTTAGAATAGGGAGAAATAAATCTGTTTTTTCCTTAATGACATCAGCTATGAGCTAAATTTATTAGACTCTAATTCATTACCACAGTTTAAAAAAAGTGAACTGAAAATAACTTGTAGTCCAAAATTGGTCGTAGTAATTAATTCCTACTAAAGAATATAATTGGAAATACCAAGAATACAATATTTTACATTTTCAGGCATATGTTCTCTTTTGGGAATTATCAAGTAATCATTAGAGTCAAGTCTATAAACTAAACAGTAAATCTGATGTATACACATCTTTTATAAGGATTCTAACAACTTCAATTCTGATATTTTTGTATTTGTTGTCCCTTAGTCTCTCTCTGAGTGAGATTTTGTAGCACTAGTTCTTATGATGTATTTCATCACAGAAGAACTAATTAACTGTGATGAAACAGACTCTGTTCTGGCATTGTCTCAATTTTCTCAGAGATTTAAATGAAATTATTCTCATGAGCAGGGGTTTTCAGGATTAGGCCTCATCAAATATTATATCCTACCCCAAGCCTGAACTTTTAGCAAATATAGTATTGTATTAACATACATAAAGTATTAAGGAACTCATGCCACTATGATATCAGTAGCTTGCCTTAGTCACTACCTTATTTTCTAGCACAGACCAGGCCTCTGTCTCATCCACCACAAAAGTTGGTCCAATAAAAGACATTATCTCACCCAATTTCTCTCTCCTATATTCTGGGACTAACATGGCTACAACAACACTGCAACATTATGAAACTATTACAATATTATGGGTAACAGCTATCTTGTTTGAAATCTAGATCCAATTAGCTAGACTAGCAGTGTTCTATTTCCGCCTGTTATTGTTGCTGATTACATATTGTGACTGTGTCTATACGTTCTTAGACCCCCTTCAAGATAGTAAAGAATAGCCTTATGGGGTTAAAGCATCTACATTTTGGACATTTGGCCTATAATAAGTTCAAGAGACTATTTTCTGTAAGTGTATGCCTGATTTTGTTTTTGTTTTTGTTTTTAAAATATGTTATGGAAAAACTATCACCACTGCAATGCTACAGGACAATGAGAACTGTCTTTTTATCAGAAGCTCTGTGATGAGGACCAATGTTCAGTTACTCTACTCTTCGCACACAGTGGAATTTTCTACCATAAGGGTGAAAAGCTCATCCGTGCAAAATGTAGAGCTTTCTTGCAGGCTGGTCCAAGACTGAGGAACAAACTTCCACAGAAAATAAGGACCATCACAACCTTCACCACCCTCTGCTCCAAGTGCAGATTTTGCCTTCTTTGGCATAAACACACAGCACCATGTAATTATTTATAAACAAACAAACCTACCTAAACAATACACGACACACACAATTTTTCCGGAGGAGAAGCTGAGCGAACAAACCACACAGATGTTAGTTATGTTGCTTAATGAACTACTGGAAGGTGCTCCAATACATTAGTGATGGAAGGCGGTACAAGAACCTATAAGGAATTGAATAGACTGCAATAGGATGGCCCTTATCAGTGAGGATTTCATACTTTTGGAAAACTACATTAAATATTTCATCTTTCTGACATAGATGTTTAGTGTTCCATAAACTGAAAACTGCTTTGGTCTAAACGTCTACTATTCCCTAGCATACGCCACTATGGTTAGTTAGCCCAAGGCCTGCAGAATTACCCTCTGCTGATTCTGACTTATGAGCTCTTGGGAAAGGTTTTAAGACAAAACTGGTGGTCTGATATGTTCCTGACATCTTTTGCTTTAAAATCAATCAAGTCTGTATGCAGAAACAAACATTTCTCTGGTTGTTTATTTTAAAAAATAGCAATTCAATAAAGCTGTTCAGACAATTGGAATGACAAACTAAAACCCAAAGAGGGAGATCAATCAACAGAAAGCAGCTAAGGCTGTCAAAAGGTTCATGGTGAATACTATTTATGACATGATTATGACACTATACCTGTATGATGTGTAACATTTATCTGCACATAGAACACATACAGTAGACTCTCAATTATCCAGGATGATAGGGAAAAAATTAATCCTGGTTAATAAAATCCCGGATAATCACCATCCATAGGAAATATGGGGTGGGGGGGTTGGTTCACCAGTCACCCTGCGCTGGGGGGAAGGGGTGTTGGTTCACTGGCTGCCCTGTGCCCTGGTGGGGTCTTTTTTTGTGTGCTTGGGGCGGCAACAAAGCCAGAGCTGGCCCTGTGAGTTACGTATATTTTTTTTTTTTTGACATCCTGGTTAATCTACTTTCTGGATAACCCAATCCTGGATAATCAAGAGTCTACTGTACATAAATCTGCAACCTAGCTATGATAAACCACTGATAGTGTGTATGGCCCCAATTCTGAAAAACGAATTATGCACATACTTAATAGAACTACTCATATGAACAAACTTAACTCCTATGCCACTATTCATATGAATAAATTTACACATATGCATAAATGTTTGCAGGAGCAGGGCCTACAGAAAAGGAGATGACTTGGTGTCTGGAAATTCTAGCCCTTGCAGGCAACAGAATCAGCCCTAATGAGTACAGACTAGAGGCTATATAACATCAAGAGAGACTGTACTACGTGTCATTATTATAAGCAATATGCATGTCTTACTGATAATCAGCCAAACCCCTTGGGGGAGGGGTTAGTTTTAAAGGGATACTGTCAACCTGAAAACCAGTCAGGTTTTTTTTAAGCGTTGAAAGTAGTTTTATGTTCTCCTGGGTTCCCACACCAATGGCCGAGAGTTTTACAATCACACTGTTCATTATTCTCTTATTTATTCTAATATTTTCTCTCTCTCTCGTCTTCTTGCGTGAAAGTCCCACACAACCAACAGAGGGAGATGAGAGCCCCCCTCCAATCACTTTGCTCAGCTCTAATCTGCGGGTCACCTGTAGGGGCGGAGGGGGTCTGGGGGTTCAGGGCCGGGGGCCTGTGCAGACCGGGCCATGGGCTGTTACTACTATTACCCCATAACCATCTTCCTCCCCAGACGCCTGGGCCCCCTCGCCCCCGGGGCAGTCCCTACGCCGCCGCCCTCCCCCGCCCCCCGGCACTCACCACCTCGCGGGCCCGGCAGGAGAAGTCGCTCTTGGGCCGCTGGCTGCCTCGCTTGAGCAGCTCGTCCCTCGGGCTCTCGCCGGCCGGGACCCCCAGCGCCTTGTTCCGGGTCTTCACCGTCTTCACGCTGGCTTTGAACAGCAGTGTGATGTCCACGGCCATGGCGCCCCGCTCCCGCCGCCGCCGGCTACCAGCCAGACACGCCGCCCCGGGTCCCCCCGCACAGTCCTCCCCGCACAACTCGGCCCGCCATGCCGCGTTCCGCCGCCTTATCCGGCCGGCCCCGGCGCCGCGCCCTAGGAGAGAAGCCAGAGCCAGCCCTAGTCCCAGCTTGAGACACCCCACGCCCTCCAGGGGGACCCTACTCTTCCCGAGTGTGTGTGTATGGGGATGGGAGGGGGTGAGCCCCGAGGGAGACCCTGCACTGCACCAGTGTGTGTGTATTGGGGGGTGAGCCCTCAGGGAGACCCTACTCTGCTCTAATGTGTACATATATGAGGGGTGAGCCCCCGGGAGACCCTTCACTGCCCCAGTGTGTGTGTGTGGGGGGGGGCGCCCCCCCGGGGCCCCCCCCCCCCCCCCCAGTGTGTGTGTGTGGGGGGGGGGGGGTGAGCCCTCAGGGAGACCTTGCATTGCCCCAGTGTGCGTGTATTTGGGGAATGAGCCACTAGGGAGACCCTGCACTGCCCCAGTGTGTGTGTATCTGGGGGGTGAGCCCCCAGGGAGACCCTGCACTGCCCCAGCGTGTGAGTATTTGAGGGGTGAGCCCCAGGGAGACCCTGCACTGCCCCAGTCTGTGTATATGTGGGGGTGAGCCCCCAGGAAGATGCTGCACTGCTTGAATGATCAATGTATGTGGAAGGATGAGTCCCCAGGGAGACCCTACACTGCTAATGTGGAAGGGTTGAGCCTCCAGGAAGACCCTACACTACCACAGTTAGGAGGAGTATAAAAATATTGCTAGAGCATGCAGGGGTGTAATCAGGACGGCCAAGGCACAACAGGAGTTGCATCTAGCAAGGGATGTGAAGGGATCAAGAAGGATTTCTTGTCTACAGGTATGTTAGTAACAAGAAGATCAGAGAAAGTGTAGGACCATTACTGAATGAGGGCGGCAACATATGATATATCTCGACTTCAGCAAAGCTTTTGATACGGTCTTCTACAGTATTCTTGCCAGCAAGTTAAAGAAGTATGGATTGGATGAATGGACTATAAGGTGGATAGTAAACTGGCTAGATTGTCGGGCTCAGGTAGTGATCAATGACATGATGTCTAGTTGGCAGCCGGTATCAAGCGGAGTGCCCCAGGGGTCAGTCCTGGGGCCGGTTTTATTCAACATCTTTATCAATGATCTGAATGACTGGATGAATTGCACCCTCAGCAAGTTCCCAGATGACACTAAGCTAGGGGGAGATAGATAAGCTGGAGGGTAGGGATAAGGTCCAGAGTGACCTAGACAAATTGCAGGATTGGGCCAAAAGAAATCTGATGAGGTTCAACTAGAACAAGTGCAGAGTCCTGCACTTCGGAAGGAAGAATCCTATGCACAGGCTGGGGACCGACTGGCTAAACAGCAGTTCTGCCAAAAAAACAAACAAACAAAAAAAAGGACCTGGGGTTTACAGTGAACGAGAAGCTGGATATGAGTCAGCAGTGTGCCTGCGTTGCCAAGGGGGCCAACGGCATATTGGGCTGTATTAGTAAGAGCATTCCCAGCAGATCATAGGAGGTGATTATTCCCCTGTATTCGGCCCTGGTGAGGCTACACCTGGAGTAGTGTCCATTTTTGGTCCCCCTACTACAGCAGGGATGTGGACAAATTGGAAAGAGTCCATTGGACGGCAACAAAAATTGTTAGGGAGCTGGAGCACATGACTTACAAGGAAAGGCAAAGGGAACTGGGGCTATTTAGTCTGCAGAAGAGAAGCGTGAGGGGGGATTTGATAGCTGCCTTCAACTACCTGAAGGGGAGTTCCAGAAAGGATGAAGCTAGGCTGTTCTCAGTGGTGGCAGATGACAGAGCGAGAAGCAATGGTTTCAAGTTGCAGTGGGGGAGGTCTAGGTTGGATATTAGGAAATA
>ML677326.1:19866598-19943841 GCA_007922305.1 Dermatemys mawii | reverse complement strand
TTACCTAGGGAGGTGGTGGAATCTCCATCCTTAGAGGTTTTTAAGGTCCAGTTTGACAAAGCCTTGGTGGTAATTTAGTTGGTGTTGGTCCTGTTTTGAGCAGGGTATTGGACTAGATGACCTCCTGAGGTCTCTTCTAACCCTAATATTCTGTGATTATGAACTCCCAATAAGACTTTTCACTGCCCCAGTGCGTGGGGGTGGAGGTGAACCCCCAGGGAGATCCTGCACTGCCCCAGTGTTTATGTGTTGGAGGGGAGTTGTGAGCGCCTCCACTGCCTTACTGCATATGTGTGTGAGGGGTTATCCTCCTCCATCCCTCAAGGAATCCTGTACTGTCCCACAGGGGAAAGGGGATGAGACCCTCCACTTCAGTTTCCATTGAGGCCCTGCACAGCCCCATTTTGTCAATGGGAAGGGGTGAGCCCTACTAATATCAACAGGACTCCCTCCAGGAGTGGTAGAGATCCATCAAAGCTGGGGTTTGGGGAATAATTTTTCTTCAGTTGAATCATGTAAAATAAAAATGGGAAGGGTTCATGCATTTACTAAACGAGATCAATATCTGTCTTTGGCTCTTTGCACTCTAATCCTGTTTACTTCCATGACAGCCCTGTATGTATCTAAGAACATAGTTTGGTCTTATGTTTAGTATTCACTTTTTGTTTCTTTGAATAATCATTTTCTATAAAAAGGAAACACTTAGCCATTACAAACCAACACTAATTTAAAGCCTTGGCCACAGACATGAATTTTGCCAGTATAGCAATACTGGCCAAACTCTCCTAATACAGATGCAGTTGTATGGTCACAAAAGTGCTTTTGCTAGTATCTCTTTTTCTGGTTCAGTGAATGAAACAAGCTATATTTGGCAAAGGCACTTTTTTGTTGGTATAACTGCATCTACACTAGGGCTTTTGCCAGAATAAGTGTCATAAAAAAACCATAACTCTAGCGACATAGGTATGTCTGCAAAACTTGTAAGTGTAGACTTGGCATTATGTGGGTGTTTTCATGCAATGTTTTCTTATATACAGCATTGTTATGGCAGGTGTCACCAGGTGGTGCTATTACAGTGTGTTATAGATGTCCAGTTCCTTGTCTTGGAATATGTCTACATTAAGAATGTTACAGTAGTACAGCTGCAATTTGCCACTGTAGATACTACCTACACTGTTGGCAAGATAATCCACCTCCCCAAGAGGTGGTAACTAAGGTGGACAGAAGAATTCTTTAACTGATCTAGCAATGTCTACACTGGGGGTTAGGCCCCATTACTTCTCTAGGGGGTGTGAGAAATCCACACTCTGAGAAAAGTAACTGTGCTGATGTAAGTTCCCAGTATAGACATATTGATTAGAATTGATTAGTTGATTGAAGCAGGTTTGTTCTCTGGCAATGGGCATTGTTGTTAGGCTGAGATTCCCGAAAGAAGGGTTGCATGCAATCTGTTGACCACCTCTGTTCCATGACTGATGTGTAAGTGTAAATAAAACAAGTTATTGTGTCAATGATTTCTCCTCCACTGGGAAACTAAGCTGCAGGGCCCCGGACATCTGCTATCACTCAGCAGAGGTGCAATGGTAGTATCGGAACAGGACACTGGTGATGGAAGAAGGGGCAATAGTATATTGCACTTTGAATTTGTCATGCAGTGACACTAGCAACCCCATGGAAGGGCTGAAGAAGACTTTAAGAAATAACATTTGTATTTCTTAATTTGGGGCAATTGAATCTGCCCCAAATAATATTAATTAATATTATTGGGGCAAATTCATTCTGCCCAGGCCGAGCACAAGTCGCCAGCCTTTATGCCAAGAGGAGATTGCAGGCATAGAGGGGAATGCAGTCTCACTCAGCAGGCTATGATGCTGCCCCCTCCCGCACCCCGCCCAGTAATTTCTGTACATGGGGAAGGGATAGGAGGGTGTGGAAGTGGCTGGTGGATCTGCATTTAATGTAACCTCCAACTCTGCTCCCACAGTTCCCCAGCCTGTTATTGGCCCATAAACTACCATGGGAGTCCCCAAAGAGTAGAACCTCTGTAGAGGTCTCAGCATCCTGCCACTCTCCACAGCAGAACTGAAGTTAATACATTGCTTCTGAGGATCCCCACAGCTGCATAAAAAGGCTGGATTTTTTCTATTATTATAATCCCTGCTTTAGGTTAAAAGCTCAACACAAGTTTAACTATGGATCCATGAGTGAGTCCTCTGTAATTATATTAATAATAATGAAGGCCCTAATTGAATTACGGAATGCTTGTCAAAAAATTGCTGCTGAGTTGCAGGTAAGCCACGGAAAATTGCAGAAAAGTAATAATGGACCTTATTATTAGTGGCAATAAAATCCATTATTGCTTTTCCAAGATTTTCTGCTGTTGGCTGCCCAGGGCTGAGAGTTGAGGCACCCGCTGTTGGGGCTGAGAGCAGGGGCCCTGAGCTGAAAGTAGAAACACAGTGCTGAGCGCATGGGCTACCGCTATTGGCCACCCAGGGCTGAGAGCATTGGCTCCCGCTTTCAGCCATGGGGTGGCTGGGACTCCCACTGTCAAAATTGCGGTGGAAGCCTAATATTGTGGAATCCGCAATTTCTGCAATATTACATGTTAAGTAGGGCCTTAAGAATAATTCAGACATTTTACCTATTCTTCTGTTCATCATCCTATATGGTGATTCTGTTGTAACATTAATGTGTATTTCCAATAAAAAGAATTACACATTCGGTGGCTAACCTCAATTAAGTCACTATCTTTTGTGCTGGATTTGTATTTAGAAAATATTTAAGTTATTAACTAGGTGGGTACAAGGAGAGGCAAGATTCTTCATTCCAGGAATGCCACAATTATTTGTGTGAATTTGCAATCAAATGCCATTGCTCTTTTGAGATTTAAAAAATAGTATATGGGGGATATTTCAGCAAAATATGTATGTAATAAAGCCTGGAATTCGCATATGGTAAATTAGACACTTAGAGATATGTTTCTTTAAAAATGCATATTTCCACCTTTTTTTGCATTACTAAGAATAAAACAAGCATACTTGACAAAATTCGAAAAATAATGAGTCGTTGATCATGCTATCACCCTGGTATGGAAATTTTTGTAGACATTTTTGACACTAACTAATATAACTGATGTTGTTGCTGTGTGTTAACATACTTCTTGCAGGCTATAACTCTGAGTAGTTCCTTACTCTGCAAACAGTCTCCCTAAAATGAATGGGACTTTTCACAGAGGGCCATATTGTGAATCCCTTTCTCCCACTGATGAGCAGTTACTTGCTTCCAGCAGTGTTCTGGAAGGCAATGCGATTGCTTGGGCAGATAACTCCTCATCACTAGAAAAAACAGGTTCACAGCTTGGCTCATAGTAAGGTATTACTAAAAGTGAGAGAATGTGGCAGAATCAGGCCCTGTCTTCCTATGTATTCTTATGCTCATGGAGCCTGATCCAAAAAATAAAAAGTGAGTGGAAACCCTTTCATTGACTCCCATGGTCTTTGGATAAGACTTAGAGTTTTTATGTTATTGGGCTGTACTGTAGCTCTCAAGAATATAAAAGATGAGTTTGAAACTTTGACATTCATCCTATCTCCCTGTGTTCAGAAATAGCATCTCATTGGTGCTTTTTTCATATCATGGCCTATTCAATTTTTGATTTATTATATGCACGTAGGTACTTACAATTAAATGGTATATTAGACATGATTTTGGAATGAAAATTTGAGCAATTACTGTGCGTGATTCGCTATTAGCAGAAAGGGTCACATTAACCCTATTAACTAAAATAAATAAAAATCTGAGCAATGCCTGGGATAACAGAAAAAAGAGTGTAGTAGGTGCTTCAGCATATTAAGGAAAATAGATTTTAAACCACAAAGTATAATTTAGGTCCTGATTCTTAAAATACGCACATACTGTGGACACTGTGAATTCTCTTATTGAGGTCAATTGCATTACTCACAATGCATAAATTAAAAACATACATAACTCTTTGCAGAATCAGGATTAAAGATTGTAAACTCTTCAAACCAGGATTGTGTCTTTACTTGTGTCTGTTAGGCCCCTGCATGCTTTTAGGTGCTAAGACATAATTTGTGAGTGGAGAATGAGATATTTTTCCTCTGTTAATGAAAATAGCAAAATCATAATATTGGTTAATTCATAATAAAATTACAGAACCCATTCTTGAATTTTTACAGTCTTTAAAACTGTGTGAGGAAAGAAGTCATTATATGTTTCAGTGGCAACATGAAACATATATTAAACTTCTGCATAGTTGATCTCATCTGTCAGCAATAGACTGAGCAGCTAATCTGGAAGAGGAAATAGTTTTTAATTTTTTTTTTTACCTGGAGAGAAGGCTGCTTAAATGGTCTTTCTCATTAGGTATATAATACCCTTATCCTCCTCCGCAGAGATAAACAGATAGCTTTGTAGATTCAACTACTTTAAAATCAGTTGCTAAGAACTTGTGCCCAGACCTTTTTTTTGAACTTTATCCTAGCTTCCCGTATACAGTAACTGCATCTACTCAGTGGTTATTTGCAGTTCCACAGGCACGCACCTTGTTTTGAAAGTTTAAAGCTTAGTTGGAAGCCAGAATAGGTTTCAGTAGTTCATGCTGTAGCTTCCTGTGATTGCTAAAAAGACTAACCTTGAAACTTAAGATTTTCAGGTTGGAGTAAATTTCCTAAACACACACAAAGAACTACATTCTTTCCATAAGCACTGCAGGTAAATATGTAAAAATGTATACACTCAGTTATACCTCTGCAGAGAGAGAACCAAGCAAATCCTGATGGCATTAGGCCTTTGCAAAGTATAATTTTCCAGCCACTGGGAGGAGAGCGTGGTGTGCAGCAGGACTTGATACATCTGTGCAACAGCAACAGGTGTATCCATTGCTGTCTCCAGTGCAGGCCTGCTGAGTTAAATGGGATCTGGAAGAGGCTAATCCTTCCCAACACAAGATTCTCTGTCACGTGCAGTCTCCTGTACATGAGTGGCTCAACAGAGGGAAAGAAACTCCTGAACTTTCTCCTCTCCAGTACCCTCATGCTGGAGCAGCAATAATTTGACCCTAACTGTATAAAACTACCTACAGTATATTTTATGTGTTCTATTTTTTTGGCATAGAAACAGCAACTTCTTGTATGCAACGTTAATGTTGAAAACTTAATCAATATATCGAAAGACAGACAATTTGCTTACAAATCACATTTGTAATCAAGGCAAATCAAAAGGGGAGAAAAGCTGTATTTGAAGATTGTTTAAGTCACTGAGCCAATTACATGCATTCTCATTGGCCCAAATTCAAAGTAAACTCAGCAAATTCATGGATGTGTGAAGAACTCCTTATCAGCATTTAAAACTAAACTTGGAAAAAAGTACGTCTGTAGGAAGAACTTCACTGAAAGAACGGTCAGTATATACATAATGTTGTTTGGAAAGAATGGATCTGAAGAGCATAGTTATAGGCAAGTTGTATTGTCTATGGCAACAAATTGCATTGTCTGTGGCTGCTAGATACTAATGCAATTTGCAATAACATCAAAGTTATATTATTTCTTTTGACTCCAGACCACTACTATCCAATTCACACCAAATAAAATAAAATAAATCCTTAAAACATAGTATAAAATGTATCATTTCCTAAAATCTTATGTGATATGGGATGTCTGGGGAAACATTAAAGTCTGAGTAAGGGTTTAGGGAAAAACAACAACCTGTCTTTAGCATTATTCAGGGACACAGGTACCCTATAGGATGAAACCATTTTTAACTTGTATTGGAGGGCAGCTGTAGTGTAAGTGTGTTCTCTAACATGATAGATACCATCAAAATTACATAATCAAAGTACTAAAGACTTTTTTGTATATAGTATAAACAAAATTATGGAGCTTTATAAAATTTGGCTTTCTACAACATTCAGGGCTGAATCCTGGTTGTATATGCTTACAATTTATTATTATTGTGCTATTCTGCCATTCTACCTTGACCCACAGTGAACACTAGAGGGAGCTAACAGAAAGAGTCAGGAGGAAGGGAGAAATTGTGGCAAGAAAGTGGAGTTATTACAAACTCCTGTAATTTTATGGCAATAAAGAATAAAGTGGACTAGGTTTGATGCAAATTGATTTAATATGGTCTATTATTAGAATGGATGCAATTTCTCTGCACCACTTTTTTCCTTACTTCCAATGGCTATCCTATAGTGCTTTGCAGGTGAACAGTTACTGATCTGCCTGTTCATCTGTGTGCCGTCCTCTGATCTGATGTCAAGTTCCCAGGATATCCTCTGCCCCTTTAAAAGCTGGCACAGAGACAGAACTTGCCTGTTTGCTCCTGGAATCAAGTGTGTTAGCATTCTTGTGATATAACAAGGACAGCAATCCAGAAGTCCTACAACATGCCTTGAGATGCTTGAGGTCATGCTGAGACGCTGGATCTCATCTCCTCCTCAACATAGGGAGCTCTCGCAGTCAGCCACCAGAATAAAGATCTTTTCGTGGACTTTGCCAAGCAGACATCTGAGAGGAGCCATGACCAACACACCGACCAGTGCTGGATAATGACCAAGCAACTCAGGAGTAAGTACATTGAAACGAGGGACAAAAGCAGATAATCCAGCAGGGGACATGTGACCTCTCCATTTTTATGATGAACTGGGCAGGATCCTATGCAATTATAGCACAACCCGTCCAAGACACTATGCTAAACCTGCAGGCTGCACTGTGGACAACTGGCAAGGCCAACTGGGGGATGAGCTGTCCCCTGAGAGCCAGGATCTTTTTCAAAAGCCAAGGGCAATATATCTTGATCCCCATCCGCAGAGGGCAACCGCGAGTCCCAGACAGAAACACTATCTGGGACTAAAGTTCCCTTGGACAGAACTTTGGCGTACAAGTAGCTATGACAATTTATTATTATTGTGCTATTCTGCCATTATACCTTCTATTCTGGGTGACCTTTAAGTATCCAGCCCCTCCTTCCCATACATATTTCCAAAATGCCAACTGCTCCACCCAGGTGATTGGCTTCTGTCTCATGCTAAAGCCACAACAATTGACAATTTTCAGGACCAAGGCATGGAGGGACCATGCCCATGCACCTGTTTACCCTTCCCCTTACCTCAACTATTTCTGCCTAGCGAACGCCTTTTCCCCCTAAATCCTGTTTGCCAGCCCAAAATGGTGTCTGCCACCCTTAGACCATCCCTTTCCTTACAGCATATTTGAATAATGAAAAAAATAATTTGTGTAAAACATGACAGTTTGAGACAATGGTTACAGGGAAAGAGGCTTGGTTAGTGTGTGTGTAGTTAATATGAGGTATACATGGACATCACATGCCTGGGTAGAAAGGTACAAACAGGACTGTTCCTTGCTGGAGTTTAAATGCCATGCATTCCAGCTGACAAGCACTGGAGGACTCTTGTCTATTTTTCTCTGCACTTTCTTCAAGTCTGCAGAAATAAAGCAGAACTTAAGCTCGAGGAATTGCTCAATTTTGGGTTCACACACTGTAGGGAATAGACACACACACCCATGGCATAGCTCGCAAGCCACATCCTGAGTGTCTGTGTGGAACTGCAGCCTGTCAGCTACCCTGGCACTCATCAGCTTTGGTTATACTGCAGGGTGACCCCAACACACACCCAGTCCTGGATTTCCCCCAGAAAAGTATATCCTGTACTGCCCTCTCCTGGACATTACAAATATTTTAAGTCCATTATTCCTTTAAGGGAATAGTATACCAGCTTATTATCTTAAATAAAGTTATCCAGACACTTAAACTTAAATATACTGGATTAGATAAAACAGTAAAACAAGATTATTAACTACAAAGAAATATAATTTAAGTGATTACAAGTAATGAGGCATAAAAGTCAGAAATGGTTACAAGAAAAATAAAGATAAGAAGCTTACTAGTACCTAACTTAACAAACTATGTGATATTCAAGCAACATTTCTCACCAAGTGCTTCCAGCCAGGTTACTGATCAGACTCTTCAGGACATCTCCTCCCACCCTGAGTCCAGCAGCTGTTTCCTTTTGTCTTCTCAGGCGCAGTGGCCACAGAGACAAACAGGAGAGGTCCCTTGGGGTGTTTGTCCCTCTTTTTTATAGTTCTAGTACCCCTCTCGAAAAACCTTTCCAAATGAGAAATAGGAGACAAATTTTCTATGTAGAAGGATGTTCCCTGCTGGTTATTTTAACCTGTTTGAGATTTCTTTGTTTTACCTTTCTGCTTGATGACTCTGTTTGCTGGCTAAATGCAAATTAAGACAAGTACACATTTCTGTGTTTAAGTGGGACGTGTTTGCTGATTTCTGCTTGGGCAGAGTGTGGGGTTTGGATAATGTGTTAATAACATCATGCAGTGGAATTTTATAACTTCACATTCAGCGTTGCCACACATATTTTATCAGGGCTATATTGCCCAGCAAATGAGCGTTCAAATTATACTCTACAAAGCACATCTTGTACAAACATTACAATATTGTGTAGGGTGTGGACACAGAAATGCATTCTATCAACTTGCCCAGAAAGGAAGCAAGCCTGGAGACAATGGAAAGAATGTTTTAAAAAAATTTGAACCCGCTCAGCTTCCACATGCCACAATTCACAGCTCCAAAAATCCCATGATGCACGCTGCTCAGCCACAAAGCAAACAACTATGGTATACCCTCAGAGAGCGCTACTCTCTCTGTTAGCAGTAAACCACCACCATGTGTTCAGATGATGAAAATTGAAAATGGAACAGGAATCCCATGTGCATGCTATTGATGTGACATGCATACTGCGAGTTACCATGCCCATCAAAAAGTTTCACATTAAATCCACCATGCAGACCTACCCTTAGGTTAAGTATTAGTTTGTTTCCATTTCTTTCTGCATTCATATTATGGCATCATTAGGATTTGCTAGTTGGAATACATATATTGAGAATACAAACATAACAGAAACATAAGAAATGCTTTTTCTTTTTCATTTAAATTGATGTTTATTTGAGTTCTCTTGTTTCTATTCTCTTGGCTTCATCCTCTGCAGTCTGATATTTCATCTAAAATGAGAAAGAAGAATTGTAAGAGAACTTTGGCAAACTATAGATATACATCCCCTAGGAAAATACAATCATTTTCAGTGAACACAATACAATGAGGAGGTGTCTTATTACATAATTGAAGAGACAATGTCTTTTTTATATGCATCCTGGTTCACTTTTCACACTAAATTAATCTTAATAAGCATCTGCTTCGAGTAAAGAGGGTTTTGTGATGATTCAACCATGACCTCTCTAGAAGTCCAAATGATTTCACTTTATGTCTCAGACTGGAGTATTTTTTTGAAACATTCCTCTTTACTGTATGATAATCAGTGTGTTAACATGAGTTGATTAATCCCTTCAGTCTAACTAATGCTGATATCCTGGCTCTTGTGCTCTTTTCCTGATAAATTTATGATTATGAAATCACTGGCTTTACAACCCAAACTGGAAGATACACAACCGCATTTATCTTCTCAATTAGTCAGCTATTAGACATTTTAATATTAATTCAAAGAACAAAACACAAACCTTTTCTAAATAATCAATACAACAAAATAGAAAATAAATTCCATTTAAAGAAGGCTTCCTTTTAATTTTAGAATATAGACTGAGTTGAGGTGTGTGAAAAATGCTTATTCTAATTTATCAAATTATATATACACTTGGAAGGATTAGATTTTTATTCGTAAATATTGCTAAATGTCAGTTTAACCATATATACACAAAAGAATGAAAAAATATTTCAATTAGGGCTACCAGTTAATCACAGTTAACTCACGCAATTAACTAAAAATTAATCACGATTAAAAAAATTAATTGCGATTATCACACTTAACAATAGGATACCAATTGAAATGTATTAAATATTTTTGGTTGTTTTTGTACATTTTCAATATTGATTCAAGTACAACACAGAATACAAAGTGCACATTGCTCACTTAATATTTTTATTACAAATGCACTGTAAAAATGATAAAAGAAACAGTATTTTTCAATTCACCTCATACAATATGGAAGTGCAATCTCTTTATTATGAAAGTGTAACCTACAACTGCAGATTTTTTGGTTACATAACTGCACTCAAAACCAAAACATTGTAAAACGTTATAGCCTACAAGTGCACTCAGTCCTACTTCCTATTCTGCAAATCGCTAAGACAAACAAGTTTGTTTACATTGACAGGAGATACGGCTGCCTGCTTTTTATTTACAGTGTCCCTTGAAAGTGAGAACAGGCATTCGCATGGCACTTTTGTAGTCAGTGTTGCAAGATATTTACTTGCCAGGTGGGACATACAAATGTTTAGCCTTTCATGCTTCGGCCACCATTCCAGAGGACATGCTTCCATGCTGACGATGCTCTTTAAAAAATAAAGTTGTGACTTTACTTCTTGGGGAGGGGAGGAGGAAGAATTGTATGTCTCCTGCATTGTTTTACCCACATTCTGGATATATTCCATGTTATAGCAGTCTCAGATGATGACCCAGCACATATTCATTTTAAGAACATTTTCACAGCAGATTTGATGAAAGGCAAAGAAGGTACCGATGTGAGATTTCTAAAAATAGCTACAGCTCTCGACCCAAGGTTTAAGAATCTGAAGTGCCATCCAAAATCTGAGAGGGATGAGGTGTGGAACAGGCTTTTAGAAGTCTTAAAAGAGCAACACTCTGATGAGGAAACTACAGAACCAAAATCACCAAAAAAGAAGATCAATCTTCTGTTGGTGGTATCTGACTCAAATGATGAAAATTAACATTCTGCCTTGGATCATTATTGAGCAGAACCCATCATCAGCATGGAAGCATGTTCTCTGGAATGGTGGTTGAAGCATGAAGAGACATATGAATCTTTAGTGCATCTGGCATGTAAATATCTTGCAATACGAGTTACAACAGCCCCGTGTGAATTCCTGTTCTCACTTTCAGGTGACAAGGAAGCAGGCAGCATTATCTCTTGCAAATTGTAATCAGCCTTGTTTGTCTGAGTGATTGGCTGATCAAGAAGTAGGGCTGAGTGGACTTGAAGGCTCTAAAGTTTTACATTGTTTTATTTTTGAATGCAGTTTTTGTGGTACATAATTATACATTTGTAAGTTCAGCTTTCATGATAAAGAGATTGTACTACAGTACTTGTATGAGGAGAATGGAAAAACTTTTTGTTTTGTTTTTTACAGTGCAAATATTTGTAATAAAAATAAATATAAAGTGAGCACTGTACACTTTGTATTCTGTTTTAATTGAAATGAATATATTTGAAAATGTAGTAAAGCATCCAAAAATATTTAAAACAAATGGTATTCTATTGTTAACAGCGTGATTAATCACAATTAATTTTTTTAATCATGCCATTAATCACGATTAATATTTTAATCGCTTGACAGCCCTAATTTCAATTGATAATTATCAGCATTTACAAAGAGGGAAAGTAATAAAACTGCTGTTTGAGAACTTAGAGTTTGGTTTAAGGATATTTGCACTGTGTATTTTGACATATGATGTTGACAATTTGTGGTTAGACAGTAATAAAGCTTTAACTTTTTGAATCTCAGTGTCTACTGTCATTAAATAATTACTGTCTACTCCCTTCATAATTTCCCACAACTGTGAAAATTTAACTTCCTAAGACTAAAAAAAGTTTAAAAAATAAGCATCAATATTATCTGTCAAAATAAAATAAAATAAAATGTGAGTTCTGCCAAGCCTAAATATGTAGCTATGCCTGATTAGCGATAATTCAAAAACTCCCTGGCTGATCCTATTTACTTTGAAGTCAATGGAAATAAAGAATATACAGTGACTTGTTGAATAAAGTCCTGTTTTGACATTGCAGTGCTAACATAGTTTCTTTAAATAAAAAAAGCAGCAAAGGAAAGAAAACCATAGCAAAAGAAGGCACCTTTGTTTTTTGTGATTATCTGCTCAAAAAACCTGTATTAACACATTGCACACATTTAAAAAAAAACTGTTCAAAATACCTTTCAGTTACATTTGTGGGCTGTCGGAGCTGTAAGACCAAAAATGGGGACAGCTCAAATGAAGCAGGGCTGGACTGGGCCAGTACTTCTCTCTGAGGGTCTGATCTTGCTGCAATTAAAGTCAAATGATAACATTGACCTAGGCTTCAATCATGGGAGCAAGGATGGGCCTAACTCAGTACTGGGTTTATGCTCTTACGTGGTGTTCGCAGGTCCTGTGCTCCTGGAAGCATAACAAGGAGCTTGTAATTGCTGTTGGTCATTAACAATTCTATTACATTTTTTATACAAATAAGAATGTTAACCCTAATGTCCTAACCAAAACCCAACTCCAGTAATTCTATTTACCTACCTTAAATTCCTCCTGCAGTTTCAGTTATTTATGCTATTTTTCTTTATTTTGTCCAATAATTGTGTACTATTGCTATTAATTTTCACATGGGCTATGTTTGCTCACAGATGAGCTGGCATTTCAGAGGTAGGTATATATATACCTTCTCTACCACACAGGAGTTTTGTGGGACTGAGTTAATGTTTGTAAAATACCTTGAGATGGAAATACAAATTAGATTCTATTTTAAATATATTATCATTGTAAATCTAAATCACAATTACACGTTTAAATAAAATATTTAGAAGAAATAAATATTTAACTAAAACTCCTTTACTGTCTCCCCAGACTCCTCCCTCCTATTTTTCTCCCACCCCAACAGCAAAGTCAGAACATTTGTTTTCTTTAAGAGAATTATTTATCAAGCAGCGTAGTGTTTGGCACAGTACAAGCTGCAAATACACACATAGGTCAAGAATTTCAAATGTCACTAGTGATTTTGGCAGCCTCAATTTTTGGGTGTCCTATTTGAGACACTTTAAAGGGACCCAATAATCAGAAAGGGCTAAACTCACACACCCTGTAAAAATCAGGTTAATTTAAGTCTCTTTCAGCTTGATCATCCCCAAAATTAATAGTCATCTTTGAAAATCTTGGCCATAGTCTACATCCAGTGGAATTTCTGTCCTAAGGATCTCATGGCCTAAAAAAAGTTAGATTTAATTTATTTCCAGCAAACACTGAAAGTCACATTTATTTTGTTTAAAATCCAGTTTACCAAACTGTTTATAATGTATGGAATCTCACACACATACATAAGGGCAGATCTTCAGCTGGGAAAATTGTCCTAGGTTCATCAAGCTATGAGCTTCTGCCTCTTATTTTTTGTTTGTTATTATGCAGGTGCAGTCGTGGCTCTCCAGTTAAATTTGCATTGAAATTAAAGCAGAATTGAAATCTGTGTTTTCACAATTTAATGATTTAAATTTGTCTCCAACAACCTGGGAAATCCCCCGCCAAAAACCCCCAACTTTGTTAATTTAGAGTTAAGGTTATTAAGATTATTTATCAGAATTTACTATCAATTCAGTCACTAAAAATCAAGGAAATCACAGCTTTCTTTCAGTTCTAAACTATAACTACAAACACTCAAATGCACAACTTTAACTGAGACCTCCATACTTTTTGTTTTTCAAACAACACACTGGAGACTTCAATGATATAGATATGTCAATAGGTAATTTTTACCTTAATTTAGCTAAATTTGAGTGAGATTATGAGGAATTAGATGTGAGCATAATAGCTGTGTATGTAGTTGGAATTGACAGGGAAATTTATTTCGGAGTGGAGAAGATATGTCTTTATGTGTTAATGTGTTAGGGTAGTGCAGCATGTGAGATGAGATTGGTGTGCATATGGATGCTGGTTTAATTGGTGATTTCCTTGAATTTTAATGATTATGTTGCTAGAAAACACACTTGAGCAATGTTAACTGCCCATTTAAAGTGGGGGCTTATGTGGGATTAAATAAGAATATAATTTTGGGCTACAAGAAAATTATATTAATTGGAAATTCTTTGGGTGAAGTGTTACCTCAACACTGCCAACGTGACCTTTCATGGGTAGACCTTCGCTGTTTGGGTGGCATGTGGAATACTCTCTGTATAGCACCAAATCTCTGTGCCAGGTCCTGCAGATGTGTTTCCATTGGAATCTAATGCTCCATGGTGCTTTGGGGGCAGGAAGGGCTGGAGGACTGGATCACATGCTCTCTGAGACACCAATCTATACAGACTTTTAGAAAACCAGCTGGGTTTTATTAACTCCCTATGGGTCCCATTCATAGCTGTTATTGAGAAGCCAAGAGAGAGTCCAGGAGAGAACGCTACAGAGTGAAGTAGCACTGAAGGGCATTTCCCTATATAAATGACTCTATGCACCCAAGATTTGGGATGTCCTTTCTCTGTGGATCCTGGAGATTCATGGTATTGACAGGACTTATCTTTGTGGTCTTAGAATCCCCTCCCTACTGAAGGAATAAATTATAGAAAATGCCATGAAGTCAACCTCACAGTATTTTTCTGCCTGCTGACCCTCCCTTTTTGAGAAAGGTCAATCTTGCTCCTTATTGGGAGTTTTGGCCCAGTAACAAATATGGGATTGGGTCAATTATTAATACATTACTAGCACCTGATCTGATTATGATATGTGTATATTTCACAAACAAAAAGATTTACTAGACATTTGTCCTTGTTATTTAAATACGAACACTTTAATACATCTTGGATAATACTAGCACTAGAATTAGGCCTAAAGAAGTAAGTAAAGATTTTAGATTATGGCTCACAGATTTTTTTTTCAAATTGATGTTCTAAGCCCTATATTAGCCAACCCAATCACACACTGGCATATCAAATTTTATTTTAAAACTAAATCATATCAGGTAACAACGTTTGTGGAAATGTTTTTGAGGGCTTGTTTACATTCAATTCCTAAACTAAATTGGCATAGAATATGATTTTAAATCAGTACAAGTCTTTAGTGTGGATGCAGTTACATATATATATATACACACACACACATACACACACAATTGACTATCTGATGTAACTTAGCTAAACCAAAATAAACACCTTTATGTCACTATAACGGCAGCCACACATACGGGTTGCACCAATTTACTAGTTTTTTTCGATTATTTAGTTAAATCAGTGAAAAACTGAGTTTAGACCAGGCCTCAGAGCATGCTGTTATTAGTAAAGCAAACACTGACTTTGTTTTTGCTGATGATGTTATTTGTTTTCATTGCTGTCTAAATGACCCTTTTGTGGTGTCTGCCTTTGCCTGGATGGCTGCACCCAACTGCATTTAATTACACTTATTCAGTAGTTTTATCCAGGCTCACTGATCATTACCCATCAAGTCCAATAACTATTATTTAAATCCAATGATTCAGAATTGGATAATTTATCTGTTATACAATTATTGCCTAAATACCCAGTGTAAACATGCAGAAAATCTGGAGGACTTGTTCTGACGGTGGTGATTAAAGGCAAAGAGCAAGATGGATGGAGTCAGTTGTGATCAGCTGGCTCAGTTTCCTGCTGTGCGCCAGTCTCTGCCATTGTACTGGGCTCTGGGTACCAGACTTGCCATGGCCCTCTCAGCTCTAAAAGGAAAGCTGGCTTTGTCTGCGTGTAAGCATCTGCAAACTGTTCTGACACATGATCTACCCTCTCAGCAAGGCCACTCATTAGGCTGATTATCACTTCAAAGTTTGTATTATCATCCATCTCTAAAGGCAATTAGGAATGGGTGGCTTTGAGTATCGGACACTGGGTGACACTAAGTGACTCATCTTTACTGATTCTTTTGTGAGCAGAGACAGTGATTGAGATGATAGGATTGCAGCCTACCTGCCCCTTTGACTGGTAAATACTGAAGAAAACGGTGTGTAATTAACTGACAGTTAATATAGGTTCTGTTTAGTGTTCAGAGAGCACAATGGGAGAAGCTGCCCAAAAGGAACAAAGTAATGCAACTCCTTTGACAAGTTAAACTCTAAAGCCAACTGTGTAATTATCTGACAGCTAAAGGAGGGAGGGGGCAGTGGAAGGAAAGAACTCTGTTTAGTATTTATGAGAGCAAAGGAATTCCTGCGTGTGAACAACAGAGACAGTTACAGACAATAATCATAACAGCTGCACAAAATATTTGTATAAGTTTGACATTCAAATGAATGATGATTGGTTTCATGGACACAGGAAAAAATACAACTTTAAAGATGAAGCGCTAGTGATATAACTTGTATCAGTTTGTATGTGAGAAATAAGTCAAGCTGAATTATAGGCCTATATTCTAAACTGCTTCCGTCTTAGACCTATGAATTAGGGCTTGTAGACACTTATGCCATAGTGACACTGTAGCGCTTCAGTGTAGACACTACCTACATCAAAGGGAGTGGTTTTCCCGTTGGTGTAGGTAATCCATTTCCCTGAGAGGCGGTAGCTAGGTCAACGGAAGAATCCTTCTGTCGACCTAGCTCTGTCTACATGGAGGATTTATGTTGGCTTAACTACACCGCTCAGGCACAAGCGTCAACTTCCTCGGGCGCCCCCCCATCCCCACCCCAACTCCACCCCTTGCCTGTCCCCATTCACCGCCCCAACTCCACCCCTTGCCCAAAGTCCCTGCCCCAACTCTGCCCCCTTCCTGCCCCTATTGGACCCCATCTCCAAATCCCCACCCCGGCCCTGCCTTCTCCCCTGAGTGTGCCATGTTCTCCCTCTTCTCCCTTCCCTTCCAGCTGCATGAATCAGCTGTGAGGACGAGGGAAGAAGCATGACCTGACGGCATGCTCAGAGAAGGAGGTGGAGGTCAGCTGGGGTGGTGGGGATGGGGTGAGGAGCTTCCGGAGCACTCATGGAGTCAGCGCCTATGCACGCGGAGTTGCGGATTTTTCACACCCCTGACCTAGTTAAGTTGACCCAATTTTCTCATATAGAGCAGACCTAGATTCCAACCAGACCAACGTTTGGAAAGTCAGACTTGCCTGGTCACAGTAGAAAGTTGTACCAGCAAACCTCAGCACAGCCTGGCTTGCGCCCACCCTTCCTAGGGTGACCAGATGTCCTGATTTTATAGGGACAGTCCCGATTGTTGGGTCTTTTTCTTATATAGGCTCCTATTACCTCCCACCCCCGTCCCAATTTTTCACATTTGCTGTCTGGTCACCCTGACCCTTCCTTTTGTCTCATGCCAACAAAGCTCTCCACTTTTTCCAGCATAGTTATTCGGCTTTATGGAGTAACATAAGCTGGTATAATTGTATTTGGCACAGTGGCAGCGTGAATGCACAGACATCTGTACTAATATAAGCAGGGCCAGCTCCAGGTTTTCTGCTGCCCCAAGCAGCGAAAAAAATAAATAATGTGGCAGCTCGTAGACCTGCTGCTGAATTGACGCCAACAGCAAATGCGGCGGTGGTGGTATGGCCACCGAAATGCCACCGAAAGACACGGTGCGCCGCCCTGATCAGGGACGGTGCATCGCCCCCTGGTGTTGGTTGCCCCAGGCACGTGCTTGGGGGGCTGGTGCCTGGAGCCGCCCTGAACATAAGCAGTCCTCCAGCTGTAATCCCACAGTGCAACCTTCCCTTCAGGAACGTGCTGTCTGCTAGCACTTTTGAACTCCACTGTGTGGAGGTCTCAGAAAATGAGAAAGAAAAAGCTGACTTAATTTTCATTTTAATAATAACTGATAGAGAATGGAGCCTCATGCTGTCCTGCCACAGCTGTACTTGGGGCAGGTAGTCAGGACCAATTCACCTCGTTATAAAAGAATGGGGATTGGTGGCAGAAAGTTCTGGAATAAGCATTACCTCCTCACACCTCAGGCCAAAACAGCCCCTCAGGACATGCTTCAAGGCACATCTGCTCATGTGTAGGCTGCCGCAGAGGTTGTGGTTTCATGCGACCATTATGAGTGTGTGGGAAGGGAGTTTTACGCTCCCCTTTGCTCTGTGCCCATCCCCTCTGTTTCCATTGCCTTTTTCTCTATGGAAGTGAGAGATTCCCCTGGGAAAAGGGAAAATAAAGGCTAGGTTCTTCTTGCTTGGGTTGGAGGCCACTGTAGCTAGAAGGGATTAGGATGTTCTGGAAGATTGATAGAGAGGTATTGTGAGGGTGTTTTTCTTTCTTTTTTTGGGGGGGAAGGCTTTTCACCCCTGTCCAGGGATGATTGAGAGGGAGGTTGAGCTGGTTGGTTAGTATCTCCCTACTGTGTTTCAGGGGAAGGGCCTCAATAAATTAGAAAGTTAGGTTACCAGGGAGGGATAGTACCTTTGGCAGTGGGAGAACAAGGCTCTGTGGGTGAAGGTATGAGATTCACTTGAATAACATGTGTTGCAATACAGTTCAGTGTACAGTCACATATCTAGGAGCAAAGAATGAAAGTCACACCTATAGGATGGAGGACTATTTCAGAAAGCAGTAGCTCCCTTTGAAAGGGACTTATGGGTCATGGAGGATAACAAATGAACATGAACATAGATGATGTGGCTAAGAAAGCAAATGTGATGCTTGCCTGTGAAATCAAGGAAATATAAAAACAGAAGTTGGGAGGTGATATTAGCACTGAATACATTGTTAGTTAGACCATTATTGCGAGACTGTGTCAGTTCTTGTGCCCACACTTCAAAAAGAATGTTGACAAATTGGAAAGAACTGAAGAAAAGAGCTACAAGAATGATCTGAGGTCTGGAAACCTGTTTTACAGTCATAGACTAAAGAAGTTCAATCTGTGTAGTTTATATAAGTGAAGGTGAAGAGGTGACTTGCTTACAATCTATAAATATCTACACATGGAAAAGATTTCTGATAGTATAGAGAGCTCTTTAATCTATTAGACAAAGGCATAACAAGATCCAGGGGCTTGAAGATAAAGCTAGATAAATTCAGACTTCAAATAAAGGACACATTTTTTAGTTAGGGTAATTAGCCATTGCAACAATTTACTTAGGGGGATTCTCCTCCACTGCAAAGTTTTTAAATCAGTACATCAAGATTGGATGTATATCTAAAAATATGCTCTATCTCAGCTAGAATCTATGGGTTTGTTGATATTCTCTGGTCTGTGTTCCGCAGGAGGTCAGACTAGGATGATCATAATTGTCCTTTCTGGCCTTAAATTTGATGACACTGAATAGAGAGAGTTACGGCTGTAGTCTGCCACTGAACTGCCGTGTGACCTTGGGCATGTCACTACACACTTCTGTGTCTCTGTCCCCTTTGCACCTTTTGATTGGCTCATCTGTTTAGAATGTAAACTTCACTGCAGGAACTGTCTCTCACTATGTTCTTGTACTATACCAAGCACCCCACTCTCAGACCGTGCTACTGTGTTACAAAAACAACATCAAAGCATTTCTCTATCATTGCTAATTCCTCCTCCACAAAAAAACATCCCAATCACACACAAGGAGTTTGGGGAGATGTAGGGGGGAGCAGAAAATGTAGGATCAAAACATATACTGGTACGTCAGTAAAACGAAGCAATGTGAGAACTGCACAATACACCAGAAACTAAAAGTACCAGCTGGAAGAGTCAAAGGAAACTACATTCACTGTAATTGTGTGGGTTTCTTTTTAATTCTATCCAAGGGGGGAAATCCTTGGTAAATTTAATAATTCCAGACTCTCTTACATTACCAAGTTATGGGAAGGTTTTCAAATTCACATAGTTCCTCCTGGACATGTAACTGTAACAAGCACGCCCCCATAAAGTACATAGAGTAACCAGATCAGGGGAAGAGAAGGAAACTGCAAACAATGATTTTGCTAATTCATTTTGACCTCCACTAGTTGTTTGCAGGGTCCACACTACTTTCTCTGTCTCCCACTTTTACCCTGATTCCAGTGTAATCTGATCCAAACAAATTATATGTAAATGGATGTTTTTATTTGAACCTTGTTCATTGAGATACTTGACATAGGATCAATTGACAAACAAGATAAGCACAGCAAACAAAGATTAGCTTTTGGTTAGATAGTGGAATCACAGATAACCTAGAAATAGCCTGCATAGGCTTAACACTGAATCACATTATCTTTTAAGGTGCAGCATTGTGATCCCATACATTGTATTTATCTGTTAGTACTACTCATGAAGCCTAATGTACATGAAGACTTGATTTGTCAGTTCATTTTAAATGGGTACAGATTAGAAATAAGGCATATTTGTAAAGTGAAGGTAATTTTTTTTGGCTGAAGCTAAGAGAAAATGTCTGAAATAGAGATTATTTGCCTTTTAACCTCTATGTTTTGTCTTAAGAAAAGCAAACTCACTTGAATTGGTAGAAGAAGAGCACATGGAAAAAAAGAATTAATGCTTTAGTGAAGTTACAAAATGACAACAATCCTTCTAGGCTGAATTGTGGCTTTGTCTACACCAAGGATTCCCAAACTTGGTTCGCGGCTTGTTTACTGGAGTGTCTGCATGTACGGCCAATTGCAGCTCCCAGGGGCTGCGAACCAAGTTTGGGAAACCCTGGTCTACACTACCCACCTTTCAATGACACAGCTGGGCTGCTACAGTCTGCTGCTAAAAGGCGCAAAAGGGAGCTGCTATTCTGCCGACAAAAAATTTCCACACTCCTCTCGACAAAGTGCTATTCACACCGACACTTTTCATTGGTAACACTTTTGTCGTTCATTGTGTGTGGTGTTTTAACACCCCTGGCCTGCAAAAGTTTTGCTGACGAAGTGCCAGTGTAGACAAAGCCTGAGTTTCATTGGTGGAACAGTGTGGGAGATCTTGCAATTTCATTGTGAGTGCTATCTCTAAATGAATAATACTTTTCACTTTTGTAATATCTTCCAGACAAAACACGTTACAAACATGAATGAAATCAGTCTCATCGCTTTCCTATGAAGTAGGTAGTTACAATCCCCCATAATCCAGGCCTGACTCTGGATGTCCAGTACCTTACTTCTCTAACTTGTGTATATTTTCATTTTAAATATTAGCTTTAATAAAATTATTAAATCTCTTTCACAGATGGGGAAACTGAGTCAGTGTGATTAACTGACTTGCCTAAGGTTAAACAGAGAGTCTGGCAGAATGGGTAACTGAACCCACATCTCCTGACTCATAATCCTGTGTCTTAACTAAAAGGCCATAATTCCTATAATAGAACCTCCCCCAAAATCCACTGATGTTAATGGATTTTGGATTAGGCCCACAAAGAACTTCAGTATTTACAGATATTTACCTGACACCTCTCACCAGCACTAATGTTACATAATCACATTTTTAAAAAGAGCACTACAATCTTAAATGTACTAGGAAAAAATGAATGTAAGTTCAAAAATATAAGTTCAGGGTCATGAGTTCTGTATTACAGAAAACACATATGTACAATCGGAACACGAACCAAATGTTTGCATTGAATATATCTGGACATTGACAACAAGGTTTTCTAAGAAGTCATGCATAAATATTGTTCCACTGAGTGAAGTATTTTGTAAACAAATCCCATTAATTACAACTCCAATTAACATTAGGCTGTATTAGAAAGTCTGATTCACATTCCATAATACTTTATACGTGTAATGTGAAAGTGTATGTACGTACACACACATGATGTGCAGAAAATGTTGGTGGAATGAGTGAATTATTATAAATTAGAGATGGACCCAAACTTCAAATTTCAGATTCAGATTTGGATAGATATTGGATTTTTTTCAAAGGTCAGGAGCTTTCAGATCTGAGGCTTTGGTTTAGCCAATTTTAGAGACACAGGCCAGTTGTGAAGTTTAGTGGGATTTGTACAAGTGTAACAGAGAATGTAACTTGTCCTTGGTTTATATCATACAAAAGTTTTCAACTACCATACTGTACCATTATCAGTGTACTATGAGAAGAATGCAATCCTCCATGGATAACCTAAGCAACCTTTTTCTTTCTGAGGCCTGCCAACAGGCTATAAAAATTCCATGGTTCACCTGTGCCACAACAACTATTTTTCAGTAGATTAAAAGCCAGGTCTGGCATTAGGGGATAGTAGGCAAAGCAATTGCCCAGGGCCCCATGGCACAGCAGGCTCCGTGAAGCTAAGTTGCTCAGGCTCATGCAATAAAGATCAAAGGTGGTTATGGGAGAAGTAGACAAAAGAATAATGGAAATGTAGGGGTGGAAGGGGCCATCACCTTAAGAAGGTATCTAGTTCAGCTCCCTGCAGTGCAGCAGGACCTAGTATACTTAGACCATTCCTGGAAGTTTTTTTTCTAACCAGTTCTTTGAAGCCTCCAGTGATGGGGATTCCACAATCACTCTTGGAAACTATACCAGAGTGTAACTATCCTTCTTTACTTAAGACTAAACATGCCCAGTTTTTTAAACTTTTCCTCATAGGTCAGACTTTCCAAACCTTTTATCATTTTTGTTGCTCTTCTCTGAATTCTCTGATTTGTCTTCATCCCGCAGCCCCATTGGACCGGGACGGTGAATCATGGCCAGTGGGAGCCGTAGTTGGCGAAACGGCAAGTAAACATATTGGTGGGGCCCACTAAGGGTGCTTATCCTGCGGTCCCGCATGCCAAGGTTGCCGATCCCTGGTCTACATGTTTTTGTTAATGTTAATTGTGCTAGTATCTGGTCACCGTTAACTTTAGTGAAGACTGAAGTAAAATAGGCATTAAACACCCTAACTTACTTGATGTTATCTGTTATGAGCTCATCTTGATGTTATCTATTATTATCTCACCTTCCCCACTAAGTAGAGGACTTACAGTTTCCTTCATTTTTCTCTTGCTCCTAATATATTTATAGATCCTCATCATATTGCCTTTTATTTTCCTTGCTAGGTAAAACTCATTTTGTGCCTTGGTATTACTGATTTTGTCCCTACATGTTTGTGCTATTCTTTTGTTCTCATCCTTAGCAGTTTATTCATGTTTCCTCATCCATGTCATTCAATGCTGGGGGATAAGACTAGCATCACTAGTAAAGTTGTCAAGAATCAGAGGGGTAGCCGTGGTTAGTCTGGAATTGCAGAAGTGACAAAGAGTCCTGTGGCACCTTAAAGACTAACTAAAGTATTAGAGCATAAGCTTTCGTGGACTAGTACCAACTTCGTCGGATGCATGACTGCCTGCATCTGACGAAGTGGGTATTAGCCCACAAAAGCTTATGCTCTTATACTTTAATTAGTTTTTAAGGTGCCACAGGACTCTTTGTCACTAGTAAAGTTGGTAGGGCTTCAGGAAAGCGGGGGTGTATAGTTCAGACAACAGCAGGTAAATATGGATGGGCAAAATGGTGAAGGGTCTTGAAATTAAAGACAAGAAACTTGAATTTGATATAGTGAAAAAGGGGGATCCAATTAAAGGATTCAAAGAGATGTGTGGGGGGAGATAACATGGTCAATATGGTGAATGATGAACATAGTAATAAGGTTTTGAATAGACAGGGGTAGGGGCATAGGATGTGGGTATTGGGGAAGCCAGAGAAGAGGAGTTTTCAGGATCACACAAGGAAGTGATAATGACTTGAATGAGAGTTATAGTGGTGTGAGCAGCAAGAAAAGTTCAGCTCTTAGAAATGTTGTGGCAGAAGAGTGACAAAATTTTGACCATGGCAAGAATATGTTGGGCAAGGGAGACCAAAGAGTTGCAGATGAAGATGCAATTTAAGAAGAAAAAAATTTTTTAGAGCATGGCCTGGTCTATCACATTCAGATTCAGAGATGGCTCATTCAGATTTCAAGCATCCTCTACTCTAGAGTTGTGAAAAGATGAGGAGTACTTGTGGCACCTTAGAGACTAACAAATTTATTTGGGCATAAGCTTTTGTGGGCTACAGCCCACTTCATCAGATGTATAGAATGGAACATACAGTAGGAAGATATACAGGGAACATGAAAAGGTAGAAGTTGCCCTAGAGTTGTGGTTCAGCTCAGAAAGATAGGGTTTATTATTCAAATTCAGATATAGGTTCGAGATTTCAATCACCGTGATAATCCAATGAGTTGGTGTGATATTATCTCTAGAAAAAAATATACATATAATACAGTTTGGAATTTGGTTTATATAGAGGGCAAAATATTCAGAAAAGGAGTTTTATGCTGATTGATATTTGCTTGGGAGTCAAATTTGTTCTGCTTGAAAAAAGCTAGGGAAAGGGTCCCTCTTCTCTGATTCACTGAACAGAAGGTAATTGAAGGATCTCTTTATGAGAGGATTTACGACCTTTGGGCCTCAGTCATTTTGAACTAAATAATAATGCATTTGCATTGTGACTGTATCTAATTTGAATTTTGTTTCCTGCCTAAACACTTTGAAAAGATGCATGCCTTGAGGTGTCTGCCTGAATAAAATTCCTGAGGAATTGAGGCTTACAAATAAAGTCTGTCGTGGTGCGTTAGAATTTGCTTTGCTCTAGAGAATAGCTCTCCTGATAAATTGTCTGATTTATAATGACAATTGCTCCCACTGTTTTATACAAGTATACCTTACAGTAATGGGGAATTAAAGATGCTTTCATGTGAACCAAATATTTAGCTTTGAAGTTGTCGGGAACAGAGTGCTCAGTACATTGCAGGAGCAGTCCCAAAGTAACTAACGTTTTCACTTTATACTTTCTTCACAACAATTCTTCCTTCTCTATAATAATGCTACATGAGTTTGTAACTATACCAAATAGTCAGAATGATAAGATTTCATAATATAGGGTGCATTAACATGAGCCTCTTTCTGGCTTAAAGAACTCAGGGCTTATTTTTTGCTCTATTACCCCAGTTTTACACCAGTCTGACGCCCCTGACTCTGGTGGGAATTTAGTGTTTGCTGGTGCATCTTTTATAATAGGTTTGGTGTTTAACCATAAGATCCTCAGGAAGGGGCTTTGTTATCCAGGTATTTGCGAAGTGCTGTGGACCATTACAGTACTCTGTAATCCATCACTCTACTTCTTATGCCAGAGTAATACCGGCTCTGTAATTCTCTCTTGCCTGTTAGATATTTTCTGTTTGCCTTTTGTGTCCGGCTTAGTTTGAATTAATCAAAGTATACATGGAAAGCTGGTATGTTCTGCAGTTACTTACAACCCATACCAAAGGGAGGAGCACTTCATACCAGGTAGTCCTCTGTTAATGGCAATATTAAAAATCACTTTTAAATTGGTTGTTATGAAACAATGCAATAAGCCAGTATGAGAACTGACAAACTGCTTACAATTAGTTCTGGTCATTGGAGAATGGCATCCTTGCTGCTGGCACTGTGAAGTGTCACATTGCATGAATTATAGCCTTTTGATACACCCAAACTAGTAGTTATTTATTAATTGGTAGTTTTATGGGAGCACCCAAAGACCCCCCGTCAGGATCTGGACCTATGAAACAAATAAAGAAACTTGAAAAATCCCCCCAAAAGACAGTACGTTTCTTTGCATAATCCAATCCTTTGAGATGCTGAGCACCTCCGCCTTCTAATGTTCTTTACTTCCATCGGAGTTAAGTTAATACCTTGCAGGAGTAGTTAGGGGACTGAGCTCTAAATGACATGTTTTCTCCATGGAGAACTGAAAAATGAGTAAAGGGCATAAGCAGAGTTTTCACATACAGACCTTTGACACTCATCACTGCTTTCAGTGCCTTTGACTTGCGCATGCCAGATTTCATTGCAAACTCCAGTGAGTTATGTGAACTATGTGAATGTTATATTGTTCCGTGGGGCTGTTTGGGCTGTTAAATTGGGCAATTAAGCCTTTTGCTTGAAGAGAATATGGGAGGAGGTGTTAACCAATGACCCTAATAACCTGGGAAAGTAGCTAGTGTAGTAAAGTAATAGAAATTTTAACAGTGCAATTGACTGTAGTTACAAGACCCTTAGCTCCACTCCTTTATTAGGGTTGTAACATATTCTAGAGCGTCTGTCTACACTAGTGAATTTTAGTGCAAACAACACTAGCTGAAGCACTTGTGAAAGACTTCATACCAACACATACAAGTGCTCCAAATGCTTCCCAAATATTCAAGGTACCACTGCAACTGCACTAGACCATTTCACTCTAGTACAGACAGGATGTGCAGGCAACAAAGCTGCACTTGGTCAACTGTTCTTCAGAGATAGCTATATGATGCTCTTGATCATCTTTCAGTGACAATCCTCAAAGCACTGTCTCCATCACCTGTCAAACCCAATCACTGGCTGCATGCATGAGGAAGCTCTTGGCTTTACCTATTACTCCCACCCCTCTGTTGAACGCAGCTTCAGGAGCAGCCAAGAGAATGCTCAGCTGGTCTTCTTCCTGCCAATCACCTCCCTGCTTCTACACTGGAGGAGTCATGCAGGATGCAAACAGGTTCCTTAAAATTAAAAATCAAAGTCCAAATCCGAGTTACAAACAGTAACACTTCTTCCCATCACAAAACTAGTTTTTTCAATTAAGAAACTAATTTTAACTCTGACCCCAAACTCCTCGTCCTGACATGTCACCTGAAAAACACAAGGTAAACACGAATTGCACACATACTTAACAAAATGTACTCACCGCACTGGGAGCCGCGGTTGGCACTGTGGGTAGAACATAGGGCATGGAAGGTTAGTAGCTCATTATGATCCAAGTTTCATATTTAGATTAATTTTCTAAATTTTTCAATGATCAGCCTTAAAATTTTTCAAACAAGTATATTAGGACTTCTTGGAAATAGGTGTAATAGTAACAGAACACAAAAGACCAACTCCAGACTTAAGTGATTTAATCTAAAGGGTGTTTAATACTATTTCCAAGCTGCTTGTAACAGCCTGCTGGTGAGAAAGCGCTGAGCCAGCCCCTGTTCCCTCTGTTAGCTCCAATAGCAAAGGCTCTGCTAGCTCCGCTCCCAGCTGGGGGAGTTAATTGGCTGGCAGGGTGTGGCCCGGAGGAGAGTGGGGTTTAAGGCAAACCACCTGGGAGCCTTCCAGGCCAGAGCATAAAGCTGGCAGGAAGGCAGTCATAAGGGGGGAAGAGGACAGGGAGGATCAAGGTGTTGTTGCTGCTTCTGGCTAGCTGTGGGAGTTAGCTGTCCCCCAAGGCAGCGAAGTTAGGGGGCTATCTTGTGTACAACTGTATATAGGTGATGGTGGGGGCTTGCACAAGGGAATAAAGGGACACTGGTGTTTGCAACAGCGGGGTCTTGACTCATTTGTGCAGTGAGCGGTGAAGGGCTCGTTTACACTGCTATTTAAAAGAAGGCTTTTAAAATAGATTTTTACTATTATGTATAATGTATTGAGTTCTACAGATGTACATAGTGCTTTACAGACATGCAAGACAACAACTTCTCTTCTCAAAAGTCCTTGCAATCTTGATCACTATTAAAAAGTGGAGACCAATCACAAAAGGATGCAGAGAAGGAGAATTAATAGAGAACAATGAAAAAAGGGATGCTGTTCTTCAGTGGGAAGCAATGGGTGTTGTATGCACTCAGCACCTCTGAAAGTCAGGCTGTTCATTTAGGAACCTACACATGGATTTAGGTGTCTATGTCTAGGCATCCAAGCTTGAAAATTTTAGGCACATAAGTAAATCATCATAAAAGTCTGTGATGGAGTCAGACCAGAAGGGTATAGGAGAGTGCTGGAAGGCAGGTATATCAGCCTCAGGATGTGTAGGTCCCTGTTCCCTGAATAGCCAAACAAAGGCCATTCCAGGCCAATCAAGACACCTGGGGCCAATTAAGAACCTTCTAGAAAGGAGTAGAAACAGCTAGCCTGATTGGGACACCTGAAGCCAATCAGGGACTGGCTGAAACCAGATAAAAACCTCCCAATTAGTCAGGTGGGCTGTGGGTGTCAGGAGCTGTGGAAGGAAGTTGTGCTGTTGGTGAGACTGAGTGTTGGACAACATATCGTACAGAAGGAAGGAGGCCCTGAGGTAAGGGTGAAGTGGAGTTTGAAGAAGCAGAGACTGCTGTGGGGAAGTAGCCCAGGGAATTGTATTGTGTTTTGTGCCTAAAAGGTCAGCCATCTTAGCTGTTACTATTAGGGTCCCTGGGCTGGAGTCTGGAGTAGAGGGCGGGCCCGGGCTCCCCCCTTTCTGTCTCTCCTAATTACTTACTGAGGAAGGGAGGTCACTCTGGGGCCTGGATGAGTTTCTGAGGCCCCTAAATCTGCCAGGAAGCGCAGGACCCACAAATACAGACTTGGAACTTTGTCACAGTCATTGGGACAAATTGTAAAGTCCTTACTCAGTACGTACACTGACAAAAGCCAGACTGGCATCTGATTGTGCCTGAAGAGAGAGTGAGTAAAAATTGAGTAAGAAATTCAAGATTTGGGCCATTGAGATTGGAGCTGGAAAAGACCTAAAATGTCACTGTTACCATTGCCGAATTGTTCCCTTCACCAGACATGTCAGTAGCATATCACTGTGATTGTTAGGGTTTCTTAGTCCTTTTTTTTCCCCAGTAGGATGTTTTCCCAGGGAGCAGTGCAGATTCTCATTCACATAATGCACTTTGACCCAAAGATAAGAGCATGATATTGCCTGAGACACTTAATTAGGAGAACATCTTCCCAGTGGTCTGTAGCTTCAGTCTTCAGAAGCACCATCTTGTTTCTGACTGTAGATTAATTAAAGTTGCAAGCACATTTTTCCCTGTCAGACTTTTGACTGGTTCTGAAATGTGTGTGGACAGTTTAAAAGAAATATCTTCTGTCAGCACAATCGCACCAGCTTCACTTCATATCTTGTTTAAAACAAAAAAGAACAGATGCCTGATAAATTCTAGCACCAGGATTGAAACTTGCATTGTCAGCACTGACTTCATAACTGTGTGAACATTTTCTAACCCCCTGGGACAGGTCTGACTTTTGTTACATGAGTGCAAACCCAGAGTAATGCTTTTGAATTCAGTGGTGGTTTTCGGGATTTATATTGGTGTAAATGAAATCAAAATTCACCTCCATGTAAGGACAAATAATTGAAGCTGTTTATGCACAGTCTGAAAGAAAGTTGCAGCATATTCTGACACTTAACAGGTGGGGAATGGGCAAGTCAAGGAAAGTCTGGGTTTAGCTTTTCCTATTCACTAGAAATGTTTCTGAATCTGAACTTTTTACGCATCCTATGCTCCAAGGATAGGTTCCCAGAGTGAAGGGCTCTTAGTCAGTTACATGCAGAAATTACTGGCCCTATTCTAACCCTTGTGCTGTGGGGATGATGATGTTCTCGCTCTTCATCTTTCTGAGGAAGTATCTAATCCTGTTTTCATGCCCTCACTCTGGGGAGGGTCTCCCAGAATACAAGGCTCTGGCACGTGATGAAATTTCTGCCACAATGCGAGCAACGCAGTGTCTGTCAAACCTGACCTCACAGTGACTGTGTTAGGTTCAGCTCACTCAATCTGGTTGGGATTTCCATCTGATTCATTCATAGAACTCCACTGAATATCACAAAAGGCATATCACACACCTGTGATTCCAGCATGGCATGACACACTTTGTCTCCTCACAAGCTATCTACATTGTATACAGGCAACTGAGGCAGCATCTGAAGAAGTAATCTACTACTGGCAAGGGCCATGAGTAGATTATGGGAGTAACCAGGGAAGGAAATGTACTTTTCCAAGTCAGAATTTCTTCCCTGGACTGCTGCAGAGGTGGTGCAGCTATGCACCACTCCTTATCTAGCTGAGATGGAAAGTCTCAATCTTGTCCTAAGAAATTAAGGGTCAACCCAAAGTCCTTACTGATGTCAGTGAGAGCTTCACCTGAAGGAGGGGTGAGCACTGATGTCAGGATTTGGTCTCAGCTGTCCAGTGAATTCAGTGGGAATTGAGAGTTCTCTGCACCTTTCAGGAAATCTCTAACTTTTAACATAAAGAGATGAAAATTTCATCTCCATTAGGACTTTTACCTTTACAAGGACACTGCTGTTTGGCATAAGGCCCCAAGCTAGATTTTAAAAGGAGGGTTTTTGAAAGACTAGTATGAATGGAAAAGTAGTTATGGTTTTTTCTCATTATAATGAAAAGTATTTTTCATTTGAACATCACTTGCCACATTGTGAGTCCAGCTAACACTGGAATGTGAGTGCCTGAAAACCAGAATATGAACATTACCAGAAAGTGAGTTTAAAAAAAAGTGACACTGATGACTGTTTTCAGTTTGCATTTCATGTCACTGAGAGAAAGTAAATAACTGGTCTCAATAATAAAAAGAAAAGTAGATTTTGAGAAATCCTTGGAACTAAATTCTGGCTGGCATTTGTGCCTAACTGCATAAGGAAGTACCCCAAGTCTGGTTCCCCCAAAACCTACAGAAAGACCACATCACAGGCCTCTGTATGAGGTTCAGAAAAGAATCATGGAGCAACATTTATTGCGGGGTCTAGGGGCCAGGAATGTTCATTTAAGCTTGTATATGACCTTGCCTGGCCACAGTCCTGCAGATAACACATGCACCTGGAAGATATCAGCTATCCAGAGAGAATGTGCATGGGGCCATAGGAGGCACAAAACTAATACCACAGTCAGCACTCTAAGGGCTGAGCTGTATCTGATGAGCACAAACTGCTGATGGGGCTGGTGAAGGACTACACCACTGCAGTGGGCCTCTGGAAGGCCTTGATCCCACCTCCTCACCGTTTTCCTCACCCTTTTTGGGGTGGCTAGCATCCCACGGAACGTTAAGAGAGACTACAATTGCAAAACTTCTTTGCTCTTGCCTCCTCTGAGCACCAACAACGATTTCTTTTTGAAAGGGAAACCCAAAGAGCTCCAGAATGTGCCCAGATGTCATTGGAAATCAAAGATGTTTGCTAGTACAGCTGATTGAAATTGTGTTTTCTGGCAGAAAAAAATGTGGTAATTTTTTAAAATCAAATACAAACATTTTGTTGGGAAAATAATTTTCTACAGCCTTTGATTTTATTTTGTTCCCCCTGGGAAATTTCAAAGTGAAAAGACAATTTGTTTAATTTCAAATTGTATTTTGTTTTATTTTAAAAAAATCAATTAAAATCAAACCACAATGAAAAGTCTATTCAAATAGAAATGAAAATTTGCTTTTAGAAATTTCCCATGAAAAATAAAAAAAATTGCTCAAAATTTCTCATGGTAAAAATGTTTTTGACCATCTCCAGTCAACAGCAATACAAGTAAAGATTTTTCTTTAAATACATGAGTGTTATGTTGAGAATCCTATAAGCAGATATCCATTTTGTCATTTACACAGTCAGACACAAATATTGGGAATGACAGTTTTTAAATCTGGAAAAAGCTCAGTAATGCTGTCTTAAATATTTCTGAAATGCCATGAACGAGAAGTGTAACCACATCCTGCTGAATATCTGGATAGTAATAACATGGTGTGAAACTTTGCGGAGATGTGTCCCAAATAGTTAACCTCTTCGGTCAATTTCCCTTTGTCTGGTGCCAGTTGCCATATGGAACCTCTAAAATGTTCCTTTACGATCAATGGAGAATTTGCTCTGTTGTTGTGCTGTTATTTTATTTAAAAGGTAAAACTATTTTTTAAAAGTCCATTGAGATCTCAACTCATAAAATAAATATTTAGACAGAAAATAAACAATTACCTATTCATAATGAATGCTTTTTACTAGCGCTGGGTGAACCAGTTGAGATAAAATTGAAACTGACCCAAACTGAGAGTCAAACAGAACCAATTTTTCTTCAGTTAATAAAAAGTTCCATTATTTTTTGGGGGAGAGTGGTGATGGTGCTAATGACATTATTTTGCATTTACACTTGCCTCTACCCTTCCTGGCTGTAGCTGAGGCTAGAAACACAGGGGTCAAATTTCTGTCCATTTTGTGCCGAGTTTGAAAAGAGACATAAATCCCGCAAGAAAGCATACTTGCTTGAGAATTCCAGCCCAAAGGCCTGATCCTCTTCCTGCTGTAGTCAGTGAGAGGCCGTTTACTGATTTCAAAGAGAGATGAATTGGGTCCAGGTGTAGCAGATGTCATTGTTTGGATAGTTCAGTTGGGATGAGGTTTGGATAAGCATCTACCCATTTAATTAATTACCTGACCCCAACTGAGTTGCCAACATGGAAGGTTCACCTACCTCTCGTTTTTACATTCCAAGTCCTGAGCTCAGGGATTTGTGTGTTTCTCTTGTAACAATCATGTCATTAACATGATCATCTAAAGTAATGCAGGAGCTGCGTTTTTCATAGTGCTTTTAGAGAAAGCCCCTGTAGTGTGGTGGAGACAGGATATGACTGAGTGAATATTGTGCACATTTGATAGACAGGGCCCTGTAGTGCTCTCTGGCACTCTAGCTCCAATCTAGCTAAACAGAGTCTGCTGCCTAATATCACGATACCAGGCCTAGGCTAAGCAGTCAGGGAAGGGACTGCAGACAATCCCAAGACAAACCCTCTTGAAGTCTGGAAAAGTTCAAATCAGGATCCAAATTTTGCAGCTCAAAGGAATCTGTAAGCGCTTTAGGTATCAGTGATCTCTCTATCTAGGTTCTCTTACTTCACCCATCACCAGAGCATTTGAGTGTGAGAGCACAGCAGTCATAAGAAACTCAGAACTCTGTTGTCCTTAACTCATGCTTTTGAAGCTACACGAAGGAAGGACTAATTTTTAACAACTTGTTTTAAGCTACATTTACAGAGAATATTTGTAACTTCTAACTCTACATATGTGTTCTGTTAGGGAAATGAGGTCTCCAAGGGGTGTGTGTGTGTGTGTTTAAAGCATTGCAGTTCACCTTTAACCACAAGTTTCTATAACACAAGAGGATGCTGTTTCAACTTCAGAGCTATAAGCTCAAGGGTCTTCAGGGGCCTGTGACCTTGGGGCCTTTTGAGCTGGACAAACCAACAATCAACAAAGGCCACAGTACCCAGGCCCTACCACCCTACCCTCAAAGCATCTGTGGGTGCTCACACAGCAATTTCCTCCTTCGTAATCTGACAATTACAATGTAGTCACGGGGCTTTTCTTTCTCTCTCTTTTTTTTGCTGGTCTTGGTGCCTTTTTCAGCTTCCAGTCTACAACGTTGTCAGAAGTCTGGCTTCAATGGTTTGAAGGGAGACAGATACTGATAAATTTCCTTTTGATCTCTGCTCTGCAAAACCACTCAGTCAGAAAAAATAGAGAGGTCTGTGTGTGTAGGGGTTGGAGGATGTGAAAGGGAGAAAGCACCCCTATCATGTTAAAGTGAATGCAACTTCCATTTCACATTAGATCTCAAAGAGGAACATAAGTATTTTGCAAATCAAGGCTACACAGCATAAGGAAATTAAATAAAAACTAATTTAAGATCATTACAATTGCCATTATTTGAGAAAAGTCTTAGTTAAATCATATGCACTGATATCAGGGTTGAAAGGCTGGAGTTTGTAATCTATAAACTAATCAGTCATGGGGCTGTATTCATGTCACTGAATCAAAAGTAAGTGTTTCATTTTGATGAGAATATACTAACTTGCCTTTAATCACCCTGGTGAGCGTTTACACAAGTAGTTCACTAGCTCTGTCTGCACTAAACTTAGTTCTTTATCTAGGCTTAGATGTGGAAGCACTAATAAAGACAGGGCACCAGTATTCTAAATGGCATGTCATGTAGATGTGCTGTTGGCAGAATTAGGCAACACAGTGCTCAAAATATGAACTGCTGCCTCAAGCCCTTTCTACTCAAAAGCTCACAACATTGCTAGCACTGGTGAAACTAAAGCACTGGAAACAAAGGTGGAACTTCTGGAGCAAAAAAGCCTCATTGTAAATACCTCCAATGGGATTGGTTGCATGGCCAAGTGTTTACCAACATGAGTTAAGGCTCCAGAAAGAGGTCCCAGATTACAATATCTCCCAAACTAGCTTTTTCTCAAAGGCATAGCTGTTTCTTTTGATTGCTGCATACTTTCAGCTTAACAGAACACACAAACATTTATAATTGGATCTGTAGAGAAAAAAATTAAGCCACATGTAAAGTATTTTCTGTTAGAAGTAATACTTTTTTTAAGGTAACAAGCATATATGAAATCTGTAAAATAGCTAGTAATGGTAATGTGTCACAAGAACTGATATCAAAATGCTAGCTGCAGAGTGTGTGGACAAAACTAACACCATTTTTATATATGCTTTAACAGGGTTTGTACTATATTAGTTTACAATAAGGTACATATTATGTCTTTTGCTCATTATATCAAAACCAACAATATGAAAAAGGGACAAAGGGACAGTTAGGTTTCAAATCACTGATCTGTATTCTGTGTATTCTTCTCAGTTCAAAACTCTGCATTTCAATAGTCCATGACAAATCCATTATATTTTCAACTAAACCATTCCCCTTTCTCTGGAGGCTTACAGAGTTTTGATACAAAAGGAGTCATTCTACCACAGGCTCTTCAAAATCATATCACAGAATGTATAGTACATTATCATATTGTTCTCAGTTTAATATAAATGATATGCTTCTCACCGCCTTTAATTACAAAGAAGAGTAAGTTACTGAAAAAAGGTTTTAAATTTAATCAACAAATAATAAAACAGGAATATGACTTCTTGACGGTCTCATATACTTAGATATAGTTGACTGCAACCAGAGAAAACATGGCCTGCTATAAAGGGGAAAGTACAGAGTAGGAAAGAGACAACAAGCCTGAAAGGTAAAGGGCTGACAGGTTTAACTGAAGGCCAGGATCCAGGAACTGACTGGACTGAGAGAAAACTAAGGAGGGTAAGTCAGGAGAAGCTGAGGACGCTTGAGAGACCACCCCCAAGAGGCGGTGACACTACATTATCTATACATGTTGATAATGGCCATTAGCGGCTGTATACCCAATCCAGAAGTTCTGAGTTATAAAATTAAGGTTACATTTCAGAGCATAAATTTTTACTTACATCAAAACTTTATAGGAACATAGCAGAGAAAATGCACTTTAATAATAAATACATAATTAAAAACATTTGAGACACATGTCCGTGTTTTATTAGCAACTCGAAACAATGGTATGTTGCACTTTAGTTATGTGGGTTCATCTGGTGCTATGTTATATACCAGTTACAAAGACATGTGTCACAAGCTCAGTTGTAAAAGAGTGGAATGTACCATTACCAAATTCATTTTTTTTTCTTTAACTACTCACAACCCCCACACTTTTTTCCTAAAGTGAAGTCACATATCATCCCTCACAGAAGGCTCAGTCCAAAGGCAAGCTGAAATAAATACAATCCTTAGTGAAATATCCCCATCCTGGATATGCATGTTTATAGAAGAGAAGAAAAGTAAAATCTGGAGGAAAGTTTGGTTAGTTATTTAGAAGGCATCAGTGCTTCTAATGGAGCTGAGACACTATGATGAAGGGTACCTTAGAAATGCTGTTAATGTTACTAATTAATATGAAGAATTAGAAGAATAAGGGACCAACAAAATATGACCAAGATGCTCAGCTGATATAAAACTTAACAGCTCCACCTAAATCAATTTTTCCCACTGCTCTGGCAGTACAAATGGGCCACATAGCTATTTAAGGAAGCAATCTGGAGATTCCCCCATTGCACTTGGAATTTCTATAATTAATTAACTTATTTGTTAGGGTATATGTCAAGGTGATGGAAGATTTCTCGAAAAAATCTGAGTAAAGAACACAGTAAAGGTTTGAATGCTTCCTCATGTATCCCCTCTCAGAAAAGTTGGTGGTTAGTTTGCCATTGGCATCACATTGGAGGCATCTGCCATATTTGAACTCATTAACCCTTTTTATTCCGTGGGACTATTTAGTCAAAGTTGCAAGATTCCCTGATATTTGTTAACTATTACTGCACATGTAGAGGAACACAGATCATTGTGAGTTATACGTGGACAACTTACAGCCAACATTGTCTGATCTAGCATATGTGTTTGTATTTACATAGCACCAATCATCATAGTATGTAACTACATGAACCAGTGTGCCCTCTAACAATGCAGTAGATAAAGAGTCTAAGCCTAAATATCAGAAGATTACCAAGGCCAAATGCTTCAGAAATAGCCTTTAATTTTGAATAACTTCAGCTTAATTTTCAGAAGTGTTGAGCCCTCAAAACTCCAGCTGAAATCAATGGCAGCTGAGGCTTCAAAGCACCTCTGACTCAAGGAGTCAGAAGTTAGGCACTCAGAAATCAAGGGCACCCAAAATTAGAAGCCATTTTCATAAACTGTTTGGAAACAGAAGACATGCTGAAGCCCATTTTGGGGGAAGACAAGGAATATGATACAACATGGTCCTTTACATGATTTATTCACATTATGTTATAATCCTTGCTCCCTACCCTCTTTGTAAAATCTTGCTTTAAAAAGTCTTCTTTGTGATTCCAGTTAAACCATCCTCTGGGTTCAGCAGATGGTTGCAGTTAGGTATTTGTTTGTCTGATTATTAAGTTTCATGGGATGGAATGATGAAACAACTATTGTACTTGCTGCATAACAAGTACAGCTGGGTTGAAATATTGAAATTTCAGTTCTAAGGTAATTCCAAAAACAATTTGTTTTGGAAATGTCAGAACATTTAGTTTTGGCTCAGTCTGACGTTAATCTGTGCCCGCTGAGCTGCCATGGTGCTTCATGGGAGCTGTACTTCGAAAGCCTCAGATCCCAATTCACTCCTATGGGCTGGACTCTGCAATCAGACTAACTCTCCCATGAGGCAACAAGCTTACATATCTCCTATGATGTACCACAATCAGTTCAACCAGATGGGACACCATAGTGCGTCATGGGAGAAGTAGTTCAGGTGCCTCAAGTCCCTCCTCTACAGGCCAAGCTCTCTCTCTGGCTGGACTACAACTCTCATGAAGCAGTATGACAAGTCAGGCAGACAAAAATTAATGCCAATCTGATCCAAAATTAAACATCTGAATTCAGCCTGACAAATTGAAATGTTTAGATTCAGGTTTACCTGATCTGAAGCAATATTTTGTTTAAATTATTTCAATAAATTTTTTTTAAAAAAAATCAGCAAAGGTGAAGTTTTCTTGAGGAAAACTGCATTTCCCATTGAATAAACATTTCAATGCATCATTCTTGACCAGCTGTAATAACAAGTGCTGTTGATTCTCTTGTATCCCATTGGAAAAGGAGCCATTTAAGGGGTTGCTTCATCATTAAAAGAGGTTATGGGCATGACATCAATAAGTGCTATAGTAATTACATACTAGACACAGATCCTGGCCTCTGCTAGCAAACATCAGGGGTTACATTGAGGAAACTGCTCTGAGTTGTTACCTGGCAGGTGTGTGAAAAGTAAACTGAATTCCTTATACTTTAAAGCCTATTTGAAGTTTAGGAACTTGCTGGCTGTGGACAATAAATGCCATTGAATTACAGAGTCAATGGCATTTATGGCAGTTAGGCATGTGGCTGCCATTGATTTTTAACTGGAATTAGATGATTAACTGCCACTGGTACATTTGAATATCTTTTTCATATAAACATAATGAAATGGAGCTGAAGGCCTCAACCAGATCAGAGCCCCATTGTGCTAGATGCTGTAAAGACATAATAAATGACAGTCTCTGCCTCACAATTTATAGATGCAAGCTAATCCCTTTTAAGCAAGGGTGAAACTTGGTTAAATGCTTCTACACAAGGGATTTGTACCAATTTAACTAGATCAAGTTTTAACTAGATTTAGGTGAATCTGTGCGCATTCCTAGCATAGACAAGGCCTTAGAGTTCCCTACACGCAGATTTATTAGGCCAAATTGATAGGTGATGTGCAAGTGGTGGATTATAAATTATACAGTGGTAAGAAGGTGGGAATCTTGAGGCTAGCAGCTTCACAAAGGGATTTAAGCATTGCAATACCTAACTCTTAGATGTCCTACTAGCTCATGGAATTCACAGCACTGAGTTAGGCACTCAGACTTCCGACACAATCCACACGGGGAATTGGGTACCTCAAAAGGGATTCACAGGAGCTAATATGGTGAGCGGGCAGGTGCCTAAACTAGCCAAGGAAAGGGTGTGGCTTAAACCCAGCCTCTCAAAAGATGTTAAGTGCCTAATATCTGGCTGGAGGGAGGCAGGCACCTACTTCCACTTGGGAATCACAGCTGTGAACTTTCTCACGTCAGTTCTTTCACAGGAAAACTAAAGGAGGCTTATACCTAATAATAAACCAATAGCCCAGAGGTTAGAGCACACAGCCAAAAGGCAGGAAATCCAGGTTTAATCCTTGCTGTGCCTGACTCAAGGCAGGGACTTGAACGCAGGTCTCCCACATGGGTGCCTTAGCTGGTGGACTTCGGAGTCATTCTCTCTCTCTAGCCTAATGACCATGTAAGTATGTCACACAAATGGAACAGGACAGTTTAGGTTAGACATTAGGAAAAAATTCCTAACTGTCAGGGTACTTTAACATTGAAATGAATTGCCTAGGGAGGTTGTAGAATCTCCATCACTGAAGATTTTTAAGAACAGGTTAGACAAACACCTATCAGGGATGATCTAGATAATACTTAGTCCTGCTTGGAATGCAGGGGACTGGACTAGATGACCTCTCGAGATCCCTTCCAGTCCTATGATTACATAATAAAATTAGTATCACTGGTTTCTTGCTTTCATTTGAAGGAAAGAATCCCTTTAAACTCCAGCAAGACCTGATGATCCCTTGTAAATACATTGGAGTATAACCTGTGTGGTATTTGCTTTTTTCAAAAATGCCAATATTATTGCTCTTTTTGGTGTATTTTTGTGTCTTCTTGGGATATTTGTCTTTCAGGAATTAATTGTGTATCAGACCATGCCAGCAATAATATTCACTCACAAAAAAGAAAATCATATGAAACTGATCAGTTGTGTTTAAAAACATATAAAGGAGGAAATATCTTAAGCCAGACAAAATATAATTTTATTACATACAAAAAATATATTAAAGAAGTTAAGAGTCTGGCTTAAAGGAACAAAATCCAGGAAATTCAGAGGTAAAGATTTTTCTCTGCCCTTAATTTACCCATTAGCCATTTAAAGGATCAAGTGAAATAAGACAATTAGGGCTAACTTGGTACTCCTGTATATATGCTTATTAACCCTAGTATGGTGGTCCAGTTAATCCAGTTTATTTAATATGGTGATCAGTTACTGCTCTGGTGGGGTCTAGATGAGAAACTAAATAGCTAATTTTTGCTCAGTTTGTTTTTACATAAAACTCTATTAATACCAGTGGACATTTTGTCTGGATAATGGCAGCAGCAGGGGCTCTTAAATGGCTAACCCTTTCTAGCATAGTTCTCTTTAAAAGATACTTTAGGCTGGCTTTGCCTCTCACTTAACACACAGATTTCCAATTTCTGTAGTTTATTGGTTATCAGATTTGTCTCATGTGGTCCCTACTTTGAAACTAGAGAGAAACAGTTTTACTATCCCTGCAAAACCTCCCTATGACTACCACAACATTGACACCCCATTCTTCTGGGAAAAAAACAAAAAACCTCAACCCCTCAAACAAAACAAAAAATAACCCTGAAAAAAATCAACCTTAAAAAATGAATTAAGGAAAACAAAAACTACCTCAAGTAAAGTTTCTATCCCAAAAAGGGAGACACACCACAAAATCCACTAGAAACGTTGCTGTTAACTCATTTTATGTCAAAAGTGCTCAGATAGCACAGCTGTATAAAATCCTAGGACACATGGGCATGTAAGAACATAAGAAAGGCCATATTGAGTCGGAACAAAGGTCCATCTAGCCCAGTATCCTGTCCTCCGACAGCGGCCAATGCCAGGTGCCTCAGAGGGAATGAACAGAACAGGAAATCACCAAGTGATCCATCCCCTCCTGCCCACTCCCTGCCTCTGGCAAACAGAGGCTAGGGACACCATCCCTAGAGGTAGATATATTGGAGTAACTCCACTGAAGTTATAGCAGTTCGATTCTGGTTGAAATAAAAGAAGAATCAGGCTCCATATACCTTTATATGGCTGAATTGATAGTTTTGTAACTTGGAGCTTATATAACACCTTTTTGAACCTTTTGAAGTCATATGCCCCTGTGCAGAGTAGGTGTAAAATGCACCAAATGAAAATGCACTTCTACCTGTGCACAATGGGTGGGCAGTACATCTGAACCACTTCGAACAGAATAAAATTATTCCATGAAGGACAGGGCAGTAGGGAATTATCCTCATACTCTTCTTGATCAGTTATGATTATCTGATTTGAGTTAAGATTATGATTTTTTTTTGTTTCTACTTTCTAAAACTATTTAATATGTCTTGGGAAACAAGTTATGGGATGCTTTCAAATGTTATGTTTGGATCTTAAAAGGCTGATTGATCAAGGAATGACCAGTTGATAACATATTTACTACTTGCTGCCAAATATGATATCTCATTCATTTTTGAAAAAGGACAGATCCCCTTACATTAGTGGCCTGGAAAAATAGGGTATGGGAAATCCTTTCAATGGCAAAAATGATCCTTATATCAGGATCAAATAGATTTGATACCATATGGCTGACATCTTTGGAATATGGACAAAATAAATACACAGATAAGAGGCTGACCAAATCCAAATGTTTTTTTAAATATTACAACTCAGATTTGTTAATATTTCCATAGAAAGTTAATATATATTAATAATGATAAAATAAAAAGGGGTTTTAAAAGGTCTGATTAAGAGTTGGATATTTGAAGTAGTGCAATGGTTTGTAGGGCTTTGTACTTCACAACAAAGAAAAGTTGTTAGGCTAACAACTTCCACCATGATTTCAACAGCTTCCACCCCACCATCCACCTCAGCCTGGACCAGTCTACACGGGAGGTCCACTTCCTGGACACCACGGTGCAAATTAATGACGGCCACATCAACACCACCCTATACTGAAAACCTACTGACAGCTATGCCTACCTTCATGCCACCAGCTTCCACCCCGGGCACACCACACGATCCATTGTCTACAGCCAAGCACTGAGGTACAATCGTATTTGCTCCAGCCCCTCAGACAGAGACCAACACCAACAAGATCTCCACCAAGCTTTCTCAAAACTACAATACCCGCACAAGGAAATAAGGACACAGATCAACAGAGTCAGACATGTACCCAAAAGCCTGCTGCTGCAAGACAAGCCCAAGAAAGAAAACAACAGACCACCACTGGCCATCACCTACAGTCCTCAGTTAAAGCCTCTCCAACGCATCATCAGTGATCTACAACCCATCCTGGACAACAATCCCTCACTTTCACAGGCCTTGGGAGGCAGGCCAGTCCTGGCCTACAGACAACCTGCCAACCTCAAGCATATTCTCACCAGCAACAGCACACCGCGCCATAATAACTCTAACTCAGGAACCAATCCATGCAACAAACCTCGATGCCAACTCTGCCCACACATCTACACCAGCAACACCATCACAGGACCAAACCAGATCAGCCACACCATCACTGGTTCATTCACCTGCACATCTACCAATGTAATATATGCCATTATGTGCCAGCAATGTCCCTCTGCTATGTACATCGGCCAAACTGGACAGTCCCTACGAAAAAGGATAAATGGACACAAATCAGACATCAGGAATGGCAATATTCAAAAACCTGTAGGAGAGCACTTCAACCTCACCGGACACACCACAAAAGATGTAAAGGTCAGCATTTTGCAGCAAAAAAACTTCAAGTCCAGACTGCAAAGAGAGACTGCAGAGCTGCAATTCATTTGCAAATTTGACACAATCAGTTTGGGACTGAATAGAGATTTTGAATGGCTAGCTAACTACAAAAGCAGCTTCTCTTCTCTCTCTATTCACACCTCCAGTTCAGCTACTAGAGGAACACCTCACCCTCCCTGATTAGAGATAACAAGCTGGTTCAGCCTCATTGGACTAACCTTGTTTTGTCCCACCTGGTTCTTGCCTACCTATTTATACCTGCCCCTGGATAATTCCACTGCATGCATCCGACGAAGTGGGTATTAGCCCACGAAAGCTTATGCTCTAAAATTTTAATTAGTCTTTAAGGTGCCACAGGACTCTTTGTCACTGTTAGGCTAAGTTTTTGCAGCTTTTGCATCTGGATTTTATGATGTTTGTCTTCATAATGGCTGTATATAGAACTGATTCTAGTACTTTAAAATTTTGACTAAATGTAATTAGCTTAAGTGCCTAGAAGATGAAAGTTTATTTGTTTTATATTGGATTAAAGCATAAGCAGCAAAGGTAGCAAGAACTCAGATAAGTTACATCTAGTTATAGAAGTTTTCAAAGATCTGCATGTTAGTGTAGGACAGTGGTGGTCAGGAAGTCCAGGGATGTTAGAATTTATTAAGCTTGTAGTAAAAAAATACCAAATATATATAATGGAATAAAGAGGTTAAGTGAAAACACAACTTGCATAAGGAAGTGTCTGATCATATTTCTTCATAGAAATGTTGTCATAAATGGATATCGCAGATCAATGTTTCTAGTTTAAACAATGTAACCCATAACATTTCCTGGGGTTTTCAATACATTCAGGTTTTTCTCACCTAGTTTTCACTGAAGAAGATAGCTTTAATACTTACTGTCATGTGTTCAGCAAGATAAGGGGAGGGGAGGTGTACAGGTGATCATTAGCACTAAATTCCATTGTGGCATCAGTGATTTACTCGAACTGCTAGTACAGGAAAAGAAAATGACACAAAACTGACCATCAGGACCCAGCTCCCTGGCAGCCTAATTTTACACTTATGAATCAGTAATTGGTCAAAGTACAATTCTAGATAACTAAAAATAAGATTAAAATAATGTTAGAATGCCAAAACTGTTCCACATGGGAAAGCTCACTGCTGATTAGCAGATCTGGAACCTATGAAATACAGATAAAACCCAACCAGAGGCTACTGGCAGATGGAACGCTTTTATCTTTTCCAGGGAGATAAACATGCATACTTGCATGGTATTCTTCATTTACAAGAGCAAGTTAAGCCAGTTTTAACACTTATATAATCATGTAAAATGCATTACCTAGTAACTGCTATGAACTCTCCTTAGTATTATTCAAGCCTGGCTGATTTACTATTTTTGTTGTTGTACTTTTTTTTCCTTGATGTTGAATTAGATTGGAATTTCTTCATTCCAAGTGATGCATGAGGTGATAGACTTTCAAAAACACTCAAACGTATGTTCATTTTCTGCATCTCTAAGACAACTACTTTTTCTCAGTCAAGGTAAGATACCACTATTCCACATGGTTAGGATTTCTCCCCTTATTAGCTCAGTGTTCTGCTGGTGTTATCATTTGGAACTGGAAGTAAATGAAAATTGAGTGAAAAATGTGTCACCATTTTGCAGGCTTCCTCCTCAATTTTCCTTGTTACAAAACATCTCTAAAAATGGCAGCTCACATCAGCTCATCCAAAATTTTCATAAGTGTGATGCAAAAAAAAAAAGTAGAAAAAATGTTTTTGGCAAAAATATTATTTTGATTCTGCAATTTATTTTTTAAATTGTTTTGCTCAAAATCCAATCCCATTTCCATTCCACATTGATCCTATTTTTTAGCAAAATCCCGTGGAATTTCATTTAGCCCCCCCCCCCCAGGGGTCCAATAAAAGTGCAAAAAACTAAATGACATGCAATAACTTTGAAGTGTCAGTATTTCCAGGCACAAATATCACTGTGACTGCTATGTCTTAAAAACCATAGCATCCATCTTCCTTTAGTCAGCTTATGGTATCACCATCACAAGTTATTTTTTTCTCTTCTACGAGTCTCTTGTGAAGTTCTCACTGTGGTCAGATAGGATGACTTGCACATTTGTCATCTCTTCGTTGGGAAAGACTGTCGGTTTAGCTGTGATATGATAGACCCAAGGTCTGCTTATTTTACCATTTAAATAGAAAGCAATGTGTTAACCCCTTGAACAGCATACAACACTGAAGATATAGAGATAGGTATACTTGTCCTCTGCTCCTAATCCCTCCATTACCAGTGACTACTTCCCTACTGTCAACCAGTCAGTATAAAGAAAGCTTCCTTGACCTGACATGTCGCCTGTCTTCTGGATCCCATCCCTAAGGACCTATCCGTCATACTACAAGGCTGATGTGGCATATCTTCTTGAAGGCTACAGTAGCTAGATAGTATACTCCTTTCTCTTCTCTTGTAGGGTACTTTTTAGACATTGATCAAGTAGATTACTACTGATCTGGTAGGTCACTATCTGCTCTGTGAGGACCCATGCCAATGGGCCTGCTGAACTAGGGTTGCCTCCAGGAATTAAAGATTAATCTTTATGTAAAGGTTGTCCAACCAAAATTGGCAACCCTATGCTGAAGTGACCACTTAAAAACGTTGTTTTTTCTTAGAATGTCTTCCCAGAGTGCAGAAAAAGCTTAGAATGAGTGAAAACACTACTTGTATTAGTTCTTCCTATGTGAAAGGAAGGAAGAAGCTCAAATGCTCTATGCTTTAAGTATCCTACTCTACATGCTGGAGCATAAACTGCAGAGACTCTTCAGTCATGCTAAATTTTAAGGGTCAGATTTTCAAAAGTGCTCAAAACCCTGAAGCTGCCATTGAGAAAAGAGGGAGTTGCTAGGTGCAGAACACGTTTGAAACTCTGGCCACTTCCAGTTGCCTAACTGGACACTGAGTTCTTTTGAAAGTCCAATCCTAAAGCTGCTCAATATGAGGGTCCATGAATGTTGTGGGCCGCTGGTCTCCATAAAGAGTGAGCACAACAAATAACAGAGCCAGGCTTGGAGCTGGTGATAAATCAGTGTAAAGGTTGGATAATTAGGACAAATATTGGGGATGGAATCTGGCTCCATTGAAGTTAATGAGAGTTTTTCCATTGACTTCAAGAGAGCCAGGAATTCACTCTTGATAGTTTGGAAGCATATCTAAACTGGCCCCTTAGTTATTTACCCATAACTAACACTTATTTCAGACACTGCCTTCTGAATGACTTTGAAATTGGAAAGCTACTTTATTTATTTTACTTGGCCCTGCCAAAAAACACCATTTGTATTTGGTTCCTTCCAGACTGGGGAACGTCTGTTTTCTATAAGCAGTATGCATATGCAGAGGTAACAAAGACAGGAGGCACTAAAAGACCACACACAATGCTCACCCCATTATAAAGTTGTGATATGATGTTTTTATTCAGTGGATGGACTTAATTTTCTGACATGGCAAAGCACTGAACAGGAAATACCAGGCCCAGCTGTACACGGCACAGTGCCAGGATTGAACTGCATGCAACAGTGCAGAGAATGGAGTCTTGATGTGCCCTATGGCAGTTATTGTTGCAGGAAATATTGAAGAAAACTCAGGGGGCAGAGGGTTGAGAGTAACTGGTGAAGAGGCAAAATAAAGATTGCCTTGTCTTGCTCTTTGTCACTCGTGCTAGTTGGGTCAGATATGTTTGAGTCATGTTTATAGCTCTCTCATGTTTACCATACAGAAGAAGAAAATCCAAGAATCCATTAATGTAAGAATTAAAGACATGAAGCTGCCTGTTTCCAATCCACACTTTGTGCGTGTAGTTATCTTTCCTGGCTATTTGGTTTATGCTCTGGATTTATGCATTGACCATTCTTCTAGAGAAAACGGAATCTCTCTAGGCTCTAAGTCTAAGATCTAGCACTATATGGCTTTACACGTACAATATCTTCCTTCTGAGGCTAATTACATGCAGACTTTTATTTGAAATAGATCAATAGCAGATCTCTTTAGAATGGTATTTACTTATGGATATTCATAAAGATCTAGTGCAGAGAAAATACTTGCTGAAAATAAGATAACAGAATTCTTATTGCATTTAGATCTGACAGTATTGGAATCCAAAAAGATATAAAAACAAGATAGATCCATGAAATAAAGTATAATAAAATTACAGACAAAAATTAAATCTTACCATTTCTCTCTATTTTAGACTTAGGCCCTGATACTCATTGTGCACAGAGTCATCACTCTTCTTTTTCCCTCTGACTCTCAGTAAATAGCCATTTGACATTTAAGATTTTTCCCTGTACACCCATTTCTTGGAGAGTTAGATGGACAACTAGGTTAGATCAATTCCTATTGGTCATTTCAAAATACCTGAGCATATACAAATAAATCTATGATGACTCTACTATGCTTTCCTAGCTCTTTATATTGCAGTTGTCTGGCTCTTTAAGGTTATATATTCTCCCTATGGTATCTCTTTTGCTTTAATCTCAGATTAAGTGATGATATCTTAATTGAAAATTACTTACAGAGGGCAGTCTTTGGTTATATGTTAATATTCAATTGCTCTCGTTATCAATATGTCAAATACATGGTTGGTAGGCCAGTTTCTGCTAGCTAGGCCAGAAGAAAATTAGTACTCAGTATTGCCAACCCTAAGTAAACAAAAATCATGAGTCGGCTCCAAAAAATCACAAGACTGTCTTAAAAATCATTATATAAAGAACATTGGGATCTTTAAATTTGCCTTGTGGGTTTATTTTATGGTGCACTTGGTTCACATTTGCAGACTTGTTTCCACAAACAATAGGGCTAAAAACACTTTTTTAAAAAAAACACAAAAAAACTGAGATTCTCAAGTAGTCACAGGAGCTTTAAGAAAAACATCAAATATCATAAGACTTGCTATAAAAGCATGATAGTTGGTAACATTGGTTCCCCCTAGACTATTATTTGTATTGCAATAACAGCTACAAAATAGAAGAGCATTTGCTAGAGTGGATAGATTCAGCATTAGAAAAGGCCATTAGAATGTGTCAAGTAGTGGAAATGGCTCTACAACAAGATATCAGACAACAGACTCTGCTCATGTCTGCTTTAAAATACAAAAAAAGTATGGAAAAGTAGCACAGAAAAAAGGCTTAAAGGAGTTCCACTCACAAATATGGCAGTGTAGAAAGTGACTGGCAAGGTCATAGTGTGAAGACTTGAAGCACAGCTCTGGGAAGAGAAAAAGTGCCACAGAAGGGTAGCACCCCCTCTCCACCCAGTTATCTTCTTTAATGCCAATCAGTGTGCAAATTTTGATGGACAGGTTTGGGTTCTTTTGGATCCTTCCACCCACTCTTTATTTTTCCCTATGCATTTGACAGTGCCTCCACTCCCCCTTGCTCCTTCCTGGCAGGGTCACCAGGGCAGTTTGGGAGGAAAATTCTAACTACAGGGTAACCCCTCCCCCCATTACTTGCCAGATAGTTGGAGACTCCCAGGAAATAACACAAATACATACAATATATTCAACGTAGTAATTATATTAAACAGGAGACAAATATAACATAACAGGGTAAAACAGTATTTTTAGGGTCACCGGTGTACATGCTGATACTACACGTGACTTTCCCTAGTCATAAGACGTGATGTAGCAAATATAAGGTTAGAGTCCCATTGATACACGTACTTTGTTGGGCCCTTGATGATCTATGACCACAATATCTTCTCTGCAGTGGTTTAGCAATGTGGCTGTGTTACAATGCGATGACTCACTGGCACGGCGCCTCCTGCTGGTTGTCCAGGAATTAGCTTGTTCCAGCTTTGGAGCTCCCTCTGCAGGCCGGTGTCTCAGCTGCCTCTGGCCCCGTGTCCCTCCCAGACCCCGGTGCCCCTTTCCCTTGTGCCCCTTTCCCTTCCCTGGCAGTACTCCCACACTGTGGGTCTCCCCTCCTAGAGGAACCCCCAACACTCTATCCCTACCTTGCCTCAGTGACTACTACAGTGGTTCTCAAACCGGGGGTCGCGACCCCCCGGGGGGGTCACATGGTGATTCCCGGAGGCTTGCGAGCTCCATGCACCTCCAAACTGCTGCAGAGCCAAACGCTTCCGCCTTCGATGGCTTTTCGGCAGACACACTGTGCGCGTCAGAGTGTTCTCTGAAAAGCTGCCGAAGTGAATGTTTCCGGTTTCGGTGGCTTTTCGGCGGACACTGTGAAGCGTGTCCGGTGAAAAGCTGCTGAAAGCAGAAACTTTCCCTTTGGCGGCTTTTCGGTGGGCATACAGGGGTCCCAGCTGCCCGCTGGGAGTGGAAAAAGGGCCGCAAACCCAAGAAGTTTGAGAACCACTGAGCACTGGCAGTCATCATCCAGCCCCTGCTCACTAGCACAGACTGAAGTCTGTAATGGCCACTCATCGTTGGCAAGGGGTAGGACCTGCTGCCTTTGCCTATCCCCGAGTTGTCCCTCTGCAGCCCCAGTACCTTTTGGCCTTCCTCAAAGCCTGCAGCCTGAGGGTTTACCAGGCTGGAGCTCCCCAGCCCTATTCCCCAGCACTGCTCTTATCCTCCCAGGCAATCAGCTCCTTCTCTCTCCACTACTAGAAAGAGACTCCTCAACTCCTGGACCCCAGCCCTCTTATAAGAGCCAGCTGGGCCCTGATTGAGCTGCCCATAGCTGTGACTGCCACTCCAATCAGCCTAGGTTTGCTGCTCCCCCTCCCTACCAGGGACAGTGTGCCTCCCCCTGAGCTACAAACAGACAGAGCCCCAGGAATCTAGGTAATTGACCTTCTCCCATGGAAAAGGGGAATTCATACAGGGAAGAGAGCCTTTGCAAGCAGCATTAGGGACAACAATCTCCCCTAAGGAGTTTAAATTATCTTGCCGAGTAAGAAGGGCTAGGCCAAACCTATCAAGATTCAGGCCTGTGGCTCTATAGTTTGGGTGTTATAAAACTAAGGTGACATCCTAGGCCCAGTGAAGTCAATAGGAGGTTTGCCATTAATTTGACCCTGATACTTACCCATCGAAGTCACTCACTTTGGAGATAATGAACTACTCACTATGTGCAACTTTAATTGAATAAACCAAACAACTATTCACATGAGATCCAGGTATTACTGTAGTTTTCAGGACATCATAACTATACTGAAGCTCAGCTTTTAGGATAATTGTAAAATTACTGTTTTTTCCTTTGATTACCTGTTATTTTCATGTTCTTGAGCATCCAAAATAGGTTTTCTAAGTTACTTTCATTCTGAAACCTTTGATAAGTGGTTTGCTATTTTCAAATGACCAGTAATAAGTGTGAGCTTTTTTAAAAACAGTATGAAAAACATTCATTTGTAAATGAATTTGGGGCTTGTCTACACTTGGAGTTGTTCCCAACGAACTCCACATGTGGACACTTACTCTAGAATAAGAGTGCATTGTTTCCACTTTCAAAAGGGTTAAACTCAACAGGAACAGGGCACTTGCATTCAGCGTGAGTGTCCATCACTGGATTCAATCAGGAACAACTCCAGGTGTAGACAAGCTTTAAGTTCTAGTGCCTTTTCATGAGTGCCTGCACAATTGTTTCATATGAACCAGATATTGGAGTCAGGAACAACGTCTACTTATAGGTTGTTAGAGGCCTTTTTCCATGGCTTTGGCTAGGAGCTGAACTCAGCCTAACATTAGGTAGACTCTTTCACTTTCAACTTTTCACTCAACTTTCCTGTGTCTCCTCTGTGCAGGCAAGGCAGGCAGTACAGAAAAGGGACTCCAAGCGTTCAGTTAACAAAAGCATGATGAGCTTGTAGTCAGCCAAACCTCAGCCTCCTGTACTTTGACATAGTCAAATTCAGTCTCTTGCTCCTAGATGCCTATAGAAGCCCCTGCCAAATCTGTGGAATCCCACTATTCCGAGCAGAAGTTCAATTCACTTCTGAATCTCTGAGTGTTTTCCACCAAGGTCTCATCATCAGTTGCTGGAAGCAGCCTTCCAGGGCCCCTTGCCCATATCAGGTTTGCAATGTCTGTGTATCCCAAGTAAGGGCAGGCAGAGATGCTGAGCTGATCTTGCTATCAGAGCTCACTAGCAATCCCTTCAGCCTTTCCTTCTAGGCAAACAACTCTCTGCAGTTGCAAGCTTCAACTTTTCCAGCTCCACTTCTCCATGTGGCGCATGTTTTGCAGGTGCACCTAACTGGCACTGCTGGCCTTTCTAGCAGTGGGATGGGGGTATGTCCCATCACAGAGCATCATGGAAAACCTCTTGTAACCTGTAGTGCCTAACAGGAGGATCAGCAGGGACCAGAGACCTATGCTAAATGTGGTGGTTCCTTTCCCACAGAACAAATAAGGACTCAAAAAAATCTGAAGTAAAACCAAACAGCAGAAAATGAAGCAGAGCTATAAAAAAAACAGAGCAGAGCAGACTGTCATTAAAACCATAACTACCTCTCCAGCTTCTCCCCCAATTACTTTATACAATGCTCATGCCAAATTTTGGTTTGTGTTTAGAGCGTGGCTCCTGGCAACATAGGATTTGGTTTTGGTTTTCCTATACTCTGCTCACTCCTTAATACTTCATTTAAGTCTCTTTTTCCTGCTTGTGACTTTAGACCTGAAGCAGCAAAACATTTAGGCATAAGATTAACTTGAAGCATTTGAGCAGTGTGATTGACTTCAGCATTTTGCTGGACCTAGGGCTCTGTGATTTTTGCTAAAGTAGTGGGACTACCTGTAGAAAAGAGAAATAATTAGTTCATCATGGCAAAATCTGGCTTCAGAATCTGGCCCTGGAGATTGTTTCTGGTGTGAAAATGATCATTTTAATTAAAAGGTAAAAAAAATCTACCCAATAAGCATGTTGCCTTCAAAATAATATTATTCTAGTTCATCAGGCTTTTGCTAAGGGGCACTCATTCACCAGAAAGCATGGTCTCATTCACCACAGAGAGTTACTGCAAAGCTACTAATATAATATGCCACAGACTATTTTTTAGCAATGTCTTTAGCTTTCTTCACTCCAACAAGCTAATCTGCATGGGTCTGAGCACCACCTCTGGACTTCAGTGGGACTTGGACATGCTCAGTGTCTTGCAGGGCCAGGCCTTAAGGTTTCTCATACTTTTGTTTTCGACTATGGGCTTGCAACTGTAGGTATTATTCCTATATGCCAGGTGTAAATGACTCAGAAAAAAGTAGTATAATTAGAGCAGTTCTATGTGCAAATCTTTTAAATCATTATCCTAAAAAATCCTCCTTTAAATTTACTACCTTTGCAAAACAGCACTGTTTTCATCTTTAGTCATCACAGATATTACATAAGGATAATCCTAATGACTATACATGCAAAAACTAACACACTGAAGTAGCATTTCTGACTTCAGTGCTTTTAAGGTATATTATGTGATGGGTCAAGGCCAGATGGCTATAGGAAGGTGCTAAGGAACAGATATGTTAGTCTCAGGCTAAACAAATCCCTGGTACCATTGGGGCCTTCTAGAAAGCAGTAGAAATAGCTAGCCTGATTGGAACACCTGAAGCCAATCAGGGACTGGCTGAAACCAGTTAAAAACCTCCCAGTTAGTCAGGTGGCAGTGGATGTCAGGAGCTGTGGGAGGAAGTTGTGCTGTTAGTGAGACTGAGTAGTAGACAACATATCATATGCAAGGAATGAGGCCCTGAGGTAAGGGTGAAGTGGAGTTTGAAGAAGCGGGGACCGCTGTGGGGAAGCAGCCCAGGGAATTGTATTGTATTGTGTTTTGTGGCTAAAAGGTCAGCCATCTTAGCTGATACCATTAGGGTCCCTGGGCTGGAGCCCGGAGTAGAGGGTCGGCCTGGGCTCCCCACTTTTTCTTCCTCCCCTAATTAATCACTTAAATTGGGAGACAACAGAGACTATGCCAGGAAGGATAGCTTCTCCTCACTGGCTTATGATGAAAATGCTCAATCGGCTGCGACTTTGTCTCTAGAGAGAGAAGGGCTACATGGAGGGTCACAGTGAGCCTTTGAGGCTAGTGAAATCCACCAGGAAATGCAGGATCCATGAAGATAAAGACAAAGCTTTGTCACTAATATATATAGTGACAAAGTATATATATTTGTCACTAATTATATTATAACCCAAATGGCTTCTGAGTTTCATTTATATTCCAGTTCTCAGACTGGTGACAACTTTTTATCTCTGGTCTTATCAACTCCTTTCCCTGGATGGTTTTAAGATCCAGGTTTAGTAATCTAAGGGCTTGGCTACACTTACATTTTATAGTGCTCTAACTTGCTGGCTCTGGGGTGTGAAAAAATCACCCATGCTCCCAGCGCTTGGAGCTAATTCCCTCGTGGAGGTGGATTACCAGGAGTGTGCAACCACACTTGGACTTCAAAGCGTTGCTGCGGGAGTGTTCCTGTGACAGCGCTTTGAAGTTTCAAGTGTAGCCATGAAGTTTCAAGTGTAGCACCAAGAATGGTGCTCCTCCCTCTATTTCAATCATGGACATTTATTGACAGAGCGATTTGTAGCACTGGATGTAATACACATAAACAAACCTAGTTAGAAAGTAGGTCATATACTTCTAAGATAAAAATACCAAAGCACAATCATGAATGCTAGAGCACAAGCTTTTCAAGTTCTGGTCACAAAATTGTAACTAATGAATTGTATGCTAGCCCCATTGTACTCAATGGGAGTTTTGCTATTGACTTTAGTGGAGCAAGTGTTTCACACCCTGAGTAATAATGGAATGAAAAAAAAAATCTTTGTATGTTGAACTGATTTTTATTTAAAAGTTTATATTTACCTTACATATAAAGCTGCATTTATTGCTATAAACCAATTTCACTTCTCTGTACATTCTACTATGGCTTTTAACTCCAATCCTAGCTAAACATCTGTCTATATATTTATATATTTCTTGCTTTAAAAATTCATATTTACATTGATCTAGGCTTATGGTCACTTATTTTAGAAATAAAATATTATTTACATGTTGAGACAAGAGAACCCAGTGACCTGTGCTAAAATGGAGTTAAGGTTGAAAATACACATCAGTAACTTAAGGGTAAAATACTTTCCAGAGATGTTTTAATAAAGTCAGAACCAACTATTATGAATCCAGGAAATTCAGAGTTAAAATTAATCTAAAAAGAAATCCATGCATGTTAAGGAAAGGAATGCATGGGTAAGGCACCCAAACAGCCTTAAATCTGCCCTGTAGTGATGCCATGCAATAATCATGGTATTTTATATTTGGGGTCCCAGATTAGATTAAACTAATTTTTTTTCCGTATTTCTCTCCCTTCATGGCATCACAATAGGACAAAGCTAAGGTTGTTTGGGTGCCTTACGTGTAAATGTTGCAGATTTGGGGAGGATATGCTGTATATGTCATACAAAACAGAGAGCTTGAATCCTTGCTTGAAGTGCAAAACAGAACTCAGCCTTAGCTATGGTTTCATGACTGGCACTTCCATAATTACAACAATGCCCAGAAGCCCCACTGGGAGATGGGTGCCCAACTGTTCTAGGCTCTGTATACACACACACAGAGCTTGATCCAAAGCCTGAAGTAAGCGAGAGTGCCCTCCATACTTAGAGTCAGTCCTTGCCCCCAAGATCTTACAATCTAAATAGGCAAAAGAGACAAAGGGCAAGGTAAAGGCAAGACTATTATTGTTATTTTACATGGGGCATAGCTTTCAAAACCAAAACTCCCCCATCACCTCTTCTCATCCCTACACCTTGGAAAAGTTTGGGAGAACAGCATAAAGTAGAGGTCAGCAAGGTCAGGCTTTGGTGAACTGACTTACTAAACTCCTTCCACAGTGGAAGACCTTCCTTCTGGAAAGCCATTGGCTTTTCCAGGTATGAGAAATTTAAACAAACCTTTTCAGCAAGTTAGAATGTGCCTGGTTTGCTACTGGCAAAGGGACCTTGAAGTAAGAACAGCTTATTTATATTTATTTATTTTTAGGAGTTATTTTGACTACACAAATATTGCTATACACTTACCAAACTTTAAATTGTAGAGTTGTCCATTAGCAATATACAGAGCACCCTTTCCACAGAACTCTGTTAAAGAGCTGTCCACCTTTCCCACGTTCCCTTTGTATTATTTATGCATCTTGCTTTGTATCCCTCCTGGTTCATGTTTATATTTTGCATTTAACTGATATGCACTCTACAGCACAATAGGCTTCCAAATAGGATTTTATTAGGATGCAACTAATTTTAAGATTTGAAACAAGTTGTGGCCATATTGGCTCTATGGGACAATAAAACTAGGATTTGAATGTAATTAAAGCTTAGGATAAAGAATGAGCTCATGGAGTACTTAGATGACAAAAGTATAGATGCAGTAACAGGATGTAAGATCTCTTTTTTAACTCTTTACCAAATTAACAGTTTTTACAGCAATTACAGTGTGTGAGAAATTCTTGATTAAATCTTTTCATCAAAGATCAAAACCCCAGTTTACACTGGTTTATGAAAATACTTTCAATTGTTATTAGCAGACCTTAATTGCACCAATATGCTTTTCAGTGCTTAGAAAGGCCTTTGTTCTTCACAAATAGTAATACAAAGGTAACAGCAATACTTTAGTGGCTTTTACTGCTTCGATGCAAAATGTCCTTAAGCTTTAAAAATCTTCTCTCTTAGAGATACCATCTTTTGCCTGGAGCTAAAGGAATTAGGGGATATTTACATGATTTAAAGCTAATTTTATAGCATATTATGTTCCTCCTCAGCCATGGAATCAAATACTGGAGGATTTGATTTAAAAAAATGTAAATATTGGTAGAATGTAATAAAACTATTGTTTATATTGGAAATTTTCATGTACAAATGTACATGAAACAATGTACAAATATTTGAGTCATGTATCTTGGTGGTCAGTAAGATGAAAAAAACAGTTTGGAAGCTCTGAAAAGATAAACAAAGTTGCATCTGAATGAAGGCTGCAAGAAAAAGTAGTGTGTGCTATTAGTATCTATATTAGACAGTTGAAATTATGTAGAACATGATATTTGAGTTCTAAAGCCTGGTTTCTTTGGCAATGGAAAACAGAGAGAAATGTGTGATAGATGAAAACTGGATGCCACCAAAATCTGACAGAATATATAAATCTCAATCAGAATAATAAAGCATGATGTTTCTAAACTGGTTACTCAGCATCAGAGTCTACGAACACATTGGGAATGATCTAATCTTTAGGTTTGAAATAAACTCACAGAAAAGCGATTGCCTTTATTTTGGTTAACCTTTAACACTTCTTAAAGACACATTTTGAGAAAGGAAATGAATGAGTCGGTCTAGCATTTATCTATCTGGGTCCTAACTGTTCCATATGTGGTGGTGAATGATAGCGAGTAAACGGTTGATTTAACAGCAGTATTTCTATCTTTTAAATTTAAAGTCCTTTTAAATTTGTTCTCTGTACAAAAACAAATCTGAAGAGCTTTGTAGTGTTTACAAAAATAGCTGACAACATATAATTGCTCTCCATTCAAAGTGCACTTATAACTATCCTCTTACCTTTTCATGTATAAAGTTACCATCCAATGGGCACTCAGATACATTGGTGATGGGCACCATGGTCCCAGTCCTGCAAAAATATATGCACAGGTATGTTTATCCATGCAAGTAGTATTGGTGAGCACAATGGCACTACTTATGTTTGTAAAGGTATTTACATGAATAAGAATTTGCAGGGCTGTGGCCTTTATAAAAACCTAGATGGAGGTCAGCAGGATATCTAAGTCTTCAATCAAAACACACACTAAAAGTAATTGAAATTGCATAGGAACCTAGTAAAGACTGCAGGAACTGGCACTAAAATTAGTCTGATCATATATACATTTATTTTGTGTTTCAACACAAGTGCCAGGGCATTGTTGAAGCGGTAAGGTCATGACTGATGAGATGTCACTTTCAAAGTATTAGTATTTAGGACTTGTTTATATGAGGCTTTAGTCTGCACGAGAAGGGTATAAATTCTAGTGTGTACCAGTATATCACACACTAACTGGTCTGTGTGGACCCTGCTGGTGTTCACTAAAAGTTCCTAGTGCACATTAACCCATTTCGAACAGTACTACATTTCTGTGCACAAGGAACTTTTAGTGCATGCCAGTACGATTCACACGGGCCAGTTAATGCACCACACGCTGGTGCCCATTAGAATTTATTCCCTACTAGAGTGAACTAGTGTACTAGGTAGACAAGTCCTTAGTCATTCTTTGTCTGCTGTAGTTCATTTTCCTAGGTATACAGATAACTCTGGGATTCCCTACCTTGTTATGAATCTCCCACACTGTCTTCATATCCCAGTCTCATTTCCCTCCCTCCTATCACTTCACTTTGCCCTCACTGTAAAGAATTTGTTTTAGGTTTTGTGACTGAAAATGTCATTAGAACCATATTTAATGGTAGAAATGCTTGGTCCTTCAAGCATGTTTATTTGATTTGATTAACTAGACTGATGTACAAGCAATAGCGTCACTGGAATATAAGTGAGCAAGTCTGTATCAAAGTAGTCTGTGGATCATTGTTTAAATGAACATCAAGCATGTGTGCTGTAAAAATGTGATTAAGCAGCTATTTCTTTGAGTTAAAAGTTCTTGTACTTAATATTAGCACTTTCAAGCCACAAGCAGTACAATTTTAACAAAATATACTGCAATTTCATAGCTGTCAAATATCCAGGCAAAATCTGAAGTTGAGTCTCAACCTTGTGTGGTTTGAGTTTGTTTTGAATAGCAAGAGAAAATATCTTGCAGATTTTTTTTTAAACGAAGTTCTCATACACTTTTGACTTTGCTTTTGTCATGAACCTCAAGGCTTTGCAGTATAACAATTTTGGCTTTTTTCAACAAAATATCCCTTTACCTTTTATATTTGCGATTTAAGCACCTTAATAATGATACTCAACATTTGCATGGCACTTTGTCTCTTCAAAGCAGTGTGAGAGTTTTGATTGAGTAAGAACTGGGTAAAGACTTAAGGGCTTTTCTCCCTTGATGATTTAATATTAGACCAAGTGGTTTTAGTTGTCTGTTTGCAATGTAACATTTAAAGAAACAAATGCATTGAAATTCATTGTTACAGTAATCTTTATATGCTGTTTGGGTTTGTAAATAAAGTTAGACTCTATTTAATTTTTTAAAAATTGTTGCTTAAGAAAAGTTATCACAAAAACACATTGTTTTAAAGACAACAGAGTTAGCAATAGCAAATAGAGTTCAAGTGTTTTGAATTGAATTACAGCCATAACAATATCAAAATATTGCAGAGTTGCAGTTTTCAGGACAAACACAAGAGGGGGCATCTAGATCCTGTTGTATCTTTCCTTTAGCTTGCTGCTATACAACCTTTTAGCAAACAGTAGGCCCAGAAAGCATGTATAGATTGCCTCTGGTTCTCCTCTCATACCAATTTTACACTAGTGTAATGCCATAACTTCAAAATAAAATTACCTCGCTTTTGTATCAGTGAGAGTAAGAACAAGACTCTGCAAGGTTAACTCATTTTCTGGCTGGGAAAATTCAATCTGTTGAAGTGTGTGTGTATCATTTCATATATTAGACACCACACAAAAATCTTTGTGAACATTGGGCATAGCCCACAAAAGAAAACACAAGGCAGTTAAATCATTCCACACCCTATTTACACTCCACTCATCCATTTCTCTTCTCACCCCAACTACTTCCCTTCCACCACTTGAGCCCACATATCACCACCTCCAACCAAAATAACCAACATGCACTATTGAACTTTGGCCAGGTTTACTGGTTATAAGTTCCTATGTTTTAATGAGTACTCTATGGCTAGTGTGGCTTTCATGAATTATACTTTAAGTGATTCTGTATGTAATTTTCTGTTGGGGCGTGCAAGTAAGACACACAGTGTCAGACTGCAATAGTAGCTATAAACTATATTTCTTGAATGTTCAGGGAAATGTCTGAATGGGTGATCTATCTTAGTGATTGTTCTACAATTGGTATTAATTTTTATGAGGAAATTACAGTATTGAAATCTGCATGTGCTTTGGTGTATTACATTTATGGATGGAGTGAAGATTGCAGTGATTGTTCAGGCCAATGGGGGTGGTGGTAAAAGCAGAGTCTGAGAAGGGAACTGATTGTTGGAGTATAGATGAGGTGGTGAATATTTTAACTGCTTGTTTTCTTGCTTCTTACACTTTGCATGGGTGGGATATATGGTCCGCCCACTATCACTAAAAGGTAACAAAGTTTTTTGGGGGAATTTACCAGATATTTAAAAAATATGTATCAGTGTTGACAGTTATAAATAGCTATCACTGGTGACGTATTATCGCCTTGTCTCCTTGCAGAACCCCACTGTCCCTCTTGCCCCAATATAAAGCTGTACTCCTTTATCCCCATAACTTCATAGTTCCCCTGCTCTCTCCCTGAAGCCACCTGCTTCCTTCATTCCCTTGCCCCCATCATGCCCTGCTCCACAACATGCTCCCCCCTTATCCCCATTCCTCACCACAACTGTTTTTTAAAATGTTGATGAGTATCAATATTTGTAAATAGTCCCAGGGACATATACTGATGTTTGAGAACTGAATGTGGTAGAGAAGTACAAAGCACGGTGGGGAATGAGCATGTGAAGGGAAAGAGAGCAATATTGGGGACTTGAGGATTGTGCTGGTGGGGAGGAGATGCAAGACTGGTGTATAAGTGGTGGGTGAGGGGCATAGAGGAAAGACAGGAATATAGGACTTGAGCTAGGAGGGGGCGTAACCCTTCTCCCAGGTGTTGTCTGCAGCAACAAGGACCAGGTTCAATTATCTAGTATTTCCTTCTGAAAACTTAAATAACATTGCCTGAGCCCCTGCTCAGAAACCTGGGAAAACTATATTACCTCCCCTGGATGACCTTGATAAGCAATACTTGCCCCTGCACAAGCACACAGTCTATTGTACAAAACCAATAAAACTTAAGGGAGGAAAAAAGGGCACCAAATAAACCAGGGAAAGCCAGTAATAATATAGCAACAATATCTATGTGTATGTAAGTGAGACTCCCTAACCATAGGTGTCTTGGCAATGGTCTTAAATAAACTCTTCCACTTGCATTGTGAGCGTCCATTAAAGTAATATGATCCTAAAATAGCCACTCCCTTCCTCCCCCACTCACTGTTTGGGTTAGCAGAGTCCAGAGTTCAGACAGACCCATCTTCAGCACCTTAGGTGCTTAGAAGCACCTAAGTTCTTCTCCAGGGGCCTCTACCACCTAACCCAGCTGCAATGATTACAGCTTTAGTGATTACTGCATAGGGGAGTCCTCACTGGAAATGCACAGCTATATTGTTGCTCTTTATGGCTCTAGCCAACACCACCGCAGTACCACAAGCCACCTCAAAATTGCCTCTTCAGTTGGTCTTCAGAGAGGGATCAATGATTTATAGGTTGCTGAGCAGAGTCCTGGGATGCTATAACAGGGTAGGACTCACCACCATGGCACCTACTGCTGTTCAGTCTGGGAATTAGCTCTAAATAGGGTCGCTCTAATTAGCTCTAAGCAATCCCAGAGCACCCTCTGGTGGTGGTGTCCTGTCAGTCCCTCATCCTCTGCTGGCGTCTGGACCCACATAGCTCCTCTCCCTTTGGCTCAGCAGCATCCTCTTCAGGACACTGCCCTCCTGTAGGGTCCCCACAGCCACACTCACTACCTTCTGGGGGTGTGGGGGGGTGATAGCAGTCCTTGCACTAGCCTCAGCTCCTAAGTCTAATCCCTTTCATCAGGGGCCAGGTTGCAGCCTGCTTTGGCCACTGCTCCATGGCCCTGTGCAGCACAAAGTGGGAAATGGGGGGACCCAGGCCCGCCACTATTCTGGGTCCTGACCCAGGGACCCTCCAACGGCAGCCTTCCTGCCCTTCTTCTCTCCCCTTGCCTTCCTGTCCCTGGGCCACTTCCCCTCTGGCCCTTCCTGTCAGGACCCACAGTCTGGCAGGAGTCAGGCTTAAGCACTCACCTCTGCTCCCCCGAGCCTGCCCAGCACTGCCCTGTCCAGGGTACTGACCTCCTGAGCAGGAAACAGACCTTCCCCTATAAAGGTCTGGGACAGACCACCTGCTCCTTTCTCTGGGCAGCCTTTATATAGGGCCTAGCCCAGCCCTGATTGGCTGGCTCTATTCTCGGCCCTGACTGGCTCCCAATAAACCCTTCTCTGAGTGGCTACCAGCATGTGCAGGCACTCTGGCCCTATCTCTCATAAGGGTGTGGCAGCTGACCCACCACAGATGCACTCCACCAGAAGATGGACACCTCTTTCCCCATCTTTCTCTATTTAGCTTTGTCCAGGCTCTACTACCAACCATGCTGAACTGGTTTTGGTTAGGGTGAGTGTTTCCCCAGAATCATTTGGTGCAATTCTCCTATACCATCATTACCTAACAGGGATAATACTGTTTTATTACTCTCATATTTTAAACTTATATTACTTTTGACCAAAAGGCCCCAAACTGTTACATAACAAAAATGCAAGTAAGACCTGTGTCATTCTGTCATTTTGTCTTGTTTATCAGCAGAGAGCTCCCTCCCAAATGGAACTTTTATCCATGTGGAGTTCTCAAGCAACTCTGGATCACTCTTCTCCCTGTTTACCAACAGTCACTAGCCAGTGTCACTAGCCAGTTCTCTACTCTCTAAGGCTACAGGAAGAATTGGAAGTATAGATCCCCACTCTGACAAAGCACCTGTGGTTTTTCAAAGAGACTAGTTGTTCTTGATGTGGGTGGTGGAAGGAAAGGTAACTGCGAATGACAAGGGGAGCTAATGCGTGGAATGTAAATGGACCACTGAATGACTTAACTGCTCATTTCCGTACATTTTATGGTTTGTGTTGGTAGGAGATGAGTTTAACAACTGTTTCTCAAAATTAACACAACTATTTGTATACGCTAAGTGTCTATGCAGCTATGACAAAAATGTGTATGTCTCTCATGCTACACGGTATAAGATTCTTGAGAGATAGGTCCAGGAAGAAATTGCTGTGCTCAATGGTACAGTATCATGGAGAGTTTATTCCTTTGAAACGTTTGGCATCTGTCATTATCAGAGACAAGATGCTGTACTGAATGAACCATTGATTTAATGCAACAATGGCAATTTTTATGTGCTTAAAGTAATAAAGTTCAAAATATTATTTCTCCTATCGAGTTAATTCTAATAAAGTACATTGGACATCTCAATACAAAATTTAGTTGAGTTTAAAACTTGCTGGAACTTCTACTGTAGATAAGAAGAATTATGTTTCAAAAGTTTCTTTTCAAAGAAAGCATAATCTTCCAGAAAATGCTTCTGAAACCCCTTATATTTGTATATTTTCAACATGGACTGAAACATCTGCAGTAGGAGTCTATCTCCCAACCTCCTCCCCAAATACTATCTTTGGCCCATGAATTTCAGAACAGTCTCACAGATCCAAAGGAAAATAAAGATATTCTTTACATGTAAAAGTTGAAGTCATGTGGCAGGGCAAGCTCTGTTAATTTTCAGGTAAAAAAAAATATTTTAGCTACCTCTTAAACATTCAAATCTTTTTTTCACAGCCCTGTATAGATACTCTGTGTCAAATTAAGATCTGGTGTAATTCCACTGAAGTTCCATGAGTGAAGTTACACCTAATTTGTATGATTTCTGAATTTTGCCCATTAACAATCTATTTCTTACCTCTAATAATTGATCTCTTTCTTATCTCATCCTTCTTGATCTCACAGTAGACTATGACGATTCCACTTTTTTCCTTTATCCTGTACCAGTCTTCCACCTAATTTGAATTTTTGAGAGCAATTTTAACCTTCCAAATCCACAAAATTTGCTCTTTAGATCTATTTTTATGAGCCCCAAGAGTATCACACCTTTTTTCCCCTTCACTGTTTTTGTTAATTTTCATAAAAAAAGAAACAATAAAAATATAAAAAGATAGAGCAACTTACAGCTTGTATGTGTTACCAAATACCACACATTTCACATGATAGCCAAATGATGCAGTTATGCAACTTTACAATTTGTCAATGCTGCAAGACCAGAGAATGCAAAATCAGACAATATTACACAGCCAAAGGGTGGGGTACAACATAAAAAAAGATGACGACATAAGAAAGGAAAGGAAGGGAATAGGGTTGGGGACAATGGGAAGAGGAAGTGAAAAAGAGGAGAGGTCAGGTGGAATGGAAGTCTGGCATTATTTAAAGGAACATCATAGCTGGCAAGGATGGTATATCAACATCCAGAGTGAGAATGAGCAATGTCAGATGAAGGGAAGTTATCCCAACTCTCCCCTCAGCATGGTGCTGGTATTTTACTAAGAGTCTCCTCAGAGCCTCCTCAACACATCACCGTGGGGGAGGGGCAGTCATCAGGGGGTCACTAGTTCTATCTGTCTGGAACTCTGTCTTTATATCTTGCTTTACAATCGTCTCTAAAAATGTGTGTGATACCAGGAGCCCATTTTTCAGATATGGCAACCTTAGGCCATCTTTTATCTGATCAGACCTTGCTTTTGAATATTCATATGGCACTTAAGCACATAAGTGGCAATAGGGAATTTGGAGCTCCTGTTAATGACTCATTAATTGAGAAGTGGGCTAGTTTCACAAAGGGGACCTAAGCACCTAACTGCCCCTTCAGGTGCCACTGGCATTCACAAAGCCACTGTTCAGCTGCCTTTGGTACCTCTGGAGGTGCCTAAAGTCCCTAAGGTCTTACATTTTCTTTGGTAAAATCCCCTAGGTGTCTGAATTTGTTCCTGTGGGCTTGTGGGAACCCATCTAAGACCTTACACTGCCCAGAACTTCACCCTCTAACTTATGCCTAAGTCCTGGTAAGATTCATTAGCTAGGCATTTCCCCACCTATCTCGATTGTGGGCCCTATTCAGAAGGCATACTTAGCATACATCTATCCTGCACAAAAGACGGCCGAGGAGGAGATACTGTGTCCTTCTCACCCTTTATATCCAATAGCTCAGTGGTTTAGGCATTCACCTGCAATGTGGGAAATCCAGGTTCCAGTTCCTAGGCTAATGAATATTTAAGCATTTTTTTTTTCATACAGAGTGAAACAGCTCCAACAAAAGAGATTGGGAGAGCCCCCTAACCCCAGCATACCCCCTAAACGAGTGGTTAGGATGCTCTCCTGAGAAGCAGGAGAGCTGGGTACACATCCCTACTCCCGCTCAGCCAGAGTGGGGATTTGAACCTGGATCCACACGTCCCAGGTGAATGCTCACAATATAAGGGAGGTATGGGTTCCCCTTCTGCTTTTTGTGAGAAAGGGCTTATCTGGCTTAGATGCCTATCTCTAGGAGAGGGTTCATGGTTGAGGAGAGGTTTATGGCTGAGAATCCTGAGTGAGGGGAGGTGCCTCCTTTCAGCTAGGAATGAGAAGGCTAATAACTCCCTCAGAGATGTGGGACTTAGGCCCCACCACCTACTGGGCATTTCCTACTAGGTAGCTTAGGCAGCTCCCCCTCAGCTTTCTGGCTTCTGTGAATTCCTTTCTTAAGGACCTAATTCTCTCAATGCATTGTATAGGGAGCCTGAGTGGCTAACTCAAGATCAGGAATTCCACTAGGCAGTAGGGTATCTAAAAGTTAGGTGTTGCAATGCTTAAGTTCGCCTTGTGGCTCTAGCCCTGTGTATTAATCATGCTGTCTAAAAATGTATTGTTTTTATGGATAGGTGTACAACTTCATATGATGGACAAAGGTATTGCTAAAGGATCTTTTACCCTGACGTGGCCTGTACTGGTGATGCTAATATGGCCTCAAGAGCCAATCAATTCATAACAGCGCATACCTTAGGGGGAACAACATGTGCTACGAATCTTTCTGATGGTCAGTAAAACAACAAAGAAAAGATGTAATCTCTCTGGATAAGGGAAACTAATTCATCTGGCTCCATCTAATCTGGAAATGGATCAGTTGTGGAACTCTGCAGTCACAGCTTTTCTATGGCAGAGGCCTGTGCAATTGTCACTCACAATGACGCAATAGAGGATCTACTATGACAGTTCCTACTGTTATGAACAGGCTGTGTGTTCATAACAGTAGTTTTAGCTGCATTTCAAGCATTCAGACTCTGAGTGGGGGATATTTCTTCAGTCATGAATCTTTTCCCCTCAAGTCTACAGCCAACAAATTCCTCATTCATGTCAGCATGAAGCATTCCTTCCAATTTCAGATACTCATTCAGCTCAGGCTCCGGGAATCAGTTCTCCAGCTGTACAAAGGGCACAACAATTTCTTTGAAGTGCTACACACTGAAAAATTCTTCAGCCATTATTATATCAAGTTGCTCCTGTGCTAGCAGCACATCACCATAGGGAGCTTTGGGCTGTGGAGGTGCTATTGGATCCAAGTCCAGTGTTTAGACAATTTCTTCTGCTTATTTAATAATAGACTCAGCTGAATCACTTCTTTTGCCTCATTAATTTTTATTTGACAAAATTTACTTTATATACCCAGCTTGGTTATTGTGCTTTGGCTCTCCTGTAAACTTTTATTCCAGAGGTGTCTGGAGCTCTACACATGAGGAACTCCAAAGCAAACACATTTACAATTGGATTTTCCTATTCAGAAACGGCTGACCTTGGTTTTTACATCTCTCAATTTAATTTCTTTTGTAATGTCACATGACTGGATAACAGCTTTTAACGATGCTGTTCCTTTATGAAAGGAGTCAGACTAGATGATCTAATGGTCACATCTAGTGTTAAAATATATGAAACCATGTGTACCTAAAGGACACCTTTAAAGTATTGACTTGGCTTATTCAATATATATAGTAGTTTTTTCAGTGGAATCCCCAGAACTACCTGGTGGCTGGTAAAATATAATTGATTCCTCCCAAAGCTGTGTGCCAGGGTCTTCATGGTGGGGACTAACACTTTCTTATTGCATGCCATATCTATGTAATCCTGAGCTCCATCAGCTATGACAGAATGGCATTGTGAACCACAATTAATTTCCTTTACAATAGTGTGGATAACTTCATGGCTCATTAGACTGATGATTTCATTCTGAATTGTTGGACTTGTGTAATCTTGTTTTCTCTTCAGCTAGCTTCCCAGGGTCTCATTGTCATGGCTGTGAAGCTTCAGTAATTCAATAAAATTCCCTTCATCAATCTGATGGCTATGAATTGCCAAGCCTTGTCTACTCAAATAACATACAGAGAGTATTATTTTATACAGTGTGCAAAAACAATCTCTTTGAACATTATATCTTGCCAGTCTTCTTCAAATGATGATGAAAAGTGTGTGATTCTGACATGGCAATCAAAATGTGAGCACTTCTGTGATATTGAAAGCTCACTGGTACCTGGGGGGGAATCCCTGATTGGTGGACCTGTGCCACTGGAGTTGGCTCTCCTTTTCCTCTGCTTTTGTTTTAGGAACAGCTCATGCTGAGCAGAGGAATTGTGACAGAGTATTTAGAGTGGTGGGATTGTGACATCACACCAAGGAGAGCAGTCATGCAACAAGCAAAGATGAGTGGAGACCAGAAAGGAACAAAGACTATTTTTTTTATATGAATATGGAACCAACCACTTCTACTCTCCAGAGGAATACAAAATATTTTTACAGCTGGATCTGCCAAACTGCCATGTCATTATATTTTACTGGAATTACATCTAGAATGAATGACATTGCAGCAGCATCCAGCCAGAATTCACCATCACCAGGCATATAAAATGAAAGACAAAAGAAATGGAAAAAGAGAGATAGTGTGTCAGTGCCAAGAGCTGTGGGTTTTCTGGAGGGATTTGAAGGCAGAGAATAAGGATGCTTTACATGCTGGGAGAAAGCAAATGTAAGTTGTTTTTAATTTTGGCTGTAATGTCATAAAGCCAAAAGGATACAATCATGTGGTTTTATTTCCCCTTTCAGCAGGGACATTTGTTTATATTCAGGTCTTGAGACACCCAATCTCATTGTGCAGCATTTCTTTAGAAATGTCACCCCCATTACTACATCTGTGGTTTGGAACAAGGAATGGAGAGGCAGGATTATCCAGTGGTTAGGGCACTAGCCTGGAACTTGGGAGACCAAGGTACAATTCCTTGCTTGGCCACAGACTTCCTGTGTGACTTTGATTAATTTGCTTAGGGCTAGATGCACAAAGGGGGCTTAGGCTCAGAGTTCCAAAACCTAACTTTTATGCGCCTTGCTGTCTAGTAGAATCACAGCAATAAATTAAAACAACGAGGAGTCCTTGTGGCACCTTAGAGACTAACAGGGTTATTTGGGCATAAGCTTTCATGGGCTAAAACCCACTTCATCAGATGCATGGAGTGAAAAATACAGTAGAGTATTGGCAATACTTACAGACAGGCCCCCAACCTGAAGCAAATACTGACCAGCAACTACACACCACACAACAAAAACGCTTACCCAGGAACCAATCCCTGCAACAAACCCAACTGCCAACTCTGTCCGCATATCTATTCAAGGGACACCATCATAGGACCTAACCACATCAGTCACACCATCAGGGGCTCATTCACCTGCACATCTACCAATGTGATATGCCATCATGTGCCAGCAGTGCCCCTCTGTCATGTACATCTTTTGCAGACAGTCTCTGTGCAAAAGAATAAATGGACACAAATCAGACATCAAGAATTATAACATTCAAAAACCAATAGGAGAAAATGTCAATCTCCTTGGACACTCAATAACAGACTTAGACGTGGCAATTCTTAAAAAAAAACCCTTCAAAAACAGACTCCAACGAGAAACTGCAGAACTGGAATTAATTTGCAAACTGGACACCATCAAATTAGGCCCAAATAAAGACTGGGAGTGGTTGGGTCATTACAAAACCTAATTTCTCCCATACTAATTTCCCCCTATTGTTACTCACACCTTCTTATCAACTATTTGAAATGGCCACCTTTAATGCATTGGCCTCATTAGCATTACAAAAGCAATTTTCCCTCCCTTGTTATTCACCCCTTCTTGTCAACTGTAAAAATAGGCCACTTCTACCTTGGCTCGTTAGCGCTGACCCCTACTTGGTAAGGCAACTTCTATCTTTTCATGTGCTGTGTATTTATATCTGCCTACTATATTTTCCATTCCAGGCATCTGATGAAATGGGTTCTAGCCCATGAAAGCTTATGCCCAAATAAATTGCCACAAGGATTCCTCATTGTTTTTGCTGATACAGACTAACACGGCGACCACTGGGTTTGACGAAAAGTACTTTTTAATGGAGGCTTGGGTATGTGCCCTGATTCTTTGCAGTATGACAATAAGAGTTTCATTAATGTAAGTGAAGTCTTTCAGATATTTAAGACTAAATCTTGAGAGTCCATACTGCTAGCTTAAGCATCAACTGAAAATTCCTTCTGTGTATGGGAAATCTTCTGGTAGCATAAACCAGATACACACAGATATGTAAAGAAAACAAGGAGTACTTGTGGCACTTTAGAGACTAACCAATTTATTTCAGCATAAGCTTTCATGGGCTATATCCCACTTCATCAGATGCATAAAATGGAACACGCAATAGGTAAAATATATATACACACACAGAAAACATGAAAAGATGCAAGTTGCCATACCAATTCTAAGAGGCTATTTAATTTAGATGAGCTATTACCAGCAGGGGAAAAAAGGGGTGTGACACCTTCTTGTCAACTGTCTGATATAGACCATCTTGATTATCACTACAACAGTTTTTTTTCTCCCTGGAAACATGAGAATGACTGATTCTATAGCTTGTTGGTTGGACCACCCACATGGGAGAAGAGATCTAGAATCCAGAACCCCTGCTCCAATGACTATTTATATACCATGGAATGGCTTCCACGGGAGAAAATGAAGGACAGCAACATTAGAGTATTATCCCATAGTCCAGTGGTGAGGGAACTTCTCTGGGAGGTGGGAGAGCCCCTCTTCAAATCCTTTCTCCCATTCAGGAAGAGTGAGGGAGATTGAACTCAAGGTGTCCCACATTCTGGGTGAGTGTTCTAACCTCTGGGATAAAAGATACAAGGGAAGCCTTAATGGTATATCAACCTGGACCCTGTTTTGTGTGGATTTAGGCACAGAAATTCCTAAGAAGGGAGGGATTTAGGATAACAGGCCCCTTTTCTCACCATCTCCCATTGGCTAGTTTAGGCAGCTCCCTGCTTAGTTTGTTGGCTTTTGTGGATCCCATTCTTAGGCACCTATATCTTTGCAGGTATTGTATATTAACTCTGTGCCTAACTCAGGCTTTGTGGATCCCATTCTTGTTGCAGTGATTTCCTAGGCATCTAAGCAGGGCCGTCCTTACTCATACGCAAAGTACGCAGCTGTGTAGGGCACCAGGAAATTTGAGGTATCAAATTTCCTGGTGCCTTGCGTAGCTGCATGCTGCTCCATCCCCTTTTCCAGCTCTTCCCCAGAGCCCCCAACCCTGCTCAGCCCCACCCCACCACATCCAGCCCCTGGATTTCCCTGCCCCATCCCCACCCTGCCCCTGCTCCGCTCCCACTTCCCTGAGCTGTGCAGCAGGGCCAGGCCTGCACACACTGGCGATGGGAAGTGCAGTGACCTGGCCCCAGTTGCGCCGCTGGTGAGTGCTGGGGGGTGGTCCCCGCACTGCCCCGCCAAGCCAGCTCCGCCCCCACCCCCACGGAAGCCTGGGGCCAGCCCTCCCCTTCTCCCTTCGGAGACCTGGGGGCCCACCTCTCTCCCTCTGTGAAGGCCTGCTCTCCAACCCCCGCACCTTCCCCCCACCATGGGTAGGCTGCATAGGGCCCCAGAATAGCTAGGAATGGCCCTGCAAGGTCTCTCTCTGCTGCAGTTGGGAGTAAGTCTCCCAGCCTGGATAGACCAGATACTCGCTGGCTGTACTGTAGCTAGCCTACTAAAAATAGCAGTATGGACATGATGGCAAATGTGGTGGTATGGACTAGCCACCCGAGCTTGGACCAAAGGGATTAGGTGGGCTTGTACTGAAATCGGTAGCCTGAGCCACTACCTGTGCCATAACATACTCATTACTATTTTTGCTGTGCTAGCTAAAGCAGAGCTACTGTGTGTCTGTCTAATCAGTGGTCTTCAAACTGGGGTGCTGCTGCCGAGCCCTCCCGGGAGACCGCCGAACTCCCGGGAGGGCTATTTTGGTCCCGCCGAAATGCCGCCGTGGAAAGCGGAAGCTTCCGCTTTCTGCGGCGGCATTTTGGTGGACATACCCTCCGGGGCCGCCAGATTTTTCCCTCCGTGGAAAGGGGTTGCGGAGGGAAAAGTTTAAAGACCCTCTACCTGGACTGCGAAGCATGCTCCCAGCTCAAGTGTAGACATACCCTAAAACTTAGGCATTTGTAACAGTAAGGTTTGCAATGCCTAAGTCCCTTTTTGTGGATCCTGGCAACAAAGATGCCATAGCTGGCTCTTCATCACGCCCTTCCTAGCCTCTGGCATTGGGTGCTGAAGAGGGCATGATTGAAGTGTGTCTGCTCCAGTAATTTTTAGCTGGCACAAAGCACTTTGGGGGTGAGAGGGTGTTGCAGTAGGGTTAGAAAAGCTGTCCAAGTTAATCTATTTTAAATATATTGCATAAAGCACTATAATATGTAAAGGATGTACCATACAGATCTGGAAACTTCAAGACAAGGTTTTACTCACACAATGGGTTGAATTATTTTGTGTCTTTTAAAGCATTGTTATTTTCCATCTCTGTATAAGTTTGATTCTTGGGAAAAAATAGGTGATGTAGGATTTTATTCTTTTGTGACTTCTTCGATGGTTTCATACTATCCATCATAGTATTAGTAAGTCTAGACAGTTTAACACAAGTTGTATACTGTTTTCTTGTGATCTTAATATATCACATAACACTCTCTGTGGAATAGTCTTTTAATACTGTGGCTAAATTGTTATCCACATCAGTGAAAAAGAGGCCTACTTGCACTGTTTGATCTAGGTGAAAGACTGGGCATGGATTGAATTTTGACATTTGGAAATAGTGGGTAAAATTATCCAGCTGTGCACCAAAAGTGGATGTGTTTTTCTGTAGTAAATTACAGGTATTTTACACATAGTTTCTCAAAGATACTCCTTACTGTATGCATTCATTCTGTGACAAATCCATCAGAGGATTTTTTGCATAGCAGGGAAGAGACTGGGGCTTACTGCAGATTTATAAAGAAAAGCAGGTCTATGTGCCAAAACGTCTGTTTCCATTTGGAACAAACCCTTTTTATAGTCATCCTACTCCAAAATGCAATAGTGTCTTTACTCCTTGAGATCAAAGCTTTTCAAGGTACAAGATGTCTAAAAGAGCACTGTGGGTCACTTATTTTCTCTACAACAAGCTATGTCAAAACCTCAGTCTGGCACAACCCACTTAAGGCAACAACTCTAGATTGACTTCTGGATGAAATTTAAAGATGGTTTTGATTTATAAAGCTTGGAATGGTTTTTTGCTTGAGAAACTGCATCTATTCCCCAGCGGTACTAGTTACTTTTCCCTGGATAGCCTTCTCACAAAATCTACTGCTTCCTAACAGCTACAAATCCTAACACTGAGCTGGCAGCAAAGGTGTGTTATTTCCTGGTCCAAATTCCAACTCACTTTCTGATAAACACCTAAAGGTTCAATCTCCACAACACTCAAGCAGCAATCTATTTCACTTACCCTAGGTATGTCTATACTACCCGCTGGATTGGCAGGTAGTATTCGATGTATTGGAGATCAATTTATGACATCTCATTTAGACATGAGATATTGATTCCCAAATGCACTCCCCATTGACTCCAGAACTCCCTCTTGGCAAGAGGAGGAAGTGGAGTCGACGGGGGAGTGGCAGTGGTCGACTCACTGTCGTGAGGATGGCCAGGTAAGTTGACCCAGGATACTTCAGCTTCAGCTACACTATTTGTGTAGCTCAAGTTGTGTATCTTAGGTCAACCCCTCCACCTCACCCAAGTGTAGCCCAGCCCTAAGACATGCCCAGTCTTTCCAAATCTTTTGGACTACTGTCCTTTCTGCTCCAAACATTGGCATCATAGTCACAATAGCCATGAGCAATCCTGTATCTTGTTCTCTATCCAAAACTCTAACTGATGTCAGTGGGAGCTATGGGTTCTCAGCCATTGGGTTTTGACCCTACTCCCTGTTAAGTCATTGGGAGTTTTACTATCTGGTTCAATGGGAGTAGGATCAGCGTTTGAGTGCCATGAGCAAGGAGGAAGTAATTTGCAGGGAAACCTGCACCTCCTCCCCCACACAAAAAAGAATGATGAATGAATCCTTAAACAGTTCTATTAATTTATAAACAAAACCTAGAACTCAGTTTGTGTGAATTAGAGTGCAAATTAAGTAGCCTCTCAAATTTAAAGTATATAATTTTCATTTATATGGCAAATAGATAAGCAGGGTAGAGATCTTTTTTTAAAGATGAACTGATTTTGAACAATTTGACTAATGTTCAAACAGACTTTTAGACATGTTTGCTTCTTAGTTCTACCTAATTTAGTATAAAACATATTTTTTGTGGATGGTAAGATAAATCCTTGGAAAAATCAAGAATCAGAGGGGTAGCCGTGTTAGTCTGGAATTGCAGAGGTGACAAAGAGTCCTGTGGCACCTTAAAGACTAACTAAAGTTTTAGAGCATAAGCTTTTGTGGGCTAGTACCCACTTCGTCGGATCCAACGAAGTGGGTACCAGCCCATGAAAGCTTATGCTCTAAAACTTTAGTTAGTCTTTAAGGTGCCACAGGACTCTTTGCCACCTTGGAAAAATGTTAGCTAGATTCAGTCTAGAAACAACTGAAAAACTGTACATTAAAATGTAATTTTAATTTTCAGCTAATCTCTTTACAAATAATTCAGTATAAAATTGTAATTTCTTTTAAAGAAGCTTAAACATCTATTTAGCCTCTCTTAATTTTGTCCTTTTCCTTCATAAGAACATGGAAAATACTGTATTTTGAATGAGCTGGAATTAACCTGTCTTTGGCTGATACATTATTTAATGGTGGACCATTGCACTAAAGAAGAAAAGTGCTATTTAAAAATCTTAAGTATAACAGGACAGATTTTCAAGTGCACTTAGAACTTATAGGAGGGACTTGATTTTTTTTATAGAGCTCAACTCTGATTTAAGCACCTAGTTGAAGTGGCCAGGTTTTCAAAAATATTAACCTCTTTGTGAACACTTTTGAAAACTTGGCCACTTAATTTGGGTGCCAGAATGAGAGGTGAGGGGTTTTTTTTGTTGGGGGGGGGTTATATGTGTGTGTCAAGCATTGCTGTTATTACACACCTCTTTATATCAAAAACACCTTTGTTCTGGACCTTATTCTATAGTTCTTACACAAGCAGAATGCCTCACTATCATCTGGGAGTTTTCCTTGAGGAAAGATTACAGGAGTGGACCTTTTTGTGGATAATTTGGACCATTAATTTTATTTATCTTAGTTTATTTAACTAGGCAAATGAAATGTAATTCAGCAGAGGAATTAAATGAGGGTTCTGAAATTGCTATTAGACTGATCCCTGACTTGTAGCGGTAAACATAACAGTACCATGTTACCAAACATCAAAAGATAGTCTGAACATTTATAGGTGAATTACAAAGCTTTGTTAAACTGTTTAAGGTTCTAAATTAATAGACTATGGGCAGAAAAACCTACATGCTTATTTTAATTTTGATTCAATTTATGAAAATGCGTCCCCACCTAAGCCTCTAAATGTAGCTAGACATTGAAACACCATGAAATAAAATTTGATATGCCACCAAGAGGCAGCAACAAGATGAACTCCTTGAATTTACAGCTACTTCTGACAGAATAAAAACACGAGCATAAAGTTCTTAATCCATTACTTTGAGCAGTCCTAAAACAAAGCATGATGAAAGCACGAAGAAATGGGCTGTGCCCTGAAGGTGTGCAGACTGGGGTCTTGTCTACACAAGATATTTCCCCCATCAATATAACTATGTTTGTTAGAGATATGATTTTGTGCCACTATTGTTTTGCTGGTACAAACCCTAGTGTGGACACTGTTATATTGGTACATTAAATAATGTATTCCCTTTGCCAAATGGAAATAAGCTATTCCAGTATATGTGTAACCCATTGGTGAGTGGGTGTTAACAGATCCATTTCTGTGTCAGTCCATAGTGAGTGTGTGGTGTTACAACCCCAGCTACAAAAGCTTGGCTTTTTAGTTCTAGCATCTCATGCTTTGGGCTCTGAAAGTTCCTGGTTCAATTCCCAGTGTGTTGGGCAAAAAAGCAATATCAATATAACTGAATCCACACTAGCACTGTTGTGACACTTTAACTATGCAGGTATAGATAAAGAAGTGTAACTGTTTTTGTGGTACATGAACCCCTGGGCTCCACTGGACTAAATGGGGTTGGAAATTCCATAGCTGAGGACTCTGATAATATTCTGCCCTCAGCCCCAGACATGACTCTAAAGTCTGTTAGCCAGCATCTCATTGATCTCTACTGTTGCAGCAGTGCATAGAGTGAGAGCTGGTTTCGAAGGCAGTTAGGATGTAAATCATGTAAGTCTCTAGAGAGAAAAAAAGTCAACATTTTAGTTTCTACTTCACTTCTGAGTGCAAATTAATAGTATCTTAGGGGCACTTATATTATGTTCTCCTTTACTCCAATCCTACTAAGCAATTAGACCACTGCATTCTGCACTAGCTGGAGCTTCCAAGACTTTCAAGAACATAATGTGTTCAGAGGGTAGCACAGTAATCCAGCCAGTGAAGCAAAAATACAGAACAACTGTGGTCAACATGTGGGAGAAAAGGGTGAACATGTCATCCCAAGATCAGTTAAAAAAGACTTCACAAACCACTGATGTTACCTGGAAAATACGGGGCAAATGGTGGTTCAAAATTCCCTGTATTTTGCCATTGCCAAAAAAGATAACATAATGGCAAAGAGTAATAGCATATGAGACTTATTCCTCTGCACAAATACGAGTTGACAGAACCATGGACAAAAGCCCTTGCTCCAATTTACAATTAATGTGACATCTTTCACACCACATGTTCCTATGCCAGTGACACAGCTATTCTGTCCTATATAGGTTTTTATACTGTGCTAATCACCAGAGTATCTGAGTGCCTACTTCTCAATTTGATTTCAGTGGGAACCACATCCTAGGAGACTTACAATCTAGTGAAACTGAATTGTCCACATTTGAAAACTCAGTTCTTCTATTGGTCTGTCTCAAGAGAAAAATTGGTGTCATATCCTGCTAAGTATTCCATAGCATTCAAACATTTTTGAACACTTCTTTCAAATCATTTTGATATGGAAACAAAGACTACTATGCCATATTGCAACTATTCCAATGGTACGGCATGTAGATTGAAGTGAATATATTTCTGAAGGGACCATTGTCTTTTTTCAGGAATAGGAAACTTCAAATATCTTCCTTGTATTGTGAGCTTCTGAATCATAATATAGATACTCAGTGGAATTTAGGAATTGCCGTAAGGGATCAGGCCTCTGGTCCATCTAAAGTCCAGTCCCATTTCTGTCAGTGGCCAGTACCAGCAGCTTCAGAGGAAAGTGCAAGAAACTCTGCAGAAGGCAGTTATGGAATAATCTGCCCACAAGTATAGAAATGTCAAAAAACATGGAAATAGTGAAAATGTAATAAATGCATAAAGAGAGATTCTCTCTCTGCCTGTTATAAAGATATTTGTAATTGGGTTCCATAGCATTTAAAGAACCAACTGGCATCCTTATATTAAATATTTAGAGTAAATTCTCTATTTATAAAAATGCTGGACGACTTCTTTTGCATCTACTGAATATTCATTGGGAAGTTCATTGGTGAGCGCCCATTCAAAACTAAAAGATCAAAAGGGAACTGTGTCAATTTTGTTCTTTTCTGGGGTGACTGCTATTTTTTGATGTAATAAATTGCCAATTTTGGAGGGGTAAAGAACAGAAATGGAAACGAGTATGCCTTTCAGGCGACTTTTGACTGTGCCATTATGAATAGTCTCCAAACAAACAGCTTGTTGCAGGCCATTCAAATGGCAGATAGACATCCAATTGTTAACCATGCAAATAGCCATATCCAATGGTCAGACAGCTGTTAGCTGGCTTTTAGAATACGGGTAACCATGTTTCTGTAGGACTTACCCCTGTCTACAGGCTGCTGGATCTCATCTTTTTCTGAAGTCTTAATAACATTGTTTTATGCATTTGCAAATGTCTTTTAACCCCCCCCCCCACAACAGTAATAGTTATATACTTTACTAAAAGAGAGAAAGATGTTTAGATGTTATCTTTATAGCCACAGCTTACTCCACCTACATTTTATGTAGATAAAATTATCTTTGTGTGACTATTGTACAGCCTTGTACTTGGAGTGATGTGTGTGTTTTGTGTATATAACATACATGCACACATACACACACACACACACTATGTAGTGAGATAATCATAGGAGTATACCCTGAAAATGGAGCACAAAACTTAGCCACCTAAGAGCCCCATCAAGCTCCCACTGGTGTCTATGAGAGTCTCCAGTAACACTCCTTTAGAACATTAGACAAGTGAAACCTCACTTGGTTCAACCTAAAGTTTTGCATAGTCTTCTCACCATTATGGGAATGGTTTTCATGTCACAAAAATGTTTGTATATATAAGTGAGATTTTTTTCCTACAGCTAGACAGACAGCTGATTTTTTCAGTATAAACAAAAATAGATTAATGGAAAAAAACCCTCAGGATTAATCTAATAATCAGAGCAATAGCTGGACCTGAATTTGGCGTGCAGATAAAGCAAATGATCCTGTAGGCTGTACCGTATGCAATTAATCAGAGAATCACATGGGGTAATGAGGCTTGATTGGGACTGTGTGACTCTTCTGTGCATGAAAGGATTGTCATGCAGTGACAATATTAACTTACATGGAGTGCACTGTAAAACTTATTTATATAATATTTACAGGCCAAAGTACATTCCAGCCTAAATGTATCCACTGTAAATTATTTCAGCACATAAGGAGAGGAAGGGTGGCCTAGAGGTTGGAATGCTAGCCCAGGATTTGGAGGATGGAGTACTTGTCACTTCACAGGTTTGTCGGCACAAGGCTGTACATACTACAAAGTTACTTTTGGTGGCAAAATGTGCAGCTTTTTCCAAAAAAATAAAACCACCATGATGAGAGGCAATAAAGCTCTTTGCGACAAATTTAACGCAATGAAATGTCAGTGCAGAGGCTGCTGTTCATTATGTCGACATAACTGGTCTCCCCCAGTAATCCACGATGCCAACCGTGATGGCTCTCCTCCTTGTTTTGAACTCAGCTGCCCTGCAGGCATGTGCCCCTCTCCTTCCAAAGCTCCAGGAAGACCTGACAGCTGAGCCTGCTGCTCTGCTGCAGGCAACAAAGAGCAAATCATTAATGTGGAATTAATGTTGCTCTCTCTCCCACTAGGAACACAAAGGCAGGCAGTTGTGTGTGTGAGTGAGTGTGTGTGTGTGTGTGTGAGCGAGCAAGCGAGACTGCTGTGCAAAGCCAGGGAGAGAGGCAGGGGCTGATATCGGGGGTGTCCCCCTCTCTGAGGACTGGTTGCTTCCAGCGGATGTCCAAATTTAGAGACAGCATGACAACACACTCACTCCCCCGCAACACACGTACACTCCTCCAACCATAGGTGCTGACTCCGTGGGTGCTCCAGGGTTGGAGCACCCACATAAAAAAATTAGTGGGCACGTGGCACCCACTGGCAGCCAGCTGCTCCCCCCCAGCACCTCCCGCCCACTGGTGGCCCTGCCAATCAGCTCCTTCCCTTTCCTCCCCACACCTCACTCCTGCCACAATCAGCTGTTTTGTGGCATGCAGGAGGCTCTGGAGGGAAGGGGGAGGAGTGGGAATGGGGTACACTCAAGGGAGGGGGTAGAACTGGGTGGGAAGAGACAGGGAGTGGGCTTGGGAAAGGGGGCGGTGTATGTGTGGGACCTGGGGCAGAGCGGATGCGGGACAGGGATGGAGGCTTGGGAGAAGGCAGTGGAATCTGGGGTGGAGGAGGTGGTTGGACACCTCTCATCCTGACCTGGAGGAAGTCAGTGCCTATGCCCCCAACATATTCTGTCTGTTTCTTCTCCTGCTCCCACACGGTCCCTATCACACACTCTGCCCTGCCCCCACTTCAGTTGAAAAGCAGCTGGCAATCTCTTAGAATGTCCATGGAACAGTGGGATTGGGAAACCTGCATGCGTTCTGTATCTGCCCCATGAGACATTGCACAGTGCACCCTGTGCCCAGTTGCACAGTGGGACAGCTACCCACAGTGCACTGCTCCCTGTATCGCTGCAAGAGCTGCTAGTGTGGATGCACTCTGTGACACAAGGAGCATAGTGTGGACATATACCAGTGCTTTAATTAAAGCAACATGACTTTTGTTGACAAAATTCTGTAGTGTAGACAAGGCCGCAGGATCATTTCCTTGTTCTGTCACTGTCTTGCAATCTGACTTAGGGTAAGAGGCTTTGTCTCTGCCCTCCCAGGAGTGCTATGAGGATAATAAATACATTAAAGATAGAGAGAGCCATGATGGGTGAGGCAATATCTTTTATTGGACCAGTTTCTACTGGTGAGAGATACAAGCTTTCACAGAGCTGTTCTTCGGCTATTCTTCTCAAAAGCTTGTCTATCAGGACCAGAAGTTGGTCCAATAAAAAATATTGCCTCACCCACCTTGCACAGACACTGGCAGGTGCTCAGCCCT
>ML677326.1:19849718-19866588 GCA_007922305.1 Dermatemys mawii | reverse complement strand
ATATTGCCTCACCCACCTTGCACAGACACTGGCAGGTGCTCAGCCCTTGTGCTCCCGGGCCTGCCCCTGGTCCCACCCCAACTCCTCCCCTTTCCAGCCCCCATTCCCACCCCTTCCCCAAATTCTTGGTCCCGCCTCCCCTCTCCCCCAGCATGCCACACTTCCCCCCCTGGCTTTTGCGCAGCAAGCCAGGAAGGGAGAAACGGAACAGCAGCATGCTCAGGGGAGGAGGCGGAGCGGAGGTGAGCTGGGGCAGGGGGGAAGGGAGATGTAGGGAGGGCCACCAGCAGTGGGTAACCGGGGAGTGGAGAGGTTCGCAGGGGAACTCACCTCTCCTCTGCTTCCCTCCCTGAGAGCGCCACCGCCGCTCTGCTTCTTCCCCCTCCCTCCCTCTCTCGCTTGCCCGCCAATCAGCTGATTCGTGGCAAGCCTAGGAGGGAGGGAGGTGGTAGAAGCAGAGCGGCGCTGGCGTGTTTTGGGAAGAGGCAGAATGGAGGTGAGCCAGGGTGGGGTGGCAAGGTGGGGAGCTGCCAACGGGTGCTTCGCACCCACCAATTTTTCTCGGTGGTTGCTTCAGCCCCAGAGCACCCACGGAGTTGATGCCTATGCCACCTTGTCACTCTAAAATCCTAGGAGTGACACAGCTACACCGCTGCATAAAACAGTTAGACTGAAAGGCATTCAGGTATTATAGTAATGGGTGCCATGTCAATATCTTAGACAGATGTAAAGAAATAGACACACAATCAGGTTTAGAACCAGATACTGCGCAGTAAAAGCCACCAATGCTCATAACATATGGGAAGATAATTTTTAATAGCTTCCTCCTTTCATAGGTTGACCATTGAGCTAGTTCTGCTTCTTGCTCCAAGCTAGGTATTTTTGCATACAAGAACTTCTTGGCTTCACAGGAACAATAACTCTATGCAGCCATATGACTCCCTCAAGGAAATATAGAAAGCCAGATGTGACACTGGTAGATGGGGAGAGGCATGGCACACAGTGTTCTTTTCCTCCTCATTTGCCGCACCGAAGCGCCAAGCACAATCACAGTCCCTGTACTCAGGGCCGTGCAGTGCTACTGCCATTGCGTGCTCTTCAGTGTGAGTATTGCCTCATCGGACACGGGGAGAAGTGGGGTCATAACCCAGACAACCACGCAAGTGAGCTGACTGGGCCTTCTTCCACCCCATGGCTACTTCAGGAAGCCAGAACATTTCTTCCCCACTCCCTCCAATGTAACAATGGGTCAGATTTTCTTGCTAATATTATGCTCTATCCTGAGAGGATTTGAACTAGAGCCATTGTTTCCAAAAATACCAAGATTCCAGCTGATTGCTGCAAGGAGCTGAGCAACTGTCAGCTGTGGGCCTATATTTTCCAGTAATGCAGGGGGTTCCCTTCTTATCTTCAGACACATTCTACATACTCGATTATCACAGATTCTTGTAGTATTCATTTTCCAGTACTTCTGAGATTCTTAACTATAGTTTCTTATATCAATTATGTCAAAATCTGCTTTAATGCTCAGAACTCCATGTCTGATTTTCTTGTTGCCTGATATTAATGTATAGTGAATGCTATGGTGAAACCATTTAACAGGGACTTTAACTTCATTATTTATTATGAATTCTTTTATATATATATATCCAGCACCATATGTATGTATGACACTTAAAAAGTGGGACATGGTAATGAGGTAATATCTTTTATTCAGCCAGCTTCTGTCAGTGAGAGAGAAGGGTTTAAGCCACACACAGCTCTTCTTCCAGTTAAAAAAAAAAAGTGCCAGGTCCCTGTCCATATAAATTAGATTGAACACAGCAACAACAAAAGGGGTGAGTGTTTAGAAGAGGGGTGGGGTGACAAGGATTTCAACAGTGAAAAGTCAGATATACTTATTGCTTCAGATGTAGTGTGTTAGTTCCCCCTTTTACAGCTGGCTGAAATTGGAGGAGAGGGGGATGGAAGGTGGGGAGAGTTCAGCACTGCGGGGGGTTAAGTGGCAGTTGTGGGTTTTGAGGAGAGATTTGAAGGAGGAGAGTGAGATTGAGATAGGGTGGAGGCAATCTCCCAAGCATGGAGATGGCATAAGAAAAGATGGTGCCTCTTGAGGGACAGGAAGCATCAGGGGAGGTGGATCAACAGATCATAAGGCAGCTGGAAGAGAGATGGCACAACTTGGGAGAGCTGTGCAGACCCTTGAATGTGAGGATGAGAAGCTATTTGTTGAGCTCTCTTGATGTGCTTGGAGATGTTTGTTGCATAGAAGACAGTCTTTACTGTAAAGGTGTATACAGTCACCAAGATTGGCAGTTTTATTTTCCAGTCTTTTCAAGTTACCCTCCACAGCTCTTACAAGTGAAGATATCCAACACCAAGAACATTTAAAGTATCTCGAGTCAGAGGTGGTTTGCTCTGAATGGCTCTCCCAGCATGAAAAGGAACAGTGAGTGGAAACATGCAAACAGTCTATACTTTCTCCACACTGATAAGACCTGATATGTGTTTACTTACAATCTATTTTGCCTAATAGAACAGAGGCAAGTATGCTTAAACTAATGTGCATGACCAGGGTCAACTCTTTTACTATGACAGACTTACAAATCCATCTTGCCCTATAAGTGCGGACAGGGATTCTGCTGCGTTGACTTGCACTGTGACATTGGGCAGCAGACTGTATAACCAATAATGATGGATATTTGTCCTGTTAAGTTTTGGTGATTCTTGGAAATTTTATGTCTTAGACTCATACTTCTAGAAGGAGGAAGCCTTTATATTGCAAAAGTCCCTTTTTGAAAGTTTGTAAAGTTTAATCTTCTGAGTTCTGTACTGCTTTGGTCTAGTTTTGGTGATTGTGCTTGGTGAGAGGGGTATTTAATGGTCTGTGATATACAGGATGTCAGGAACTAGATGATCTTAGACCCATAGGACTGGAAGGGACCTCAAGAGCTCATCTAGTCCAGTCTGCTGCCTTCATGGCAGGACTAAGTATTATCTAGACTGGGGTAGTCAATAGACAGACCATGTCAAAACTGGACCACCAGATGCTTTTGAATGGACCCCATAATCTTTTTATTTACTTATCATTGGTATTCTTTTTTATTATTTTCTATGGAGTCCAGATTTTGGCCAAGAAATTTTGACCTTGTCAAAAAATAATTGACTACCATGAGAGGCATTTGTCTAACCTGCTCTTAAAAATCTCCGGTAATGGAGATTCCACAACCTTCTTAGACTATTTATTCCTGTGCTTAACTATCCTTTTAGTTAGTTTTTCCTAATGTCCAGCTTAAACCACCCAGCTGCAATTTAAGACTATTGCTTCTTGTCCTATCCTCAGAGGTTAAGAGGAATTTTTCTCCCCACTCCTTGTAACAACCTTTTATGTACTTGGAAACTGTTATGACTCCTCTCAGTCTTCTCTTCTCCAGACTAAACAAACCCCATTTTTTCAATCTTCCCTCATATAAGACATGTTTTCTACACCTTCAATCATTTTTGTTGCTTTTCTCTGGACTTTTTCCAATTTATCCACATCTTTCCTGAAGTATGGCACCCAGAACTGGACACAGTACTCCTGCTGAGGCCTGATCAGCATGGAGTACAGTGGAAGAATTACTTCTTGTGTCTTGCTTACAGCACTCCTACTAATACATCTCAGCATGATTTTTGCTCCTCCCTCCCACTCCCAGCAGTGTTACACTGTTGACTCATATTTAGCTTGTGATCCACTATGACCCCTCGATCAGTTTCTGCAGTATTCCTTCCTAGGCAGTCATTTCCCATTTTGGATGTGTGCAACTGATTGTTCCTTCCTAAGTGGAGTACTTTGCATTTGTCCTTATTGAATCTCGTCCTATTTACTTCAGACCCTTTCTCCAGTTTGTGCAGGAGATTTTGAATTTTAATCCTATTCTCCAAAGAACTTGCAACCCCTCCCAGCTCGGACTCATCTTCAAACTTTAGAAGTGTACTCTCTATGCCAGTATCTAAATTAATGATGAAGATATTGAACAGACCCAGACCTGATCCCTATGGGACCCCACTCGTACTGTGAACCTCTTATAACTACTCTCTGGGAATAGTTTTTTTTTAGTCCTTTCTGGCCTTAAACTCTATGACTAACTTTAAAAAAAATGTTGCATGGGCTTCCTGCCTTCAGCACTTGATCTCATTATTGGCTTCATGAAGAAACTCTATCCTGCTCATGAGTAGTGAGTCAGTACTAATATACAGTAGGTCAATCCCAACAATAGGCATAAGTCACATATTTAATGTTCATAGCTGAAGTGTGCACATACACTAAAAATAGAATATTGTATAAATTCCCTTTTTAGGCAAATCTCAGCTACTGTGGAAACAAAGATATTTGATACAGTTCTGTGCAACTTCAGACTCAGTGGTACCATAAAAGTCTTCACCGACTGTATATCAGTGTAGCTCTATTAGCATCAGTGGACCCACTCTGATTTATACTAGCTGAAGATCTTGCCCACAATGTCTGTTTCTCTCTTGATTTGCTAAAATATGGCCTATTTAATCATTTATGTTTGGTTCCATATAAAAATTCCCTGGTCCTAACCTGAGCCATGTCAACTGAAAAATCAGAGTTTAAGAACATTCAGTTACTAACTTAACTGCCCTGAGACAAGAATACATAGGAGTTAATGTTACACTGTTCCCACTGTGACAAGAAATTGCAGTGCACATGTGTTACTCATATCTTCAACTCCGCTTTCCCTCAATAGGTTCTTTATACACATCAGTCCATAACGTATGATTATGTAAAATTGGTAGAGAAAAAAAAATGTATACCTTGGTTCTATCTGCCTGTCTAACATGGGGTGACCAGATAGCAAGGGTGGAAAAAGGAGGGGGTAGGGATTTGTGTCTATAAGATGTAAAAAGTTGAAAGTAGAATGTGCACACAGGCTCCTTAGAGGAGCCCTACGGTACAAAGTAGGCCTCCTTGAAGGAGCCTAAGCCTGAGACCTTCTGTGTGGCACAGCTCGGGTGCCTTCACCCCTGTGAAAAATCTGGGCAAAATGATGTCCCAACAGGACTTTGATTGGGATGGGAACAAAGTCCCTAATATCAGGACGATCCCCGTTTTATTGGGACATCTGGTTATCCTAGTTTAATATCACCCTGAGCACATTAGCTGGTGATTTAGAATTCCCCTAGAAAATAGGATTAAGACCAGAAATACAGACTGACCCTTAACAGTGGTGCCAACAGGCACTGCTTTGATCGACTTGTATTCAGCAGTCGAAGATTGCAATCCACCCTCCAGCAAACTTCCTGCAGCTTCCAAATACAACATGACACAGTCAGATTGGGAGGGGGAAAGCAAGCTATTTATCTGCTTTATTTTAAATAAGCCTCTTTTTTAAAGTATAACCATTAGTTTTTATTGATGGGACTAATGCTTTGCATTTAACCTAAATTACAATAGGAAAGGAGATGCTTAAGGGTAACTGGGTGATGAAAGGACTACATTAGTGTACATGTCCAACGGCTGCTGTTTCTTATTTGTAATGCTGAATCCACATGCAAGTCAAATTTAATCTATAAACGGTGGCGCCTAGGGAGTATACACTCAGATTGCCTTGAGAAACTAAATACTTTTATCAAATCGCCAGATGGCCCACTATTTGAAAACCATTTTCCTGAACAACATTGTTGTTAATATGCCTACCCTCAGTTAAGTTCATGGGCATTTCAGAAGTAAAGCTGATAAGCTATAGCATGTTTGGCCTTATCTTCTATATTCTTTTATTTAAGCATTTCATTTATTTTTTAAAAAATCTATACTATACAATTTAGTCTTCATGAACCTGGCATATTTTACTTGAGATATTGTATGGTTCAACTAGCATAAAATTTTGCTCCTCAGAAATGCTATAATATGGCACTCATACTCCCACAGTTTCGAACAAATAATTTTGGCTAACTTTCTGGCTTCATAAAGAAGTTTGGAATATTGCATGGAGAGAGCTTGGGAGAAGGTAACAGAGCAGATGTGGGCTGCAAGGAAGAATCATGCCCCTCATCTGAGATCTTAATTAGGGTACTATAGAGAGGAGAGTTTTGGATTGATGGATCATTGGAATGATTTCTGTGATCATAGCTTTAAGGACCTCGCTAGAGATCGATGTGGGTGGTGCTGAATCTGCCAGGAGATTACATCCCGTTGGGATTTGCCGTGATGAGAGCCTATATGGATTAAATCTTCACTTTAGCAGAAGGAGCATCAATCTCCTAGGGGCAAACCTGTCAGACCTCTTTAATTATACTTTAAACCAATAGGAGCAGAAGAGAAGGGAAAGGTTTGTTAACTCAAATGATCATGTAACATACAAAATAAAGTGGAAAATAGCATTGCTCTGAAATAAAAGATGAAGGAGAATAAGAGGAGTAGGTGAGTTTAATCACTAGCATGTCTATACTCATGCAAAACAAGCAAGACCAACTAGATATAGTAGATGATGGGAATTATTGGCTACTTAGTGAGCATTACTGAGCCTTGGTGGGTTAATTCTCAAATGGAATGTCAGACCAGCTATATGGAAAATATCAAAAGGGAAGAAGAGGTGCACTTAGTGTCAAAAGTATTTACAGTGTTAGCAACTAGTTTGACAGTGCAGTGGGTGATGGTGCTAACAAACATATCTGGACTAACATTTAAAGACCAGTTCTCAGAGCTGCTGAATGTCAGATATTCTCCCCTCCATTAAAGTCAATAATAGCTACAGAAGCTCAACTTTGTTGAAAGTCAGGCTGCTAAACTCTCTACACATCTCTAGATGTATTTCTAGTGTACCAGTGACCACTGTGTACTCTAAGTACTCTAAACCACATAACACCAAACCCAAGGGATTTTTAAATATCCTGTGTTGACGTGTACTAACCTTTTAGGGGATATTCTGATGCTTACAACCAAGACAACCTGGGGGAAAATCAAAGAACACCTTGCCCTGTCTTTGGTGCTGAGCTATATGAACAGAAAAAGAAAGCTGAGCAAGAGAGAACAATGCTGAGGCTAGGAACAATGCTGGCTGTTACAGGCCCCAGATCACTAGCCTGACCTGAGCACTAGATGCTTTATTTTTCTGTTTATATGTTTGTTTGCTCTGATTCAAGGCTTTGAGGTAAAGGCCTTATGAACTGGGTTAAATGGCTGCTCCCCTGACCTGATGGCTAAGGGAAAGGGAGAAAGGCAGTTTACCTCCTAGAACAACAGGGGAACTAGGAACTCTGCTAGCAGGGCTTGGCTTGGAGGCTCCAAGCAGCAACTGACTACTACTGTCTGCTACAGCTCCTTTTATATAGCCCACCTGGGTCCTGTTTGGCTGCTTCCTCTGCAGCCACTCTAGCCTGCTTGGAAGACCTCTCCATTGCTCCTTTCCTGGGATGGGTGAGGTAGGACCCTGAGGCCTCCAGCAAGGGGGTCTAGTTCACCCTATAACAGTGCCATTTTTTATGTCCCCATTTCCCCAAATTGCTGGATAAAAACAGCCATTAAATGGTAATAACTTCTGCCCAGGCCTGACCTGAACCAAGGATATCTATATAAACTATCTGTCCTTCCTCTCTCCCTCCTTCAGCTATTTCTAAAGCATCTAGGTATATAAGTAACTAGAATAATTTTTTTTTGTTTCTTATTACCAGTCCTCAGCACCATTCCATCCCCTTAGTATTATTCTTCATTTAGGAAAAGACATTTTCTGTACAGAAGGACTGTGGTAGAAGGAGTGTTTGAAATATCTGAGAGTGAGAAATATTTGGAATTTTCCTTGTTGGCTAGACATGTTTGATGTCTAAGCCAAGTGTCCATTCAAGATTATCTAGTAAAACTCACACTGGCATAAAAGAAACAAAGACTTTCATTTTAGTTTTCTACAGGCTCTCATGCTGCTTTCTGGAATGATTGTCATTCTGGTTTGTTATACAATTACTTTTAGTGAATCACCTTTTTAATGCGAGCAGAAGGGAAACACCCAAACAAACATTTCTCCAGAAAGGCCCACTGGAATTTTAAATGGTTCTTATTTTGTGTTCTTTGAATAATTTGTTACACTAAATACAAAACAGATTTCAGCGGGCAACAGTGGTGCATATGATTTTATTTAGAAAAGCTCAAGTCTCATAGAACACAATTGCTGGCTGATTCAGAGTTTGTTAAAATTGTAATCGCTGGGCAGAATGACACTGACTAGAAATGCTGGCCAATGATAAAATGAAACAAACAATCGGGGCAGGTGAGATTCAGCTGAGAAATGACATAACATTTGTTCCTCCTCACCTTTATTCTTGGCAAACTGCATTATGACTTAAGGTTATATGTACTGAGGGAGAAAACAACAAATCTTTTACCAAACTGTCTTGTCAGCAGCATTATCATCACCAGAAAAAAAGAAACATGGGGCTTGTCTGCACTGGGGTCTTGCCCCAGTTACATCCATTGGGGGTTGGCCACCAGTATAGCTGTACCAGTGCAAACCCTGAATGAGGACAGGCAAAGCTGTATAAATTACAGAGACAAGCTCCACTGATGCAAATCTTGTTTATAGCAGTTTTGCCTATCTCTACTTTAGTGTTTTATGTAACTTCAAAAACAGCCACCAGAGGCTGGTTTTGACTGCAGATCCCTACACGACGTCACACAGGGCATGACATTTTTCACAGCCCTGAGTGATGTAGCTAAGTTGATATAAATTTTAGGTGTAGACCAGGCATAAGGGTTTGATTAACATGTCTGTAGTGGTGCCTAGTCCCCAATGGCTGATACTTCAAGTGTAGGTAAGGCTGTAATTACAGTGTTTAGTAAATTGCAATAGTGCTTTATTTCTGCCATATTTTCAGAATAGTTTTTTTAAAAAGGGCTTTATTATAGAGCTCTTTGGGGTGGGGGTTAGTTTTTGTTTCGTGTTTGTACAGTGCCTTGCACAATGGGGTCCTGGTCCATGATTTCAACTTCTTAGTGCTACTGCAATACAAATACATAGGAATACTAATTAATAATGTTGGTGGAACTGGCAGCACCACCTAAAGGTAACGTTGCCCTAGGTGTCCCATTACAGGACTCTGTTTCAACTTGCCTATAACTTTTGCCAAATTTTAACCATTCAGGCTGAAATTCTCCATGCCAGGGGCCTGCTTCAGGCTGAATTTTTGGAAAATTTCAGCAAAAATGGTTCAACCATTTCCAAGGATGAGATTGGGAGAAATGTTGTTTTGCTCATGTTAAAACATACTTTGTAACCTTTTTGTTGAGTTGATTTTGCACCTCCATGCTCTGTGGCAGGGACTTGAAATTTGGCTGGCAGTCACATGTCACCCTGGTGTCAGGAATGTGCCTTTTGCTTCCCAGTGAAAAAAACTGTCTGATTTGGCCAGGTTATATGCTTTTGAAAAATCATCATATGCACATGCTTAGTAGAGACTGGTAAAGTTTGGCAGCTAAATTTCCAACAATCCTTTTTACACTGAGTATGTTTGGCCACATGGGGTTTAGCAGCTGAGCAGAACATTCCTTTCACTTGCTGCAGTTGGGAGCCATTGTGGTGCCAAGCAGAGTAACTGAGAGTTGGGAGACTGACTCGCCTGTGCTTTCAAGGTCCCTCCTACTGTTGCCCAGGCAGCATAGAAGAGAATCCACCTGAATGATAGGAAGAGGGGTAAGAGGTGAAATTGGGAATGGGGCAGAGGGAGTAGATTGGAACAAAGACTCTGAGGTAGAAGCTGAGATCTGGGCTATTCAAAGGAGGATACTGGGAAAGCTGGGAAAAGTGATGGGGACATGAACTCCAGGGGGTGGAGGAAGGGGAGAAATTTGCATTTACTAGGTAAAGATATTGGGGCTGGGATTAGGCACTGGGGTGCGGTCCTATGGAAAAAATAATATAGGAACATGACACTAAAGACTTCATCATCATAATTCATATGCCCAAGGGGTCTGAATTAAGATTGCTGAAGCAACCTTATTTCTGGCATTTTCTAACTTCTGCGTGCTTGACTTTGCAACTTTAATGTTCTTTTAACTTCCTTTTTGGATCTATATACAAGAAATCCTCACTTAACATTGTAGTTATGTTCCTGAAAAATGTGACTTTAAGCGAAATGATGTTAAGCAAATCCAATTTCCGCATAAGAATTAACGTAAATGGGGGGTTAGGTTCCAGGGAAATGTTTTTCACCCGACAAAAGACTGTAAGTGCCTCAGGCACTGCAGCTATGCATATATACACACACAATATAAGTTTTAAACAAACAATTTAATACTGGTACACAGTGATGATGATTGTGAAGCTTGGTTGAAGTGGAGGAGTCAGAGGGTGGGATATTTCCCAAGGAATGCCTTACTGCTAAATGAACTAGCAATTGGCTGAGCCCTCAAGGGTTAACTTTCACACTCTACAAGGAGCAGGAAAGGAGGGAGGGCAGACAGAGATAGAGACACACATCCTGCGTATGTGTGAGAGAGATTTCCCCTTTAAGTATGCCAACTCTTAAGTTCACTGCCTTGTTAATTAGATCAGCTTACAGAGACCAGTTGCTGCCAGTGAGCATCTCCCTTCGCTGTGTGTCCCCCCCTGCTCTATGGAAGATGGGGTAAGTGGGGTGCAGGAGCAGAGGGGAGGGAGACACCCTGATATTAGCCCCCCTCTTTCTTCCCTTCCTTCCACTGCCCGCATAGCAAGCAGGAGTCTCGGGGAGGAGCTCCAAGGCAGAGGGCAGGAGCACCACATGGCAGTGGGGGGAAGGACATCTGAACTGCCGGCAATTGACAGTCTGCTGGGCTATGAAAACCAATGCAGCTGTGCACTGTAAGGTCTCCTGAGCAGCCACTCTATGCTGGCAGGAGAGAGCTCCCATGATGGCATAATTAAACCACCCCCCATGAGTGGCAGTAGCTATCTCCCACTGACATAGTGCCATCCACACTGGCACTTTTGTCAGTGAAACTTCTCTTGGTCAGGTTTTCACACTCCGGAGTGACAAAACTTTTACTGACAAAAATGCCAGTGTAGACATAGCCCAAGACAAAGAGGGACTGTTCCTAAGAGGTGAAGGAGGTGCACAGGCAGCAGAGACTATTGTACCTCCCCTCTCCAAAGAAGGCATATCGGGTCAAGCATTATTGGAGAGAGTTTCAAATGCATAAATGATTGTTCATTAATACCTAACCATCTTCCATTTAAAGTCAATAGAAGTTGGATGCATAATGCCATTGCACATTTAAAAGTTCCTCCACATGTTCCATCACATGAAGGCAGACAACTAAATATTGAGAACTTTTGTAGGTGCTTGAATACAATTACAGGAAGTTTAAATACAAAGATGGGTGAATCAGAGTGCCTGGTATTAAATGAGGATAATAGGCATTACAGAAACTTGGTGGAACAGTGACAATCAATGAGACACAATAATACCAGGTGACAAAATATATAGAAAAGACAGAGTAAGTCCTGCTGGTGGGAGTGGCACTATATGTGAAAGAAAGGGTAGAGTCCAATATAGTAGCAATCTTAGATGAATCAGACAGTATCATAAAATTTGAATGGATAGAAATTCCATGCTTGAATAATAAAAGTAGAGCAATAGGAGTACACTACTGACTATATGACCAAGATGGTGAGGGTGACTGTGAAACGCTCAGGGGGATTAGAAAGGTTACAAAAGCAAAAAAACCAATAGTAATGAGGGATATCACCTATCCCATATTGACTGGGTACATATCACCTCTGGATGGGATACAGAGATAAAACTTCTAGACACCATTAATGACTGCTTCTTGGAGCAGCAAGTTCTGGAACCCACAAGGGGAGAGGCAATTCCTGATTTAGTTATAAGTGGAAAACAGGGTCTGGTCCAAGAGGTGAATATAGCTGAACAATTCAGTAATAGTGACCATTAAATCTAATTATATTTAACATCCTTTTGTAGGCGTGTGTGTGTAAATACTAAAGAAACTCAACACAGTAGTATTTAACTTCAAAAAGGGGAACTACAAAAAATGAGACTAGTTACATGGAAATTAAAAGGAACAGTCACCATAATATAGGTTCAAAATAAATATATACCCCAATTTATAAAAAAGAATGCCACCATGGATAAACAGAGTAAAAGAGGTAATTAGAGACAAAAATACATATTTTTAAAATTGAAAGTCAAATCCTACTGTGGAAAATAGAAAGGAACAAACTCTGGCAAGTCAAGCATAAAAATATAATTAGGCAGGCCAAAAAAGAATTTGAAGAGCAACAAGCAAAAGATACAAAAACTAACAGCAAATTTTTTTGTAAGTGCCTCAAATTCAGGAAACCTGCCAAACAATTGCTAGGGCCACTGGACAATCAAGCTTCTAAAGAAGCACTTAAGGAAGACAAGGTGTTGTGGAGAAGCTAACTGAATTCTTTGTATCAGTCTTCACTGCAAAAGATGTTAGAGAGATTCGCTTGAGCCATTCTTTGTAGGTGACAAATCTGAGGAATTGTCCTAAATTAGGGTGTCAATAGAAGACATTTTGGAACAAATTGATAAATTAAACAGTAATAAGTCACCAGAACTGGATGGTATTCAACCAAGAGTTCAGAAGGAATGAAATATGAAATTGCAGAGCTACTAACTGTGGTATGTAACCTATTATTTAAATCAGACTCTGCACCAGATGACTAGCGGATAGCTAATATAATGCTGAATTTAAATAAAAAGACTCCAGAGGTAATCCTGGACATTACAGGCCACTAAGCCTAATTTCAGAGACAAACTTTCAGTCTTACACAGAGCAGCAGCAGAAGCACTCTGTGTAAGTTCAAAGCCTGTCTCTTTCCCCAACAGAAGTTGATCCAATAAAATATATTACCTCACCTACCACTGTCTCTAGAATTATCAGACACATAAATGAACACGATTTGTCGAGGAAAGACAACACAGCTTTTGTAACAGAAAATCATTCCTCATAACCATATTAGAATTATTTGAGGGGCTCAACAAACAAATGGACATGGGTGATCCAGTGGATACAAAGTACTTGGACTTTCAGCAAGCCTTTGACAAGGTCCCTCACCAAAGTCTCTTAAGCAAAGTAGGCAGTCATAGGATAAGAGGGAAGGTCCTTTCATGGATAACAAAAGACAGGAAACAAAGGATAGGGAATAAGTGGTTTCTTTTTCACAGTGCTAAATAGCCGGGTCCCACAAGAATCTATTGGGACCAGTGCTGTTCAACAAATTTGTAATAATCTGGAAAAAGGAGCAAATCGTGAGATGACAAAATTTGCAGATGATACAAAATTACTTAAGATAGTTACATTCAAAGCTGACTGAGAAGAGTTTCAAAGAGATCTCACAAAACCAGGTGATTGGACAACAAAATGGCAGACGAAATTCAGTGTTGATAAATGCAAAGTAATACATATTGGAAAACATAATCCCAGTTATACATACAAAATTAAGGGGTTTAAATTAGCTCTTACCACTCAAGAAAGAGCTCGTGTAGTCATTGTGGATAGTTCTCTGAAAACATCTGTTCAACGTTCAGCCGCAGTCAAAAAAGCAAACAGAATGTTAGGAACCATTAGGAAAGGGATCGATAATCAGACAGAAAATATTATAATGCCACAGGATAAATCAGCGGTATGCTGACACATTGAATACTGTCTGCAGTTGTGGTCACGACATCTCAAAAAAGATCTTTTAGAATTGGAAAATGCACAGAGAAGGGCAACAAAAATGATTAGGGGTATTGAACAGCTCATAGGCGCCGGCTTCCTCCGGGCCCTGGGGCGGAGGGGGGGGACTCAACTCCCTGCTCCACTCCAGCCCCGACCCAACCCTCACCGCTGTCCCACCTCTTCTCATTCAGTTCTGCCCCCTCACCCGAGCGTGCGCCATCACCACTCCTCCACCTCACCCCACTGCCTCCTGCATGCCGTGGAACAGCTGATCACAGTAGGCGGGAGGTGCAAGGAGGGAGGGGGAAGAGTTGAATGGCAGGGCCACTGGGGGATGGGAGGTGTTGGGGGAAGGAAGGGGGCAGCTGGCTGCTGGTGAGTGCTAAGCACCCACTAATTTTTTCTCTCTCTTCTTTTCTTTTATTATTAAAGCTTTAGTTTTTAGTTACTAAAGGATTAGCATCACGTGATTATTGAGTAAGATCTTAGTTATATATTGACCTGGCTAAGTGGCTGATACCTTGGGATTAGAAGGACCCTACATTTGATGAAATTGGTTTTCAGTAACCACACATCATAAACACCAGTGTCTGGTGAGCCAAGGGCTGTGATGCCTATGGAGACCGCATTTTTGATTTCTTGTTAACCAGTGTAGTGAGCCAGAACTTCACTTTTGTTACTGGCTTGGTATAATCTAATGATAGAATAACCACCAGGTTGGGGCGAGTCTGCCCTGTTTCTCAGCAGTCTGTCCTGAATTTGGCATCTTCAGCTGTGACCCACTGAGGCAAGGTGACAGGCTGTTCTTACGTTAAGTGCTGATGTAACATCAATCAGTGTGTTTCATCTGAGAATGAATTCACATTTTGAATGGATCTCCTGTTCAAAAATGCTCTCAGAACCTCAGACCATGAAGGACAGGGGTGCAAATAGGACGAGTGGGAAGAGGTATTTTGAGACATTTCAAGTCAGAGGTAGGGTGACCAGATGTCCCGATTTTATAGGCGCAGTCCCAATTTTGGGGTCTTTTTTTTATATAGGCTCCTATTACCTTCCAACCCCCGTCCCAACTTTTTACATTTGCTGTCTGGTCATCCTAGTCTAATGTGAAGAGAGAGATGTAGCTATGAATGGCTGGGAGACTGAAAAGGTCAGGGTAGGAGAAGGAAAAATGTTACCTTCTAAATTCAAGGTATTTTAAAAAACTCACTAACTAAACCTATGGAGGACTTGGCTGGATGAGTTTTGCAAACTTTAAGACTCACTATGTTCAGCATGCTCTCCTTTGTTTTACTGTGATCTTCTCTCCCTAGTCTTTAATTAGACCTCTGGACCTCTGCTGTGGATTGGGAATTTCATGAAGACCCATCCCATTTCATCTGAGATTCTTGGTCAAAACAACACAAATATAGAGTCACCTCCCATTAAGTGTGTCACTCACAGGGCAGCATTCCAATGAACATATGAAAAATGAACACAGATGACAACTGATCTTAAAGTGGATGAGTTGACAGTGTTTGGAATAATCTTTCACTCGCAGCCACAGATAACCAGTAATATGTCTGTGACTCAGAGCGCTGAGGGCTGGGCTACACTGTGGGTGTGGAGGATTGACCTAAAATACTCAACTTCAGCTACACAAATAGCGTAGCTGAAGTCGAAGTACCTGAGGTCGACTTACCTGGCCATCCCCGGTTCCCCTGCCAACTCCGCTTACTCCTCCTGCCGAGGTGGAGTACAGGCATTGATTCAGGAATCGATTTATCATGTCTAGATGCGACATGATAAATCGATCCCTGATACATCGATCGCTACCTGCCGATCTGGTGAGCAGTGTAGACGTATCCTGAGAGACAGAGCCCACTAACATCAATGGGAGTTTCTTCACTGACTTTACTGAACTTTGGATCAAGCTACTCGTTCCTTGGATTACAGCAGCAGTAGAGTTGCCAGCATTTCTACAGTAGTCAGCCATGTTCTGCTTCACTGAATCTAGTGGGAGAGCCTTGGGGGCATACTCCCATTAACGTATTTGTACAAAACAAAACCAAGCACTTGTGTGTGTTCTCTCTTGCTTTACCCTGTAAATAACTTACTCCACTGTGCCTCAAGGCTGGAGTGAGCATACTTTTGCATTTTATTGGTGCAAAGCATCAATTACATCATGTTCAAATGTTGATAACAATAATTAATAATAATAATCATGCTACCTTACCCATAGGATAGTGATTATTTACACCTTCCTTATGGTTAGAAGATCCAGGTATCTGTGCATCTCTGGAACTATTGACAGCAACTTTAAAAATGAAAAAGAAATACATTGTTTTATGGGTAAGAACCCTGGCATTTGCTTTCATATTTAGGATAGATTTTCCCACCCCCACTCCAAATCATCACTACCCTCTTTATATCTTTATTATAAAGCTTGCTGTATGGTTAACTCTAATCAGATTAAATGTTGCCAATTTTAAAACCATTGCTGATCTAGTTTGATCTCAATGAACAGGCTAAAATATGCAGTAATTTGAACAGCTGGCAACACTTTTAGGAGCAAATATAGGGTTTGGTTTTTTTTCTTGAGTTTGAGAGGAGGAGAAGAGCAAAGGAAAGGAGCTTTAAATTTCAATAGTTTAATGTTGCTTCAGTTCTGAGTTTAAGTATAAAAGAATCTCTGAGGCTGTCCAAGATGTGCCAGCAGGTCAAAGTGCTTTCTAGTTCATCTAACTACTTCTTAATAAAGTAGTAACTGTTTGAGGATTTGACAAGTCCCATGGGTCAGGAAACACACATTGAACAGCCTTACAGCAGTTTTTCCCCTTCAGGATTGAACTGATATTGTATGACGTAAAAGGAGAGCTTCCATTCTCTTGCATGCCATGCAGGGATCTCTTTCAATCTCTTTTTTGAGTGCTAGGATGTAGGGACTTTTCATCTTAAATATAAATCATGCCCAGTTCCCTACCAAAAAACCAACCAAACAAAACAAAACATTGAGATGGAATATGAATGGAATAAGTGAAAGGGGGAAGAGAAATAAAAGGGACAAAGGGACAAGAAGAGTTAAAAGATAAGCCTCCTTCTTTTCCTCTATTTCCTGATTTCCATATTAACTCTTCTTTTTCCTTCACTCCCCTTTTCACCTTTTTCTTTTCTTTTCTTTTCTTTTCTTTTCTTTTCTTTTCTTTTCTT
>ML677326.1:19745841-19849708 GCA_007922305.1 Dermatemys mawii | reverse complement strand
TTTTCTTTTCTTTTCTTTTCTTTTCTTTTCTTTTCTTTTCTTTTCTTTCCCCACCCTTCAACAATTTTTCTTCTGCCGTCCATTATTTTTATGTAGATGTTTTAAAATGAGCATATTCAAAGCTCTAAATATTTGTTCCTCAGTTCTAAAGTCATCAGTACATTAAGTCTAATTCACAGGTCATAATCCAAAGGTCCCAAAACATTTCCAAAACCTCAATATGAGATATCAACCAAAACTTAAACAGAGAAACCTCCATATTTTTCTTGTCATGATCTGGCTATCAGAGAAAACAAGCTGATAGAAATCCAAGTTGTCTTATCCACAGGTAAAGTGAACACTCCTCACAGTGAGAAATACTTCACTGCAACCAAATAGAGATCCCCTGAGGTTCACCACAATATTCACCATCTAGAACAACTACATGTTAAATATTCTGAAGCCTCCCCACTTTTCTCTGCTTGTCCCTTATTCCCAAACATATTGTCTTTGTGTTCAAGACTTTGTACTCTATTTCCATCAGTATTCTCTTCTGTTACTTCCGTCTTCTCCATCAAGTTATTAATTAATTCATTTTATATTCTTCAAAGTCTTATGTTTCATCACTCTTTTACTAAGAAATCTCATCTCCCCAGCTTTGCTTTCCTATTCCTCCTTGTCCAAATTCCTCAGCACCTAAAAAAGTTAGCTCTGGTGTCCTGGTCAAGTTCCAGTTGGGTCATTACACCCTGTCTACCTAATGTGTCCAGTAGGTCATATACTCTTCATAAAGTATTCTCAATTTTCTGCTCTACACATTTATGAAGTTTTGCTGTGCGCTATTAAGTGATTGCTGCTTCTGAAGGATGTCATCTCTCCCTCTCTCTCTCTTTCTCTCAGGTTACCAAGCATTCAGTTTTTGACCGGAATGCCTGGTTAAAAAAGGACCCTGGCGGCTCCAGTCAGCACTTCTGACCGGGCCATTAAAAGTCCTTTTGGCAGCCCAGCAGGACCAAGGCAGGCTCCCTGCCTGCCTTGGCTCTTTGTGGCTCCTGGAAGCTGCAGCATGTCCCTCCTCTGGCTCCTTGGCATAGGGGCAGCCAGGGGGCTCTGCACAGTGTCCTCACCCCAACTACTTGCTCCACAGCTCCCATTGGCCATGAACTGCAGCCAATGGGAATTGCGGGGGCGGTGCCTGCAGACAGGGCAAGGCATAGAGCTGCCTGCCTGTGCCTCCCTGTGGGAGCTAGAGGGTGTACATACTGATGCTCCTGGGAGCTGCCTGAGGTAAGTGCTGCCCAGAGCCTGCACCCTTCCCACACCCCAAACCTCTGCCCCAGCCCTGATCCCCATCCTGCCCTTGAACCCTTTGGTCCCAACCCAGAGATCCGCCTACACCCCAAACCCCTTATCTCCAGCCCCACCCCAGAGCCTGCACCCCAAGCTGGAGTCCCCTCCCCCATACCAACCCACTGTCACTGCTCAGAGCCCCCTCCCACACTCTAAGCCCCTTAGTCCCAGCCTGGAGCCCCCTCCTGCACCCCAAACTCCTCATCACCGGCTGTACCCTGGAGCCTGTACCTCCAGCCAGAGTCCTTATGGCCTCCAGCTCCTTAAGCCAGCCTGGTGAAAATGAGTGAGTGAGTTAGGGTGGGGAGAACAAGTGACAGAGGGAGGGGGGATGGACTGAGTGGGGGGTGGGGCTTCAGAGAAGGAGTAGGGAGTGGAGTAAGGGTGTTCAGTTTTGTGCAAGTATAACTTTGGCAACCTCATCACTCTCTCTCTCTCTCTCTCTCACACACACACGTGTGGATAGTTCCATATGCTCTGTAGCAGTTGGATCTAAATTTTGTAGCAAGACTCTTGTATTTATAGCCATCCATGGCAGTGGATTGGAAATTCGGTGGTAACTTTAGTGCAGTATTTTAGTAGAGCAGTAGAAAGTGTCAAGTGTCATCCTTTCTGTCTGTGTGGGTGCAGATTCAAATCCTGTGTAATATGTCACAGAGGAGATGAATATTTTCTTCTGTACGGATTGCTAATCTATGGGTATTGTTATATCTGCCCATATGAGAGGGTCTGGACTCCAAGCTCACATGAGGTTTTTCTGTTTGTTTATTTGTTTTTTAAGGCCAGACTAGGTAATCTAATGACCCTTCTTGGCCTTAAGACATATGAATAAGCTAAAGCTGAAAGCAGAGCTGGTGGAAAAATAATGCAAAATTTCAATGACATCTTTTGATGAAATTTCAAACGCTGACTGAAAAACACAGGACAAATTATTCACAATAATTTTCATTCCAGTTTTTAATCAGCTCTAAAACTGAAATTTGTTAGTGAAATAAATATGAACCATTATAATACAAGCAAGAGATCTGGTTTTAATCTGATATTCTACTTGTTTTACCCTGCCTCTGCATTTTTTAAATTTTCACTGTGCTGCAGAAGTGTGTATTGAAAACAGAGCAGGATTCCACATTTTTGGTGGGCCTGTGAAACACATTGCGACCATAATCTCTCTGCCCCCCAAACACTGACTCCTATCCCAGCCTTCCAAGCCTCTTTCCCAAACTAACTCTCGTCCATCATGATCACGCCCCTATAAACTATACTGTACATGAAAAATATATTCTCCATTTTAATAACTAAATAAGATAGCTACGTGTCCCCTGAAAATTGGGACTATTTCAACCCAATCTGCCTGCCAATGCACACAGCTCTGTTGCTGAAGTTGCAGCTGTGGTAAGGCCATGCTATCATGCTAATGTCTTGGGGGAAGAATTTCTTGCACTTCCTTTGTCTACCAGGGACTTCTGTGGTCTATGCCTCAGGCTTATTGTGGGGATCAGAATTTGGCCTATTATATTTAAGGGATAATCTCTGTTGCTTTGTAGTACTCAAACAATAAATGACTTTGATTGATGGCTAAAGCAAAGATGAGATATTTATTCCATCTCTAAAGCTGTTAATTGTGAGCATACTACAAGGCAATGGGGATAGTCACAGTTACACAATAAACTATAGTGCAAGAAAGAACAGAAATGTGCTTCTCTTACACCAGAATCTCAGTGTAGTATTCAACATCTGTCTCAGATTCTAGTGAAAGATCAACACACTTTGGGGCATGGACATTAATAACTCAGCATGAGCGAAGCTAGACCTGATTAATACCCTCAAAGCACACGAGGTTGGACCTTCTTTGAAATGATTATGTGATCACCTACGCAATGTATGAATCAACAAGGGTTTTCAGTGTCATTTGTGAGACCTGCAATGCTATTATATCTATCAGTCCTTTTATTTATAACAGTCACTACTGTATCTGTTGTCTATACACAATCTATTCAGCATCACTGTAAAGATACCAACATGTTTTATGGTTCTGCGGGACTTGTAACTCTATTTTCAATAACAAAGGGCTAAATCTTGCATTACTCAGGGGAAAAAATCATATTGACTTCAAGTGGAGTTTTGCCTGTGATTAGGCCCTGAGAATCACTCATTTACAGCATGAGGCATAATATGATAATATGTAAAGGAAACAATTTTGGAAAACAAATGCAAACAAAACCACAGAGTAACATTTCCTTTTGATGTGTGGTGCCATATCAAAGCCATTTAACTTAATCCCACAAATAACAGCCCTACAGTTGAATATTTAAACCACATAAAGCTTTACCAAATGCTGTAATACTTTGTAATGATAAAGTATTTTGACTATTTTTAAAAAATAAATTTACTTTACAGTTACTAACAACAGCCATTTACTAAGACATCAACATTAAAATTGGCATCTTACATTTATTATTTTACACAGATGCCAGATTCATTCGTGCTCCAGAGCTGTCACTGTATAATTTAATCTTTCTTAAAACAAAGTCAATATTTTTTCTGCACTATATCTTTCTCTCAATGCAATCATCACATCTTCAAACTTTCGGAAAATGATCCTTCCCTTCTCCAAAAAACCCCTCCTTGTGCAAGTATAATGCTCGAAATCTGTATTTTATTTTGATCTGTTCCTCTTTTCCTTAGGAAAAAAAACCCTGAAGCATAGACAAGCAAGTGTAATATATTACCTCTGCTGGCTTAGCTGGACAGCAGCGGGGGCTTGTAATAAGGATGTGGTAATACACCACAAGGAATCTGTAGACTCATAAAACCTGACCTTATAAATCTCTACTTTTATCAGTTCCATACAGCAGCCACTCCCTGTGGTGGAAGTCTCAGACCAATAAACCTGCAGTTGATAACCATATAATTTATCCTCAGTTTTTTCCCCACCAAATCAGCTAGTCATGCTACATTAATAACGTCTGTAAAAAATTGAAATGTCATTTTAAAATAAAGATACCATCTGATCATTCTCATTACCCCACATACAATTAAAATGTTAAGCAAATGAATTCACATGTATAGCAAAGCATCCCAGAAATGCTTAATTCATATGTTTGTATCTCTTTTATTTTTTGAAATACCTTCTCCTGTGAAATAGTGTTTTTCTGTTTTCTCACTTTAGCTTCCTATGTTAGGTCAGTTTAATAGTTTCTTTCACTGAGTAATATAAATTCAAGAAACAGGGACACAGGTTTCGGTTGCAAGTATACTGAAACTATGGAATATGCCCTCTTTTTTAAGGCTGGCAGTACCTTTAGAACACTGTGATTCCTCGTTACGCATCTTAAGAGCATTAAGAAGCAAACCCTGCCCCTGCACCAAAGCAGACTTCAGAGGCTTGTCACAGGGGAAGTCTGCAAGGGGCTGGAGTGGGGGAGGAGTAATCCACCCGCCAGGCCTTGGAATGGCAGCAGAGAGGCAAAGGCTGCTTACTGAAGTCTCATGACTGCAATAGGCTGCTCTTTTCTCCCTTTCCAACAGTGGTGGAGGAGAGGCTGGCAGATGAGGACAGGCTCGACCCATCATCAGCTCTTTTACTATTCATATTCAAACAAGGGCCTAGAGCCCTCCACCAGGCTGGGTACCGTACAACCCCACCTTGCCTTGATTCTCAGCACGAGGGGGGTTCTCAGAGCCCCTGCAGAGCTATGGTCCACAGAGATAGAGACGCTCAGAGTGTATCCCCCTACCCCGTTTCACTGTCCTGATTCCTGCATCCTAGGGCAAGGTTTGCCCCTAAAGACCAGATTTCTACACTCCTGGTGCACTCAGTTTTGAATGCAGAAGGGCTGCTGCCACTGGCTTAGGTCCTAAATTTGAATGTAGAAAGTGACTAAACATACATTCTTCGCTGTTTCCCAAGCCCATATCCTCCCACGCAAAGTTTCCATTTTCAGCTACGCACACATGATGTGTACCAACAAAACTACCAGGGTATTATGATATTCAGTCAGAAAGTCTGGTGACATAGATGCAGCCTGGCCAGAAAGAATGAGGATGAAGTTTGGCTTATTCATTTGATATTCATGTTACATTTAAATGTGATTGAGCAGCATTCCCCACTCACAATGGGCCCAGCTCTTCAGCAAGTCCACATGCTAAATGCCTATTAGAGTTATTCAGTTTCATATAGAGTTAGCTGCAAAATCAGGCCCAATGTGAGTGATTTGTTTTTTTAGCTCCATAAGAGTTAATAGTGGTTGTCCAAATAAATCTCTTTTGCTTCAGGAGGACATATGACCCTGACTTCTGTAACTTACCAGAAAAAAAAATCATATCCAATAAGATTAATTCAGATCACACTGAGTGACAGATCACAGTGCAACATTTGTTATATTTCTATATCTTACAAGTATCCTGTGAATGCATTGACTGGTATGTGTTTAAAAGGGACAAATTTGTATCATATCAGACTGCTAGGTTGAAATTAGGCTCTCTATTTTTTTTTTTTTAATCAAGGTCTGGTCTGATTGCTGCACGATTATTAAAGGTCCTTTGGCACTTTTCCTAAGAATAGAGGTTTGTCCTGTGTCCACAGCCAAAAAGTTACTCTTTATTCCTAGTTTAAGATTAGCAGCCATGTTAGTCAGTATCCGTAAATAAGACAATGAAGATTTGTGGCACCTGAGAGACTAACCAGTTTATTTCAGCATAAGCTTTCGTGGGCCATGAAAGCTTATGCTGAAATAAACTGGTTAGTCTCTCAGGTGCCACAAGTCTCCATCTTTATTCCTAGTTCTTTGATGTGTTATCTGTGTGGGACTTGACTATCATCCTCTACCCCAGAGTACGCTGCACGTTACATAATGATCATTAGTTAATTAATTAATAATTAGTTAATGATCATTATATTAGGCAAGGCAATCTAGAAGAGAGTCGATTCTATAGATCTTAATTTTAGGTGACTAGTTCCATTGAAATTAATGGAACAAATCTGCATCAGATAGGGCCCAAATCGGTAAACTTTACACATGGGAATAGTCCCATTAACTTCAGCAGGGCAGATTATGCCCTTGTTTTAGGGTTTATCTACACAACACCAACACAACAAAAGAGGGTTTTTTTTTATTTTGGTTAGCTAGCTCAGGGTAAAATAGCAGGGAAGATACAACAACTTGGCTTTTAACTCATATTAACAGCTGGAGTTAAAGCCTATCGGCGAGCTGGGAGTTGAACTCAAGCTGCTAACCCAAGTTAGCAGCAGAGTTGCTGTGTCTTCACTGCCATTTTAACCCAAGTTAACTAATTCAGGTTAGCTAATCTCAGTTGAGAACTTTTTTTTGTACTGTAAACATATTTCCATACTCAGTTTTGCAGAGAAGTAAAGCAAAACCCACCAAAATCTGTGGCATCTGAGAAAGACTAAACTACCTGCATATTAAGCCTGAGTCCAGCTGTGGGGCAAATCCTAGGCCGTGCCCTCTGGATAATCCCACTCACCTCCAAAAAATGTGGTCAAGGAGAAGCCAGAGAGGAAGGAGGAGTGGTCACAGCTGTTTCCAGTCTAGTGCACTGGCCTGTGGAGCTGGACATTAGGGAGCGTAGAAAGTATACTGAATCTTAGAATGGTAGGATTGGAGCGGACCTCGAGAGGTCATCTAGTCAAGTCCCCTTCACTCGTGGCAGGACTAAATATTATCTAGATCATCCCTGAGAGGTGTAGGTCTAACCTGCTCTTAAAAACCTCCTATGTTGGAGATTCCACAACTTCCCTGGGCAATTTATTCCAGTGCTTAAGCACCTTGACAGGAAGTTTTTTCTAATGTCCAACCTAAACCTCCCTTTCTGCAATTTAAGTCCATTCCTTTTGTCCTATCCTCAGAATTTAAGAAGAAATTCCCCAGGGAGACTTTGACTTGGGGAGTTACAATTTCTCTCCCAGTATCCTCCTGGCTCCACTGAGGAGGTAAGTGGTGACAAGTATACATCTATCACATTACTTTATACAGTCCTTGATGCGCTGGTGTAACTACAACCACTGGGCAGTTTGAGGTGGAGCCCCACCCCTTTCTGCCTAACTGCACAAGGATCAGACACAGCAGTTGTCAGAGATACTACCCTCCCGCTCCTTGCCCCACCATTCAGGAAGCGGTGGTGCAGTGCACCTACGCAAGGGAGCTTCTTTCACCTTCTTTGCTCCCTGAAGCTAGCACGCAGGATGGGCCATGATTTTGTTGGCAAACACCATGGCTATATCAATTTGCATTACATGATATGAAATAAACATCTGGATGAAGTGCAAAATCTGCATATATTTTGAAATCTTAAAGGTATCAATCCCTTTTGTGTTCTCCAAAAATGCTCCCAAAATTTAATTGTGGAGGGCAGAATTCTAAGGGAGTGTTGTTTTGTTTTAAGCACAATGTTGAATAAAACTGTTGTACCAGAAGAAAAGAAGAGAGGTTAGATCCTATTCATGCAAGAAAGTACTTAATTCAGACGAATGTATTAATTTATTCAGCATATTTCTGCAGGAGCTGCATTTTATCCTTTTTTAATGAACTCATTCCAAAGCTTTCAAACTTGTACAAAAATATTTTATTGGAATTTCATTACTATTGTTTTCCTTGGGAAGGCAGCCTATAACCTTCATGATATTATTGTAAAGCAATCACTAAGCAACATGCTTTGGCATTTGTATGAGCTTTTGTCCTCCTCCTTCCCCACTATCCAAATGCAGACATTTGCATTTACTGTTAAAATATTATGGATGCTGACCCCAGTTTAGCCACAAGACCTGGTGTTTGTCTCTAATTGATTTAATTATTCATAATTGCTCAGTTGGGGCTTATGAGTACTTTAGCATGATTAAAGGGGAACATACAAGTCTGCAGCTAATGATGTGTTCCATCATAATTTACAACCGTGAAGTTGATAGAGTTAAATTGTATAGGCATAGTACACTTCTAATCCTGTTTTAGAATGGTATTTCAGACCTAGTTAAAAACAAACAAACAAAAAACAAACCACACTTGCTCTACATAAATGCAGCTTAAAGAATGATTGGAACAACCTGGAGTCTCTTTTAGCTTGTTTAAATAAAAAAGGCACTAGATAAACACATCTATGTCTGTAGTGTGTACGATTCTATTGTAATGCATTTCCTTTTGTTGTCTCCTCCTCTCTGTTGAGATGTATTTACTAATTTGATGCTAAAACCAAAGTGGTATTATTTTATTTGGCAAATACAAAGGCATCTGTAGTTACACAAATATAAAAGTAACTTCTGTCAACATGATGCATCATAATGATCATACACGGCGGTTTTCTTAATTGTCACCAAACATGTTTCCATAATTAGTTCAAGACAAGCGATTTAGACAACGTGGTGTACATTTTATGAGACAATGTCCTTAAAAACTAATGTTGAGAGACAGTCTTTTTTATGTTTGGACAGTGGCTTACACACTGTGAATGTTATTGGACTACAAATAATAATACTAAAAAATTTGTGTTCTTCTCTATTTAGATAGCTTTAAAAAAGGGCTTCTTCTAAACAGAAGTGTATCTTATTTTCCTAAAGGGTGTGCTTGAGGAGAACACACACACACACACTGCTACCGTATGAATGATGTACATTTTTTTAGATTTATATAATCGTGAAATTGTTTGTTAATATTAAGTTCTGCCTTTCTGTTGAATTCACTTAAATCAGAGACTGCCACAGAAAGAGAGCAAGCCCTATTTACAGGGATTAGGTCAATTTGGTTAGGTAGTCGGGGAAATGATGCAAACTAGAAAAGGCACCATTTGCATCCTAATATCAGAGGCAGTGTGGCTTTGTCTGGAATCAACCCTAAGTGGTAGCATGGCATTAACTTTATATAGCCTTTGTATTTTTAACTCCTCTGAACAATCCAAAAAGAGAATCTTCCCCCTAATCATTACACACAATAGTTTTGTGGACCTGTAGATAGATACAACATGCAGCAGTTAGAACTGAAATGTATTATAAGGATGTAATTACAATTATTTATTTAAGCTGGTTCTGAACGAGAGAATTCTGATATGAAGCTGGAGCCAGTAAAGGCTTGAAAAACTACTGACAATAAGCAATTCTTCATGGAACAAAACTATTACAATAGAGAGCCTTTGATCTTGCCTGTCTCCTGTTGCCAATTGAACTTTGTCACCATGCACTGTCATCCACAAGGGAGCACTTTTGAATTAAGCAGTCTACAGCAATTTAGTCTGTTCCAGCTTTGAAGTGCCAACATCAGTCAGGCCAGTACTAACTTTTTTCATTATATTTTTTTTTTTGGAGTTCTCTTAGGAGTTGTGCAGCCTTGGCATTTAGATAACTAAAGTCAAGAAACCAAGGCACTAAGACATCAAAAGCAAGAGAGGCCCCTAAAATACAAATGTGAACAATCATTAGGCTCTAATGGTGCACTTCATTAATGTCCACTTCAAAGCAAAAGTTTACTGACTTTGGGATTGACTAATTTACACATTGTGGGAAATTGCTGCCAGCCATGCATGTAACCACTAAATGTTTCTGAAATAAATAGAAACGCCCTCTTCCTTCAGAAATCAGGAACTGCAAACTGAGCCTTTAATTGCAAGATGACTTTTCATTTGAATTGGAATGGGTAGCCTGTCTAGTGCATAAATCATTAAAGCTGTGTGTGAATCACAGATGCTAATCAGCACTTTTCTGCAAATTCCAACTCCTCCTTCGTCCACCACAGAAGAGAATATAACTGATACATTTCTTATGGAAATGTTCATCTGTTTGGAATATTCATTGACAAGGGCTAAAACTCTCTAAAGTTCTTAAGTGACTTAGGAGCCTAAGGCGCTCAGGAGCCAAAAGACTAATTGAAAATCAGTGGGACGAAGACTGTGTATACACTTCAGCTGCTACAATGGCATGGCTAGGTGCTGCAGCCGGTAATTTACTTCTCTGAGATGGGGTACCTAGATGGGTGGAAGAATTCTTCCATCAGCGCACCTGTGTCTACACCAGGGTTAGGCTGACCTAACTGCAGGGTCAGGGCACAAAATTTTCCACAGCCCTGAGTCATTTAGCTAGATTGATCTAAGTTTTATGTGTAGATCAGGCCTTAAGCTCTTAAGTACCTAAATCATTTTTCAAAATGGGCCTTAATCTCTAAGGTCTTGTCTACACACAAAAGGTGTACCACTTTATGTACAGTTGTATATTTAAAGTGATAACCCCTCCCATATATAAATGGTACCTTTATACTTTTATAACTGCATGCACACTAGAAGTTTCACAGTATAATTATCAGTTAAAAATCATACCCCTAATTGACCTAGTGGTCCAAATATGGAAAATGTTACATGGCAACTTGACTTAACCAAGGAAATATTGCTAGCAAGCAAATTTACACCATACATAGTCCAAGTTATACAATTTTCAGCAATATCTGAGATTTTGTGATTTTCAAATTGTGATCAGTTGAGTTGGATGATACAGAGGAAGCTGACAATGTCTTAGAAGTCAGTGTATTCCAGGAAAAGTGGTATTCGGGATTTAATCATAGTGAGTTGATACTATTATGCTAAATATAATTTTCCTGGCCTACACTAACCACTGAGTATCAGAGAGATAGCCGTTTTAATCTGTATCTGCAAAAAAAAGGAGGAGTCCAGTGGCACCTTAAAAACTAACAGATTTATTTGGGCATAGGTTCGTGGGTTAAAAAACCTCTTCTTCAGATGCAAGTCATGGTAGTCTTCTGCCATCTAACTGTACTGTTCCCAATGTTTTTCAAATAATCAAATCTTGTGATGTAGATGAGCCCCATAGGAGCAATAAGAGATCAGCATCTTTGAAAACCAGGCCATTGGTTTTTCATTAGTAAAAGGATTGAAAATAGCCTGGTAAAACAGTATTTGGACAAAGTTGTCAGAGATCTACACTTATACATATATTCTTGGAAAAGGAAAACTATTAGACATGGACTGGCCAAAATACACAGAGAGGTTGCCAATGGATATGATAAAACCTCCCACAAAATGGGGGAAGGGGTGTTAGAAAATTGTAACTCTGATGCTTTGCATTGCAACTAACTTCCTTAATTATAGAACATTTTCAGCAATTACCTTCTCTTCGCAGCATTTCAATAAAAGTTCTGCCTTCATGCCTGGCAGGGAAGCTGACTTGCCATGGGCAAGAATGGCAAAAAGAAGAAGAAGGGGAAAAAAACCCACTTAGCAAACCACAAATTTCAGAGACCTACTCACATCTGCATTTTATCAGCTTTTTCCGGATAGTATTACACCAAACAATTGTCTGCAGATCGGTAGACAGCTGAGACTTTAAAGTGCTGAATTACTGAGAAAATGCTACAGATAAAAAACAGCACATGTATCCTATCAGTATAATGAAACCAACCTGCTGCTAGCGCCATAGTGCCTTAGTTCTAAGTACCCTGTAGAGGAACGGAAGGCTTTCATTTAACTCTTAAGAGGAAAGCAAGGGAAAGAAGAGTAAAGGTCATCTAATAGCAGCCTTAATCACAGAACAGAAATACTTTTATATATATGAAGGAAGGAATGCTTGGTGTTCAAAATTAAGCACCAACAGCAGATAACAAGAGAGTGCCTACTCATACTGGGGCTAGCATTTCCTGTGGGAAATTCCCAAGCCTTACCTTGATGTCAGCTGCAGTTACACATCCATGGAACACAGCAAAGGATAAAACTAAAATCAAACATGTAGGTATTCAGACTATGCTACATAAAGGATTAATTCAATCTACTCATAAACTCTCTCAAAAAAAGAAGGTAGATTCAGTAGATCAGCCAGAAGGTACTTTGGAAATGAATAATGGATAATTCCTGAACTGAGCATGGTTATTTTGCATCTTGGCTACTACCGAGTGGCAGATGTCTAGGTAGAAGTCATGTGTATAAACACAGAAAGGGGAATCCATTAGACACGAAAAAGGGTTTATTGTAGTATTTCTCACTATTAATTGTTCTACTTCATGTAAGGATTGCAGTGTAGATTATATCTGAGATTTGATTACTCGTCCTAGCTGAGCAGAACATTTAAGCAGATGTCAGAGGTGGATTTACTCAAAAAAGCGCAATCCTGCACCCACTGAGGTTAGTGGGAAAACTCCTGGGGTGAAATCCTGCTCCCCCTGAAGTCAATGGGAGTTTTGCCATCGACTTCAATGGAGCCAGGTTATTAGCCCCAAGGCCTTCCACAGGCATAGAATCAGCCTTGCAGTGACTGCATGAGACAACAGAGATTTTTTCTCATTATTATTATTATTATTATCATTATTCTCATTATTTAAGATTTCTATTACAGCAGCACCCAGAAACTCCATTCAGGATCAATGCCCCTTTGTCCTACTTTCTGTACAAAGATAGAGGTAAAAAATAATCCCTTCAGAGCTTTAAGAACAGCAACACAGGAAGAATGATGGAAAGGAAAACAATCAAATTTAAATAATTTTTTTTGTATTCATATACATTTCCTTTTACTGGTTTTGTAATTGTAGCCTTTTATTTTATTTAAAGTTAATTTTGTAATGTTGTATTACACCACCATGAGTTCGGCTCTGGTGGCTACAGTTTCAAGCTCAACAGAGTGAAAGTAACCTCTGCTACTTGCTTCAGATTTAGAGCCTCTAGGAACTCATAAAGACCAAGGATAGTGATCACATGTACATTTCACAAGTACAGTCCAGGTTAACGTTGTGTCGTTGTTTCCTTGCTGATCAATTAGGGAACATGCTCTTTTAAAGTTGCGCAATGCTCCCTTATAATGTTGTTTGACAGCTGCTAGCTTTGTCCACTTGCAGGAAGAGCAGCCTGTTGCAGCTAGCTGGTGGGGGCTTTGAACCAAGGTGGACTGGCTGCCCCCCCCATAAGCTCCCCACTTCCCTAAGTTCCCTGCGCGGCAACCGCCCAACTGGCTATCATTTGCCGGCAGTTCAGATGTCCCTCCTCCCATTGCCATGTGCTGCTCCTGCCCTCTGCCTTGGAGCTGCTCCCAGGAGCCTACTGCTTGCTGTGCAGGGAAGTGGGGAAGAGGAGGACTAATGTCAGGGTATCCCCTCCTCCCTACTCCTGCTTCCCGCTTACTCTTTCTCATATAGAGCAGGGTGGGACACGACAGGGCTGAGGATGGAGAGAGCTTGCTGGCCGCAGCTACTGTCTCAACTTCTTCATCTACTTAAAAAGGCAATGCACTTGGAGTTGTAACACCATACTTAAAGGGGTGTGTCTCTGCCTGCCATGTTGTCTCCCCTACCTCCATTCGTGCTGGTTTGTAGAGTTTGAGGCTACATTAACAGCAATGTGTTAACCCTTGAGGGCTCAGCCAATTGCTAGTTCATTTAGCAGTAAAGCATTCCCTGGGAAATATCCCACCCTCTGACTCCTCCACCTCAACCAAGCTTCACAATCATCATTGCTGTCTACAATATTAAATTGTTTAAAACTTACACTGTGTGTGTGTGTGTGTGTGTATATATATAGTTTTTTGTCTGGAGAAAAAAATTTCTCTGGAACCTAACCCCCACATTTACATTAATTCTTATGAGGAAATTGGATTCACTTAACATTATTTTGCTTACAGTAGCATTTTTCAGGAACATAACTACAATGTTAAGCGAGGAGTTACTGTACGAGATCTAGTCTGTTTTACAGGTTTTATTAAAGTTACAGTTGAGGTTATGCTTACCTAAGCATATAGAAATCCTATCAAAACCTGTGCACAAGTTAAAAAGATAGTCAAACTCACATCTTTAATGAGATTCTTAGGGTCTAATGGCTGTCTTGCAATTGCTCATCAGTAAAGGAATGGTTCCTGCTGGAGTTTTCCCATAGGGAACTCATTTTAGCCTATTCAGGAGCCCTCTTTTATCTTGTGAATCTGACTGCACCTCATACCCCATGCATGTGCATGAAAATGTCCACCCTCTTTTCCGTTGTTTGTATTGTAACTGGGGTGCCCATTTTTCACAGGTTGTTTATAGTTCCTTTTATTCTCATTAGAACTTGCGCACATAGTGCACCCAGAGTCTAGGGCACGTGGTAGAAACAAAAATGCCTCTAAGGCATTTTATGATCCAAAATTAATATTGTGGCCAATTTTTCACAATACCACCCATTGGTACATCTTTTCCCATAACTTGTGGCATAGGGTCATTCTTTGGTCAGTTATGTCAAGCATTTCTTATCTCTAAGGCCTAGTATGGCTAAACTGACATCTTACAGGCCTCAGCCTAAAGCCTTGCATTTTAGTCCTACTTAGATATTTAATACATACTTATCACATTCTAAATACTTCAATCTTATACTTCTGTAATTCTAATCCTATGATTTAAATCTATTCAACCTATGATGATTATATATAACAGGATATGTCAATTAATTAATTAATTAATTGCTTAACATAAAAAAATAAATGAATGCTGAAATGAAATAATTGGATACCTAGTTAAATACATAAATATTAACTTTCCCCAATTATCCTTAGGCATGTGCCCCAAAATACTCCTTAGTTTAGCCATTTAAAACTGGCTGATTTCTTGCAGGTGTTGTGGCAGAAACATAGAGTAGAGATTTGAAGGAGGAGAGAGACTAGCTTTCAAGCAAGGTATTCCAGCCTAAGAGGTGGTAAAGAAGAAAGCAAAAGAGACATTTATAGGGAGAAGATGGCAGTTCAGGCAGGCATCATTGGCGGTGCACTTTGTAATTAAAGGTGCCTTTTATATACTTTAGCCCAAACAATTTGAACATACCATTTAGGTTTTTCATGCTCATAGTGATTGACACTCTATTTTAGTGGATGTTTTCAACTGAGCCTTCTGACAGTGACACACACATTTTAAATAACTATATTGAAATTCTTGGAATTGGGCACACCATAGGTGCATAACTGAGGTATATGGAAGTAGAGGAAATGAGGAAGTGCAAAACCACTCACTTCATGTATAAGTCAATTCCATTTTTAATGTGCTCTACTGTGCAACCAAGTGTGAAACTGAGGGAAAATTTTTATGAATAAAACCTATAATTTAGCTTTATTGGCATGTATTTTTATTGGCATTCTCAGTGAAACATAGTGGAGAACTCGAGTTTGCAAGGCTTGTTTTTAACTCTGTGTTCTAACAGAGGTTCCTTAATAGGGCACATAGGCACATGAAATGGGATTTTATGCACTTAAGATCTTATTTGGGCATCCAAATATGAGTTCTAGATGTCATACATATACCATTTATAATTGAAAATTGGGCTCTGTCCATGCTGAAAGCTTACTTCTCTAAACTTTCTGGGATTCATCTTTTGCAGAGCCTTAAACTTGCTGTCTATTAAAGAAAGACTAGGTTTACTTACAAATTCTGTACAGATGGATATTCTGTGTCAAAGGAATTAAATATTGAATTGTGATAAGATTAGAGGAATGTTAAAGATAGGAATAAGTGTCTGGTAACTTTATGGAGCCGTATGAGTAGGAGACAGTATTGTAGTTACAAAGAATGTGAACAATTAAATCAATCCCATCAATACACAAAATATAGAAGATTTTAATTTTGTTTACAGAGCTAGGATTTCAAAAGTTTCCAAGCAATAGTGCATGTCATTCACTTATTGTTCCAATTCCATTCTTCTTTAATGTTGATTGATTTAAAAGGTTGTCTTTAATTTAAAAGCTGTTTTCATTTTAGTTTTCATCTTTCTGTCATGTTCCAAATGAGATGAAATTGAATTACCCAAAAGTATAAACAGAGTTTTGGTTTTCCTCATTGGTTTATCCCTAAGGATTGCAAATAAGCATCTTTCATTGTTCCCACCTCCAAACCTGAGACCATCTAAGGCCAGGTCTACACTAGCTGGGGGGTATGGGGTTGACCTAAGATACATAACTTCAGCTACATGAATAGCATAGCTGAAGTCGGCAAATCTTCGGTCTACTTATCTGGTGTCCTCATGGTGGCAGCGGCCTCCCCCATCAACTCTGCTTGCACCTCTCAGCGAGGTGGAGTACCGGAGTCAACAGGGAGCGCCTTTGGGGATTGATTTATTGCATCTAGAAGAGACACAATAAATCGATCCCCGATAGATCGATCACTACCTGCCGATACGGTAGGTAGTGAAGACCAGCCCTCAGTCCTTCCTTAGCACACCTTGTTCTTTGGGCACCAGGATTAGACTCATAGACTCTAAGGCCAAAAGGGACTGTAGTGATCATCTCGTCTGATCTCTTGCACATTGCAGGCCACAGAACCTCACCTACCATCTCCAGTAACAGGCTCATAACCTCTGGCTGAGATACTGAAGTGTTCAAACCTTGATTTAAAGACTTCAAATTACAGAGAATCCACCATTTACTAGAGTTCATATCACAGTATCATCAGTTTTTAGACAGCAAACAAAAGGGGTGAGCACACAGACATGCCCCAAAGCAGAGGAAATGCAGCTGGAAAGGTTGTAATACATGTACAATGCAGGATTCCATATGTATGCAAAAAGGATAGAAGTGCAGGTCATACAGAATCAAAGAGAGGCCTGTATATTGCTCTGTGCCATGCCTCAATGTGATGAGACCCAGACAAATTGGAAATTGACAGATTATCAGAACATATTGTCCTCCATGTAGTATTGAGCTGTGTTTATTTTGTATCCACTTCATTTTGTTGGGATCCTATAATGTAAATCACTGTACTTTGGGCATCTCCATTTTTATTCTTTTACTAGAGCCTTCAATTTTTGTTGCATTCTCAGCCCTGCTCACAATGTGCTCGTTGCCTTTAGCACTGCTCTTCGTAGCATGGCATTGTATCATTTAATCCCACTTGCACATCACGGCCAATGCACTTTCACTTTTATGATATTTTCTTATGTAAACTATCACTCCACATCAGGCAAAAGCATAAGATCGTTAGGTCCTTTTTATCTGAGATGGTGTGTGGTGTGTGTGTGACTCCTGGCTTATTGTTCGCCTGACAAAGTTAGGCCTTGGCTTGTGTCTGGTAAATTTCCAACGCAGCATGGAAAAACTGAAAATAAAGTCTCTTAAAATAAAACAAACACCTTGTGGGTCCAAACACCTTGTGGGTGTCTGAAATAATATCAAGGTCCTGGAGGTCAATATTTTTAGCTTTGTAGCCTTGAAAGTGTCTTTTTAATAGTAGACCCCTCATTCCGGCTTGCTCCCTACTTAAGGACAACCTATGAAAATGCAGCTAATTGTAGGAGCATGTGAGCAGAGGGATAACAGAACTTTTCCTGCAAATACCTGGTGCGTACAAGGGCTGTTGGCACTTCTTTGATTAGCACTTTTGACTTGTATACAATAGCTAAAGCAAGGGAATTATTTACTCAGTTCTGCTGCACTATCACCTGGATTTTCTTTATCATTTGTCATTTTAGTGAATCGGCTAGCAAATTGTTTTTCTTCCAAGACACTTAGTTTTTAATTGAATAGCATATGCTTGAACATGCTAGTGAGTGTCAAGAGCTCCTCGCAGGGTCTCTCTTTCATCTTGAATTGGGAAGGAATCAAAATGAATCTGTGCTATTTTGAATGTATATTTAAGTACAATTTAAATAGATTTTCTAGTAAAGGGCACATGAGGCCTATTTTGATAAGCTCTTGGCCTAATGTTTCCTGGGTGGAGTTTAGCTCTATTTCTTTGACTGGGAGGAGATCAAGTGCAGTTGACTTTATGTTTTTTAGCCTATTATAGGAATTATAGCCATTGACCTGGCTATCTAACTGAAATAGTTTAAGGTATGGCAGCTAGATTAGAGAGTGGAACACAGATTGGCTGGCTTCAAGACAACACCTACACAAACATTTTTACAGGTATATTCTCATCTCAGTTCATATAGATTCATGCATATAACTCCTGTTAAAACTGATTCCCTGTGGACTGTGATAGAAGAGTTCCTTTTCATCAAAATGAGACCTACAATATATGTAGGTCCTATATGTCCTAAGAGATGAAAGCAGAAATTCATGCCCAGTCAAGTGTGTTATGCAATGGCCATCCAAGAACCATTAAAGGAAAATTATCTAGGTATGGATTAATTTTCCTCCCACCTCAGGGCTGGAAAGCTATGGAAGTTACCAGGAATAATGGAAAAGAAAATGAGATGCATTGATTGAAAATGGATCAAATGATAAGGGATAAACATTCAAACCGTCCACCCAAAACCCTTTCCAAAGAAATAGGTGCTCAGATAAAATGGTGATTGGAGCCATATGAGAATCTTAATAGAAATAGGGGGAAAATATCCCACAACAGTTCTGAACAACATGTGCAGAACATGTGAAAAGAAGTAGTCAATCCACCTCCATCAAATTACAGAAAGGAAATCTTATGTTTGTACGTATACATGTAGATAACACTCACACACACACATATATAATCTATTAACATGGCATTTCTTTAGCAAACTATTGGTTTCTTTACATCTTGTGATTCAAATATATGGATTAATTAAGATCAGGTGAACTCTAACCCCAAATATTTAGAATAAAATCAAGCTGTTCTGCTATTGACACTTGCTATACGTTCTCAAGTTCCTATCACAATTCTTTTTATTTTGGATAAAATATATGAAAACTTGTTCTATACTATTACATACAAATAAATGTGTTTTACTTGGTTAGGTTAAATGACCTAAGTGTTGAGATGTGGCAGTACCTAGATAGGCATCCTGCCCTTTACAAAATTTAAGATAAGAACCAATTGTCTGCATTAATCAAAATAATAGTAATTATTTTAAAATATATTTCTGGTGGCAGTACTCTGAGCATCTGACCAATTTTAGATGCCAATCTAATGTACTGGGAGTTTTTCTAGTTTTCTCGCTAATCTGTTTTTCCTTTTTTGGGAGTTTGTCCTGCCATTTTGATTTCTTCCTATTCCTCAGTTGTATCAATCCTGATTCCTTGAATCTTCAATTGTATTTTTATAACTTTTCTCTTCCAACCTTCCTCTGTTCTGCCACTGTCTTTTCTCATTCATGAAAAGAAGTAATATGGCAAAACACAACATTTCCAGTAAGTTCTTAGAATGTATTGGGGACAACTGTGGAGAAAGTAGCTCGGGAGACAGCCATTTTAGATTTGATTCTAACCAACAAGGAGGAATTGGTAGAGAATCAGAAAGTGAAAGGCAATTTGGGTGAAAGTGATCATGAAATGGTAGATTCCATGATTCTAAGGAAAGGAGGGAATGAGAACAGCAGAAAAGGACAATGGACTTCAAACAATCAGACATTAACAAACTCAGAGAACTGGTATGTAAGGTCCCATGGGAAGAAAATCTAAAGGAAAAAGGAGTTCAGGAGAGCAGGCAGTTTCTCAAGGAGATAATAAGAAAGGCCTAACAGCAAACTCTTCTCATGTGAGGTAAAGTCAGGAAGAATAATTGAAGGACAATATGGTTCCATAAGGAGCTCTAAGTGACCTGAAAATCAAAAAGGAATCCTACAAAAAGTGGAAATATGGCAAAATTGATAAGGAGGAGTTTTCCCAACCAAAAATGGGAACCTGGAGCTTCTCTTACCAAAGTACAGCCAAACTTTTGAATATGTGTATTTGTATGATACACATTTGTGAGTTTTTAGAAATAAAATTAAAAAAATGTGAAATCATTTTTAATGTATTCACAAATATTTTGTGTGATTGATTATACAGTTACTTTTATACCTGATTTAGAATTTAATGCAACACCAACATAGTAGAGTAGTGTTGTTTTTTTTAACAATTGTGCATATATTTAATTTTTTCACAGTCGTTTCGTCCCATGAAGCCCCTTCAAAAATCTAATATGGCCCTCGTCTCATAAAGTTTGGAGACCCCTGCTCTAATGTAAGCAGCTTGATATAGTTCACACTACTGGGATCTTCAAACCTAAGGGTCCTTAGCAGAGTATTTAATTAGAGTAACTGGATAAACATAGATGCTACAGGGCAGGAAAGATGGATACATTGCCAACTCTTTAGCTGATTTTATACTGTAAAGTTACTGGAATTATTGGGGGCGGGGGAAATAAAATCTTCTTTTGCTTAGTGCACATCAATTGTGAATAGGAAACATTGAAAATAAGCAGTTACCAGCCCCACAGACCTTAACATACCAGTTTCCATGACAACATGAAACCCAGAGGAAGGAAAAATATTCCTAAGGGAAAGCTGAGAAGTACAAAGAAAATGTTAAAAAAAAAAAATAGAAAAAAAAAGTGGGACATGGTATTTGTTTTTGTTAGCTGAATCCTACTGTTTGAAGTCCCTTCTTGTTGTTAGATTACATTATCTACTGCTCCTCAGGGAACAGACACTATGCTATCATTTTGCATACACTACACTGATAGTGCTATTGCATTTGGGCATAGAATTGTATGGCATTTCAGTAGGGAACTTCATTTTCCCTAGCGCTGTCCAAGCACAGAGCCTGTGTGATGCAAAGCAAACGTACTTCAACTTTGTTTCATTTCAAGCTTTCAAGTTTAGGGGTGTGTGACAGGGTGCTAAGCAGAAAAACTGCTTAGCCAACCTTCTGTCACTCCAGCTCCAATTAAGGAGGTGGATTGGAGCTGGGTAGAACACCTGGCCCTGATTGGGGGAAGCTGAAACAGCTGCTGCCTATTCAGGTTGGGGCTGGATAAAAGGGGCTGGGGAAGGAAGCCAGGGGCAGCTGGAAATGGGGAGGAGTTGGAAAGAGGGGAAGTGGCACCAAGGGAAAGGCAGTAAGGGGAAGTGGGCAGAAATAGCTGACCTCCTCCCTTTTGCTCATAGCCTGTAAAAAGGGGACTATGTGTGTAATTTAAAGGTGGTGGGAACACTCCTTGTAAATAAAGCACCAGGTGAGCACTGCAACAAAGGCTCTGAGTGACTTTCAGAGTCAAGTGGTGGCAGGAGCCAAGAAGGCGCTACAGAAACCCCGTTACAGGGTGCCTTTACATCATTTGAAAAATTTAAAAGTGGAGGAAGGGGCAAAAAAAATAAATAAATCAACAGAGTGGGAAAGAGACACATTTTCTAAATAACAGTGCAAAATATAACCGGTGAGAGAGCTGTAAGCACCATATGAGAAAGTATAACAACAACGCTATCAATAACAGGCAAGATTTTCAAAAGCATCTAAGTAACCTCGAAGTCTAAAGTCCCATTGACATTCAATGGAACTTAGGCTCCTTAATCACTTCAACACTTCTGAAAATTTTATCCAGCAGCAATAGTAATGACTATTATACAGCACTCTTAATTCTGAAGGATCTCAGAGCACTTTAAAGGACTGCACATGTATAGATACAGAGACACATGTTACTGCACCTACTACTGAAGCACAGCCAGTTCTTGTGTGGATTACAACAGCTTTTACACCATGCGCACCAGTTTAGGAAAAGGCAGGCTGCAAATTAAGTGTGTAAAACTACCCAAATAAGCTTTCACTAAAATCAGTGGGTAAACTCCCATTGACTCTAGTGGGAGCGGGACCCAGATTAGAGATTTGGTCAGCACATGGATAAATCCTCTATTTTCACACGAGATGCCATGGGAATTTTTATGAGCATAAGTGGTAGGAGTTCAGTTGTACATGATAAAGACAGTATTTCCAGCAGTACAACATTAAAAGGATTTGGGACATTGGTTCTGTACTGGGCCAGTGAATCAGCCAGTGAAGTTGTCTACTTCAGAAACAGCAATATCATCAATGACTTGAAAGGAAAGAATAAAGATGTCTGCGTAAATTTGAAAGAAAGAAAAGTACAACAGAAAGGGTCTTGTGTATGTGTAAACTTGCCACTCAATCAGACTTGTATAGTAACATAATGGACTCATCTATCTCCTTATCTCTCAGAAATCAGTCTCATATGTAGATACATGGTGTGATGACTTCAGAAAGCTTTATATACCTTGTCATCCCAGTGTAGCTATTGAAAATGAATTGGAAAGAAAACAGGGATGTGCTATTGAAAGAGGAGAAAGGTGTGCGCTCTTTGTGGTGTTTTCAAGCATGCTGCTAAGCACTGGTATATATTTTTTCATTTGTAATATCATAGCACAGCAAAGTAAAACAGCCCACTGCTTTTACAGCTCACCTCCAATCAGCTATCATTTTACTCACTTGTATTATGAGAGATGAATAACCTAGATCCCAACTTGCAGAGCTTCAGTTCAAACACGTTTCTTCAATCATGATTTTTTTTCAGAATACTTTAGAACAGGGATGGTTGGTTTAACCAGAGTTGGTCTTTATTACAAAGCTTCTCATGCAAAGGCAAACATAAATCAAACATAGGTAAAGCCAGCAATTAGCACAGTACTGGGAAATTCACTCCCAAATCTAAGTGAATATTGCCCTATTTGTAGTGGGTTTTGTTCTATTAGTATATTACTTTTTCAGTTTAATATGGGCCCTGATCATTCCAGTCCCACTAAAGAATAAGCTCCCATTTATCTTCATGGAAGAAGGAACATGGAATTTATTCTTTGAAATTGAGTGTCACAGGACTGAGTGACAAAGAGTCCTGTGGCGTTTAGAGTTCAACTCAGTCCTGTTCAACAGGACTGAGTTGAACTCTAAACCTTCTTAAAGGCCAGTTCCCCATAGTGCCTCCTCAATCCCCCACTGGCAAGTTAGTCTCCATTTGCTAAACAGAGATCCAGTGAGGAAGCATTTCAGTACATTCTGATGTCAGAAAGGGAAGCAAAACCATAATACTGAGGTTCAGAAAAGAGAGGCTTTATAGGGTGTAATAGAACCTAAAAACTGTTGTAAATGCCATTTGAAATGCCTGCTTGAATAGGTGGAGATGTATGTTCTATACATTTCTATACCAGGCTTACAGCTGTATTCAAGGAACCAAACTCTGCCCTCAGTTACATCTGTCCAAGTACATTGACTTCACTGGGATTGCAGGAATGTCAATCAGGGCTGACCGTGTAGGCCAGTCTATCTGCTTCAGTCACACACTGCAGTCTGAGGTATGGGAGTCACCAGGCCCATGTGATACAGGGAATCTCTCCTATCAGATTTCCTCTCAAGGCCACACCCACTGATGATGGGACTACTATTTTCTACACAATGTACACCTTTTAGTTGCAAAATGTAAGTACAGTTCAAGATCTTAAAGCATTAAAGAAGTTAATAATACCAATATTTCCCATAAGCTGGGAGCAAGCCCAGTTTTGAAGGTGTCACTGACTTATTACCGCTTTACAGAAGTATAACTGATAACAGAATTTGATCCGATATGCATACAGGCTCAAAATAGGCTTGAAGTATACGTTTAGCTCTTTGTTTGTATAATAACTTACTGCATGGCTGGCTCCAGGCACCAGCCGACTAAGCACGTGCTAGGGTGACCAATCTTAGGGCGGTGGTGCGGTGCTTGGGGTTTTATTTTTGTTTTTGTTTTTACTTCGGTGGGGCGGCACTCGGAGGGGGGTTGTTTTTTGTTTATGTTTCAGTGGGGCAGCGCTGGGGTGGGTTTGTTTCAGCAGGGAGGTGCTCAGGGGCTTTTTGGTTTTTGTTTTGGTGGGGCGGCGTTCAGGTTTTTTTTTTTGTTTTGTTTTTGCTTGGGGAGGCAAAAAAGTTACATCCAGCCCTGCATACTGTAATATGAACTGCTCACCTGTCCTTATTGTACGTATCATTTTACTTTGACCCTCTTTGCTGCAAACTGTAGAAACACTAATATATAAGCTCTTTTCAATATAAATGTGGTGTTGTGTTCAGCCCACCTTTAAAAATAAAGATACAACATTGTATGATGGTCAGTGTGGCACACACTATCTTCATGAATTGCTGGCTGTTCTTTTCTCAGAGGATGATAACTAGCTATCTAATCAAAATGCATAAGCAGTGTTTGCCTCCTCCATCTCCAGCTCCATTCATTTTCTACTCATGATCTCTGCTTGGGGTAGTGTAATTGCTTTAGACATAATTTACTGCTTACTTGGTAATGCAGCATTTCGCCTCTGATAAAAACCATATCAAATCACAGCACTGGTCCTCAGCTTGAAAGGGAGTTAGTGTAATCACTTTCTTACCCTAACCCATTGCCATATCATTTTTGCTGGATGAGGGGCTGAAAAGTAATCACTGTTAAATGATGTTGGCTCCAAAGAGGGGCTTTTACTTCCCAGCCTGACCACTATTCTTTGTCTCCTGCTTCTTTTATGGGGAGGCAGCAGGGCAACTTTTATAGTTTGAATTTCATGGAAATAAAATGAATATAATGGTGGACCATACAGACATGAGACATCTATCCTAGCACAAAGCAAAGATAAGTATCCTAGAACTAAACTTTGGGGGCTGCGAGGGGGAGTTGATTCATCATGATGGTGTAGGAGTATAGATAGCAAAGTCCTGAACATCGTGTTTCAGATCTGTGGGTATATCTATGCTGTAGCTGGAAGTGTGCTAAAAGTAGCAGATTGGATGCTGCAGCAAGGTGGCTGGCTCCTCCAGCTAGCCACCAGAGTTTGGACCCAGAGGTTTGGGTGGGTTTGGACTTGGGTGGCTAGTTCAAGCCACCGCCAGTGCTACAACATCCACACTGCTATTTTTAGTACACTAGCTTGAGTGGAGCTAGCATGAGTCTGTGCATCTGGGTTGGGAAGCCCACTTCCTGCTGCAGTGTAAACATACTCTGTGTGCGCCTACATGTTTCTATTGTAGCTGGTAATGTTTAATAATAAAGACTGGAAGTTAACATAATCAGTAGTATTTAACAAGGATGGGAATCTACAAGAAGAGTCCTGCAAGGCGTAGTTAATTAAAGTCTGTCCTATGAACTGAAATCCTTGAATGAAGGATGTAATATGGTAGAGGGGAAAATGTGGGCTAATCCCTGGTCCCTTTTAAGTGAATAGGAGGTTTGTTATTTGTTTCAATGGGATCAACACTGGACCTCATGTTCTTACTAATGGGGCTCAGTCTCCCCAGGCCCTGCCACCTCCCACTCCCCACCCCGCAATCAATGCATAGAGGCATCTTTTCTGCAGGATCATACCATACTTTCATGTGGAAAGAGGTGTTCAGCTGCCTTCATAGAAACATCCCCCACACCTTTATGCTATTGAAGGCACTCTGTAGATGTGCTGATCTTTTGGGGGAGGGTAGGCAATAGATGGGCCTGGGGAGCAGTAGCAGGCAGATTGGTGGACAGAGTGCATGCCATCTATACAGCTAGCCCCATGGAACTCAGGGAGAAAACTAATACCACCACAAACCTGATCTACCATGGACATCTCAGTGTAAAGGGGGAGAGAGGATAATTCCATCTCAATGCCCAGGTACTTCCTTGGCCTCTGTGCTGTGACTGTCAAGTCTACTAATAAGTGTCAGTTATGGTTTTTTCTAACAGTTAGATAAGCAGCTAAATGTATCTCACTGGAGCTCCACCAGTGGAAAGAAGAGTAGAACTTGGGCTGCATCCCTAGGAACCGGACTGAGGTAGTTCATTTCACATGGGTCACTGAGCATCATCAGATGGGATGGACTTTTGGTCCCTCTAATCCTATGATTCTAAGTGTGCAGAATTCCGTCAGCAGAATTCCACAGTCCTGTCTCTGGGCTGGATTCACAACTTCCACTAGTTCAACGTGCACAGAACTTGATTGTGTCAGTCACTTACTTCCCTTGCACTATGTAAACACATTTTAAAAAGTCGTGCATGGAAAGTGTGATTCACACATTATTACAGAACACTCAGTTATACTTTAATACAAAGCAGAAGCTATTTTTTTTTAAAAAAATCATATTCATCCAAGGTCAGAAAGCAGCAGACACACCTTTGAGAAAAGTCCCATTTTGCTATCGCAAGCTATGATTCAGCCTGAGACCGAAATAAGGCTTTTAAGGTGATGTCCTTACAGGTCACAAGCCACTAGATATATCGTCTATTAGCACTGGCAAAAGCGCGCTCTATAATTGTAGCTTGAATCTGCTACCCGCCATCTAGCTTTACAAAGCAAAATACAGGTACACTCTCACAGCTCCACTACAGTCAGTGGTTCACAATTCAGTTCAGATTGTTTAGCCTTTGACGGTAAGGCTGCTTCTACACTACAAGCAAGGGCTGTGATTCCCAGCTTGCGCAGACATACTCCTGCTAGCTCTCACTGAGCTAGTGCGCTAAAAATAGTATTGTAGCTGCAGTAGCACAGGCAGTGGCAGCATGGGCGAGCTGCCCCGAGTACAAACCCGTTTGAACCCTGGGAGTACGTACTCAGGCTAGCTTGTGCCACTGTTCACAGCTGCCTGTTTTACCATAGCAACATTACTATTTTTAGCGTACTAGCGTGATGAGAGCTAGCATGGGTATGTCTACATGAGCTGCGAATCAACACCTACTTCCAAGTATAGACACAGCCTAAGTGAAAGATTGATAACCCTTCTTCCATCTAATCAGATGGCACTGACTCTGTGTCCAATCTTGCAAGGTGCTGAGTGTGCTCAATTCTCTGTAAAGTTAATGGGTGTTCTCACCTGGCAGGATCAGGTCCTTAGAAATGACTGCATTTCGATGGCGGGATATCCAAGCTGTAGTTCAGAGGGAGTCAGATGTTACTGTAGACAGGTAAGCATTCATGCCAGCTGGCTTTTAAAAGTTGATAAGTCCTGTGCTGACTGGGCTTGTTCTTTGAAGTTGTAAAATGGTCTACTTTTACTTTGGCAACAAAGTAAAGGTCAGTATTTAGCACAAGCTACTACGGCATAGAAAGAGACAACAAGCATGAAAACAGGGTTTACAGTGGATGAAAAGGTAAAATAATAGGTGCTCTACAGTAGATAATCTCCTTTTTATCAAGGAAGAGAAAGAAACAAAGATTTGTTACAGCTGAGAGTCAAGAAGCCAAGGTACTTTACAACAAAAAGTCTATTCTGGTACCTACTGAAAGTTAAACTCACAGATCTAAGCTGGCATCTCTACTCTTAATACATATCTCAAGACTCTTTATAATCAATACCATGTCATGTAGAAACCTTGTCTATTTAAATAAAAAAAGATAATACACAGTTTTCTTGGCTTTGAACATAGCACTGTGTTCTACTCACACATGAAAAAAGCTGTTAGAATATTGTCAGACCTGTAGAAGCCAGGAAATTAAGACTGAAATGCTGTCCTTAACTCATCCTGTTGTGTTTCAACATTGCAGCTCATATGTTACATAAAATCACCTATTATATTACAGCCCCCTGAAAGAGTATATCAAATGCATTACCTGGGAATAACAGGGTGAATTCAGGATGAGATTTTAACCCTGAATTAGGAACTGATCCTGCAAAACTCCCTTTAAAGTTAGGAAATTTAATGGAGTTTTGCTCAAGTAAGAATAGCAGGAATGGGCCTTACACTTATTCTGTGAGTTTATTGATTCCTTAAAATGTTCCTTTTTTACTGTATATTTAAATGTGCATGTTTCCTTTTCTTTACATATTACATTTTTAAAAATGAAAAAGTATTTAGGATTTTTTTAAATCTTGCATTGGCCCAGTAGACTCCAATGTTTTAATGTTTGCAGATGTGTATTCTTTTCATCACCAAATATAACAGCTCCAAGCAATTGTGTATCTGTATTTAAAAGCTGGAAAAAAAGTTGGGGTAGTTGTTTGTTTGTTGAGGGGAAGAAGTGATCTACTTACTGAAACAAAAGGATCCTTTTCAGTGTGTAGGAGTATATAGGAGTTAAATGAGTATAGGAGCATATAGGTATATAGGAGTATATAGTTTATAGGAGTACAGTAGTATATAGGAGTTAAATGAACGGTCTATGGCCCTAATCCTACAATGCACATGTTTAACTTCAAGTCTGGAACCACTCACATGCTTGAAATTACGCATGTGCATACTTTGCAGGATTGTGCTCTGTGATTGCCATGCTTGCATTTGCTTAGATAGGGCCTGTTTCTGCTATCCTCTAGTATATTACTCTACAAATAGTTCCAACTTGAAACCAAACAAGGTTCCACTCAACAGGAGTAAGAGTGGCAGAACTGGTCCTGTGGTAAATATTTGGTGTGAATTTTTAAACTAGTAAACTTCAGAGAGCATCCATAGTAAACTACATTTTAAATACATTTACATAATCATTCATTTATTTCTACAATATCTAAAGGCATCAACCCATGTTATGGACTAGTGAGATACAGAAATTCAGATCAGAAGACCAAACTATTTGAAACCACAAGCTTCTATTTATATATGGCTATTTATTTATTTAAGGACTACTTTTGTTAGTAAGAGCTTACTAGGGCAAATTATAGGTTCAAAACCTGCTACTTACTTATTGGCACTCAAGCTATATGTGGCCTCTGGATGTTCTTAAAAATTCTCAGCATGAGTGAGGCTAATAACCCAAATGTTAGTCCAAAGTATGAAATTGTAAGCCAAGCATGTAGGTTTCTAACTATACCTCTGCTATTTCTTCTGTTCTCATTTAACAGATAACATTCTATCATCAATATATCTTTGCTATAGCAATAAGCATGCATGTTAACTTTAAACTGAAACTGGGGTGTATGTTTGAGCTAGATGCATAGGTAGTTTTAACCTTCTAGTTTAAATCCAGATGTTTCAATAGCAGAAAGCACTAAGTTCTTTTTTCACATTCATTATCTCTGGTGTAGTTAATGTGCCATTTGCATCAGAATTGTGTTTCTAGTGTTTGGGTTGCTTTCTCAGGGTAGAAATTATTAGGTTTGGATTTATGAATTGATGAGATACCCAGCCTTTATTCATTCCAGATACAATATGGTATATAAATATAATGAAATCAAATGGATGGAGGCGATTGTTTCCCGATAGATTTCTCCATATTCCCAATGACAGATTAATTGTTTTATCTTTTCAAGCAGCAACCATCCTCCACAAACAAGATACCATTTGCTAAACAAATATCTTTTTGTAGTATGTAGGAGTAAGATGGTAAGGTCCCAATCCTGCAAACTCATATTGATTGTGGATTACACTTCCCTGGACCTTGCACAATATGTAAGGGGATATACAAGAAGCTAGTCTCCTACACACACTATATACCCTGCACAAGTGATAGGGGAGCACAAGGACTGTTCCCTCCATTCAGCTCTAGGTTGCAAATTTTCTACAAAGGTGTCAGGAAGAATGCCTTGACTGTGTCCCTTTTTCTCATGCATTGTGCAACTGACAGGTGATTGAGAAGGGAGCCCCGCAGAGGGAGTCCACTAGCTACCCTCAGCATGCCAGGGAGTATGGAGAAGGGTGGTATCACCGGCGGTGCAGTCCTTCCCCAAGTTCTGCACATGCCCCTACTAACGGCTGTAGTTCTCCCACAGTCTAGCCCCTACAAGTAGTCTTTATTCTTGACAGTAAGAGCTACTTGACAGAGCATGGCTTTGATTTGGGCCCTAAACTAAACTAAATTAGTGATCAAAGCAGCTGAGAACTGAATTGATATCCCAGTGCTAGCATGCTGCCTGCTTCACTCTCAGCCAGAGACATAATATAGGCTAGATTATGCACAGTCCTATGCAAAGTGAAATGTATAGCTTTGCTACACCAGGTGAAGGCTAGGGAAGGAATTTTGACACATATGGTCATTATTCCTTCCCTTTGTCACAGTTCAGCGTAACTTCACCTGTACTTTCCTCAGTGATTTAACAAGGATACTTATTTTCAGGCTTTTAGTTCTTAGCTGTTGCCTTTTCATGTGACGACTCGTGTTTTTTTCCCTTCTGACTGGGGTATTTCCAGGTGCACGGTTCCTTGTCTTCGATGTGTTATTTCCAGCACTAGACAGGTTGCCCAAACATGCTTGTTCGTTTTTTTTAGATGGTTAACAGGTGTATTGCTACAGTTATAAGATACTACACAGCACTTTCAATGCAAGCTTACATCATTTTTAATAACACTACAGAGAAAACATATGAAAAACAATAAAGGAACCTACACACATCCTAATAAGCTTACCAGAGAACACCCCAACCCTAACATGGGCTTTGGCAAGGGAAGTCCTTCAACACTGCATCAGAGCTTTAGTTCAGAACAAGCACCCATTTTATAAGGTCTCACTAGGCCCAGTTCTTCAGGTCCTACTCTGAGGTGTGAGGCCCTCCATGGAATGGGGTGGGTGGAGGCAGAGTCTTGTTCCTTTACTGGATCAGGAAGAAGGCCAAGAGCCAGTTTAAAGCCAGGCTATTTATCCAAAAACTCTGCCTTTGCCTGTTGGTCCCTGGAGAATCCGGTTTGAACTAGTATATGTGAATCTTTCGGGGGGGGTGGGGTGGGGTGTCACAACCTGAGTGAATTTGCCTAATCACTCCTTGCTGTTCTTCTGTTAACCCTTGCCGCGAAAATCCATACACTTCCACAACAACAACTGCATAATTACATTTTTAATACAATGGGCCCCAATGGCTTAAACTAATTCCAATAAAGTTTATTTAGGGTATTCCAAAAGTGTTTCAAAATGGTTCATGGCAGAGATGTCTGTCACACTCTGCTCCCCACCTTATTCTTGGGGAGAATGGGGCTGGGCAGCTTGTAATCTGTTATTGTGCCTTACTAATAGCAATCTATTTCTTTCCCTCACCTGCACTTGCCTGCACACTTGGGCGAGAGGAGGAGGTGGAATCGCAGTTCTGGCTCCTCCTGGCCGATCTTCAGGGAAAAGAAGAAGGATCAGTTCTCTGGAGCCTGCTATCCCCCACACGCCTGGAGAGGTGATCTGGAGGAGGCTGCAGGGGAAGAGGCTGTTATTTCTTACATAGCTACATAAGTCTGCAACCACAATGTAGCCCTTAAGGGTTAGATTAGGCTGGCGTTTCTGTAACCCATCTCTGCCATGATCTATTTGTAGAAACTTCTCGCACTGTCCAAGAAATGTTAGCTGTGGAGGGGCATCAACTAGTCTGTGAAAATGGATGGTAGGTCAGCCTATCATCTACTTCAGCTGTCCTTGGCCACACACTTATGCTGTATTATGTCTTATCACTAAGTGTTACATGGCATCATGTCTCAAGTGTTTCGGTCTAGTGTCTGTGATAATGTCAATTTGGACCGGAAAATGGTGAATATTTAGAGCCCAGACATCTGCCCCCAAAATATCACAATGATAAGAAATGGATTCTTCCAAATAGGTTGAATATTAACATTACTTGCTACATAGTTTTGTATAGATTAAACATTGCTGTATTAATTGACTTCTAGTCAAAATCTGTCCCTGCTGGTCTCCTGAACCAAACCCTGTGCAATACTGAAAAACAACTTTAAAAAGGGAGCATGAAAGAAAGAAAATGGTCTCCTTTAATAGATCTTTTCATTTCTGGTAGCTCCTTCCTGGGAAGGAAGGATGTTCTTGAGGCAAAGACATTGAACTGGATTGAAGAAACTATGTCCTACGCCTTGTTCAGATTCCTTGCACTGTCCAATTTAAGGGCAAATCCTATGTATATAGGGAAGAGAATGGACATCACCTCCTGTTTGGTTCCCACACTCCCTCCTTTTAATGATCATGGGCTTATAGCCTTATAGAACTGCACTGATCATGAATCCACTGCTCACACCCCTGTTGTGCCTCAGTCTGCTCCCAACTGCCTTTGCAGTAGGTAGTTACAAAGGACTTCTCTTTTACTGTCAATGGTGGATTGTGGAGTCCCCTGTGCTTCCTGGATCTCTTGTAGAGCACAAATATAACATCATGGGCCTTGCCTGTCCAAGATTTGGCCCTTTGTGCCTGTAAAAGGATCCAGTTAAGAGGCACCACTTTGTGCAGGGCTAGTTACAGTAATAGTTGGCATGTATATAGAAATGTCCAGGCATAAATCTCAAAGGACTTTACAAAGATGGGTAAAATAGCATTCGCTCTCTTTTACAAGTGGGGAAACAGAGGCATGGAAAACTGAAATGACTTTCTCATGGTCACACAGTAAGCCAGTGACAAAACCAGGAACAGAACGCAGGTGACACAGCCCTGGTAGAGCTCCTGCAGCTCAACACTGAGGTACTGTGTTTGGGTACCACCCTTGAGTCCATGGGCTCTTAAGAGTCTACTAAGCTGGCGCGCTATCTCTCCCCTTGTCCTCTCAAGCACACTTCCTGGGCACTTCTTTGTCTGTTGCCTCTTTGTGGAAATGAGACCTCCTGGTCCAGCTGCCTCTTGAGCTAATGGCGTAACTGATAGCAATAGTATGTTGCCATTCTTTATATGGACCAGCGCTACAGGGGGATGAGACATTTTGCTGATAATAGCGATGGAATAGTGAGAGTCAAGAATCTTGAATTCCCATTCCAGGATCTGGACAGAAGTTTGCTTTAGTAGGCCCAGACTCTTCTGCCCCGTCCCTTCCCATCTCTGTCCTGGTCTTACCTCTTTCCCCACCCCTGGCTTCTCAGCCCATGCCCATTCTCCTCATCTTAGGCAGTCCCTAAGAGAATATGGTGGATCTAAAGCTTCCAACCTTGCTGATGATCTGTATGGGTGTCAATAATGAGCCCCATAATGCTGCAATTGCTGGGTTTTTTTCAATTTGCTTTTTTAAAAACCTAGGAAATTAGTTTAGCATGTCTACATTAAAAGGGCATTATTACGTTGCAAAGTCAAGCACTTAAAAGTTAGAAAAAAACAAAATGAAGGTTGCTGGATGATCATTTATTGTGTGTTCCTCATTTTGTGGGTGCCTGACTTGAGATGCTGGAGCTGATTTGAAAGTGCTGATCACTCTCAATCCCAGGTGAAGTCAATAGGAGCTGTGATTTGAACTTGTAAAGGGCTATAGAATGCTACATACTCTGAAAATTCAGGCACCCAAAATTAGTGGACTTTTGGTTTGCCTTGATCTCTCTGTGCCTCAGTTCCCCATCTGTAAAATGGGCATAATACCCTCTCATTTCCCAGGAGGATTGTGAAAATAAATGGATGTTTGTGAGCCACAGAAAAGGCCATGAGGAAGATAATAATACCCTCTACCTGGGTTTGAATAATGCGGAATAAATAAGGACTGGGGCCACTCATTGAACAATAAGGAGAAGACATTTAATAGCTGCTTGCTAAGTGAACACTGTCTGTCTTACGCATTAAATAAGACAGCTGTCCTGTGGGAAAAATAATAAATGATCATGTAATTCTAGGCTGTATCATACTGCATATGCACAAAGGGGCCAAATTAAGGTTTTATAGGCAACTTTAATTCTGGCATTTCCTAACTTTGGAGAGCTTGACTTTAATAATGTTTGTTTAATGTAGTTGTGTGTGTGGTTATAATGTACACTCAGTGTAGAATGTAAGTTTCCATTCTACCCCTTCCCCTGTTTGCAGAAAAAAGAGACTAGGATTTTATTTTTGTTCCACAAGTTGGGGACCAACACGGCTACAACACTGCAAACAAGGATTATTATGTTGGTAAAATTCCAGTTGTTAATAAGTAGCAGGTGTTAAATATTTTAGTCTCTTTCTCTGCTGGCTAGATCAATGACTTACGCATTAAAATATTACGACTAGAAATGTGCTAAACTGTCTAAAGTAATTAGTGACAGAAGAGGTATGCTGTTAACCCCAAGGCAATTCAAGTAATACAGGAGATGAATTTGTTTCCTATTTTTGTTCCAAATTTCCATTGTGTTACCTTTGCTCTAGAATGGCAAATGGCATTTTACTCTGAAAGACATGTTTTTACATCGTACAACATAACATGGCCCTGCACAGCCTGATAGCTCACCCACTTTCCATTTCAAAATGCACTTTGTTTCGTATACGGTCAATATTTACAGAATACATTTCAGCGGCACAGTATCTTATGTGACACATGATCCTCATTTTGCCTGAGCACTTTGCATTAGGAAGTCTCAGCTCCTTCAACAGATGAATTTACATCCCTGACTCAAAGTGGGATTTGGATTTAGATGTATTATCAGCTGGTGATTTTCCCAGGGGATTTTCATTTAACTTTTTTTAAAAAAAATAATTTTGGTTTTATGTAGTTACACATTATTTAGTTGAAAGGTCTCTATGGGATCATTTATTAACTGTTCATGAATGTGTAACTGATTGGAAAAGACATATTCCTGCTTGAAATATCATTCGCACAATCATGAGTATGCAGAATAGGGCAGAGGCCATCGTGAGATGTAGTCAGCGACACACTGAGGTTCCTATGACATGGGATCTTTAAAGGCTTTCATAGAACAACTGCTTACCAAAAATCCATGAGATTAGGAAAAGTCTCTCCAACTGTGTCCAAGGAACTTGTATTTTGGACTTCGGTGACATCTAGCTAGATCAGTGTGGAGCTCAAAGTCATGCCAGATCTATGGCCACATATGTAAGTCAGCTTGTACTAATGAATCACTACTGAATTAACTGATTATGTGCAGGTAGAACAGTGGTGCTGACATGTAGGAAATGGGTTTGATGGGTAGCAATCTTTTTCTCTACCCTGCCCAGAGTGTGGCTTTTCTTTTTTCCACAAGAACCTAGCTATGGATGATGAGAGCTCCTGCGAGGAGACAAAGATACTCTTTCATTCCGAGGTGACAGAGACTTTGGTATTTTATTTCAGTGCCCAGTGTGGTCCTGATTCACTGAAGACTGACTCTGCCCAGTGACAGAAATAGTTGTCTGCTTGAGTTCACAGACAGTCAAATAGAAACTCTGATGGAGTCAGACCAGAAGGGTATAGGAGAGTGCTGGAAGGCAGATATATCAGCCTCAGGATGTGTAGGTCCCTGTTCCCTGGATAGCCAAACAAAGGCTACTCCAGGCCAATCAGAAAGCTTCTAGAAAGGAGTAGAAACAGTTAGCCTGATTGGGACACCTGAAGCCAATCGGCCACTGGCTGAAACCAGATAAAAATCTCTCAGTTAGTCAGGTGGGCTGTGGGTGTCAGGAGCTGTGGAAGGAAGTTATGCTGTTGGTGAGACTGAGTGTTGGACAACATATCATCCAGAAGGAAGGAGGCCCTGAGGTAAGGGTGAAGTGGAGTTTGAAGAAGCGGAGACTGCTGTGGGGAAGTAGCCCAGGGAATTGTATTGTGTTTTGTGCCTAAAAGGTCAGCCATCTTAGCTGATACTATTAGGGTCTCTGGGCTGGAGTCCGGAGTAGAGGGCGGGCCCGGGCTCCCCCATTTCTGTCTCCCCTAATTACTTACTGAGAAAGGGAGGTCACTCTGGGGCCTGGATGAGTTTCTGAGGCCCCTAAATCTGCCAGGAAGTGCAGGACCCACAAATACAGACTCGGAACTTTGTCACAAAACTCAGTGATGCCAGTGGCAGACCACCCCAGCCCCTTACACCTAACATGTTTCTACAGCATACCAGATCAGAAACACTGTTCTTTCCTTTTGACTGTGCATTAGTACAAAATGTAACTTCTGAGATGGGAGAAAGACCTAGCAGCAGTTTGCTAGAATCATGGCATTGGAATTAATTCCTGCACAGAATATGATTTCAATGATGGGGAAGATCTATCTTGGAAACAAACCAGTTGGGCATGATTCACATATTATATCACACTTCTAGTGTATACAGAAACCACAGTTTTGGCTGTAGATTTTTGGAGGTTCACCCATCGTTACAACACTGGCATATATGACATAGTTCGTGGTTCCTTCTCCTTCCCTCTTGAAGCAGTGGTATGGTAGCAGGCTAGGAGTTTGTTTTCAAAGGAAAGTATTATAATGGAGGAGAGGTCCATGTGTATTGATGTATATTATTGAACAATTTTTGTAGTTGTTGTGGCTGGCTAGCTATGACTAGTAGCTAGGGATTTGGAGGATGATTTCTTTCTTCCAAAACCTGGGGATAAATCTGTGAAGTCATTGCTCAGTACTGGATTAGATTCCCAATCCCTATTTAGCTATCAAACTTTAGTCATCCAAGTTTGAAAGTTTGGGCTTTTTTCATTAGTTCTGTAGATAATTACAAAAAGTTTGAATGGCACTTGAAACATTTTTTTCATAGCTGGAAGTAACTGAATCTAGATAGGTTTAATTATCATTACTCAGTATCCATAATCTGAACTCTGCTTCAAGTTCTGGGTTTCTTTTTCCTTCCACTGGCATAATACTTACAACAGAGAGTCATATGAGGGTGAGAAAACATATTTGGAGAGACAAAGTCACTCTGAATCCAAAAGATGCAGATCAGTAAATTCTATCCCTGTTGTGAAGAAGTAGTTTTATTATGGTGTTGAAATTTTCCATATTATGGTGCTATTCTATAAAGCCAAAACATTAAAAGTTAAACTTTCTTCCAATTCCAAGATTTATTTCTCAGAAATGATTTCTAGCTGTGATATTTTCTTTATACTTTATTTGACCACAGTTGTTCAGCTTGTCCTCATATAAACAGTTTGTGGATTTGGATCTGCTTTTCCTCCCATAAATGTTAATACACTCACACAGGAATACATATATTCAGACATAATGTGAATGTAATTTTAACTCATTCACGCAGTCATATACATATGGCATCTGTGTACAGAGATGCATGAATGGATTAAAAGTCACTAATGACACTGATAAGAACAGAAATGTCTCATAGTGTGTTCTGTTATAAAGTGAATTGAAGAAAACCAAAATAGAAAAATTAGCTAACTTTTCATTCTTTTATGAAAATGATTCATCCTGTTAAGATTTCCCTTGTAGGCTTGCCTTGGTGAGTTATAAACTGCTGCCCTACTGTCTTTCTCACAATCATTTACTCTCAGAGAGCATCCTTCCAGACTGGGCTTGAGAAGAGATTGACTGACTGACAGAAGGACTAATTTGCAGAGTATTGTGTTTTCGAGGTCATTACTCTTTTAATCCCTAAAGATTCCAAATAAAAGGAAAGGACAATATCATATGACCCAGCCACAAGTATTCTTTCCAGCCAAAGTATATTTACATCTTATAGACCAGCCATCTAGGCTTGGCCATGGGTTGACCTTGATGTTTAGAGATTAGGGAAAAAATAGTAATGCAATAGTTCAAATGAGCAGACAACTTCATAGCCACGCTATGCAGGGGGACAAAGAAACTAACAGACCAAATTATGCATTTTTATCTAGAGCATTCAGATCAACCCGTGGCTGTATTTTCAGTCTATCACAAGGATGTCTGGGTCTATTCACCTAATTGTCTCTTTTGTTTGGCACTCAGATGTCTTTATCATGGATCTGTTTTGCTTTGTTTGCTCTTCTTCTCGAAGGCCGGTCTACACTGGGTTCTTGCATTGTATCACATTCCTTCATTCTGAAATTTCTAGTAATATTCCTACTTAACTCTGCTCCTATCTTCCCATTAGGGTGACCAGATGTCTCGATTTTGTAGGGACAATCCCGATTTTTGGGTCTTTTTCTTATATAGGCCTCTATTATCCTCCACCCCCTGTCCTGATTTTTCACACTTGCTGTCTGGTCACCCTACTTCCTATCCACATGGTGCTGCCTTATTCTAGTTGGAAAGCCCCCAACCCTGAAGGCCCAAGGTCAAAGCTATTGCAAGTACCATCAGGTGGCCAAAGGTAAATCTACTAGGTGGAGTCAGAGTATTTGAGGTTTTCACTTGAATTGTGAAAAACTCTTCATAATGAACTCAAAACCAGGTAAGACTTGTCTGGCTCTGAGTATTGTTGAGCTGAGTCTCCAGTGAATGGGAGTCAGTTCATACATAGTGATAACCATGCAGGTCCATTGGCTTCTTATGAAATGAAGCAAAACTCAGTAGTTTCAGTTGACTTTCACATTGAGGTTTTGTTCTCATTTAAACCTGAAGCTCAAAGTGAAATGCAAGGAGTATGAAGCCACAGAAATTGAAACTGGAAGGTTGGGGGAGAGGTTTGTACAGATTCCTTTAGGTTAAAACCCATGAGATCCAGCCTGTCCTTTCACATGTAGTTTAAAAATAAATCACACACAAACCAAAATTCAGTAGATAAGCTAATGAAATTCAAGGTGAATGAAAGAAAGACAAGATTATGGCTGGGAAGTGGGAACTTCCACCCACAGGACTTGTGTTCAGGAGGCAGCCCTGATTTGGCAGTCTGCCCTACCTGCGCTCCAAGGGACACTGAGCTAGCTCTGCTTGGTATCACTCAGTGACTCAGCGGGGCTTGTCTGGGTTCGGTGAAGGCCCAGCCATGTCCTTGCTCACCCTGTGCACCAGATCACATCTTCAGAGCTATGCTAGTAGGAGCACACGCTCAGCTGGATTCCATATGTGGAGCAGAAGCTGTAGGACAGCACACTTTCTCCTCATATTATGGTTCTCCTCGCCTCTGCACACATGATCTCTCCAGTAACAATGCCTGAGTGAGGGATGACCTCCTCTCCCCACAGTATGATGCAATCTCAAGGGCTTTAATGCTAACTGTGACATGTCTCTTCCCTCACAGTGGTTCTGCTTCTACTCTCAGTTACACATGTGTAATTCAGGAATGACTCCACTGAAATGGAGACAGAAAGGAAGGATGGTCCAGTGGTTAGGCTGCTTGGGAATCTGGGGTTCAAGTCCTTGCTTTGTTACAGACTCCTGGTGTAACCTTGACACATCACTTGACAAGTCTGCCTCAGTTCCCCAACTGTATAAAGGGGACGATAGCTCACCGCTCCCACACAGGAGCACTGTTGGGAGAAATGCACTAAAGACAGTGAGATGCTCAGCTATTATGATAATGGGGGCCAAATGAGAAGTAATTGGAAACAGGTGTAAGTGAGATCAGAATCAGGTCCTGTGTTTGAGCTGTTCAGGGAATAGTAATTCTTACCTCCCAGGCAGGTTGTGGGGATTTGTACATAACCAGATAAAACAGAAAAATGCTTTAGATTGAGGGAAGCAAATAAACAAAGAAGCAGAGATTACATACGCTCTCTCGACTGAAGGGATATATCCACCATTTGCTATTCAGGTTCGCTCCCTGCGGGTCTTGTTAGATTTCCTGTTGCTTTTGGATACACAGTGTGCAGCTGTTCCCAAGAGTGCTCTTTATCATTTGCACTTGGCAAGGAGGTTACGACCTCTTCTTTTGCACACAGTCCTTGATAGTGATCCTTGCCTTTGCCACTTTGAGGCTGGATGACTGCAATGTGCTACTCTGGAAATTCATTCAGGAATTGCAGCTGTTGCAGGATTTGGCTGGCTGATTGTTAAGCAATGTTTCACACAGAGCGTATGTTACACCTGTGCTTTGTGATCTGCACTCATTCTCAGCTGATGTCTGAATTATGCTTAAGGTTTGCGTTTGACCTATAAAGCCCCATATAGTTTGCGCCGAAGCTACATGCACAAAGAACAAGATTTTCAAAACTGGGAGCCTAACTTTTGGCACAAAGGAATTATTTAGATGCCTATGGGTAGGATTTTCCAAAGCACATAAGGGAATTAAAGGCTGAAAATCTCACTGAAAATCAGTGGGGCTTGTGCACCAAACTCCCTTAGGCACTTTTAAAATGAGGTCATTTACTTAGGGTAGGAATAAGTGCAGAGCATTCAGCAGCTCCTATTGACCTGAGTGGGAGCTGCAGATGCTTGGCATTTTTTAAACTCAGGCCATTTATTTAAGTGCCTTTAAGGACTAACTTTAAGTCCACAAATATATTTAATTTTAGCTATAGTATCTTCTAATGTGGTATCATGACAATTATGATAAGCTAAAGCATTCCAGCAGTGGTTTTTGAACAGAGGCCCACAGGGAATTAGTCGAGCTGCCTCCTTTTATCCCCCCTCTGTGCTCTTTCACATTAAAATACAGCTAAAAATATATTAAATACTTTCCAAACAAGCAATAGCTGTACTTGGCCCAGGGATATTACCTAGTTGCCAATGGGAGAGGAAGTGGCCATTATGAATTGGAGTAAAGTGAACCACACTGTCAGGGTAGGAGGGAAGATGCCCCAGGAAAAGGCTCTCTGTTAAAAAGCGATATACACTATAAAATAATTTGAGAACTACTCTATTGAGTGAAACCATTTTCCTGTTTTAAATGAGCTGGAACGGGTAGTAAAGCACTCTTGGTGCCTGGCTCTGGAACTCATACCCCTCCTTAGATTTGATCATCCGGACATGTGGCTTGTCTACTCTCTCAGGCTTTTTTGGGAGTGCTGTATAGTTATGAAGGTTGGTTAGAATTTATCTGAATAACCTGGGATAAATATTGAGGCCTTTGGCCACATGGCTGAATGTTTAATTATTTAATGCCTTCAGTCCATGATCAGAACTAGCCAGAACTACCAACGTAAAGGAAAAGGAAGCTTTAGGAAATAAACCACCCCCCTGTCATGGCAGAGAGATTTTCACAGCCTCAGGCCACCTTTGGCACTCATAGATTTTGACATTTGTTGATCTCAATAACTCTGTAACTCTAACTCTCACTGACCAAGTCCCCTTTCTGCTTCATCCACCGTATCTCTCATTAACTTGCTGCCTTGTTACTCTGTTGACTGGTTATCTTTACAATTGTGCTGCTGCCTAGTTTTGCAGCTCCATTCATTGTATTACTGGTCATTTGCTAATTAATTTCCTGGCCTGCACACTATTCACTTGGCTCCCAGATTTTAACCTACCCACTGATTGTGTCTTGCATCACTTTTCCACCATACTCACCACATCTCTGTTGTGTTTTTTCTCTGCTCTCTTCCTTCTCACCTCTTCTCCCTCCTCACAACTTCCATTTACCTTTCCCTTATGTCATCCCTTCTCTTCTTCTTTTCTGCATCCCCTTATCCCACATGGTTCCCCCCTCTTCTCCCTGTTCACCTTTTTCTCTACATGACATGACCTCATCTCACATAGCTTCAGCTACCTTATCTAGGCCAATGACTCATGAATCTTCCCCTCCACTCCTGGCCTCTTTCCTTCGTTGCAATTCAGCGTGTCTAGCAGACCCCTTCCTTCTGTCCATTTAAATTTAATATGGTCAAAACTGGACACTTTGTATCCTTCCCTTTTCTCCCTCTTCTCTCTCATTGGGTGACAACAATTCCATCCTCTCTGTTGCTATAGGGTGGATGCCATCTTTGACTCCACTGTCTCTCTGGAGCTGTTGGTACATGTGGTAGCTAGAATAAAAGGACATAAAATGGGATATAAAAGGCAATAATCAAGGGCCATAAAAGGCCATAAAAAGAGGTTCTTTAAATACATTTGGAGCCAGAAAATGATGTATAATGCAGGTCATCTACACAGCAGAGGAGAGCTAATAACTGATGACCTCAAGAAGGCTGATGTGTTTAATGTCCATTTTGCTTCAATCTTCATTAAAAAGCTTAATGGTGACCAGATTCTCAACTCAATTAATATCAGCAACAAGAAGAAAGGAATACAAGCCAAAATAGGAAAGGAATAGGTTAAATAATCTTTAGATAAGTTAGATGTATTCAAATTGGCAAACCTGACAAAATTTATCCTAAGGCACTTAAGGAACTAGCTGAAGCAATCTAGGAACCATTAGAAATTGTTCTGGAGGACACTAGAGGCCCAGAAAACTGGAGAAGGACAAACACAGTATCTATCTTTAAAAAAAGGAAACAAAGAGGAGCTAGGGGATTATAGATCAGTCAGTCTAACTTCAATACCTGGAAATATACTGGAACAAATTATTAAACAATCAATTTATAAGCACCTAGAGGATAATAGGGTTATAAGGAATAGCCAACATGGATTTGTCAAGAACAAATCATGCCAAACCAACCTAATTTCCTTTTTTTGACAAGGCTAGTAACCCAGTGGATGGGGCGGGGGGTAGTAGTCCCACATGACATTCTCATAATAAACTAGGGAAATTCAGTCTAGATGAAATTACTATAAGGTGAGTGCACAACTAACTGAAAGACCATACTCCAAGAGTAGTTATCAATGGTTCGCTGTCAAACTGGGAAGGTGTGTGTATGGAGTCGCACAGGGGTCAATCCTTGACCTGGTACTATTGAATATTTTAATTAATATTTGGATAATGGAGTGGAGAATATGATTTTAAAATTTGCAGATTACGCAAAGCTGGGTGGGATTGCAAACACTTTGGAAAACAGTATAAGAATTCAAAATGACCTTAACAAATTGGAGAATTGGTCTGAATTCAACATGATGAAATTCCATAAAGACAAGTGCAAAGTACTTCACTTAAAAAGGAAAAATCTAATGTATAACTAGAAAATGGAAAATAATTAGCTAAGTGAGTAGTATTGCTGATAACAATCTGCGAGTTCTAGAGGATCACAGACAGAACATGAGTCAACAATGCAATTTTGTAATTTGCAAAAAAAAAAAAAAAGCTAATATACTGGGATATGTCAATAGGAGTATTGTATGTAAGACTTGGGAGATAATTGTCCTGCTCTACTCAGCACTGATGAGGCTTCCGCTGGAGTACTGTGTCCAGTTCTGGGTACCACACATTAAGACAGATGTGGACAAACTGAAGAGAGTCCAGAAGAGAACAAGTGATACATGGTTTAGGAAACCTGACCTATGAGAAAAGATTAAAACACTAGACATGTTCAGTGTTGAGAAAAGAAGACTGAGGGGGACTTGGTAACAATTTTCAAATATGCTAAGGGCTGTTATACAGAGGATGGTGATCAATTATTCTCCATGTCAGTTGAAGGTAGGACAAGAAAGAATGGGTTTCATCTACAGCAAGGAAAATTTAGGTAACATGCTAGGAAAACCTTGGTAACTATCACCCCCACCACTGGAGGTTTTCAAGAATGGTTGGACATACACTTATCAGAGATGGTCTAAGTTTATTTTCATCCTATCTTACTGTAGGGGGCTGGACTTGATGACTTATTGAGGTCATCCCTGATTGCAGTGTAGACGCATTCTTAGTCAGGGGGGTGGGTTGGAGAGGTTGCTAGGAGATATTATTAGATGCCTTTTGTTAAGGGGTAAGGGATTTTGAGACCCTGAGATTTTACTATTTTATTTGTTTATAGGTATTTATGGAAATACAGTCCATTATCTGGCTTTGTTAGTTGTTAAGTAGGTCACGGGAAAAGCAATGCCCCATATCCAAATAGTGCCATTTTCTTTTCTTCAAGATCTATCCTATTTTTGTCCATATCACTAAACATTTGGTCCAGACTCTCATCATTTCTGAACATGACTGCTGCAACCTCCTCCTCTGTGACCTCCATGACACTCACATCACATCCCTCAGATCTATTCAGATACCTGATATATAACTGCTATTCTGCCTATCCTAACATTTTGCCCATGTCAATCTCTTTTACAATTCCAACTCTCTTCCATTGCACCATATGCAGGCTTTCTACTCCTTACCTCCTGATCCTCATCTTTTAAAATCTCTTCACACCTCAGTTCCTCCCTATAATGTGCATTTCCATTGCCCATTTGTTCACACCTCCCACAAGAACCTTAATGCTGTTTTCTAAACCACACTTTACGTATAAAACACCTTCCTCAAACTAGTCCATACAGCCACTATTCTTTCCTCCTTCAGAGTTCCTCCTCAAGACCCACTTTCATTTTAATGCTGATTTGGAACCAACTGACTAGTAACGGTTAAATAGATGGCCAATAGAGTCTTCTGGGATTCATTTTACTTGTGTCTTATCTATTTGTAAAACAAGAGCCTTCCTGCATGAAACCATTCACTGAACACACACTGGTCTATATGAAAGCAGGGTCATATTACTATTTCCCTCCTTCCCCTTCCACCACTCCTCCTGATTGTTTTGTTACACTCACTTGTGGTATCTTGTCTTACATGGATTCTACGATCTTCAGGGCAAGATCTTCCTCTATTTTTGTACAGTTTCTAGCACAATAGATATGCTGGTCATGATTAGGGTCTAACAGTGCTGCCATAATATCAATCATCGTATTTCTCTGAAACGTAGACCCTTTATGGGACATGTTCACAAATTAACTTTCTAAGGGCCATTTCCTGACCCCATTCAATGTGGCTCAGTAACATCATAGAGGGATTTGAAAAACAATTTTAAACATGACTCTCAGGCTATATATATTGTTAACTTTTTTAACTCATTTGATATACATGTCAGTATGTTTTCATTATAGAGCCAAAATCTCCCTTTAGTTGTGCACAGCAAAGTAGGTTCCATGTGCATTTAAGAGCAGAACTGGGACAAGTGCTTAGTTAAAACTTTCTAACTATACGGGTAGTTAAGTTCTGTAATAGGTTTTCAAGGGAGGTTCTGGAATCTCTGTCACTGGTTGTTTTTGGACAGGTTGGACAAACACCTGTCGGGGATGGTCTACTCTAGACTCTAGGTTTACTTGGTCCATCCACAGTGCAGCGAATGAACAAGAAGGGATCTCTTTTAGCCCTACATTTTTTATAATTCTGTGATTAATCAGTTAGTAACTTACTGTAGACACAAATGAATTACCCAAATTAAAGTTGAGAAATAAATGGGAGGGTGTGGAAGGCACTGGGGGTCGTGCCTGGAGAGCTCCCATTCTTGGTTTTCATCGTATAAGAACCAGACACAGTTGGTCTCCCTGCACTCCAGGGAGTACAAGGACTGTACCTCTAGGAGCATGTGTAACAGGGGTGGCCAACCTGAGCCTGAGAAGGAGCCGGAATTTACCAATGCACATTGCCAAAGAGTCACATTAATATGTCAGCAGTCCCTCCCTACCCCCACGCCCAGCACCTCCCACTCACCGGAAGCCCTCCCCACACTTCCGGACCATCTGTTTTGTGGCATGCAGGAGGCTTGGGAGTTGCAAGGGCACAGCCGGCTCAGGAGAGTGAGCGGGAAGGGGTGGTGTGGGGGCATGGCCTGTGGCAGAGCCAGGGGTTGAGCAGTGAGCCCCCTCCCCTCCAGCATATTGGAAAGTAGGCACCTGTAGCTCCAGCCCTGGAGTTGGAGCCTATACAACAGCCGCATATTAATTTCTGAAGAGCCGCAAGTGGCTCCAGAGCCACAGGTTGGTCACCTCGATGTAAAACTTTAAGGAGGGAGTGGAGGAGGGAGGGCCATGTCCCCGGTACACTAGCAGAGCCAGGGGCAGATTTTGCACCAGGCCAGTCAGAAAGGAATTTTGCTTATTCTAGTTAGCAATATATTGCCCTAATTGTCGAAATCTCAGGATTTTTCATGCAATCAAACTTTCCAAAAATATTTTGTTTTGACCTTATCTAAATATTTCATTTCAATAAGATCAAAATGTTTCAAAAATTTTTTAAACTTTTGACTATGCTATTATTATTATTATTATTATTTATTATTATAAACTATGTAGTGAAAGTTAAAATAATAAATTTGAAACCATACACAGTTTTGACAGAATGTTTTCATTTAGTCAAATCAGCATTTTTTGGGAAACTTCCTTTGGAAAATTTTTGATCAGCTCAACTACAGACAAACTGTTCATTAACTTTTTAGGGCTATTAGTCATATGTAATAGTTGACTGAAATAGGCATGCAAGCATGCAGTTCTGCTGCCTCATATGAAGCGGTTGGCAAAATACTCTGCTGGAATAATTCCATTGATTTTAGCAGATTAGATGACAGCAGAAACTTTGACCACTGACTCAAATGCCAGTTCTCAATTTCCAATATATATATTTAGAACCCAGTTCTGCAACTTATACATCTAATGTGTAGGACTGAGTCCTACAAGCAGTCTCTTGATGTCACGAGGTGTAAGTTCTACTCAACAAGTATATAGGTTGCAGTATCAAGACTTCATAAAGTAGGAGACTACTGTAGGGTTAACTAATCCCTGTGCTAATTCTCTGAAGAGATTTAGAGCCCTTCTGCGTGATCATGATGTATTGTAATATCCCATTCGTTATAAACATTCAAAGCATGATTTTCAAATCTTTCCTTCTTTTTCTCTAGCATTAACAGGATTTGAATTTGTGTTTCATTTCTCACTCCTATCTTCCCTGCTAGCTTTCAGACTTCCCATTTGTTCCCTTTCACAAGTGACTCTTTGCACATGGAAAACATTTCGTATGTGGGATGAGTTGCCATGTTAAAAAGATTATCGCACCATGGAGTCCATCGGCATTTAGCAACAACAGCTCATATATTTTTCTAAAACTGCCTTTATCTCTCTTAATCGTTATTAGCTACCTTAGATTTATGACATCTCCCTCCACCAGTGATAAAATCAATTAGTTCAAAAATCCTCAGCTTGTTAGCCATAGTAAAAAAACCCTAACTGTTCTCTTGGTTGTGTATAATTGTATTTTCCAGTTCACTGAGCATGTGCACAGGAAAACAGCAACAACCCACAGCAGGGAGTGGTCAGCTGATCCCAGGCTTTTCAAGGATCTTGCCTGCAGGCCAGCTTTCAAAGAAGGGGGGTTGTGTCCTAAATAGCCCAAAGGATTTTCCTGACTCTCTTGGGTAATTTACACCAATCTTAAACGTGTATGTTTGTCTGAAGTCTCTTTTATCAGTGTGGTAATCCCATTACTGACAAATGAAGATGTAATCACAGTTTATTCAAATAGCTTGAAAGCTTTATCCCCTTTTGAGAGTAGAATGTACAACTGTCTGCAACTGACTTCTTAAACTCCTACTGAGACACTAGCAAAGCAAAAATTATTTTAAAAAGTGATGGAGATTTTGGAGGCAGAATGAAAATACATAGTTTAAACTGGACCTTGTGGAAAGGGTTCTTTTCTCTTTTACCCTGATTTTACACTGGTGGATTGACACCAGTCAGAATGAAGGGGGGATAGAGCTCTGTCTTTTTGGCCTTTTCTACACTAGCCTTTTCCCCGTCCTAAAATTTCTCACCATAGCTGGTTCAGCCTCATTGGACCCACCCTGTTATCTTTAACCTGGCTCTTGCCTACCTATTTATACCTGCCCCTGGATTCTTCCACTGCATGCATCTGACGAAGTGGGTATTAGCCCACGAAAGCTTATGCTCTAATACTTTAGTTAGTCTTTAAGGTGCCACAGGACTCTTTGTCACTTCACCATAGCTATCACTGATGCAGCTACACCCATAGTAACAACAGTGGGATGCTAGTATAGATAGGCCTCAACCAGCCACTGACAATTTCATCACTCCAAGCATGTCTAGCTAACATGGCGGCTAAAATGCCAGGGGCCTACATACCACCAGTATTCCCTCCATCATTACTACTACCAAAGCTACCCACACTGGTAGCAGATTTTAGGGGGGAAATGCTAGAACAGATACCTTCTTTGTTTGCAGGTACTTGTTCAATAACAATTGCAGCTTAATTAATAAAAAAGTTGGTAGCACTTAAAATTTTAAACCCTTTTATTATTCCTTTTCAAAATATGTAACCCCATTTATTGCAACAGCTACTTTGTTGAGTGATCATTCTATGACATGATTGCCCCTTGCTCATGTTATAATGAAGTTTTGTCTCAACTACACAAACAAGATTAAACATTGTAACAAAATGGCGAGATTATCATGTTACTACAGGAACCTTCTGCATTTTAATGGCAGAGATGGGACTCTAAAATAAACGCAAAATGTTTTGAATTTTTTAAATTCTCACTTGAAGCAATACCTTCGCTATATATTCTAGACTGTAAGTGTCTCTTTTCTGTCTCCTAGGAAACACCACTACATGTAGCTTGTCTTGGTTTGTAGCTACAGATGTTTTTTTACTCTAATTGTTATTGTGCTTTCTAAACTGCATGTAGTATGACTAATATGAAGACTATACATGTGTGGAGCCAAGTCTAGCAGTCTTGATGTAGGACGTAATCCTGTGAGAAGCTGAATGCCCTCTACCCCCACCGACTGAGATCAGTCCCTTATTTGTTACCCAAGAAAAATTCCCATCACATTGGGATTTACTATTATTGTGGGGTTTTTTTTATTAGTTAATTGCCTCAACCAAGCCTGGGTCTCCATTGTGCTAGGGGCTTTACATGTATATAGGAAGATATAATACCTGCTCTGAAGAGTTTACAGTCTAAATATATGAGATAGAATAGACAAAAGGTAGTAAGGAAACAGGCCCAGAGAAATGAAGTGACTTGCCCAACATAAAGCAGGTCAGTGGGAAAGGCAGAAATAGTACCTAGGTTTCCTGAGTTAGACTTTAGTGTCCTAGCAACTGCACCACACTGCCTCTTTCCATCTGATCCATAATAAAAGAATTATTATTATCCATAATAAGAGTGGTGAAAACCCCAGAGATAGGTTTAAAGGGATGGAACTCTTTGCTTCCCCCTATTGGAGAAAAAGGAAAACTCTAGCTGCTGACAGACTATTTAAATAAATTATAATTTTGCTTACTTGTAGTTCCATATTGTATAGTGTGTAGAGTTATTTGGAGTTTGTGTTCTGTGTGATGCTAGTAAACCAGGTGCCAGCTCCTGTCAAGGTCATAGAATCATAGAATATCAGGGTTGGAAGAGACCTCAGGCGGTCATCTAGTCCAGCCCCCTGCTCAAAGCAGGAGCAACCTCAACTAAATCATCCCAGCCAGGGCTTTGTCAAGCCTGACCTAAAAAATGTATAAGGAAGGAGATTCTACCACCTCCCTAGGCAATCCATTCCAGTGCTTCACCATCCTCCTAGTGAAAAAGTTTTTCCTAATATCCAACCTAAACCTTCCTTACTGCAACTTGAGACCATTACTCCTTGTTCTGTCATCTGGTACCACTGAGAACAGTCTAGATCCAGTCTAGTCTAGTCTAGGTCCTCATGCCTCACTTGAATACTGACAAATATGGACAAATTCTGGGGCACCTATATATTAGTATAGTTAAAATAGATATTAGAGTTATATAAATGTGCTTAGTATTTAGACTTTATTGAACGCTTGTAAGTTGCGGCATGCATAAATCTCACTTATAACATCTGCATCCCATATTGTAAGGCAATATTTGAGCATTTGCATTGTAAGCCTCTGTAACTGTGTAACTCGCCAGATGGAGAGAGACATTAACTAGTATGAAATTCTGGTTTCCAGCAGAAGGTGTTATGTCGTACTCCACAAGAAAGATCTATCAAGTCCAGAAAAACTTTTGTGGAACATCAAAGAGGACAAAAGACTGTTGATTGCTGTCTTCACCGTCCCATGAAGAGGGGACCTGCAAGTGAATTCCTCCCATCTATAAGTTTGCAGTTTGAAGTAGATGAGAAGGAATAAATCCCTTAAGAAGGAGGAGCTATATCTTTATATTGCTTCGTCTCTGAAGGGCAACGATTACTAAGCATAAGCAAAAGATCCCCAGTGCTTAACCTGGATTAGCCCTAAATGATATATAGAGCTTGCTTATCATAGAAATTTTTATTATTTTTTGAAATTTAAGATTGGGACTTATTTGTGTGTATATATGTTTACCTGCTTTAACCATGTCAATACTCTCATGTTTCCTTTTCCTATATAATAAATCTTTAGATAGTTTAGTATAGGATTGACTACAAGCATTGGCTTTGGTGTGAGATCTAATTGACCTGGTGTAAGTGACTGATCCTTTGGGACTGGGAGTAACCTGAATGTTGCTGTGATCTTTGGTGTAAAGAACTGTCTATTTCAAAGGCAAGCTTATCTGGGTGGCAAGACAGACTGGTGTACTCAAGAGGATTGTCTATGACTCCATCTTAAAGCTATTATAGTGCCTGAGAAATTTATACTTGATAACTGGTTGGTAAAATTTAGATATAGAACTCAGAACCAAATTGTACCCTGTTACCTAACAGTCTGTCCTGAGCACCTGCAGGACAGCTTGACATTCTGATTTTATGAATGTTAACTGTTTGTTGATACAATGAATTATGAAAGAGCATATGAATGGGGGGTTCAACTGCTGCTCTTTCAGAGAGTTCCTGTGTGAACTTGGGCAAGTCACATGGCTGCCCTGTGGCTCAGTTCCCCATCTCTGAAATGGGGATAAAATCACTTCCCTATGTCACGAGGGTGTTGTGAGGATAAATACATTAAACATGGTGAGGTGCATGGATGTGGGGTCCATATAAATACCTTGGATAGATAGATATCACAAATCATCTGAAGTGGAGACTGGTATCTGGCTTAGTGACGCTGCTGCTAGAGTACTAGTCCCTGGTTCTCCTCTTGCTCACTTTTTTTTTAGGTTATAAATTAATACTTAATGACACCAATGTAAATGAAAGAAAATCACCCCCTGTTATGCAGGTCCAAAGCCCACTGAAGTTAATGGAAAGACTTCAGTGATTAGGCCCCTAAGGTATGTCTACACTGCGTCTGGGAGTAAGGCTTCTGGCCCAGGTTCACAGATTCACGTTAGTGGGACTTGTGCTAGCACTCTAAGAATAGCTGCATAGACTGTGCTTTGATGCTGTGGCTTGGGTTGGAGCTCAAGTTATCAAGCCTGGCTGGGCTTCAGAGCCTCAGCTGCAATGCCTGTACAGTTATTCTTAGAGTGCTAGTGTGAGTTCTGCTACCACGAGTCTGTGGACCTGGTTTGGGAGGCTCACTCTCAGCTGCAGTGTAGACATCTCCCTGGTGTCCAAGAGGAGCTGAATCCTGAAGGCCTCACTCAGACAAAGCTCCTTTGTGCTTAGTGTGTTACCATGCAAGGCTATGTTCCATTCTCTCTTTTATTTTAGCAGCTTAGTGCTGCAGGAGGGTGAAGTTGCACAGCTGTGAATGTTGTAATGTATTGAAGCTCTGCAAAATAGTCAGAAATGTTATTCAAGTTGGGTCTTGCTTTGCATTTGGATCTTCCATAATAAATTAAGACTTTTTTTTAATACAACTTTTTTTTCTCTGCTGCTGCTTGTTACACCCCTGCTTCTTGTTTCAGTCCCCAAATTCAGATAGGATTGGGAAGGAACTCCCTGCTGAAAAAGAGAATTTCAATGTATCCTCTTTGCTGTCACTGCAGGAAGGGTGGCAGTAAGCCAAAATATGGACTGACATGATGCACCCAGCAGAACAGACCTTGGAGGTGGTGTTTGTATTTAACTGGAAACATCCAGCAAACAAGGTGATTCATCTGCATATAAAACATTCATTTTTTCAGGTGCAACTGCAGCTATAATCAAGTATGTTTTCTTTGGTGAGTCACAAAAGACATCTTACCAGATCATTTGTAATAAGTTCTTAAATGGATGGACAGCAAGCAGCACTCTGGTGGAAGGAAATCAGTTTTCCCACAGGTCAGTTTTATGATGGTTGAAATTCACATCTTCGTCACCAAGGGCAAGATCCATATTTGGTCTAAATCACCACAGCTCCATTGTGTTTTATAACAGCTGAAGACTTGGCCCAAAGAGTCTCTAATTCAATTTTCTGTTGAATACTAAACAGCTTTGAAATTCACCTGAACTGTTGGGTTGGAACAGTGGTTACTGTCTGTCCATACCTCCTGTGTGAAGATTGCTTAGACATGAATTCTGTGACCTTCTCCCACCTTGCTTTAGGCAGCACCCTCGAAGCCCTTTGCTGTATTGAGGCCCACCTGTGCAGCTGTTCCAGCTGCACTCTACTCTCATGGTGCATGGATGATATGGAGAGCTCTACAACAGAGGAAAATTTCACCCTGTAAGCATTGTAACTGGAGCCTCTCTGAAGTTTTCACATTGCAATGCCTTCAAGCAATTCAGAACTACAATTCTTTTTCACTATACATGGATTCCACTGAATACAGTTCCACTGTATATGGAGCCTTTGTGACTACTCAGTTTTCCCCATCATTCCCTAATCAATGGGCTGAAATTAGTGGATAAAGTTAATGTTTCCCCCAAAGTGCTTTTTAGAAATCAATGAAATATAAGTGATGTGGTTATTTGGTATTTTAGTAATGCCTCTCCCACATATACCACAACGTAAAAAATAAAGTGTCAACAGATAGCACCATTCAGTTTCTTTAATTCACGGCTTGTCAAATGGGACTATCTTAATGTGCACTAGGAAACTTTTAGTGCATGCCAGCAGGGTCCATAAGGAACAGTTAATGAGCTGCGCACTGGTGCGTGTTAGAATTTACCCTCTAGTTGATGTGGCCTGCGGCATTGTGAAGACAAGCCCCCAGTGATGATCAGTGATTTACAGTATGTGTATACAGCCCATGGCAAAAGTCTCCCAGCCTGGACCAACAGCTTCAGCCTGGTGCTATCATGTTAAAAATATCCCTGTAGACATTGCGGCTCTGGTTGGAGCTCAGGCTCTGAAGCCTAGGAAAGGAAGTTGCTTCAGAGCCTGAGCTTAGGGTGACCAGATGCCCCGATTTTATAGGGACAGTCCTGATTTTGGGGTCTTTTACTTATATAGACTCTTATTACCTCAACTCCCAATTCCAATTTTCACATTTGCTGTCTGGTCATCCTACCTGAGCTCCAGCCTGAGATGCAAACTTCAAAGCACTGCCAATACATAGCAGTGTGAGCCCGAGTCTTTCAACCAAGAAAGGAGGCTCATTGCTGTGGGCTGTGTAGAGTACCCATAATTATTAGAACTGACTGAAATTTTTCCAACAAAATGTTTTTCTTCAGAAAAGGCCTTTCCAACCAAATGCAAATGTTCATGAACGTTTTTGTTTTAGTCAATTATTTTTCATGTGTTGATGAAAGTTATCAAACCAAAATTTCAGAATGTTTTCAAAAAATTCATTTCAGTGGAGGAACTAAACCAGTGGGAAAAGGAGAGGGAAGTAAAAGTAAATGATTTTTTCCCCTGCCTTGAGAAACAAATATTACAAAAAATGCAAATTTTTTCATTTAGAATATGTTTCTTAAAAAATTTCATGGAAAACATTTGAACAAAACTCAAAAAATTTCCTTCAAACTTTTTCACAAAATATACTTATGAGAGCTGGCCAAAATATTGGATGGAGCCATTTTCCACTGAAAACTACAGTTCTGTGAAAATTGAAATGTTTCATCAAATCCTGTCAATTTTTTTAGTGAACTTTTAGTTCAGGAAAAAAAAGAGAAGAACTTTCCAACAAGGTCAAAACATCCTATTTTGACATTTTCAGAATGTTTAACTTTATAAAATTTGTGTTTTATATTATAATGTACATTTTAAAGTAAAAATTCAATCAAAATTTCTGTTTTGCTGAAATTAAACATTTTTATCAATCCATCCCCCCCAATTTTTTTTCACATAGAATTTATAAATTTTCATGTTTTGTTTTGAATAGGGACAAAATCAAATTTCCAAATTCTTAGTAAAATGTAATTTCCATCCTCCACACAGCTCTACTACTTGTCTATTTTAAATTCTGTGCAGTTATGGCTAGAGGCCAAGAGGGGTTATAGCTCTTCATTGGAAAGGTTGGTAGGCACTGAAAGTCTGTAGGAACACTGCTCTTTCCATTTCTATTCAATCAGCTGATCACAATTTCTGAGAGGGAGGCTAAATATTTTTGAATGTCTGGCCAAGTTTGCTGATCAGTTATATTGCTGTGTATATGATTATACCAACTTATCTCCACTCAGTAACTACAGTGATGGGCACCTTACAAATCCATGAAATGGTAATCTGTTGTTGAGTATTCAGAAACACACTGACTCTAAGTTTGTATGCTCTAGTTGTTCACACTAAATTTAGAAAGTGTGTTAATCAGTTTTTGCACGATTAGGTTTATTGTTTCTCCATTAATATATGACACAGGAGAAAAAACAGAAAATGTCCTAATTATTAAATATGATGCCCAAGTTCCTTATAACATATAGTTTTTCAATCTTTAGTAGAGGAATTGAGACTGTTCTGCATAGTCAGTAAATTCTTCAAACTTATCAAGGCCTGAATCTTCCAAGGGGCTGAGGGCTCTGGCCATGATTCAGGAATGCACTTAGGCACATGCTTAATTTAAGTATATGTGAAGTCGCATTGCTATCAATCTTATATTTAAGGGCTTGGCTAGCTCAAAGCCAAAACGCTCAGCACTGTGCATGATTAAGCTTCAAACCTGCAAAATGGGGGTGATTTTAATTAATAATTTTTCACTATTACTGTAAAATGTACAGCTTTTGTTTTAAAGCTCCTCAAGAGATTCCCATTGTTGGCTTGGGCATATTTTAAAATGTCTTTAAAAATGACTGCCCTCACTGTTTCTTTTCTGTATAAGCAACAGAACAAACCAATTTATATAAATATAAAATGAATGATAAAGTTGTCATTCACAAAAGTTGTCTTTAAGGACAGAAACTGGCCAGCTTTCGGATGGCTCCAGGGAATCTGTAAGCCGCAGGGTGTGGGATCAGCTGTTGACAGTCTTACATTCCTGAGGCAAGTGGGTAAACTATACATCCAGTATTTTGCTTCCTGTTTCTTTCAGGAGAGCACATGTGCCTGCAGCCATACCATTTTAGGCTGCGGTCTCATAAAATCTGATTCGCTGTGCAGCGCTGGGTTTGTTCAGTAATACAAGGATGGGGATGAATAAAGTGAAAACAAACTGTTGCAGGAACTGATTTTTGGTAATTCTTCTCATGAATCAGTGTTACTGAATTGCCATTTTCCTAACCACATCTAGTAATAAGATTCCATGGTCCTTTTTGAAGTATGATGATGTTTTACCTTTTCTAAATGAAAAGACCATTTTATGTGGATTACAGTGCAGCAACAAATCTGAGAGCTGTCCTGATGTCACAATGCAAAAGAATGTTTAGATACAGTGCCCTCAAGGACAAAAGTTTATACTGAGCCAAAGCATTAGAGGAACCTTATTCTTTTTTGTTTGCTAAATTGAAAAGAAAAAATACCCAACTTCTGACTGAGTCTAGCTGGGCATGTGGGCTGCTGCCACAGACTGACTTGAATAGTTTATTGTGGCACAGGTTGAAAAGTATGGAGAGGGTTGCCAGTATTTACTGTAAATTTTATCACTCTTCTGTCTCTTCGGGATTTTGTGGGCTGCCCATAGAGTGGATTTGATCACCTCCGCATTCATCCCACTCCGGAGCACAATGGAGAGAAATAACTCATAGGTTTTCTAGAGTCCCATAAATCATTAAAGTACTATGCAATCATGGGCTAATTAAAAACTGAGCGAGGCCTATCAAAACAAACCTGCTATGAGGACTAGTTTAAAAATATTATTTGAGAATTGAGAACTGTAGTTAGAGGACTGAAAATGATTGTTAAAGAAGAAAACTAGCACGTTTTGGTCAAGGACACAGCTGGACCCAATAGGGACATATGTGGGAATAACACTCCCCTTCTCGGCCTCCCCGGCCTTGTCTCTAGGCATAGGAGGGATTTTGTTCTGTATTAGTACAGCACCTAGCACGTGGTGACCAGGGACGTGACTGGGGCTCCTAGGTATTACAGCAATGCAAATGCAATAACAGGTTCTGTAGCTACTACTCCCATCTGCAAGGAAATGGGCAGGGAAATGCTAGGGAGTGGGTGGAGCACCAACTCTGCCACATATCCCAAAACACTGACCCACAGAGCTGAGCTGGCTTAGTGGGGAGTATGCTACATCTGGTAAGGGGCTGTAGCTAACTATTCTGCCACTGGAGCAAGGGAAGGAATTCCTCTTCCCCAGACCTCATCTGAATATAGACATCCAAGTCAAGATACCTGTGTGCTGCTCTAAACATGAGAATGAGGGTCATGTTTCGGGTATGGAAGTCCCATATTCATCAGAGTAGGTCATGTGAGTCATGTAATTAAAGTCAATAGAACAATTTGCTTGAGTAAGGGTTAATTGCTTGATTAAGTGTGACTGGATTGGGCTTTACAAATCCCATTAGTGACTCAAATTAGTCAATTGATAGAAACCATCTTTCTCACAGGTCCATCTGGATGAATTGAAGACTTCAGTCAAATTCCTAATACTATTTTTTACTTTCTTATTTCACAAAAAGGAACATACTCTCTGAGGGAAAGGGAATGAGCATGAACAGAAGCAAAACTACCTTTTATCTTTAGTGCTAAAGAACTGCTTCAGGTCTCGAATAATTTATTTCAGAAACCTAAAAGGTAATCATGAGGTTTCAGATTTTGCATTTGATGCACACAGTGGTCTGTGTTCTTTGCACACTTGCACTGGTGTAAATCAGGAGTAATTCCATTGAAGTCAGTGAAGTTACACTATTGTAAAATTGGTGAGAGATCACAGCTCAAAGAGTCTACAGCACTAGTCAGCTGCAAGGATCTTTCCCCACACCACTTAATTTCTAGGAAACTGCACAATGTGACATTACAAGGATCCTATTTAGAGACATGCACTGAGTAGATCAAAGCAATAACTACTGGAAATGCTTTCTGAAGGTATGTGTAGCTATAAAATGTTTTGAGTGGCTGCCAGTATTTAGTAATCAGTGTTGTAAAGTTTTGCGATACTCTTGATGTCTGCAGATGTTATGTGGCCCGTGGCAGAAAGCTGATGTTCTAAATTACCAATTAATGGAGCCTTGAGAACAAACTCCCGCTTTTCTATTGGTCACTGGAACAGTCTTTAAATGCTAGGAAGGGACCAATACTGTAAACATAACACTGTCTCCATAGCAATGTGCAGTTCAGCGTTTAGCTTTTCAACACTTGAAAAGGTAATTGCTGTCCTTTTTTTCTTTATATTTTTCTATTCCCAGTTTATAACAGCAATAATAACCTCCTGAGTTGGGCATTTCCTGGCAATTAATGCCTGACTGTATTAAGAGCCTTTGGCTTTACCTCAAGCCCTCAAATCCTCCAGCCAGTCATTAACTGCCAGGAAATTCCCTTCCCGATAGTCATTATTGCTTATGGAAACCTGGATTAGAAATGTAATTACAGAGGTCCAACCTTTCTGTGATTTTTTTCCCCCTACCATCCCACAGTATCTGCCATCATTATCTGCTGAATTGACTGAAAGTTATCTTGATCTGAAATAATGACAGTGCTGGCAAGAGTCCTTTCTTGTTCAGCTTTTACCATACCATTGTCTTCTGATACGCTTTCAGTTATTGCCTTTCTGCTATTTGCCAACAGATTTTAGCTATGTCTCCCTTTCAGTGTATACACAATCTGATTAAAACTTCCCTTCAAAGCACTAGTTGCTAGTGACAGTGTTTAAAATAAGAAGGATGGCCCTAATCCCACAGTCAGATCCCTACAGACAGACCACAGAAATCAAAGGGGCTATGCACAGGCCAAAGAGCCTGCCTTAATGGATCCAACCGCCTACATAAATAACACCTAATATGGCACCCTAAAGAAAGTTCAGGATAAAGATACATCCCTTCCCTCAACATAACACTTTATAAATTCATATTCATAAAATTGAAGGCCAGAAGGGACCATGAAGATCAGCCAGTTGGACCTTCTGTATAACACAGGCCAGATAATTCCATCCGTTTACTCCTGTATTGACCCAAGTATGCTTTAGTCAAAAAGGTTATCTTACAGAAAGGCATTTACATTATCTTACAGCTTCTTCTACATTCTGGCTGGTTGTTTTCTACTTCTTTGGCATGTTACACTAGCTTCCTCCAATTTACTAATGTGTAACTTACACCATGATTTCTGTGCTCTCTGAATTTGGCCTTGGAAAAGTTGCTTGAGCAAAAAACTCAGTCCCTAGTCAAGTCCCTATTTATGGACCAAATAAAAGCAAAACCCCAAGAATTATATTATTTGTATCCTTGGAAGAACTCCCACTAACTCATTAATTTCTGTTACTGACTCTTGTGCAGCCTGTATGGCACCATTTAATAATGACTTAGTGTCTTGAACACTCTATATAACCATAACTACTTACATACTTCATAAAATGCCTCAGTGTTAATTGTTTTAATGTACAAAGGGTATATAATTTGGATCAAAGGGCACTTTCTGTGAAGTCTTAATTATGTATTCCAGCACTTGTACAAAATATTACTTCTTGACATATAGGTCATGTTCTAATAAACAGAGGAACCACAATAATGTGGACATGAAATTTAATTATTATATTACTGAATCATCTCTTTAATTTGAAGTCCTTTTAAAAAGCACAGTCTGCCTGACTGCAACCTCTGTCAATTCCTTCCAGAAGTGTTAGTGTGTTATGACAATACAAGGAAAAAGCACAAATGTCTTTTGAAAGCTCTTTAATTGTAACCATTCCAGTGATGTCTGTTGTGCATTAAAATAGAAGTTCTAAAAGAACAAAGCTGAATATTATAAAATATTTTTAAAACCCTCAGTTTTTTTCTTTTAAAAAGTTATATACTAAAGTAATATCTTTATATCAAAATGACTGCAAAATTCCACTCAGCTTAAAGTAAATGAGTAAATAGTGTCTATTAAAGACAAAATTATTTCTATGCGATAATTAAGCTTCCATATGGTAATGCTGACTCTTGAATAACATAATATACTTAATTATGGCTTAGTTGTTTACAAAATGTACCTACTTACAGTAACAAAAAATATTTAAGCTGCTTTTTTTAAAAAAAAAATTAACCCAGCAGGCCAGATTCTGGCCAGATCCAGATCCTATGGAATGGGACTCACCACTGCCATAAATGTGGTGGAGGTGGTGCCTGTTCCCTCTGATTTCCATCCCCCAACCAACTGCAACACAGGGGACATGCTGGATTAGGGTGTGTGGGAGTATGATCGTGTGGAACTTTGTTCCACTGACCCTCTAACTTAAGGTCATGGGGAGACTGAGTTGCTTCAGGTAGAGAAAGCTGTAAGTTGGTCACTGAAAGCCCCCACATCTCCTGCACCAAGCAGAGCTCAAGTACCGGGAAGAACTGAGCCCACCTTTGATTCTTTTCTGATTGTTTCTCTTTCAGGATTGAATGCCATGAAAACAACATTGTGTTCCATATAGCCAGTCTGGTGGAGCTCTGATTTGCTTCGATAGTATGGCAGGCACACAGGGCCAGACACTTCATTATGGTCCTGCTATGCTTAATGAAGGAATAGGAGGGCAGAGGAAAGGTGGCTTTAAACTGCCAGCTGAGCATAGTTGGAGTGCAGAGGCAATACAGCTGTCATGACCTCCTCACCTGACTACACTCTCAGCCCAACTGGGGCTGAAAGGGGTACATGGCAATGGCCTGGCCAGCCAATTCTGTGTCATCCAGGGAACCCCCTTATGCTGGAGGTATTCTTGGCATGAGAGATCTGTTGCTTTATTACCCTTTAATGTCACTGGAAGGGTATAAAGGATCCATAATGCATCACAGAATTGGTCACAGAGAGTTAATATAGAATGTGTCCCTCAAAGGTATTCACACTGGTATGAAAGTGTATATAAACACTTTCCCCACCTCTCCCTCAATCAATTTACTATTCTGTATACCTCTGGATATTAATAAATGAAAATATTTATAATTAAATAAAAGCTTTCCCCTTATAATCTTGAGCTGCAGAGGAGTCAAAATCCTATGTTTAAGACACTATATTTAATCCACAAATGATGTGAAACTGTAACCATTTACACCAGCTGATGATCTACCCAAATAACTTTGCAATTTTAACATCATACCTGAGGGTTGATGTAAATAATGAATGAAAGTTAAAGGGTCATGTATTTAGATGTGATATTGTGTATTGCACAACTTAATGTTTTGCTAGTGCCAGAATAAGAATACAAGCCCAGAATTCCTTTACATTTATATTTATAACTATATAAGTTATTAAAACATACAATTATTAATAAATGGTACTGTGTTTTTGGAATTATTAATACATTATTTTAATGGCCAAAAATCAAATCCCATTAATAATGGAACTTGCTATATGGTTGGCCATATATGAAGTCAGAGTCACTAGAATTTTCATTAGAGTTTTCAGTTTTCATAATATATTCTAACTACAGTAAGCTATGAATTCTTTCTACATCTGATACATCTGGGTTGTCAAAACTGAGAATATGGTTTATTCCAACATGTGCTCTGCCAGGATTAGTTTTGTGCTCATCATCGGCCAAAGAGATTTGCATCAGTAAGGACTGCAGGACTCAGTTCCCGATAGCAAATATACTCACCTCAGAATCCAATGCAGAATGCTTCTCCTCATGCCAAACTCAGAGATTAATTTAGTCTTTATGCTGATGTAATTTACGTCCTCTTCTCTGAGTCTGTGCTGATGAAACAGGACAGAGGTAGAAGATTCTTAGGGCTTGTCTCTACACAGAAGTGGCACTGGTATAATTTATACTGGTTTAGTTAAACTGACACAACTCCAGCTGAATGCGTTCAAACTGTGCGTGTGCTTGAGTCTGCACAGCACCACACTGCATCAGTTTCAGTGCTGTGTGGCGAGGAATCCCAGAGCCCCTTGCACTGCCTGCAAGCTCACTGCATTCTGAGCAAAATGGAGCAGCAAGGGTCAAAAGGCAATCATCCCTCTGCTATATCTCAGAGCTCATCTTGTGCCTGTGCCATTGCCAAACGGCTCTCTGCTGGTACGGGTGAATCCTAGAGGAACACTGTGCATTATTGTCACAGGAAAGCTGATCTTGTTAAGTTGGAGAGGCCATGGGACTGCACCTGAGATGCTGATGAGAAGAATCCATAGCTGGAGAAAGATGGCACAGGAGAACACATACTTTGATGCTGTTTAGGTACTCCTGTTTCATCTCTTCTTGGAGAAGCTGCTCTTGGTGGAGTGACACTTTTGGAGATACCAACAAGCACTGAAGGTTGGAGCAGATTGTTTTGAAGACCAAGGATGGCCAGTGGTGGCTCCAGAACTTCAGGATGTGAAGGCCACGTTCCTAGTTCTGTGTGTCAAGCTAGCCCCAACCCTGCAGTGTCAGAACACCAGAATAAGAGCTGCCCTGAGTTTGGAGAAGTGAGTGTCAATCACAGCATGGAAGCCTGCCCTCTCAGTTTGTTACTGGGGTTACTGGAGAACCAATTTGTTGTGCGGAAATGCACAATGAGGGCAGTTGTTATGGAGGGCAGCAAGGCAACTCAGCATCTCCCATTGTGTGTCCTGTTCAAGCAATTGGGGTTTCCTAATCGTGGGGGTGTGGTTGACAGGACACATGTACCAATTTTGTGCCTGCCTCACCTAGCTTCAAGGAAAGGTGACTTCTCAATGGTTCTTCAGACGTTGGTGGATCGGGGGGGGGGGGGCCCCCAAGCGGGGGGGGGGAGGGAATATTTACAGACATTAACACTTGATGGTCTGGAAAGGCCCACAATGTGAGAATATCCTTAAATTATGGTCTATCTGAAAAATTGCACTGAAGAACTTTCGCCCCCAGTTATCCAACGGACATTAAGGGAGTGGCTTGCTTAATTGTTGTGGGTAATTTAGCCTACCCTTTGCTTCACTGGTGTATAAAACATATGCTAACAATGGAGGAAAAAATTGTGTGTATGTATGTGTACACATTTTGCTGTTTTTTCAAATTTTTGAAATTTTAGCATTTTCAAAAATTGAAAAATTGTGAACAACTCTATAGGTGGTCAAAAATGGGAAGATTTCTGACATATTTTGTTTTTGTTTCACTGATTTTTTTTATCAAAATTTGATTTTTAAGAAAATGAAAATTCAAAGATATTTCACCAGTTCTAGTTCTTGGCAAGTATATAGTAAAACCGTGGATTTCACGGTTTAAGGTCCATGTAGTTGTCACATCAAAGTTGCATTATTCTGGCATGATAGTGATCTTCTGTATCTCTGAAAGAAAAGAGAGTTCCCTAGTTCTTGCACAAACCTTTCTAGATGAACAAGGGTTGATGTAAATGATGAGTCATGCATAGAACGAATATTAAATTGCATGGGGCCTATGCCTAGGCAAAATAGTTCAAAAGGGAATGTGTGTAAGCAGGGTTATATAAATTGAAAGACATACACTGAAAGATACAAATAATGAAATGAATGGTGAAGGGAGAGGAATGATCTGACTGATTAAACTGATACGAGTCAAACACTGCTGCTGAGTCTTTGATGAGTGTGTCAGAGGTCACCTCTATACAATCTCTAAAGTTCCCAAGACATACAACCTTCCCGACCTAGTCACAAGATTAAACAGGAGCTTTGAGACTTCATCAGCAAACAATAATATACCAGATGTTGATAACCAATAGACTTCTAAGCAAATACTGTAAAAAGGGATTGGGAATAGGGAGTTTGTCAAGAAGAGTAATGGGGTGGGAGGGAAGAAGTTTAAAATAAATTAAAATGGCTACTTCATTTGTAATTCCCATACTGCAGCAATGGTATAGGAGAGAAACTCAGCAGAATGGTATAGGAGAGAAACTCAGCAGAATGGTATAGGAGAGAAACTCGTAGATTACACCAAGATGCGGGGAGAGGTAGATATGTTGGCGGGATAGGGTCCAGAGTGACCTAGACAAATTACAAGATTGGGCCAAAAGAAAACTGATGAGGTTCAACAAGGATAAGTGCAGAGTCCTGCACTTAGGACAAAAGAATCCCATTCACTGCTATAAACTAGGGACCAAATGGCAAAGTGGCAGTTCTGGGTATGAGTTAACAGTGTACCCTTGTTGCCAAGAAGGCCAATGGTATAGTGGACTGTATTAGTAGAAGTATTGCCAGCAGATCAAGGGAAGTGATTATTCCTCTCTATTCAGCACTGGTAAGGCCACATATGGAGTATTGCATCCAGTTTTGAGCCCTCCACTACAGAAAGGATGTGGACAAATTGGAGAGAGTCCACTGAAAATGTTTAGGGGATGGGGGCACATGACTTATGAGGGGAGGCTGAGGGAACTGGGCTTATTTAGTCTGCTGAAGAGAAGAGTAAGGTGGGATTTGATAGCAGCTTTCAACTACCTGAAGAGGGTGGGGGTTCCAGAGAGGATGGAACTAGGATGTTCTCAGTGGTGGCACATGACAGAACAAGGAGCAATGGTCTCAAGTTGCAGTGCGGGAGGTCTAGGTTGGATATTAGGAAAAACTATCCCACTAGGAGGGTAGTGAAGCACTGGAATGGGTTACCTAGGGAGATAGTCATGGAAGCTCCATCCTTAGACGTTTTAAAGGCTCGGCTTGACAAAGCCCTGTCTGGGATGATTTGGTTGGTGTTTGTCCTGCTTTGAGCAAGGGGTTGGACTAGATGAACTCTTGAGGTCTCTTCCAACCCTAATCTTCTACGATTCTATAAGAACAGGCATCATTCGGATACGGTTTATCAGCTATTTATCAAATAGATGTTCATGCTGATTATTTAGTCTTCCCGGTTTGTCTTGCTGGATAGAGACTTGGAGCTTGATTATTTACTGAGAAATGCTGCAGTCTTAAGAGTTTCTTAATACTGCTCATTATGTTAAAAATAACATGTAAATACAGAAATAATATATATATGAGTAGAAAATCAAATTCACATGAGATGGAGTTGTATCCTTTTACCCCAGCCAAGGGCTTCTTAGATTGTAAGTTCCTCAGGTCAGGGATCATGTCTTCTTTTGTGTTTGCACAGGACCTGACACAAGTCTCCAGTACCAACTGGGCAACTAGGCAATACTTCAACGATAAATACAAATGTTCTAAAAATACAGGAAAAATGACTGTTAATACTTGTGTTTTAAGGATGGCTTACTTTTCTGATATATAAGGGTGTTTTGTGTTGTTTTTTGAGGGGTGGGTGAGGTGGAGTATAATTCCTTTGAGCCTTACAGAGCCGACATAGTGAAGAGAGAGATTCCTCTCTGCTTAGTGCAGTGCCAGCAGAATAGTTAACTGAGTTGCAGTGGCAGACTCTCTCTTACTGGTAATAATGCATAAGCCAGGAGGAACCCTGCTTAACTTTCAGATCCTAGTTTGGGTTTGCAAGTTTAGAAAGCAGAAAAACATACCTCTTTATCTGTAAACTGGACAAATTTGATGCCAAATCTGCTGAGAGAAAATAAACATGGAAGTCGATACCCTTTTTAACAAGGTCACTTTTCAGAGTACAAGACACACTTTGAAAGGGAGAACTGTAAGCATTGTTAGTGAAATGAAATGCCATAGAAGAAGTAGAGAGTTTCCCCACCCTCAACCCCTCTATCTATGTCCCTGGCTAAAATAATTGTCCAAAAGCCTGTATGGTTTATTTAAACAAATTTACTCAGAGACGTGACTGTTTTTAAGCTGAACGCTTACCTGTGATCTCAGTGTCCATGAGCCTCAATAAACAGCTCATGGATTTATGTCTTAGTGAGAACCAACCTATTAGTTGCTGCCATAAATCTCCTGTGCCTTGTGTGCAAAGTGAATTTTAATAAAAATCATATAAGGAGCCAGAGTTGCTAGGCTGGGATTCACATGGCTGCCAACATTTGAAAGCAATTAATAAGGACCTTTTGGGGGTGGGTAAATAAAGCCATGTCTTTAGCTCCTGTTGACATATACTGGACTCAATGAACTTGTCTGAAGGACAGAATGAAAAGGAGTTTTCTTTAAAAAGAAATGGGGACTGTCACTTTTAAATAAGGACAGATGGTACACACGGGTCAGACCTCTGAGTTTACAACCTATTCCCATCTTCTCATATATACTCTACCAGCATATAAACATCATAAGCTCCATAAAAATGAATTGGTAAAATAAAATAAATATACATCTGCACTCATTAAGCCCTGTACTGAAAACAGATTCTTCTCAAAATGAACAGAAGTAGAGACTATTAGAATAAGCAGGGTTTGTGTCCATTTTCAAAGTTCTTACTTTCCGCCTTCATTGTGCAGCCCACACCTTAGCTGTGATGTAGCTTCATTACTGACTCAGAATTAAAAGGTCAAGCAAATAATTACTGTTAATTTTTATAATGATATTCACATTATTTTTATAAACCAAACAGCTTAGACCTGTTGTTGTTTGCATGTAAAGATTAAAAGAGCACCTACTGAGTGCCAATTGCTTAGTGCTGTCTTAGCAAGTGCAAATCTGCTACAAAGCTGCCCTGAAGGGAAAGCCAGGGATTCCCCCTGACACACAAAGTGTATTTCAGGAACTGAGTGTATTGTGCTCCATTGGTTGCTATAAGACCAGTTCAATTAGTGTAATTTAGCACAGCCCTCAGGTTGCTCTAAGTTATATCAGGGGCCATTTTGGCTGCTGGTTGCAAAGGATTGGGGAGTGGAGGGCATTTTGGAACTACCTTTCCTTCCCATTCAACTGTACTAAGTGTAAATCAGTGCAAGTGAGGGACTGCTCCAAATCCTCTCTGAGTAACTGTTGGTTTAAGTAATCATGGTCAATTCAGCTGTCAGTAACTACATAGGCTTGACCTGTATCTGTATATATAGAACAGGCCTGGCAGTGAAAATGAGGTAGATAAATTCTAATGGATCACTTTTCACAGGGAAGTTGACCTCGCCGTTGTACATCTTTTGAGCTGTTGAAGTATTACTTGTACCAGTACCTATACACGCTACATGCTACTCAAGTACAATTCATTTAAACCCAGAATGGGATACTAGTTTTCAAGTAATATTGTATCTGCAGCTGGGATCAATCCCTTCACTCTCCGTCAACATTAAATTCCAAAGGGAACACCGTGCCTCTTTTATGTCAGTTTTCTTAGGCATTGAAGGTGTGGGTCCTATTATTCTTTGCCATGCCTATGTGCCTCTTAAACCAAAATCAGCGAGGGCTGGGTAAATGGTTTGGGGAGAAAATAAGATCCATTCAAACTGGCTGGATTTGAGCCCACTGAACCAAATTCATAAACTCAGATTAAAGTTCAGGTGAATTGGCGGTGTGGCCTAGAAGAGCTTGTGGATAGCTGTGGAATGGTTAGGTGAGGAAGTGCATATTCCCAGTGAGTCCTGTGCTTGGGTAGGCAAGCCCTGCAGAATAGCAAGAACTACGCTATTTCCCTATCTTATTTGCCCCTCTCTCAATACATTCCTGTCATTCCAGGATCCTGGGTCATGATGGTGTTGCTCTGTTGACTGGAATAGTTGCACTATAGTTGTTGTCATAGCCTAAGCAGTTTGAATATGGGTTCAACATGTATGAAAACAAACTCCCTCGCTTCTGTATACTCAAAAATCATTAGTGTCAATTCCTGCCCTCAAATATGTCCATACTGCCCCTGATTTGGTCCCTGAGAATTGAATGCATGTATCTATTTGGCTCTAAGGGCCTGGGCCTGTACTGTTGAGCACCGAAAAAGTGTCAAAGAGTCCTGTGGCACCTTAAAGACTAACTAAAGTATTAGAGCATAAGCTTTTGTGGGCTAATACCCACTTCGTCGGATGCAAACTTGCATCCGACGAAGTGGGTATTAGCCCATGAAAGCTTACGCTCTAATACTTTAGTTAGTCTTTAAGGTGCCACAGGACTCTTTGTCACTTTTGCAATTCCAGACTAACACGGCTACCCCTCTGATTCTAAATACAGGGAAGTTAATGGGAGTTGAGGGTGCCCAGTATCTTCGAAGATCAGGCTCTAAGAATCTAACAACCCCATATAAGATATAAAAAACAGAGCTGAAGCAGAAACTCCATCTTTAATCTATCCTAATAGGTCTATTAGCTATTTCAACATATCAGATAAGATCACTTAGGGCCTAATCCAAATCCCAATGAGAGTCTTTCCTTCAGCTTCAGTGGCCTTTTGGTTTAGGATGTGAGGGTCTTGATAGTTTGCAATATGTGTTTAACTACTGCCTACTGTGGGTAAAGGATGTAACTTCAGCCGTTGTGCCTTTGTCCTTGGGAGTCTGAGAGAGAACTCCAACATTGTCTAGGTGGATTTTGACTAAACGTTGTCTAGTTGGGTTTGATTTTGCATAATAATATCTGCTTCTGACAACAGCGTGCTTTGGTTTCTGAACTTTAATGGTGCTGTACCAGTAAAAATTTTATATAAATAATATAGCTTGCCAGTGATTTGTGATAGGGGCCAAGGTTTACAAAAATATTATGTCTCCCAACATTTTAGTTCATGTTATTGACTGATAACCTGCCAAGTTTCATTATAAAAAAACCAGCAGTCTTTTTAGAAACAAAGGAACAAAAATGTGCTCCAAAATGCCCATGTGTTTTTTTTAATTTTTAACTTCCCTGCAGTGCTGTGTCTTTAATTCCCCAATCTCAGCTTGGAACATAATTTTATGGCCAAGTTATCCAACTTCTTTAAACTGAATTTCATAACAGCAATAGGGACAGATCCTTAGGTGCATGGGTGGGCATTGCTGTAGCAACTGAGTCTTTAAAAGCATTATTCACACTATCACTCTCGTAATAGTGGCACCTGCTAATAGTGCTGCTGAAGTCTCTTGGTGTTTCCATTATAAGCTGCTCTTTTCATGAGTTCATTTCTTGGCTAATAAAAGTTTACTCCCCAGCTGAAACTTGGCTGAAAATGATTTTTGCCTGGGAATGATTATTATTAATATTTTAAAATAAATTTGGCTTTACAAATCTTTGTTGCTTTTAAATTCAAGGATGGAGAGGCTTACACAGCACATGTACAACCGATCTGGCAGCCCCCTTTAAAATTATAGGCCAACTAGAAGTTAAAGGGTCTGACTGACTTGTGGTTTTTAGGGCTCAGAACTGGCCAAAGAGTCAGTTGGACAATGAAGTGGAAAACCAGGGTTCAGTTCTGCTGTTCCTGTGCGTGTGAGAGGATATCTGCTCATGTCAGCAGTACACACCCGGAGCCTGGCCTGTTAGAAGAGGGTGTGGCTAACAAATGAGGAAGTGCAGCCAGGGAAAAACCAACTATATCACATACTCTGCCCTTCAAAAGTGAATTTAGCAATGCCAGAAGGCTGTACATTAAAGCAGCCTCAGGAAACTTTAATTTAGAGGTATGAGTGGGGGAATGGGATCCATCTGGTGGGCCTGTGCTTTCATTGACTGTGTTATGTCATAGGGGCATGAGGAGAAGCTGCACTGTAGCTCCTCACCACATAGAACTCAAGTCTTGCTGATCTGTTGTCTTCCTGCTTTTTCTGATGATTCATGTCAGTCGCCTCCTCTCAAGCCTCATGCTTGTGGGCTCATCACTCTTACTTGCACTCCTGCTGATGCTGTCCAGCATGCTGTGCTGCAGTATAGATGCTACCTCTCCCTGACTCAATAGCTGGCTCTGCTCTCTTGTATGCTGGTTGCAAGGTTGGGGTCATCAGTACAGCCTCTTTCACCACAATTCTCTCAAAATCTCTCTGTCCTGATTCAGGCTAACTCAGTGCTCCTCTTCCATTCGAAGCAGCTTGCATGTCTCTTGGGGTGATGGTCATATTCAGACCTTACATTTCATTGCATGTTTTGATTAAACAACACCCTGACCCTTTCCTGGCATTTTCTGCCAATGAAGACAAATTGGGCTAAAATGTTAAGTAGTGTGGACCATTTTCACAGTCAATACACAGGGCGAAATCATGGTCCCATGTGAATAAATGGCAAAACTCACCCTGACTTCAACAGAGCCAGGATTTCATCCAGAGTGTTGCAGACAAACACACTTAATTAGAGCAGAAAGTACTTCCAGTCTGTATGTGATGCTGCATTGAAGAGGGAAGCCCTCCCAGAGTTGCCTCCTCTATAACACCACACCTTTGCAATAGGCCTTATATGGAGCGCCTGAATTTCACCTTGCATCCACAGCTCAGATTTAATGCCTGTTTTACAAGTGGAAGGTTGTAGGGGATTTTCTTTAACTAAAAAGATATCCAGAAACTGAACTTCCAACCAGGAATTGCCTGGGTTTTGGCTTAGGTGTTGGGTGTGTATTATGTCAGCCTGTACTTTTGCTGTCTCACAGAAACAGGTCTATAAAGCATCCACTCGCTTGAGCAGTACTGTACAAGCACACTCTGCAGGACTTAAGGACAGCTGTCCTCTCTGCCTTCGAAGTGTGCTGTCCAGGTGAATAATACTCACCAGTTACAGATTGGAAAAAGCTGGGTAGGCCACTGTAGTTTACTTCTGAGAAACTCTGAGAAGTGTGGTTCATTAGCTACAGAACAAACCAGGACTGGGAGCCAGGAACTCCTGAGGACTAGTTTTCTCTTTGACACCCCTTCTGGAACAAGTCATTTCACTTCTCTTCCTCAGATTCTGCACCTGTAACATTAGGACAATGACACTTATGTGTCTGCTCCACACTGGTAAATTAGTTAGTGGGCCAGACCAAAAATAACTTGCTGACTTACACCGGTCGAGGATCTGGCTTTAATATGTGTAAAAAGCTTTTGAATTAAATGCTGGACTTTATATTTTTCCTAGAAGAAAGAGGACTAAATCCTCTAATGCCATCTAAAGGAAAAACCAACATTTGGTAAAATCTTCACTATGATTTCCAGCCGTGAATGCTGATTCTCCTCTACCCCTTTTTCTACCTCAGTATCATTCTATGGGCCCCATCAGAGTTGCTCCTGATGTGCAGCTGTGAGAGGAGAATTGGACCCATAGCCTTCAAATTCAGTTATTTTTGTCTAGCAACAATAAAATGTTATGTAGTTAAATAACAGGGTGGAAAAAAACCTAGGGGAACTGTAAACATATCCTAATAATTGTATTGCAGCATAGGATTTATAATTACTAAATGTGTGATAACTGCTTCCTAAATGCCCATGCTCTTTAAACAACCTAATTTATAATTTAAAAAGCTGACAACTCTTAAAGTGTTTTATTTTATCTTGTCTGAAATAATTGAAGAGTAAGTTATTGAAAACCTGTATTTTTCATTAGCCTTAAATTCAGCTACAATTAATGTGCCCAATTTGATTATAAACTGCACAAATTAAACAATAAAGAGCTGTCTAATGAGAAATTAATTATGAGGTACAGAAGAGGAGCTGGGCTGGATAAAAGTAATAAGTTATGGCCTATGGCAGGATGTGTCAGGTTTTAAAAGAGACAAAGGCTTTTTCCTCAATGTGTGCCAGTGCTGATAGGGCTCATCACAGATCAGTAGATCCAGAAGCCATAACAGCACGGTAATTGAAACTGCCAAAATCAATAGTGCTGACAACCTTAATTAAATTAAATATGTCTCTGATGAGCTCAAACAGCATGGCAGCGGACCACTTGACCCTTTCTCTGAGCACCGCTTTGATAGAATGCGGCATGCAGCATGATGGATTTCACCCCTGAGGACAGTTGGAGCACTCTAGCTACAGTAGAAAATTGCTCCAAGAGTAATGGTCCCCCCCCAATGTAACTATATCTTTGACTTACAAAGTACAGTGCTAGAGTTCCTTTCTTGTTGAATTTTTTGCTTTGCGTAGCTGCAGTTTTGCAAGCCTCATAGCTCCTTCCGCTGAGAACACCACAGAGAACTTCCTCCTGACATCTTTCCTTCCTCCACCTCTTCCGCCAAGAAAAGGATCATGTTATTTTCCTAATGGACAAACAACTTTAGCAATTGCAACTGATCGCTGAAACTGTTCTGGCTATTTTTCTGTTACAAAAGTGGTATTCAAGAGATCAACTTTTCAGTAGATCAAATTCATTCATTTTTTATCATGACTTTTTAAAGCAAAAAGATTTGGTTGAGCATTGTATCTGCTTAGCATCACCCTGAAGAGCCTCATGACATAATTGGTGGGAAAATGTGTGCTATAAATGTGCCGGAAACAAAGAAAAACCTTCAGCCCTTAAATCACAGGGCCTGAATCTCAGTTCAGCTAGTATAATCAGCATTTGTTTTTCTCCCTAGGAAATTGCATGAGTAAATATTTTCATAAAATGCTGTTCTATTGACTGGGTAGTGCTGACTTTCCTAAACAACATGAAATAATCACACCTCTAGGTTTTTCAAAATGTTCGTCAGCATTAACAAACTGTTCCTTATTATAAGCCTGTCAAAGATCAGAGGTTTAGATTATTGAAGTAGATTCCTTTCAAATTCTAAAGTTGTTGCTGTGACAACTCCAGGAGAGAATAGATTGTTGGAAGTGGACAAATTGTGGGTTTTCCATGCTGAAAGAGTTTAAATAATTCACCTCTCTGTTTAGCAAAATACTTTAGCTGAAGGGTATTTACAGTGATTAAACACAGAGCTCTCAGGAAGGTAAAATGTTACAGTGGATGTAGGAAACAATGATTTAAAATCATCCTGTTGGGCTCCATTTTATATATATATAATTGAGCTAATTTTAAAGAAATGTGGTTGGGACACTGTAATTCTCTTCCATGTAGCATGTTTTATGAAAGACATCCAAAGGACATTTGGAGCATTTCTATTCTGCCAGCACCCTTTACAGAAATGTATGGCACTGGAAAAATTATGCAAAAAGCCAATGCCCTTGAATCCCTACCAGGTCCTTCTTGGTGCGGTTTATTGCACTGCTAATTTAAATGTGGTTCTGTGTCAGGCAAGCTGCTTTATAGCAGCCTCTCTGGGCCAGCCTTAAAAACTTTCATGTTGGCTGGGGCATAAGATAGACAAGGTTGGTGAGGTAATAGTCTGATAAACAATATCTTCTGTTGGTGAGAGAGAAGCTTTTGAGCTCCACAGCTCTTTGTCCCAATATCGGGACCTTCAGAGGCCAGCGCCAGACTCGCACCTCACTTACCGCTCCTTCCGGGGCAGCCGCGGCACCCTCCTGTCTGCAGGAGCACGCGGCAAGCCCCACTGCCCCAGGCAGAGACTAGGTGGCCAGGTCTCTGCTGCTGCACATGATGCAGGGGCAGGGGGAGGAGGGCTGCTTGCAGCCAGCACCGGTGGGGGAGGGGGGCGAGGGCAGAGAGCTCCCACCCCCTGAACCCGGCTCTGAGTCCGGCCCCTCATCCGCCCCATGCCCAGTGCCCACTGCCCCCCCACTCCCGCTGGCAGAGAGTCGGGGCAGGTGGCCGAGGCCAGGACAGCTCTCTGCCGCCCGCGGCGCGTGCCGCAGGGGCAAGGGGGCTGCTTGCATGCGGGGGCTGGGAGCAGAGAGCCCCCGGACACCCCCCTCTCAACCCGGCTCCACGCCTCCCCCAAAACCAGCTCCAGCCCCTGACCCACCTGCCAGATGCTTCCTAGCCGGGCCAGCCCCGGCTCCGGCCCCCGCCACCCCCCAGCCCGGCCCAGCCCAGCTGAGAACCATCCCCCAGGTAAGCGGGTGGGCTGCGCCTGGGGCCCTGCACCCGCGGCTTGCGGTGGGGCTGCGGGTGGGAGCCAGGGCCATGTGCTTGTGGCCAGGGCCCTGGGTCCACAACCCATGGTGGGGCTGCGCCCGGAACTGGGGACTTGTGCCCCTGCACCAGGAGCCAGGGCCCTGCACCCCTGATCTGCAGCTTCCTCAGGCCCTGCCCCCATGGGTCCAGTGGTGGGGGGAGCCTGTGGCACCCCCCCCTCTATTCCACCTTCCCCCCTTCTCTGCTCCTCCTTCCCCCTTTATTTCCCCCCTCCCCATGTGTCCCAATATTTTGTTTCTTGTCATCTGGTCACCCTAATTGTGGGATAGGGTAAGAGGGGGCCTATCAACGGGGTGACATTCACCCCTGTGCAGAGAGCCAGCTCGAGGTCTGTGCACCACTTAAGCACTCAGGGATCCCACCTGAGGGTGCTGTCCCCTTTACACCATGGCAGCATCTTTAGAGCTTGACACAAAAACATTATCTTCTGATGACTGATTGTTTGCCCATAACCTCCTGCCACCCCTTTGCCTCACAGTCCCTCTGCTGCCTCATCCTGCCCTCCAAGCTCCTCTCTACTCTCTCATATTCTCCTTTCCTCTCCCCATTTCTCTTTCCCTCAATGGCCCTTTTCTCCTTTCTCCCTCCGTCCCCTGGACTCCTTTGCTCCTGCCATTCTCTTCACCTCACCCTCACCCAATAATAAACTGAACTCTACGTAGCATTCCCATTAGGGCAGGGGCAATCCAATGAGTACGTGAAGGGACTACTCCAACCTGTTATCATTCATTAATGTAAAACATTTAGTCAAAAGCTCATTTGCCAGCACACAGGCAATGATAACTCTCCAGGAGAGAAGGTTCAGGCCCAGCTGAACTGTGCCATAAGGAAAACTTAACATATGGCTGAGTGTCCAAGTGATGAACTGTGGTAGACGTTGTCTGAGCAAGCACAGCCATGGGAGGGTGTAGCGGGGTGATCATCCCACTCGGGCCCTGAAAGGGTTAAAACAGCCCTGCAGAGGGCTGCTGCTGGGGAAAGCAGCAAACCTAGGCTGATTGGAGTAGCAGCCACAGCTAATAAGGAGGCTGGGGGCCAGAAGCTGAAGGAGTCTCTTTCTAGCAGTGGAGAGAGAAGGACCTGGCTGCCTGGGAGAATAAGGTACCTGAAGCAGAGCAGTGCTGGGGAAAAGGGCAAAGGAAGCTGAGGGGCTCCAGCCTGGAAAGCCCTTGGTCTGCAGCCCTTGTTTAAGACCAAAAGGGGCAGCCCAAGGATAGGCAAGGGCAGCAGGTCCTACCCCTTGCCAATGATGAGTGGCCGTTACACACTGCAGTCTGCCCCAGTGAGTGGGGGCTAGATGATGACTGGCAGTAGCCACTAGGCAAGGTGGGCTTAGAGGGTTGGGGGTTCCCCTGGGAGGAGAGACTCAAAGTGTTGGGGCACTGCTAAGGGGCAAAATCCCAGGGCAAAGGGCACTGGGATGTGGAAGGGACACAGGGGCCCTAAGGTAGGTGAGACTCCGGCCACCAAGAGACACTCTCAGTGCTGGAGAGCTAATTCCCAGGATGACCAGCAGGAGGCTCTGTGCCAGTGAGTCACTCTCTGTAGCAGAGCAATAACACCCAGCAATATAATTGGTCTAGAGCAGGAAACATTCTTTGTGCATTCTTTAAAAAGGTGCACTGATTTCTCCTTTTTGTGCGCCCTGATGTTCTACTAGCGGCGCTAGGCAAAGCTGTGGGAGGAAGAGAACACCACTTACTGGGCAGACCAGAGGACCAAAGAACTGGATTGGGACATGCCTCAGACCATGTTGTGGTCTTGGAGTCTGTTTAGAGAGTCCCAGGATCCAGACTTATATACAGGTGGGAATAGAGAATGTAGGCTATCCTGGGAAGCAGTGCCTCTGAAAAAGATTTGGGGCTTATGATGGCTAATCAGTTGAACATGAGCTCCCCATGCAATGCTGTGGCCAAAGCGCCTAGTGCAATCCTTGGGTGCATAAACAGAGGAATCTTGAGTAGGAGCACAGAAGGAGCCTGGCCCCTTCACCCAGCACCTCTCCTACCCCCCCACCCCCCACACAGTGCACCTATCCACATAGATATCACTGCACCCAGCCCCATAGATATCCCTGCTGACACAACTCCATAGTTGTTTTTTCTCTCTCTATTTGGCACTAATGCAATCACTGCTGGAATACCGTGTCCAGTTCTGGGGTCCATAATTCAAGAAGGATATTGATAAATAGAGGGTTCAGAGCTGAGTCATGACAATTATTAAAGCATTAGAAAAGCTGCCTTATAATTATGGACTCAATGAGCTCACTCTGTTTAGCTTAACAAAGAGAGGGAGTGACTTGATCACAATCTATAGGTATGTACATGGGGAAGAAATATTTGCTAATGTGCTCTTCAATCTAGCAGAGAAAGGTATAACATGAAGTTGATAAATTCAGGCTGCACATAAAGTATAAATTTCATAGGCAGACTGACTACTCATTGGAACACCTAAACTTGACGTGGTGAAGTCTCTGTTACTAACCACTTCAAAATCAGGATTGGATGCTGTTCTATAGGATCTGCTCTAGGAGTTATTTTGGGGAAGTTCATGGTCTGTGTTACAGGGGAGGTCCGACTAGATGATCACAATGGTCTCTTCTGGCTTTGGATTCAATGAATCTATTACATTTGACTAATTCTAAGAACAGAAGAATTTTATAGCCAGAAATGACACGTGGGGCACTGTGGCTAGGGCATAGACATTGTATCTGTCAGCCCACATGTCTGATGAGTGCACCTACCTACAGCTCTTATCTGCCTGAAATCACACTTCATTCTATGTGTGTCTGCTACAATAGTCCTGTCCATATTATGGCAGAAAAATGATATACAAGAGAGACAGACAGCAAGGAGAGGAAGAGGTAAATGACACCCCCATTCTTGTGGCTTGCAGATAGTAAATGTGTGGAAAGAAATCTATCCAAAATACCAAGGAATCTAAGACCTGGTCTGTACTACAAAGTTAGGTCAATGTAAGTCACCTTGGGTTGACCTATTTAAGCATGTATCTACACTCAAATTTGTCTCCAGCTGATATAAATAGCCCATTACGGGGACACAGTCAAACCATCTCTCCAAATGGCACAGAACCATGATCAAACTACTTTGACTAACACAGTGAGAATGTTGACGCTGCATGACTGGTATCAATCCTAAAAGTCCTCCAGGCACTGTCCCACAATGACCCAGTTCCTGCAATAGTGTTCACAGTTTAAAATTCTATGACAAGGGGTCACAGGGACTGAAAGCCTGCCCACCCTGCCTTAAAAGCCCCATGTATTTTTGAAATGCCCTTTTCTGGTTGTCCAGAATGCCACCTAGCCGTTTACTTTTGTTGTGTGCATCCAACTGAACATGTAATTTCCATGCACAGTTACTTGATGCACTCCTGCCTGGAGCAGGTAAAAAATGTTGCATCCTCTGGATCTGTTGGGGACGAGGCTGTGCAGGAACAGCTACCGACCAGTCATAGAAACATGGACATCTACAAGCAGATTGTATGGGGGATGCAAGCAAAGGGATACAACAGGAATCAGCAGCAGTGATGTGAAAGGGAAGAAACTTCAACAGCCATACCACTAGGGAAAGGAGGACGACAAGAAATCTGGTGCGTCTCTACAGAGGTGCTGCTTTCATAATGAACTGCACACTATGCTAGCTGAGACCCACCAGCACCCTGCAGACCACTGTGAGGGACTTGAAGGCACCCAAGACAGAGAATCCTGCCATGAACAGTGAGAATGAAGAGATGTGATGCAAGGAAGATGGTGAGGGTCTCAAACCATGCGTGAGCCAGAATCTTTTTGAAACCCAGCAGGAGTCTAACCAGTCTTGCCAGGTGAGTGCAGATGAATCCACTGATGAAGGGGAAGGGACCTTGTGTAAGTGAGTGCATGCATTTTTCATTACAATTTTTTAAAATATACTTTTCTTCCTCTTCCCCATCCCCACCTCCTTGCCATTTAAAGAAGATAGCACCTAACACATCCCCAAGTACACAAAACAAACATATTGACTTTTCATTACTTTACTGGTATATGGTGAGAAAAATTTAGATTTGTTGTGCCATGCTCAGGCAGAGGTAGAGTTGGCATCTGCTTTCAATTCACTTGCTGGGGTAGGTGGTAGTTGTGGAGTCTTGCAGAGCACTTTGGGCACGTGAATAGGGATGTCCCTTTTATTCTCCTTAAAGATCTTGTTGAAACGTCCATGGCCATACACTCCAATCCTTTCCCAAAGGTTTCTAGGGAGGGTGGCATCATTTATTCCTCTGTGATAAGACACTTTCCCAGGCCACTCTGTGAGGCACCACTTCAGCTGGCACTTTCCCATGCCACTCTTCATGGCATGACATCACATCACAGCAAACAGGCAGCAGCATATGGTCCAGGCCGGTTTCCAGATGTCCATGGCAACTGGGCTCTCTGTTCCTTTGTGACCCTCAAGGGTGAGATATCAGCCAAAATCACCTCTGCCTATGGAAAATACTGCCAGTATTCGCTGTCATTGCCCTAGGCTCATACCCAGGGAATAGGAGCCAGACATTGTATAGCTTCATGTGGAAGAAAATCCAGCCTCCACCCCAATCCTCCCTGCCAGGCTACATTCACCAGGGTTGAAGCTGGAGAATGGTGCTGTGCCCAGACTCTCCAAAGCTGAAGGGTTAGTAAGCATTTCTTATTAACAGTATTTATGGGGATCAGGGCAGAGAGCTTTGAAACTTATCTTCCTCTTTCCATTCGGACTGCAAATCTAATGGTACCTGCACCTGTTTTTATCAGCAGCTTCTGGTGTGGAGGCTGTGACGTGTCCCTTCCATGCCTGTAGAACACCTGACCCCGATGAAGAGAAGAAGGAAGAAAACCAGGGAAGAGATATTCTGAAAGATCACACAAGCCAGTGCCCATAGGACTGTGAACAAATGGTTTGAAGGGCCAATATGACTGAGAGCACAGAGAAAAACAGAGCAGGCAAAAGGCCTGGGACTCACAGCAGGACAAGGAGCAGGAAGTGCATCTCAACATAATGGGTCCTCTCAGGCAGCAAACCCAAACATAGGCGCCAACTTCTAAAACTGCTGGTGGGTGCTCGGCCCCCCTCTGCCCCTGGCCCAGACCCGACTCCACCCCTGCCCTACCCCTCCTTGCCCCATTCCAACCCCTTCCCCAAAGACTCCACCCCCTCCCTACCCCTATTTGACTCCTTCCCCAAATCCTTGCTCCTGACCTGCCTCTTCCCTGCCTCCTCCCCTAATCATGGCATTAGAAACATTTTTCACCTGGGCAGAAAAACACCTTGAGATGCCCTGTCTGTATCTTTCAAAATCCCTATGGTTTGGGGATCTGTGCCTCATTGTAGTGTGGAAGGATGGAACCATGCAAATCTTTCTTCATGCTGTTTTTACACAACTGAACTAATGTTACGTGCTTTCACTCTTTATTACCTTCACTGACCCCTAAAGCTGCTTCTGCGTTTCTAGCTCAGTAGGGTTAAGATTATTTAAAAAAATAGAAGTCATCCTAACCCTTTAACCCTCTTCCCTTCCCTGCAAAGAAATTACCCTTTACTAGAAAATTCCAGATAGTGCTCCAATGGAAGCTGATTAATGCTGCTTTCTTAGAGCCCATTCCTATGAGACCTTCTGAGAGATGCGGAAGACCTCTGAATTAAAAGGTCATGCAGGATCAGTTCAGATGGAACTCATTCTCTGCATAGGATCTGATCATGACATCTCCAGAGCACTCAGCCTCGGCGATTCAGGAAAGAACATAAGAATCGCCATACTGGGTCAGAACAAAAGTCCATCAAGCCCAGTATTCTGTCCTCTGACAGTGGCCAATGGCAGGTTCCCCAAAGGGAATGAACAAACAGGTTATCATCAAGTAATCTATGCCCTGTCACCCAATCCCAGCTTCTGTCAAACAGAGGCTAGGGATACCTTTCCTGCCCATCCTGGCTAATAGCCATTGATGGACCTATCATCCATGAATCTATCTAGCTCCCTTTTGAACCCTGTTATAGTACTGACCTTCACAACACCCTCTGGCAAGGAGTTCCAGAGGTTGGCCATGTGTTGCATAAAAAGAATGCTTTGTTTGTTTTAAACCTGCTAGCTATTAATTTCATTTGGTGGCCCCTTGTTCTTGTATTATGAGAAGGAGTAAATAATACTTCCTTATTTACTTTCTCTATACCACTCATTATTTTATAGACCTCTATCATGTCCCCCTTTAGTTGTTGTTTTTCCAAGCTGAAAAGTCCCAGTTTAATTAATCTCTCCTCATACAGAAGCTGTTCTATACCCCTAATCATTTTTGTTGCCCTTTTCTGAACCTTTTCCAATTCCAATATACATTTTCTGAGATGGGGCAACCACATCTGCATGCAGTATTCAAGGTGTGGGCGTACTATGGATTTATACAGAGGCAACAGATATTCTCTGTCTTTTTATCTATCCCTTGATGATTCCCAACATTCTGTTAGCTTTTTTGACTGCCACTGCACATTGAGTGAATGATTTCAGAGAACTATTCACAATGACGCCAAGATCTCTTTCTTGAGTGGTAAGTTTGGTAACAGCTATTTTAGACCCCATCTTTGTATATGTATAGTTAGGGTTATGTTTTCCAATGCGCATTACTTTGCATTTATCAATATTAAATTTCTTCTGCCATTTTGTTGTCCAGTAATCCAGTTTTGTGAGATCCTTTTGTAGCTCTTTGCAGTCTGCCTGGGATTTAACTATCTTGAGTAGTTTTGTATCATCTACAAATTTTGCCACCTCACTGTTTTACCCCTTTTTCCAGATCCTTTAAGAATATGTTAAATAGGACTGGGCCCAGCCCAGATCCCTGTGGAAACCACTATTTACCTCTCTCAATTCAGAAAACTGACCATTTATTTCTACACTTTGTTTCCTATCTTTTAACCAGTTATCACTCCATGAGAGAACCTTCCCTCTTATCCCATGACAGCTTATTTTGCTTAAGAGCATTTGGTGAGTATTAGTAAACCTTGTCAAAGGCTTACTAAAAATCTAAATCCTCTGGATCCCCCTTGTCCACATGCTTGTTGACTCCCTCAAAGAATTTTAGTAGATTGGTGAGGCATGATTTTCCTTTACAAAAAACATGTTGACTATTTCCCAACAAATTATGTTCATTTATGTTTCTGACAATTTTGTTCTTTACGATAGTTTCAACCAATTTGACCACTACTGAGGTGAGGCTCACTGGACTGTCATTGCCAGGGTCACCTCTGTCGCCCTTTTTAAAAATTGGTGCCACATTAGCTATCCTCCAGTCATTTGGTACAGAAGCTGATTTAAATGGTAGGTTACAGATGACAGTTAGTCGTCCTGCAATTTCACATTTGACTTCCTTCAGAACTCTGGGTGAATACCGTCTGGTCCTGGAGATTTATTACTGTTTAGTTTATCAGTTTGTTGCAAAATCTCCTCTAATGGCACCTCAATTTGGGACAGTTCCTCAGATCTGTCACCCAAAAAGAATGGTTCAGGTTTGGGAATCTCCCTCACATCCTCAGCAGTGAAGAACGATGCAAGGAATTCATTTAGTTTCTCTGCAATGGCCTTCTAGTCTTTGAGTGCTTGTAAATGAGCCCTTCTCCGCTCGGTGCACAAACGAGTCAGGACCCCACTTTTATGAGCACCAGTGTCCCTTTATTTCCCTCATGCAAGCCCCACCTTCACCTATATACATCAGATAGCCCACTGACTTGGCTGCCTTGGGGGACAGCTAGCTCCCACAGCTAGCCAGGAGCAACAACACTTGGTTCCTCCCTGTTCTCCTTCCCCCCTATGACTTCCTTCCTGCCAGCTTTATGCTCTGGCCTGGAAGGCTCCCAAGTGGTTTGCCTTAAGTCCCCCTCTCCTCGGGGCCATGCCCTGCCAGCCAATGAATTCCCCCAGCTGGGAGCTGGGCTAGCAGAGCCTCTATTGCCCGCTCTAACAGAGGGAAGAGGGGCTGGCTCAGCACTTTCTCTCCAGCACCCTGTTACAGTGCTCCTTTAGCATCTCAATCGTCCAGTGGCTGCACTGGTTGTTGAGCAGGCTTTCCGCTTCTGATGTATTTTAAAAAAAAAATGTTGCTATTAGTTTTGGAGTCTTTGGCTAGCTGTTCTTCAAATTCTTTTTTGGTCTTTCTAATTATATTTATATACTTCATTTGCTGGAGTTTACGCTCTTTACTATTTTCCTCCTAAAGCCAAGCGATGAGGTCTGAGACAGCACTTACTGACAGGACACCAAACAAGCTCAACTTTTATTCCTTTGAACACAAACAGAAGCATAGTTTGGGAGTATTTTAATTGGGGAGGGAAGAAGAATGGGTGGGTAGTTTTTAAAAATATTGATGAAGTTAATGAGTGCCTCAAGAACAGAGATTTGAGAACCTTGTCATTTTATACTTCTCTGGAAGGCCTGAATTGGAAACAGAGTTCAGGGGTTTTAAAACTTCTTCCTTGAGGGGCTTTTTGTTTTAAATTACTCTAGACTTCTACAGCTGTAGTAAACCATACGTGTAAAGCTCTTCTTGTTGGGAAAACAGTTTAGAAAAAGTGATTCCTAATCTGCTTACTCAAGATAGAGATACTCTCTGGAGCCAAACTTTTCTGAATGTTTTGTGTTTTTTGGCTGGCCAGACTATATCCCTATAATCTTAAAGAACCCACAGTATTTTCTCATTGCCAAAGAAACACTTGCTGTTTTGGACAGATCTGATTAGCTACAGGCAGCTTCATCGTTCAGTTTATAAGCTTTCTTACCGTGGCAGCTGACCTCCCAGTGATCAAGTAGTGTGACCCTTGTCATTGTGATCTGAGTATATAAACTCATTTAAAGCACAGAGGTAGAGAAACATCAAGGTTTAGACAGGAATCCATGTTAGCAAAGGATATAAGATACAATTTGGCCCTTTTTTTGCAGTATAGTTCTATGTACTCAGACTGATCTAGAGGAAGGTGACTGTGTTAGTCTTATATCACCAGCCTTTGCAATGGGTTAAAGTATTTAAGATGACAACACAGATAGCTAGGAAGAAACAATTTGTAGAAGGAGGAGCATCACATTGATTATATTGTAAAATCAACAGCCACAACAAAGATGCTCTAGCTCTAAGGAAAAAAGAAAGAGATTAATTCTTACAAAAAGAGGATTTCCTGAATAGTTGGAGAGAGTAAGATGGACACAAAGTTAGCTGGGAATCAGCAATCAAGTGGGAGAAACACGGAAAATGAAACGTCACAAATGAAAGAAAGAAACTGACATTCTTCCTCATTCCCTCACTAAAATATTCCTAAGGGCATGTCTACATGTATAGCACTATAGCTCATCTGATGAAGAGAGCCCTCCTGTCTCTGAGCAGCAGAAGCTATGTCGGTGAGAGAAGCTCTCCTGTCAGCACAGCACTGCACTCCACACTGGTGTTTATGTTGGTGTAAATTATGTCGCTTAGGGGGATGGTTTGTTCACACCCCTGAGTGACATAAGTTCAGCCAGCGTAAGAGGATGTGTGTAGGTGTAGACATAGCCCAAGACATCATGCTTTCTCCCAGGCCATCCCTTATTCATGGAACATCTTCCAAGCCAGCTTAATGTCCTCCTTCAAGCTCTCCTCTGTCACAATGCCAGCAAAAATTCAACAATAGCTTGGCAGCCGGTGTTCTGCAACCACTGCTTATCAGATTGCTACCCTCTTGCAGGTGGTGGATCCTCTTGCTGCCTTTCGTCTTCACACTTCGGGCCAATGTACACTAGAAACTTAACATCAGGACAGCTACGTCTCTTAGGGGTGTGAAAAATCCACATCACTAAGAGATGTCACTACACCGAGCTCACCCCCAATGTAGTCAGCACTAGTTGACTGAAGAATTCTTTCACTGACCTCGCTACGGCCTCTGGGGGAGGTGGAGTACCTATGAGGGCAGGAGACACCCTCCTGTCAGCGTAGGTAGTGTCTGCAGACATCACTGAAATGCTATAGCACTGCAGCCTTATACCTTTAGAGTATAAGCTCTTTGGAGCAAGGACCATCTTTTTAATATGTATTTGTAGGGCACCTAGCACAGTGGGGCCCTGCTCTCCGAGACCCAGAAGCTAATGAAATACAATTCATAATGACATAACTCCCAGGGGCTGTAGTGAGGCTACATTCATTAATGTTTACAAAAATCCTTTGGGATCCTTAGCCAGAAGCCTCAAATCCTCAATTATAAGTTATTCCCCTCTTGTCAAAGAACACCCCTATTTTTGCTTGCTTCAAAGCCTAGTCTGGGTTGGTGTTTTTTAGTTTTTCTTGAGCAAACTGGATTCATTAAAGGTGATGACCCAGGAAAGGTTGAAAGTACAGTTAAATACAGCAGAGACCCAGTCCTGCACGCCCTCCTCTTACTGGCAGTCCCCACCTTGAGTTCAATGGCACGTGATCAGCCCATGAAACAAACTTTTGCTCATTATCTTGTCTGTAAAACCCTAACTGGTTTATCTGCTTTCTGCCAGGCTCTGAATTTGTTACATACCTTAATACACGAACAAGGCAGGTGAAAATACATACCAGGCCAGATCACTGAGTGCGGCGTGACCAGTTTGTACTGCACCACCAGCGTAATTTGGCTGGAAATCCAGCCGGACAGGTTCAGAGAGAATTGCTCCACTGCAAAGGTGACAGCTGCCAAGAGGGCTTGTATCCCACACAGCGTCTGTGCTGCTGGGATCCTGGGGAGAAGGCAGTGTGCCTAGAGCAAAAAGAGCTTGATGGAGGTGAGCCTATGTCACATCGATCTGCCACTACCTTTTGGGGGATTAAAAGCCACTTTTAGCTACAGCAGCTCTCAGGCTGCTCTAACACAGTGCGAGGGGAATGGGACGTACAGAGCATCATCGGGCCAGGGCACTCAGAGGAGAACTTTAAACCATCTTTGCACAAAATCCATTGACTAGTGCTTTGTGCATTTTGGCCCTGTCTGGGGAATCTGGCCCCGATCTACTGTTAAAGTGGAAGTTCAGGATATAGATTCACTGAGATTAAGGTCAGAAGGAGCCATTAGTCCTCCTGCATATCACAGGACAGCAAATGGTATCTAATTACTATTGTATTAAGCACAATAACTTGTATTTGGTTAAAGCCTATCAAGGCAGCCAGTCATGACTTGAAGACATCAAGAAATGGAGAATCTACCACCACCGTGGCAGTTTATTCCAGTGGTTAATCACCCTTGCTGTTCGAAGTCTGTGCCTCATTTTCAATCTGAATTTGTTTGGCTTCAGCTTCCAGCCATTGTTCTTGTTTTTGCATCCGATGAAGTGGGCTGTAGCCTATGAAAGCTTATGCTGAAATAAATTGGTTAGTCTCTAAGATGCCACAAGTACTCCTCGGTTTTTTGTTTTTTTATGGATACAGACTAACATGGCTGCTTCTCTGAAACCTGTTCTTGTTATGCCTTTCTCCTGTAGTTACCTGTGTGATCTCACTTGTCCTTTTTGAATATTAGCACAACTTTCTACTCTTCTAGTCTTCTGGAATTTCACTGGTATTCCAAAATGTATTAAAAACTTACATCAGTGAATCAGAGTTTTCATCAGCCAACTCTTTTAGGACCCTTAGGTGCAAGTTATTTGGGCCTGATGATTTAAACAGCGTTAGCCCTAGTCAGTGTTGTCTAATATCCTCCTTGGTACTAATGGACTGTAAAATACTTTGTCAGCCTCATGTGGTTTCAGTACACCATCCTGTTTTTTTCCAAATACAGAACAGAATACTGAATTAACAATTTTGCCATCTCCATCTAATAATGAGCCTATACCATTAACAGAATTTATTTTGTTCCTAATCTACTTTAAAAAAAAGTTTGTGTTGTCCTCAGCATTATCAGCATATAGATATTAGTTAGTTTAATAATATATGTTGAATACAGAACACTAAACAGAATGCTGCTTTTGTCCTTTCCTTTGTTTTGAGCTAGATTCTGGAAATATTTGATGGCTTGATAATGCCATTTAACAACACAGAAATGTGATGAACTGCATGCCCTGAAGCACAGACCTTAAGAATTTAGACTAACATGAATCTGCATTGAAAGATATTTTATTGCCTTATTATTGGACTATTACAGAGGAATGCTTTGCAGGAATGAGAATATTTACAAATTATTATATATGTGGATCATAAATCAAATCAGACACCTTATTGCAAATTTAAAGAAAGTTATCTTTAAAGCTCCTAGAAGGTGAGATGGAGTTCAAGGCCAAACCTTCATGCAGTTGCGAGAGTTCGAATCATACATATGATAATACTTGGTGACAACAAAGTCATAGGTCAAGTCTGAGATCTTACTGTCGCAAATCTAGAGAAAATTACCCTTCAGATATTATATGATACTCTTGTTAGTTTAAGGGGGAGATTCAGACCTTAGTTCCACCAGGATGTAAATCTGGGATGATGGAGCTAGTCCAGATTTACACTTACACGAACTGTGTGTTTTTACATCTGAATTATTATTTAGATTTTAACTTGCATTAAACTGACATAATTATACATTCTAGCAGAGAAAGGATACAAGTGTTTGTTCATATTCTTGCTTAAGGAATAAGTCTGTGTAATATATCCTGTCTACACTAGCATTTATAATGCTAGCCTATGCATGTTGAAAATAAAATTAAAAGTCAAATATAAGCATATCCTTAAAGGATAATTTGGCCTTTACGGCCTTCATACAAGCATTCTGATATTTATATCTGCAGACTCCCCAGCCAAACAGCAGCTGAGATATGTCTTAGTGAAATCTATACAGAATAGTGAAAAATAATTGGTCTATAGAAAACAACTGGAAAAAAACACACATTTTAAAAAAACATTTTATTTTAAATTTCATTATATGATTTTTAAAACTGCCAGAGAAACACTAACCCATTTAAGATTAACCCATTTAAGCTGCTTTTATTTTAGAGTTTATTTATTGGTTAAATGAATAAAGAGGCGATTTTCAATAGGACATGTGCTGTGTGCTCCTAAGTCACTTAAACACTTTTAAAAATCCCACTCATACAACTAGTTTTGCATCTTAAGAGAAGATAGCTATAGCTTTTACAGCGAACTTTCTTTGCCAGCATGTAGCATATATCATGTTAGAACAGTCCTTCCCAAACAAATAGGGAAAAATGTTAATTATGACAATTTGCACATAAAATGAACAATAATTTAGAAACATATTCAAACACAAGGATAATTTATGTTTGCAATTCCCATAAATTGTTCACAGCTCTTTTAATAATATAATGATATTTAGACTGATGCAGTTAATAGATGCCAGAATTATGATGCAGGACAAATTATTTGAGCATGTAGATTCTTTTTTGCTTACCTTTATTATGTAGGTGCCACCACAATGTAAGTGTTAAATAGTAGTGATAATACAATACACAGAAATGTTGCTGTTGAAGAGAAATGAAACCATTTTAATCAGCATATTTATGTGCACACAGTGTCAAACCTGCTTTTCAGTAAGACATTGCAAGAAAAAAGAATCCATGAGACAAGTGAAGACATACAGAATCCTTTTCAAGAAAAATATGGTAATGTCACTTTGCTCACTTGCTTGGTTGAATGTATATTCTTCTGAGACACTGTCCTTTTAGACTAACTTACAAAAGCTATATATCCAGACTGGCTTAGAAAGAATAATGTGTAAAGTAAAGCTGGAATGCTAACTGGATCCAGCAAAACATGGAATGAATCTGCTAAATACTATGTTCAGAAATGTATATACCAAAACCAGCTGAAGCTGGGTTTTGAGACTCAGGTACCACTTGATGCCAACTGGCAGAGGGCACAGGGTTACATAAAGGTTTCAGGGATCCCCTGGGTTTGGTATTTACATTCCAGTTCACCAAAAAATGTCACGTAAGCTTTCTGTAGAAAGCCTATGTCACCCTGATCATCATAATCTTTACAAAATATATGTACAGATAGTGTATTTGGAGTGGGGTGGGGGTAACATGCCTTAAGTCAGTTTCCACCAGACATAGGGTGGGAAACATTGATCTCTGTAGTGGACCATTGTGCATTGTGTGTCTTACAACAGTGGCCAATTTACTGAGTCCAATGCTATTGAAGATATTCCAGAGACTTCAGAAGGAAAATGAACAGAAGAAGTAACCAGAGAGGAGGTGAACCCTGTTTTAGAGATGAATAACAAAGGAGTGCTCTGGTAGATCTGGGGATGCAGAAAGATGCCCTGGGATCCTTTGCCTTGGGGAGCCAGCAGGCTTGATCTCATGATAGAAGGGTCTCAGCCATCCTGGCTGAAGAACGCTATGAGAAGAACTTTGGAGTAAGCAGTACTCTTATTAGACAAGAGGGCACCTTATTAGTTGAGGTTAGACTTAGAATCAGTGTTGCGATTTTATTTTATGTGTAACCCTTTGTTTCCAATATTTCGTAAAGAGAGAGTAAGGCCTGTGGAGGTCTGGAGGGGTGTGTTTGTGTTGCCAGTACCAGGTAGGCGCATGCAAGGCTTCCTCATGCTAAGGGCAGGAAGTAATGAGGTGCCTCCCAACCCCAGGTACACCAGGGGAGTGTCACCAGGAGTGGGGGAGGGCTCTACATTTTCTCCTTCTCCTCATATTAATAATAAATTAAGACTGACTAGAAGTCAGAATTGGGCATGCTACGAAATACATTTACTGACAATTAATGTTGTTCTGGTTCAGCTGAATGCTGGCTACAGAGATGCTATATCCCATCAACTGCCGCCAGTGCCACCACAGTCCAGAGCCATAACCATGTCCAGTACTATTGGCTCTGTCAGTACTACCGCAGCAAGCACAGACGCAATGGTGACCGCCAGTCTATTTCATGTTGTTTAATATTTACCTTCACTATCTGTTGAATTATACTGTCATCCACTATAAACATGAGTGGTTTATCTTTCCTATTCACCAGCTAACAGTTATGTATCACTATTTTCTGGTAGCTCCAGAAAGAAGACAATGGCCATATGAGCTTTCTCTTCTCCTACTCCTAGCACAGGTCTCTATCTAGACTGCATCTGAAAAAATTTGAATAATATGGAACATACCAGCACTAAAAATGGGGGCCATGCCTCTAAAGGCCAGTGACATTGTGCATCCTCAGTTGGGGAACCTGGATCACTCCAGTAAATAGAATGGGAATTACTCCCCAAGAGAGAAAACTCTGATGGCAGAATTTCATTCCTGGGAAATCGGATAATGGAAAATAGAGAAGGAGGAGCTAGTGAAGGGGATGACGTGGTCAGAGTAATATGATAGGGAAACCCTCACTGCAGCATCATGCTGAATGAATATGAGTAGGGACAAGGATGCATTTGCCAACACTACAGAGAAGAATGTTGCTGTAATCAAGATGTGAGCGGCTGAGAGCTTGGATGAGAGTTTTAGCTGTGTGGATGGGTAAGAAAGGCTGTATCTTAGAGCTGCGATGTGGAACGAATCTGCAACATTTAATATTGTGACAGTCTGTTGGTATTATTGCTTGTGGTCTAAGTGATATTCCTCATCTTTGATTCAGTTATACAGGGCTTCAGTAATAAGCTGATCAAACAACTGCTTTATACTCATGGTATAGGGGTATTGATGATTCAGTGAGTGGCACTGTAGCAACCTTTTCTCGGGGGTCAGCAAGCCTAGTGGTCAAGTCACAGCCAAACAGTCTCTCCAAGCCCTGAGGCACTCTTCTGTGCCCAGTAGCCACACCAAAGTTCATCACACCTCCCCTCTTAGGTTGTCTCCAGGGATCTCTCAGGAGGCCAGGAGAAGAGGGAAGGATAGAGAAACCCAGGCCTTCCCTCTCCACAAGGTCCCAGCCCAGGCAGGGGGTGACTCAGTCCCTTCTGGCTGATACTCCAGATCAGTCTCCCCGGGACAACTTCCTATCTTCCCTGTTTTCCCTTGAGGGCATAGCCTCAGTCTTCTGCTTACACATTCTCAGTAGTTCAGGGCTTCAGGTGGATGGATGCTTTCTAGCTCACCCTCATGGCCCAGTGCCCGCCTCCCTCCCATAACTTAGGGGATCCTAGCTAAGGCCTACTCACAGTCCCAATCCTTCCCCTATAGCTCACTCTGACTCAGCAGATGCAGCCTGTCTACCTCCTCACAATCAGTCTTTCCTCCACACTGCCCTCTGCCAATGCTCTGATTTAAGTCAGTTCTCCATTGGGACCAGGCCTGGTAGCTGCTGGGGGGCAGGTTCCGCCACTCCTTTTACCTTAGTGTGGGGCCTTTAAACCCCATCACAGGCATTCTTCTCATCCCTCACAACTGAAACAATCTCCCATCTTGGTGTCAGGTGAGGTGGCATTGTGCTGCTAGAGGTGCCATCTTTTGAAAGAGAGGTAAAACTGAGCTCCTGAGCACTTGGGACCACTAATTGATCCCATGGCTTGGTATCTATCTCTCTCTCTCTCTCTCTCTATATCTATCTATCTATCTATCTATCTATCTATCTCTGCATAAAGTTTTAATACAGGTAATCTGGCCAGATTCCAACTCGATTCCCCTTACAGTTTCAACTGGATACTTGTCCAGTTTCTGACCTAAACTATTCTATATTGTTCCTACATATCATTGAACAATTGCCATGTTCAACCCAGGAGATGCCTGCATTACGGTGGTGGATAAAGGAATTCCTTTTCTAATCCTTACTGACCGCACATATGTGCTGCGAGGGTTAATTAGCTAATGCTTGTAAAGCCCTTTGACAGTCTTAGATGGAAGGCATTACAAAAACACAATTTTAGGGCCCAGTCCCTCTAACCCTTATTCATATGCACAGCTCTATTGCCAGAAGAAGGATCACTAGCATAAGAAAAGTGTTGAAGGACTGGGCCCTTCTTGTTGTATCATATATCTAGGCAATGGCTATATCAGAGTTGGAGTGGCCAATCTATGGCTCAGGAGGTACATGTGATCCCCAAGATTCTAAGTTGTTACCCCTCAGAGTGACTGTGCTGAGAAAGTGTGTATTTGATTAGGAGTTAAAAGCTGTACCCGGCGCTTTCCACACACACTGATTTAGGAAGGGGCACTCCAGGAGCAGTGCTGCACTGAGTCAGTAGTGCTCTGAGCAGCTTCTGTCTCTTCCCTGCTGATTAGCTACTCCCCTTTTAGCTACCTGCTGCTTCACAGGGACAAGAGGAGAGTAGTGCTAGTTGCTCCACTGCCTGTTTTAGGGTGACCACATACCAAATGTGAAAAATCGGGGTAGGAGAGATCAATAGGTGCCTATGTAAAACAAAGCTCTGAATATTGGGACTGCCCTATAAAATCAAGACATTTGGTTACCCTAAACTGTTTTCCTGCTGAGCTGAGGGAGCCCTGGGGGTACATCTACACTGCAATAAAAAATCCTTCGGCACTGAGTCTCAGAGCCTGAGGCTTGCAGACCTTGGGCTACAGAGCTAAAAATTGCAAGTGTAGATATTTAGGCTCTGGCTGGATCCCCGACTCTGAGACCCTCCCTCCCCTCAGAGTGTCCGAGCCCAGGGTTCCAACCCAAGACCGAATGTCTACACTGCAATTTTTAGCCCCATGGCCTGAACTCTGTGTTCTGAGTCAGCTGATTGGGGGAGAGCTGCGGGTCTTTTATTGCAGTTAGACATAACCAGGGAGAACAGGATAAAATCTCATCTGGCTCTGCCTGAGCCTAGAGGAGTGATTAGCATAGTCACCCAGGGCAGCCTGGGACAGGAGGAGAAGTTGAGAACCAACAACTGGTTATGGGTTCCCTGTTCTCACCCCAGCCCAGTTAGAGCTGCCATCCCCCAGGTAGCAACAGACAGAACATGATACACTCTTGTGACTCATTTCTTGCTTCTGACATGTCCTGTACCAGGACTTGCTGAGAGGAAGGCATAGTAGCCAGCAATGTAGTCAGCTGGATGCCTACTGGCGACTCTGCCATGCTGGGGTACCCCTAGCAACAGACTTATCGGTGGAATCTACTTATTTTGTGCTACCTGTGGTCTCTTGGCCTTTTTGAAATAATATGTCCAGCCCACAGGCTGGAAAAAGTATTAGAGTCTGCATTAGACCCACTGTATTAGAGGCTGCAGAAATTACAAGGACATTACCAGTGGAGATAAACAGAACTTCCCACTGACTATTACACTGCAGTATTTTGTTTCCCTAAACCAGGCTGTTTCCACAGAGTTATTAGGGGGAGATAACTCATTTTAATGGCAATTAGCCATTAACAAACAATCCAAATCTATTGATTCAGCAAGAGGAACATTAATCAACACTATTTAGAGTGAAGTTGTAGCAAGTAAAGAGATTGTGAGTCCAATCTTGCTCCTGCTAGAGTCAACGGGCAGGACACCCTTTTACTTTCATGGCAGTAGGATTAGGCCCAAGGTAAGAACGACACCACCATCCTACTCTATATATCTATGTGCCTTCAAGCATGTTGGCTTACTGCATAATGCATGTTTATGATCACTAGTACTGCAAAACCCAAACACTTACGGAAAAGCCAGCTGGACTCCATTCCGTCTCATACATCATTAACAAATGTCAGCCATGTCTCTGATTGCAGAGCCTTTCTTACTGGCAATTGGATCAGCGGGTCCAACCCTGCATCCCTTAAAATCAATGGGAGTTTTGAAAGTGACTTCAATGAAATCAAGCTCAAGCCCAGAAAGAGAAGGGCTTGATTCTCTTCTCAGATCTCAAGCTAAGTTTACAATGCTGATAGTTAGAAAATCATTGTGTGGAACTGGACCTTACACAATGCTCAGCACCTTCAACTCTCACTGGAATCAGTTGGAGTGGAACACACCCAGCATTTGTCAAGATTGGACCCTTGCCAAGATTTTCAAAAGTGACTATTGATATTGGCTGCCTTGGTTTGAAAGCGCTGAACTGGGGGGCACTTTAAAGGGACCTGATTTTCAGAAGAAGATGAGCACCTGCCCTCTGAAAATAGGGCCCCTTTAAAGTGCCTAAAACTGAATGTCCAGAATGGAGGCACCCAAAATCACCAGTCTGTTATTATTGTTTATTATATTATGAATAGTAAACAAACCAGATCTCGTCGGGAAGTCACTGAGAGAAAATAAACCTGAAATGCTGCAGTATCATGCTTCCAGTCCTTTCTTCTGACCACAGTTGTAAACTGCCTGCAGAAATGAAAGATAATGACTAAGTTAGAATGAAAGGGGAATATTTATTATTAAGGCTAATATGGAGCCAATAAGAATATCTTAAATCTCTGTCCCTCTCGTTCTTAAATCAGGCATTTGAAAGTTGGTTTATCTACATCTTGCAAATCCTAATCCTCACAAGCTAAACTTTAGAACTGAATAAGGAATGCAGGCAGAATGCATTTCTCTTCTGAAATCGAAGGGCAATAGCATGTCTTTTCTGTTACAGAGTCATAGTGAAGACAAGTTCCACTTGATGAAAGAGTCCCAGTTAATCCGTCTCAAGACTGGTGTCTCCATGTAACACCCAGGGGAACAGGAATAAAAAGAAGTGATTTTGACTGTTGAGCTGCAGAGAATGCAGTGTAGGAAAATCCTTGTTGTACAGTATGCCAGATTGTTTCACTAATGTATTTTTTTTTTCTGTGCTCTGAATGGAGGACTTATATGCAGTTAAATTGGCTTTGAGGGGAAATATAAAGACGTAATGGTGTCAATGATCTGTCTCGCAGCACTGGTGGTGGTCAGCTGATAGCTCGTGTTAACTCACAGTAGGCCTGATCCTGCAATTATTTCTCACATGGGTAACCCTTAGTCAGAGGAATAGTTCTATTGACCTCAGTGTGATTGTTTTTGTGGATAAGGACAATTCTGATGCATAAGGATTGTAGGATCTGGCATTATTATGGTAGCTTAACGGTGGCTAGCTGTAGAAGACAGTAAACTTTTCTTTTTCTTTTTTACTTGTAAATGAGCTAGAATTAAGCTATGCATTGCAGTTCAAAGTACCCTTTCATATTTTCAGGGGCAGATGATGGCAAAATGGGGTTCTGGAGTATGAGCCATGTATTAGGCAGGGGCTTTTCACTACTGAGCTTCTCCAGTGATTTTTATACTGATTATTTTTTGAGGAGAGGACCATAGCATTTTCCACAATTCTGAAAATTATCAGTAATTTATATTACAGCAATGCCAAAGGTCCCTATCAGAAAACAGGGCCCACTGTGCTAGGAACTGGTACCAGTGTATAGAGAGAGAGAGGCCCAGATCCTTGAAGGTATTTAGGTGCCTACCTCCTGGAGCACAGTCTCTGCTCCCAAAGATTTTACCACTTTTTTTCTCTGGCATAACTCCTAGGAAATTTTCTGCTGTTTCGCTGCATCAAACTCCATTCACACCAGCTGAGGATTTGCCCCCATGTTTTATTTCAGTTTGTGCTGATTTCAGTTGTACTAAGTGCATTGTGTTTGTTCCTTCTCCCCTCTTCCACATGATACCCACAAGCCTGTTATTATGATTATCTTAATATTTTGCATTTATAGGACCAGATCCTCAATTGGTGTAAATTGACTTCAGTGGAGCAATGCTAATTTATACCAATTTAAGATTGAGCCTAAGGTTTCTTCGATGAGGGTCCCTCAGAGAGCTTTATAAATGATAATTGATTTGGCTGAACAAGTAGAATAACATATGTGATGAATTCTGAGTGATGCTGAAATAAATTAATTTGATTTTTTCCCATTATTCACCCAAATTATAGAGCTGGAAAAATAATTCAAAATCTATTCTATGAATAATTTAGTTGATTACTTTAATTAAATGTTTTGAATGGCTTATCTAAAGGATTCCTCCAGGCACCACTTCATTATTTGCCTAACCTTAAATGCCCCGAGATAAGGAGATAATATTATCAACTTCTTTACAGATCTGGAAACTGAAACACAGAGAAATTAAGTGATTTGCCTATTATCATGCAAGAAATCCACGCCAGAGCTGGGACTGGAATCCAGATCTAAGTCCATGCCCTGATGCTTCAAGCAAGTTGCTATCAGAACACACTAATCAGGTTTTGCTTATTTATCTGATATTATAATATGCTTTGTGCAAGGGGTCTGAAAGTTCTGTCATCTAGCACCAGGTGTATTTGGTTAAGTTGTGACTACTTGACTGGTAATTATCATGACTCTGCAATCTAGGGCTTGGAACAACATGTAAAATGACAACAAAGTAAAAGCAAAAGTTATAAACTGTTGGTGTCTTGAGAGTAAAATGGTGCCAGAACAAGTTTTATATCTTTTTGAAAAAGAGGCTGCTTTTTCTTTTACAGCAGCTGTGTGATTTTTTTCGTTACTCTCCTCATGCAGTGTAGTTTCCTACAGGGCAAATTGCTTTATTTAACATGCCACAGAAAGCTACTGTTGCATCAGAGAGATGGAATGCCTCTCTTAAACTGTAATGCCAATAATTGCCTTTGGACTGCCACACAAAGGAAGTTTTGGTCTTCAAACTGTCTGGAAGGGTTTGTCTGTAATTGCTGTAATGTACTCCTAGAACGAAGAGAAAAAATGACATATATTTAGAAAGTTCAATAAGAACAGTGCAAACAAGCAATGCTATTATCCAAGATGGTGTATGAGTCTCATGTTCTGAGGCTGAGCCTCAGAAAATATTTTATCGCACATGGTGAGCAGTCATATTGTTAATACAAAAATATAACAAAAGCTATTGGACCAACCACAAGAACCCCCGTGAATGTTTTGTTAAACTTGCGTGTATGTTTGGTTAAACAGATGTGTCTGAATTCATACCAGGAAATCAGGCTGACATATTATTTATACGAATTCTTCTCTTCCAGTCTGATCCAGAAAATAGGTATACTTCATTTCCACATGGGAAATCTCATTGCCTACATCCATCAAATGGGCTTACAAGGCAAAATAATATGTGTCTTGTATGTTCCACAATTACTAATCCATGAGCAACCTTTTTGACATACTCTCAGGGGAATGCACTGACCAAAAAATAGTCTCTCTGCACTAACAAGTCACCTCATTGTTTTCAGCACATGGGTCTGACCCAGTGCCCATTGAAGTCAATTGCAATCTTTCCACTGAGCATGGTGGGCTTTGAACCAGGCCATAGATGTGTATGATTAAAATGAGGAAAGTGCATGATGAGATAAATATGTTATTGCTATGATACTCCACAGAGTGTTCTAAAAAGATCAGGAAGAAATTAGACTACTGTTCAACATGACTGGATCTATTTTCCTCTTGTGCTAGGTAACAATATATCACTGATGAATGTTTTAGAGGACCTACTCCATGCTGTCTGGAGGACCAGGGAGCTGGGTATAGAGTAAGGGGACAAGGAATTTCTGTGCAGACACCATTTAACCTCAAGAAAACTTTTCTTAGGATGGAACCCAACTCCCAGACCCCTCAGAAGAGAAGGGCTTAGCCTTCTTAAGTGAAAAAATGACTGGAAATTAGGAGTTTCTAATTCCCTATATCCTATAAGTTTCATTCTTGAGTAGGAGAGAATTGAACTCTTAGCTTTAGTTGCTTCAGATGTTTGCATTGTATCTTCACAGTATTTAGTTTGTCTTCTGCTGCTTCTTTCACATCTGAGGTCATCATGATCATTCATTATATCACAATAAGAATGAGAAGTACTCATGGCACCTTAGAGATTAACCAATTTATTTGGGCGTAAACTTTCAGGTGATATCACAGTCATTTTCACAGTAACTAGCTGTGGTAGCCCAAATGGGATTCTATCTTCAAACAAGAAATAACTAACAGAAGCAAATGAATTCCAAAGCAATGAACATCCTGTTTTCTTGTGCATGTTCCTAGTAAAAAAAGCAAGGAGAAGGAAAGTTTCCCAGGCAATGTAAATATATATGAGTTCTATCTATATGCCACCTTCTGCAATGGAGAAGGTTTAACCAGTCTGGTGATCTTAAGTTACAGCTGATCTTGGCTTAAAAGCATATGCAATTCAAACTGCTTCAGATGTGTAGTAAATAGGGAACTGTCTTGCTAAATAAGGTTTTGCTAATCTTCTAGCTAAATCAGAGGGCCAAATGCAAAATATAAAACAGAAGAACATTTGGCTTTTCCATTAGACTTGCGATCTGTAGATCAATAAATGAATTAAACTGATCCCATTGTGTAGTTTTTAGAATCTGCAATATATATAATGCAGTACCTATAATACTTTCACTGTACTATTCAATTATTATCTGAGTATAAGTATCATTTAATACTCTATGCCTCATTGTTTCAGAATATTATCTATAGAAAACATGCAATGGAAAATGCATATATGCAAAATAGGTCAGGTATCTTTATTAGTGACCTATATGTATTTTCATTTGAACAGTTGTAACTAGAATTTAAGAACTGCAGAACTGATCTATCTATTCCTTTGTTCACTTTGAGTTGAGGTTGCTAGACTGCATGGCTCACCAAAGCTAACCATAAAAAGCAAGGAAATAAGCAATTAGGCAATTCAGCACTCCATCTACACTCCACTCACCAGTTCCCCTTCCTAACCTCAACTATCTGCTGTTCCACCAACCGCAGCCCACGTATCTCCACCCTCGTGCTGAACAACCAGTGGGTGCCCTGGAGCTCTGCCTGTGTTCATTGGTAACATGTTCATGTGTTTTGATGACTGGTGTAGGGTTACCAGGGCTTTCATAAATTACAGTGGCAGCATTGTAGTGCTGTGTGTGGTTTTGTAGGGGTAAGTGTGAGTGAGGTATGGTGGCGGTGAAAGATATTTCATTTCAGGCTTCTGAAAACCTGCGTGACGGGGTTATCTGTGCTGATAGGGACTGTTCTAAAACTGTGCTTTGGGTTTTCTTGTAGAAATGTCAGAAGTGAAAGATGCGTAGGTGTTATATGTATGGCCAGAGTCAAAGACTGCACATAGGAATGGAGGTTTGGGGAACGTGAGTGAGGGACTGGGGATATGTTCAGATGCAGGCTGCTGAGGCAGCAATGTCAGGACTGATGCTTCAGCATAGAGACACTAGGATCAATGCACATCCTTAATCCCTACCACCCCATTCATCCCTTCTTCTTTAGCAAAACCTCTCTCCCTACCCCACAAACCCAACCACATATCTATGGCCTGGGCTACACTTGGCTGGGGGGCGGGGGCGGGTTCAAACTAACATACGCAAAGTATCTTAGTTTGACTTACCTGGCCATCCTCACTGCGGCGAGTCAACCACAGCAGCTCCCCTGTCAACTCCGCTTACTCCTCATGCAGAGCTGGAGTTCCGGAGTCAATGGGGAGAGAACTCGGAGATCAATTTATCTCATCTAGATGAGACACAATAAATCGATCCCCAATACATCGAACACTACCCGCCAATCCAGCCAGTAGTATAGATGTATCCTATGTTAATCCCCACGCTCTGTTTACCCACAGTCCTGCTCACACCTCATGACTGCCAAGCCTAACTCCTCTGCCTGTCCCATCTCCTCATTCATTCCTCCAAACCCTGCTCCTCAACTCACATTCTCCACCTCTACCCAGAGTCCCATCTTTCTCCAGATCACATCTGCAGCTGTCTAGTCTGCTCCTCTGGTTCAGCAGGGTTACATGAGAACACAGCTGATGAACCAGGGTCCAGAAAATTGGAAGTAACTGACAGATCTGAGCAGTTCCAGCAGGGCCAGATACTCAGCTGATGTAAATCAGCATTATTCCACTGACATCAGTAAAGCTAGGCTGATTTATACCTGCTCAGAATCGGGCTGTATTTTTCATCTAAAATTTTCAACAATGGCCTATGTCTGAGATGTAAAGTGTATGTGAGAGGGAGGGGGCAGTTTGGAACTCCTGGAGACTATGGTTTTTGATGGTTTTGTTGGTTGTTTTTAAGTTTGAGGCACCTAAAGAAGTAGAGCAGAACTGGGAAGGTAAAATTTCAAAAATGACGCATTTTAAGATGTGTTCTATGCAAAAGTCAATAAATATTTTGCTGGGGGCAAATACTGGACAGCAAATTCACTTGTCCCTTGAAAAGTGATTGCACCAGATTTGGAGAATAAATTACAACTGTAAAACGTGAAACAATGGCTTCTTAGTCTTTTAAGCATGTCTCAAAACAGCCTGAATTATGGAGTCACTTCTGACACCTTCATAATATCGTTTCTTGGCCATAGTTATGTTTAACTTGCTTTACTGCTATGTCTCTATTTCTCACATGCTAATTGCTGCTGTGTTTATGATTGTCCTGATTGTATCAGCTCCAGAATTGCCAAGGAAACTTATTCTGGACTAGCTAACCAGAATGAGTCACACTGTAGACACAAAAATGCTCAAATAGACACAGTACAGTAGAGATCTCTGTGTTATTTGTTTAGTGCCCTGTGTGCCAGAAACACAGGTTCCCAGTCCTGAGTGGGTTGCCTTTTGTGATGTGCTGCTGAATATTGTCAGTTCCTAGCAGAGTCAGTGCACACGCGGTCATACTTTCTCTACACGAGTCTAGTGTGCAATTGCCTTGCAGACCGGGTCTCACACTTGAAAATCTCACTCCCAACCAAACCCACAAATATTTACCTGATCCAGGAAAATCCAAGAGTTCCGGTGGCAGTTCCCTAGTTCTGGTGAGGCAATCTGCTCAGCTGAAATCTACATGGCAAGCAAAGGAATCTTCCAAAATGTGGTTCCCCGTCTGTTCTTTTGTGTCAGGATCCCACACTTGACACCATGCCTTATTTGGAATGCACATCAAATCACCTGGAGACGCAACATCAATGGTAGTTATGCGCATGCATGAATCACAGAGCGAATAGACCTTTAAACCAGCTGGGGGCATGGTTAAAAAAAAGGGCATAGGAATATAAATCTAAATGAATATGTTAGTTCTGCTCTTTGAAGTTATATCATTCCCGCTCTCTAGCCCCTCTTTCCTCCCTTTTTTTAATGTTATCCATTTTCCTCGAATAGAATGGATTTTAAAACTCTCCCATTGTTGCCAGTAATATTTTAGAAGATCTAGTACTTGAAGAATGTATTATATGATCTGATACATCTATAATATGTCGGACCAGATCCTTGGCTGGTGTAAATTGAAGTGGAGGTTTCACTGACTAGCAGCAGCTGAGGATTTGGTCTTCTAATGTTTTAAGGGAATACGCCAGCTATTTTGTACTGTAATTTTTGATAAATCCAGGACCTAGTATTTATCCTATAAAAAGGTCTCCTGTTGAATGAGTGTTGCCCTCTACAAGATCAAACATGCAAGGTGCTGAGCATCTTCAACTCTCGTTGGTCTTTGCTCTGGTTTTGCTCTCTCTCTGAAGTCCATTTAAATGTTGCCATTGACATGAATGGGAGCAAGATCAGGCCCTTTAAAGGGACGGAAGGTATTCAGTGCCTCAAACAAGGAGCTCAGCACCTTACAAGGATTGGGACCTACGAGAGAACCAGCTTGCCCTCTCCCACACAGGAGACGTGAAGGGGACAGAATTCTCTGGCTGGGTCCCCTTTGTGGGATTTGCACTTGTGTCTGTGCAAAATGAACTGTGAGACCTGGCTATAGATCCATATGAATCCATAAGGGAGCCAGAACTAGCTCCTCAGAGGCTCTGTTCTCTTGCAGCTTCACTGTCCTACCAGCAGGCCCCCTTCCCTCATTTTTCTTCCTGGCAGTGTGGCTGCTCCAACAACCTCCCTCGAAGGGAGATCCCCACCAGGAGGGGGCCTCCCTGGGAAAGGTAGCAGAGCCGCAGCACACCTTTTCAGACTAAGCCCCGTGAGCCATGGGGGTCGATCAGCATGCCCTGCTGTCTCCCACCAAGGGACTACCCTTGCTGAGCCCCACCAAACATCCAGTCCCCACCTCTTGCCACTAGATCCTGGCCCCACAAAAATGATTTGGTGGCTGGTGAGAGTAAGAGACTTAGAGTGTGTTTTGCTTGTCAAAAGAAAAAGACAGAGATGACTTGAGTACAGTGACTAGGCAGCGGTGCCTGCACCAGGGGAAGCTCCGAGAAGGAGAAGCACTGACCATCCCACTGCTCACTTCTTAGGTTTGGCCCTGCCAGCGTTCTCTTGTGGTTGAGTGGCCACAGGGCCAAAATTGAGCTAGTGGTGTTGCATTCCCTGTGCATTGGGGATCAGCACCGCTCAAGATTTGGCCCTGCGACTCCTCTGTCATGACAGGAGAGGGGGGTGCAGGGCCAAAACAGATTGGGCAATGGGGTGGCCAGTGCTGCTCCTTCTTGCTGCTGCCAATTTGCAAAGCCGCTCAGTCACTCATGTCTCCAGTCCCCTGTCACGACGGAGGAGGCACAAAGCCAAACCTGAGTGGGAGCAATGGGATGGCCAATGCTGCTCCTTCCAGCTGCTGTTATGGGACCAGCTCCTGCACACAGAGTCCCCCATGGGCGCCTACCCACCTTGTTCTGCTTCTAGCAGCTAGTGTCTCCTGTCAGGGATGGGGAGTGACACTGCGCCTGGGCAGGCCAGGCTGGATGTGATATGTACATGGGTGAAGCACAAGGACCAGGGGCTGCTGCAGGGTTGGTTCTACAGGGATTGGCAGTGCAAACCACAGGGAAAACATGCTGGGGGTGTCTCTGTATATAAGTCCCTTCACAGGGAGGAAGGAAGTTCTGAAGGCTCCTTAATCTTGCTGAGAAAGGCATAATAGGAACCACTGGCTGGGAGCCGAAACCAGACAAATTCAAATGAGAAATAAGACACAATTTTGTAATAGTGATTGTGATTAATCATTGGAACAAACTGCCCAGAGAACTAATGGATTCACCATCTCAGGATGTCTTTAGATCAAGACTGGATGCCTTTCACAAACATACATTTTGTTTAGCCAGACAGTTACTGAGCTTAACCCAGGGGTAGCTGGATGACATATAACAGTCTGGGACATACAGGAGGACAGACTAGATAATATCTAATGGTCCCTTCTGGTCTTCAGTGCTATGAGTCTATGAAATATCTCAGGGTAATAAATAGATGTGGAGATTACAAATCCCAGGATACAATCCTCCCCCAGATTTGCTCAAATCAAGCCAGGTTATGACATGCTGTGACCTGTGGTCTTGTAGGTTTACATCCTTATTAAAGATGGGATCCTCTGCAATATGGTCCTTTGACTTTTGGAAATTTGACAACATAGCCCTTGTTTGAGCAAAGTTTGGCTTTTCTTGGTTTGAGAGAGACCTGATAAGCACCCTCACTCAACTCCTCTGGTGTTAATGAGTATGGATGGTACTCATCACTTCTGGATTGGACCCTCGAAACTGTTTTCTTCCAATCAGGTGTACCGTAAGAATTTTAATCAAATAAAATGTACCTTTCAAAAGCAAATAGTGAGCACATTCAACCGATCTCCTCTTCATCTTCATTTTTGAGGAGCACCTGATTGACTTCTCTGGTAGCACCTCTGATCTTCCTATACATTTCAAGGGGTGTTTTTTTTACACTTGTATTATTATTTAATGACCAAACTTTTTCTAACTCTACCAACTTTTTGAAATGTTGCCTTTAATATCTGCATTTCCACTCTCCATATTTCCAGTCCTTTGAAACAAATCAATGATTAGTTTAAAAAAATCAAACGGAAACAACAACTAAAAACTATTCAGAATTTTAAACTAATCTGTGTGTAAGGCACCAGTGTATATATATAAATTAATAGAGAAGAAATCTATGCCAGGGATGAGGATGCGGTTAAGCATATTTACCAGACATGGTTTCAATCAGTTACAGGTATAAGTATATATGTACAGGAAATAAATTAAAAGGGAAAAAATAGAATGAGGAGGGGAGGAGACAGAATGAGTAGGAAAAACAATTCTGAAAAGGTAGGGAATGTTCGCTATATTGAATTTGTCTAGCTTTGAGTTTTTTTAAGGGATTCCATACACAGTAGCATGAAATTAATTACATTTGTCCTATAACCTGAAGATAAGATAATTATGGAATGTTTAAATTTAATTTATGTGAAACTACTTAAAATACCAAGGACCTGTTTTATGAAAGTTAGTTTGATTTTTCCATGGATTTCAGTGAGAGTGGGACTTATCCTTATCACATGAGAAACCCAGATGTCTAAAACATCATTTTAGGCTTAATCCAAAACCCATTAAAGTCAGCAGAAACCCTTCCCATTGATTTCAGTTGGTTTGGGATCAGCCCCTTACAGATCTTGAATAGCCTGCAGATTTGATAGAACCCCACAATCCCGTTTGAAGTGAATTCTCCTGACTGGTTGTCTCAATTTGGCGAAAATTCCGTTGTTGTCACGTGGAAACGAGACCCTCATTGAGATTTTAAAATCAGAAACCTGAGCTTGGACTCCTCCATGGGGCCCGATCCTTCCAGTCTCCCCCAGGCACGGGGCTCCTGTGAGTGAGGAATGACTTTTTATTAGGGCTGTTAAAAGCCGTACACTCTGCTCTCAGGGGCACCCACCCCCCGGGAGGCAGAAGGAAGCTAGGGGGCTATTGCCTGAGAGAGGCAGAATCCTTCACTCCTGTCACAACAGGGTTTGGTCTCATTGTCCCTGGCGGAGTAGCATGTTGTTGAAGCCACACGCGGCAGCTTGTCCTGGTTTTTGTGTTCGCCACCTCCAGAGTGTCATAACCACGGGCAGGATAATGAGCAGTCTGCTGTAATGAGGGTGATTGCGCGGGGGATGCCACCTCTGGGGCACCTGGGAGAGGAGGAGGAGGCAGCCCACTGCCCCCTGGGTCAAATGCAAAGGTCACTAACGCAGGGTCGGTGCTAGTGAGAACAAAGGGGAAGCGGAGCCAGGCAGCCCGTGTGGGATGCGGGGTTACAGGTGCACCGCGCTGCGTTCCGGAGCGGGGAGACTGGCGCTCCGGTTCGAGGCGCGTCTCCCGGGATCTATCCCGTTTAACAGCCCAGGTGTCCGCGCTGTGAGCCGGCAAGATGCGAACTTCCCCCGCGGCTCCGGCGTTGCATCCGGCCAAGGCCCGCGCTCCTCGGAGCCGCGGGGGGGGGCCGAGCCTGTGGGCCCGATCCTGCAATCCGCGCGTGGGCAAAGCGCCCTTTGAACTCCAGCCAGCCAAGTCGGGGGGCGTTTTGCCCGTGTCGGGACTGCGGGGATCTCGCATGTGTTCGTGCTGCCTTCCCTGGCCTACCTGGGATAACAGCTCCACCCCCGGCTGACTGAATGGGGACGAAAAGCCGTTGCCAAGTAAATAACCCAAACCAGCCCTTCGCTCACGGCTTCCCACGCTCAGAAGTGGCAGCAGCCGGGGCAAAATGAATTCCCGGCTCCTTGTTTCAGCTCCGTCCCTCTCGATCATCTCTACCGAGCAGTTAGCAGGGCGCCCGGCGCACACGCTGCTCTAAAAGAGCGAGAGCCGGAGCTCGCAGGGCGACTCTTCTGGTATAGTACCTAGAGCCGCGTGAATGGGAATCTCTCCAGTCTGCTCCCCGGCGAGCAGATCCGCGCGGGTAAAGTAACACGACACAGGACGGGGAACATTAGGTTGGGTCTTTTGGAATCACGGGTTAATTCCTGAGCGCTCCCCTTCGTCCAGAAATAGGTAACAACATTTGCACGATCTATGTGCGGGGGTGTTTAACTGATAGGTTAGATCCATGGTTAGATTTTACACACACACACACGAGAATTTTGCTCTCGTGGTCTGCAGGTCGTAGCAGGGAAGATTCCCATTCGGTTTACGGTAGGAGTAAGGAGTCCCGGATCCGGGCCATTCCACATACACTATTTCCCCTAGGCAGGGTTGTCCTTGTAGTTCGATTATCACCCCCGCTACTGCTGACACCGGAACAACGCCCGCAGCTCGGTACCCGCTAGACATTTCAGGAGCCGGTGTCAAAACTTTTCTTTGTAAAATTCCAGACCTACCTTTGGTTCAGACCTTTGCACTCCGGGATCTCGCTTGTTTCCCACCCGACACACCCTCCTAGGGAATATAAACCTCCACTTTCCAATCCGCTCATCGTTGGAGATTCCAAGGGTAAAAATCTTGCTGAACTCCTGGGAGGAAGACCGAAAAAAACCACACCTCATTATGGTGCCTGTTTAAACAAGTGTGTCTGAACAGGAAAATCAAACAGACAGGGAACGACTTCGGTTTCCCCGCTGATATGATGTTTGAAATGATAAGCCAGGATATATTTTCACATAATTGGGCTGTGTCAGGGTACCAGCCGTTTGATCAGATAGGAACTTTCTATGTAGTCTCACATCAGAGGACTAGTAAACTACAAATTAAGGCAGACTTCAGATTTTGTCTGCGAAGTAGCTAACTAAATGGAAGTTTATTCTTAAAGGTCACCACTGAAAAAAAGTCATTAGAATGTGACCAGTACAGAATACAGAAAAGAGCAGCATGGAATTTGCCTGGGCAAGGGGTTATTTTCAGTGTATGATCTCTGATAAAAGCTCGTAAACATTGAACAGATAAAGATTAACATCTCTGAGATCTAATGGAAGCTTTAGAGCTCACCCTTTCATCATCCCAAATTATTACTTGCTTCCTATATACCGGGTCAGAGTCTACGGAATCTCGCGTGGGACAGAGAAGGATTTGGGGTAAACTAGTTTGTATTTAATTAGCCATTGTTCAGTTAACACGGTGGATTTCTTTCTTTCTTTCTTTCTTTCTTTCTTTCTTTCTTTCTTTCTTTCTTTCTTTCTTTCTTT
>ML677326.1:19699410-19740363 GCA_007922305.1 Dermatemys mawii | reverse complement strand
GAAAGAAAGAAAGAAAGAAAGAAAGAAAGAAAGAAAGAAAGAAAGAAAAGCGGTGAGATGGAGGAGTGAATGAGTGGCTTGGAAAACAAAAGAAGCCTAAAATCAATGGTCAAGAGCATAGCAAAGTAATGCTGAGGGAAGGAAAACGTTACACTGAGGTCAGTTTAATCTCACTAGGTAGGAGCCGTAGTGATACGATATTAATTGTGCAGTAGTAATTTTCACCTCAATCGCCGACAGAAGTGATGCTGAAGTACTTGGGGGGAAAGTTGGCACCTTTATCAGGTTCCCCCCCCCCCCCCTTTAAAGGCGTGTTGTCGCTAAAGGGAAACCACTGCATTTGCCAGGGGGACTTTCACCGAGAGAGCCAAGTTCCCTTTTGGGCAAAGCAAAGAGTCTGGGAGTCTGTTTGACATCTTGAAGCTTAAATAACCGTAAGGCATTGTTAGTCCCTGGCAGCAAAGTGCCTCGTTACGCCTGATTGAGCTAATTGCTTTGAAATAGGATATATTATCTATAATTATAGAGATCTTGGAGGAGACGGCCAGCCTTTTCTTTCATCTTTTCCAAGTGCATCATAATGTCGCGATCAAATTAATTTGGGCCACTTGAAATAGTGCTTTCCATTCAGCCTCGAGCCCCACAGAGTCTTAAAGAGACAAGGACGTCTTTGCCACGGGGGCTTGTTTGACCACCAAAATTACCACTCTTGATAATCTCAGGAGGAACATACCAGATGGCTCTAACCTGAAAAGTAGTTTGGAATATGTTTGATCAGCTCGTTTCGCTTTATTAAGGAGTGGAAAGGGGTGTGTGTGTGTGGGGGGGAGTTTAGAGCTCTGAGAGGGTGGTAAGTCTGCAGGACAATTTTAACACTAGGAATGTGTGTTGATCTCTGGGAAGTTTCCATAAAGACTCAGCCACATCATAAACGAACTAGACCTCTGTAAAGATGGTGCGCAGAGTTTGATGTATCTTTCCAAACTATCTGCAGCATAGGGCACCCTTGGTTATAAATGCAAGCACATGGCTGCTTTGATTCCAGGTCCGGGGTGCCTTTATATTTCGGTTTAGGGAATGGCCCGTTCCCCGGTCTGCAAAGCCTGTCATGTACTTTGCAGAGCTGTCTGATCTCCCGTAACCTAAGACAAAAGAGAGCTGCCGTCTTTTCAACCCCTTCTTTCTTATTTCTCCGCCCCAATTCAAAGGTAACGTTTACAGAAAAGCAGACAACGCCCTGAATTGGCTTAGAGCTGCCTTTTCTGCCCCCCCCCCTTCTTATGATCATTTGTTGTGTTCACACATTGAAATAAAATGCTATCGGTAATCGGTTTTCATAGCACTTTCACTGTATTAAACGGGACTGTGTAGGATGCTAATTGCCCAATATTGTTCTCCAACGCAAGCGCCTTTCTGAAGCTCCGCAAATTCCAATAAAAACCCTGGACTGAAGCAAACGCCCATAAAGCTGCCTTATGCCCTCACTTCTCTTCGGAGTGTCCGAGAGCCCAGGAAGGGGAATGACTGAGAGCTATTGAAAAGCAGCTGTCAGAGTGTCCTCATAACACAGGCAAAATAAATGGTCTAAAATCCCTCAGTGCTTAGATCCTCCATCACAGAGCCGCTCACCCAGGAAAAGCTTTGACATTCAAATACTTCTGCTAAAGGTGAAAAACAGTGCCAGGGAAGATTTCGTTGCAGGGAGGTAAAGTTGATCTCTTCCCCCTGAACTGGGAGCTTGCATTTTTAATTAAAAAAAAAGTTTTTTAAAAAACCAACTGGATTCTTCTTTTCAAGCAAAACGCCTGCCAGCCTGTGAATTACAATCAAGCCCTTGCTATGCTACCGTGATTAAAATACCACCAAGTATGACAGAAACGTAAACATAAAGCGCTCATTGCGGGGAGATGAATAAGTACGTGATTATCTCCTGCTGACAACTCCCAGAGAGAGCGGGATCTGGCTTTCAGACGGGGCTACACACCCATCTCCTAAAACTCCAGCAAGTACACCCACCGCTTGCCAATACAGTCTACAAAGAGAAATCAACAGTATATTTCCCATTCACGTTCCCATCAAAACAATGAGTTCGGAAGCCGCCTAAAGGCTGCCAGTGGGTCTAACAAACCCATGATCCCCTGTCGTGTTGAACGACTGCGTTTGGGAACCAGAAATAAGGATCCCACCTGTAGGATCAATAGGCAACTTTTAAAAACAAAGATTTTTACATTTGACAAATAAAAAGAAATGTTGCCCCGCATCCAGCATCAGGGTTTGGGAAAATGTCCTGTGATTGGTAGAGCAAACTAATTTTGTCAGCCTGAATGTGCTGATGTCCCAGGGCTAAGGCGTCTTGCTCCCTTGATGCGGGTTAACGTCCTCAATAGTCCCCCTCCAGCTGAAGCCTTTGATCAGACCGCTGCTGGCGCCTAAAAACAACATCACTTGTCTGCCTATTAGAGGCACTGACTAATCGTGACAGATTGTTTATTCTCGCAATTAGCAATGCAGCCGCTTCTCGGAGAAGCCGCTCACCCCAGCGGACCGACCCAGCCCCTCGGAAGGATCGATAAGGGCTGCAGAGGGGGAAAAAGTCGCTCTTCATTCCCACCAGCCTGCAGCAGGGAGTCTGGGCAGGACTTGTAAATCCCACATGGCTCTCCGAAGGCAGGGGAGATGGATTCTGAAAACAGGTCAACAACAGACTAGAGTTTGATCACGTTGTTTGAAACCGTTTTCACCGCCAGCTTTTCCATGACAATTTAAGGGGTCCTACATTAATGAAATGTGGCAGTAAAATGCAATACATTTAATATGGAGATACGTGCTCGTAGAGGTGTGGGCAACAATATTGCGTAAATTTAAATATTCATATATAAATAATATTTTATAAAGGATCATCTATAATAGAAATAACAAAATACGCCATACCCTATATTAGTATATTATTTTGTTGTTTCTATTATAGATGATCCTTTATTTAGAGATAATGAGTATAGAGATGGATGAATAAATGAATGATTTTATATGTGCATATTCATGAGAATTCATTTCAATCAGATCTGTCCCGTATCAGCTAATACAATTTCCATTCTATCAATTCATTTCATAATCTATATGCTCTTAACCTACACGTTTTATTGGGTCCAGTCAAAATGAAAGGGAATTCGCTCTCCCTTCCAGATTAGATAATTACCCTTAAATGACTGCAAGAGCCTCTTGTGTTTCTAGGAGATTAGAGCCCTGCAGCTATCAATAAACTTTTCTCAGCGAGTGGCCAGTCACAGTATTAAAGAGCGGCTCAGCTTTACTGCACATCCGTCCTGGGCACAAGAATAAGGGATCGTAAAACAAAGTTACAAAACAAAATAGCCACGTCTTTAATGGGTCGAGAAGCTAAGGTTTTCTTTTTACAGGAATGCACATTTCATTATTGTTATTGTAGCTGCACATCCAGCCATATTTATTTAATGAATATATCTCATACTCCAACTATACATGTATATGCGTACAGACAGACATACATGTAAACACTGCCTTTGACACCATGGATGCTCACTGAAAAATACTCTCCCTGTTTTTAACGCGCAGACAGCTGATGGAGTCGATAGTAGGACTCGCATTGTGAGGTCACGCCATGGGCCGCCCCGTGTTTTGTTTATGTTAATATTTTTATGTCAATAGTAGACAAATCTGGACTTGGTTTCAGGAGTGGATTAATAAATCCATATATTATTCCTTTGGATCTTTTCTACTCTTCCTTCAATGCGGCCCAGGCGCTTAGTGGATTATAAACACGGAGGGTACTTTTATACGTGGGAGTTGGTGTTATACTTCTCATTGCCATAGCTTTAGACACAAACCCAACAACAAGACGGGTTTTTGTATCGCATCAACGGCCATGTTCCTTACACTGAAAAAAACAATCTGGGGGTTAGAAATGTGCAGCTCAGAGAATTTCCATCGCAGTAAAAACAAAACCAAACAAACAAAACCCCGGAGTGAATAGGACGCAAGAGGTTTGAATAGGAGCCATTCTTGCAAAGGACAAGAGACGGGCACAGAATTTACTCCAGAAGAAAGTTTCCCACTAACATCCTCGCGGTTCAGCGGGAGCCAGAAGGCAGCGGCCTGTTGATAGTAGCGAAGTCCCGCTCCGCGTCCAATGGGAAGCGGCCGTCCCTCCCCTCTGCGCGCTGGTTGGACGGCGCTGGAGTTCGCTTGGCCTTATTAACAAGTCCTGCCGGGAGCTGGGGCTGGAAAGTGCCCGACGCCCCGAAAGCAACGCGGAGGAGTTGCTGCTGCGCTGGCTGGTCACAACCCCCATGAACGGCGGCTGCCGCGGCTTAGCGCTCAGGCCGGGAAGCGGGACTGCCTCTGCATGGCCCCCGGTGTTGATATGACTACGGTACAGCTCGGGGTCAAAAGCGAGGAGTGTCCTGCGTCTGCTTTCAGCAAGCCCAGCAGCTGCATCCAGGCGAGCGTGGCGGCGATGGGAGGAGAGCAGGAGGGTGACAAGCCCAAAGTGTCCCCGTCCCTCCTGCCTTTCAGCGTGGAGGCGCTCATGGCTGATCACAGGAAGCCGGGGGGCAGAGAGAGCATCGCCACCAGCCCCGAAGGGGCAGTGCCCCTGGCTGCGGGGACTTCCGCTCATCAGACCCTCAGTCCCAGGGTGGGATCCTTATCGGCGGCAGCAGAGACGCCAGCTTCCCCGCTGCCGATCAACAGCCATTTTTCTGTCGGGGGACTAGTAAAATTGCCCGAAGATGCACTTGTCAAATCGGAAAGCCCCGAGAAGCAAGAGAGGACGGCCTGGATGCAGAACCCCAGGTGCTCCCCACCTTCCCCTAGTAAGTAGGAGATCCGATTTGTGTGGCTAAATTGAGTGTGTAAATACAACGATGGGCCGTGTATGTTGTGTGCACTAGAACGCAAACTCCAGAGTCCTGATCACAGTGGACTTCCACAGGACGGATGTTTCGGACTCTCCGTTTTAAATTTAATTACAGAAAAGCCGCTATTTCCCTTCGCTCTCCCCCCCCGCCCCATAAAAGCAAAACCTATTTGCACACGCGTTGCGTTCAATCAGTTTGGAACAGTCCTTGTAGATCACTAGAACTGGAGTTCCGCTTAAGCGAAGTTAGTTGTACTGAAGTTCGCGTGCAGTCTCTTTCCCCAGCACGTTTAACCTGGTAGCTTTTAAAATAAAGTATTTAAAATGTTTCTAACTACAGAAGATGGCTTCAGAGTTTCACATGGAAAGAAGGAATTGAAATATCGCCTATCAAATGTCGTTGGGGCGGGGTGCGGGGAATACTTGAATTGTGTATGTTAGTTCAAGTTTTGATTTGAACGAACCATACACATCTTGCAATCATGGCAGCTCCGTGGTGTTCTTGTTGAAAGTGGCTTGTATTATTTTGTAGCGTTACACCTGGAGAACGGGTTCTTAAATCCCGACGCTGCAGTCCTGGGACTCGTTTTATTTCGCGAGTACATAAATCTGCAATTTTAGACTTTTTTCCCCCACTTTAGTTTGATCATTTTACTTATATCAAGTATATCAAGCCGGATCAGCTCTATTTTTATGAAAAAAATCATGTCTAATTATTGTGCCGAGTTCCAGAAATTCTGGAAACTCGGTGCAGAGGAGTCTATCTCTGGTTCCTTGTGGGCCCAATTCTGCTCGCCTTGCTAAATAAAACGAGCAGAATTTGATTTACACTCATGATGCCAGATAGAGTTCAGCACGTTCAAAGGCCTTTGGGAGAGGACGGACTCCAAAGTTGAGTTGTGTGCGTATTTTTGTGGCTTTCATTGGTTTATATTACAAAATGAGCAGAAGTATTTTAACTCAAAATAAAATAGGCCAGGGTTTGGAAGAGTCTCTTTTTGCATTTTAAATTAGGCCATAGGAAGCAGAAGGATATCAAGGGCAATAGAGCGACAGCGTTAATTCAGAGCCCATAATTAATGACATGCTTAATCTCTTTCCCAGGGGCCTAATGAAGAGGGTGTGAGCCTGAGAAGGCCTGCCTGTTTTATTTGTGTAGTTTACTCAAATAAAAAAAGTCAGCACCGACACTTTTGGGGGGGTTTCCCCCTTTGTCCTAGGCTTAACACCGGTACCCCTTTTTTGGCTTGTATAAATATATGGGGATATATGGCTACCTGTCCCAGTGCAAAGCGTTTTGCAGGCTGTTTTATATGAAGGGAGCTCGCAGATCTAGCTATGAGCCCTCAGTGGGTACTAGCAGGCGTCCCTAGGGCTGTGACCGTGGTGTGGGGGGGGAGAGTTTTGACCCCTTTGTTACACACGCTTTGGAAAACGCACGGCACTGCTCCGCGGAGAGAGGCTGATCGTTTCAAAAGTGCTACAGACCTTGGAGATGGGCCCGCTCCAAAGCCCCAACCCCCTGCATCTGGGCAGGGGTCAGGATCTGAATTCTAGCCCCCAGACTCCACCCCACCCTGATGTGAATTTAGCAGCCTGCGCCCGGGAGCGGCTCAGCAACGTTGCCTCGCGCCAGGTGCTATGTGCTGATAATAACCAGTTGGCTTTTTTTGTTCTCGTTGCCCCTTCTCCCTCCCTCCCCCCCCCCCCAGGGCGGCTGAGCCCCCCGGCCTGCACCCTGCGCAAGCACAAGACCAACAGGAAGCCTCGGACCCCGTTCACCACGGCGCAGCTGCTGGCCCTGGAGAGGAAGTTTCGGCAGAAGCAGTATCTGTCCATCGCCGAGCGAGCCGAGTTCTCCAGCTCGCTGAGCCTCACCGAGACCCAGGTGAAGATCTGGTTCCAGAACCGGCGCGCCAAGGCCAAGAGACTGCAGGAGGCCGAGCTGGAGAAGCTGAAGATGGCAGCCAAGCCCATGCTGCCCCCGGCCGCTTTCGGCATCTCCTTCCCTCTGGGCGGCCCCGCGGTGGCGGGCGCTTCCCTGTACGGAGCCTCCAGCCCCTTCCAGCGGGCAGGGCTGCCTGTGGCTCCCGTGGGACTGTACACGGCTCACGTGGGATACAGCATGTACCACCTCACATAGAGCGCAGCGGGGCGCAAGGAACCCACCCGCCAGCAGCCTGCCTGCCTGGGGCGTCCCCTCCCTCAAAAGCCAGCGGGCCATCTCCTGTCCCGGCCTAGCCATCTTGTCCCCACCGGCCCCAGCTTGGCTTTCAAGCGCCCCCCACAACCCACACGCCCCTTCCCTTTCCCTGCACCTCTGGCCCCCCTTCCACGCTCCTCAAACTCTGCGACGTTCCCAATAGCCCCTTTGCAGAGACTTCCAGCCACCGGGCTGCACGGTCAAGTCTGGCTTGGTCTGCGTCTTTTAGCTCTTTTTTCTTCCGCACCCGCGCTGCGGTTAAACTTTGAACCGATCTCGCCAGTGGTTTCCACCAGCTGGTCGTCCCTCAGATCCCCAAACCAGGAGAAACCTAAAACATCAACCACCCTTCCAGCTCGGACAAGGGGCCGTGGCTCCAAGCCCCGTGATTTCTTCCCGGGTGAATTCCGGGACACGCAAGCAGCGCTGAAAGCTGGGGGACGGACCACTGCGTTTTTTGGGAAGGGTCGGCTTGGAATTGACCTGACAAAGGCTGAATGCCAGGAACGCTTCTCTCTCTTAGGGAAGAAAGAGACAAAATGTACAATAGTCTCCCCCTATCCGTTTAACAGCGCTGTCTGTTACCTGTGTTTCTTTCCCCAAAAGCTCCTTCGGAAGGGGCTCTGTACTATGTAATATACTGTATATTTGAAATTTTATTATCATTTATATTATAGCTATATTTGTTAAATAAATTAATTTTAAGCTACAGTGCTGGCCGTATTTTGATTGCCCTTGGGATCCAAATTAACTTATGCTAATAGACTGAATTTTCCTTCCCAAATAAGACATCACGGTGTAGATGAGATTCCACGGCGAGCACACATGAACAAATGCTTTCCTTGCGCCAAGGTTATACACGTGGTGTTGTATTGCCCCGCTTGTAACATGCTTTAGGGTGTACTCTCGGATTTATGTGCATTTTACTTCTTAAAAGTTTCCCCACTTTTTTCTCTAATGCGAAAGAACTATCCTGACCCAGCTAACACTTTAGACCCAAGACGAATCCTTCGGTAAATGTGAGAATCCCGGGATGAAGCCGTTTACATGCACTGGGAATACTGATCTCTGCTTGAGGATCTCAGTGTCCACTTTCTTGTCCCAGATGATTTAGAAGTCCCGTGCAACGGCATAATTTCCCCCGAATCGTCCCGCTTCACAAGCCCCAAATCTGTGCGCGATTAAGTGAAGTAGGTGATACATTTCTAACCCCAGTACTGTTGATGAGATTACCCCGCACCCAGTCTTCAGCAGTTTGTCTAATTCAAAACTCCCGGAGTACTGGGGGGTATTAACTCGCTCTGAAGGCGAAGCTGGTTTCTCATCTGAAATTATCCGGCCTACAAGCAAAATCGAACTCGTGGCATTTCACAGGGAACCCCGGGGCTGCTGCGTCCTCTCCGCCAGGCTCCGCTTTGAAGGCTCCTGGGGTTGAGGGGAACGTGCAGGGGTCACTGTTCCGTTTCTGGTTGGATCCTAGTGGAGTCACTCCGAGGGTGTAGGTAACCCCGGGCCCCCAGGGGGGGGGGGGGGGGGGGGGGGGGGGGACATTGCAATCCAGTCGCGCCAGGCCGGCGTATGTGGGGAGGAAGAGGGGACATTGCCATCAGGGTTGAGGGGCAAGGCGGGTTCGGTGTATAAGGGGGCCCTGGACGCCTCCAGGCCTCATGTTGGCAAGCGCGATCCGGGGGGAAAGCCAGCAGGCGGGCCGGGGACGGGGACATGGAAGGGACAGACCTTGCAGGTTGGGGGTGCTGGGGGGCTAGGGACGCAAGTCGCTTGAAGGAAAGGGGTGGGGGCAGCTCAGGAATTCTGCCCTTCGGCCGGTCGGATTGAAGTGCAGTTTAGCTCTGGTGCCCGGAGAGCTGGGGGCGGGGAGGGACCCCCCAGCCCTCAGGTTTCCTGGGCTCCCTAACTCTTGACAAAGGTCAATTTCAAACCGGCTTCGATTGCAGACTGGACTTGTCAGAATTACCCCCAAGAAAACATTAGCGCCGTGGAAGGTCTTGGGTTACAGCGGGGGAAGACGCCGGGAGGGCGCGCTCAGCTCTTTGGGGTTGTAAGAAGCCTACAAACCCCGCCCGCGGACGGGCAAACAGGGACCCTCTGGCCCCAAGGCCGCATTTCCTCGGGGGGCCACAGCCCGGAGCGCATCCCCCCCCCACAGGTCCTCCCGCGTTTCAGCCGAACGATCCCCCCCGCTCGACGTGCCCCTTGCAGCTCTGCCACGAGCGCTCCCCGTCCGTCCATTCGAGCCACCCGGTCGGATTAAGGGTTGCTGGGGTGGGGGTGGGGAATAGGCCAGCCCCCCTCTTCTCCCGCTCGGCTTGTCTTTACGTTCCCGCAACGGCACGGGGCTTTCCCCTGCCCCCCTCCCCCCAGGCCAGCCATTGAAAACATGACGGTCGAGGCGCAGCGAGGAGAGCAATAATCGCTGTAACGAGCCGGGCAATCTTCTGCCGGCGCAACACGGCTCCGGCGAGACTGTAGCTGCGGGCGAAGCGGGACTTTCATCCTCCTCTAACTCTCCGCGTTGCTTTCGCTAGCTCAGCCCTTCGTACCTGCGCCCCGCCCCTCCCTCCCTCCCTCCAGCGCTCGCTTCTCTGATCCCCCCGCTGCCCCCTGTCTCCTCACCCCGCTGCCCCCTGTCTCCTCACCCCGCTGCCCCGTCCTCTCCTTTCTCCCCCGCGCTCGGGCACAACGACAGCGGCTGCAATAGCGACAAGAGCGCGGAGCGGGACGCACCGAGCTGCGGGCCATTTCCCGCCTCCCGGCCCGAGGAGAGCGGCCTGGGAGATGGGATCGTGGAGCCGAGTTCACCTGGGGAGGCTCAGGCGGCAGGACTCAGCCCAGGGTCTCCAGGCAGCGCTCACGGTTTGGTGTTGGGCGACTCGGGGCTGCCGCCCTCACCTCTGCCCGCCCCTCTGGGCGGCTAGGACATGAATTCCCACCCCAGGATTTCCCTCAGGGCGATGCCCCTTCGCCTCCCTCGCTGATCCGGTGTGTTTTGGTTTCTACCTGAGGCCAACTTGGGGCGGCTCTAGGAAGCAACGAGACCTACCGAGCGCGTCTTGAGCCCTCCCCACCGCCCCCCACCCGTGGGGTAAAGTCCCTGGTTGCTCAATTAAACCCAGATGAGAACAATTAATAACCGAAGTCATGACAATAAGTTGGGAATCACACGGATGAACGCGCCGTGTGAATAGGAGACGCTCACACAAAGGAGCAGCAAGGAGTTGTCGGCTCTTTTTAAGGGGGAATTGGCTTTTCTCTTCTCTTCCCTCCGGCTTCCCAGCAAATAAAACCCACTCTGGTGTCTTTGTCGCCTTAAGGAGCACAGTGGGCAGTTGGAAAGGAGAATGGCTGTTTTCCTTTCAGCTTGAGGGTGCTGGCGCCACGCAGCCCCGAGGAGAGAGAGTAGCCAAAGCAAAGTTTCCTAATAACTCTCCTCCCGCCAGTCAAGTCTCTCACACACAGACAGCGCAGCCCCACGCATATCTCTGGGGGCGATGCACACACCACGTACAGAACACAAGGAGATTCCCCCCACAAATCCCTCCACTGCAGAAGTCTGCATATAACACACACACACACACACACACACACACACACACACACCCCCCTCCACTGCAGAAGACCGCATATAACACACACACAAATCCCTCCACTGCAGAAGTCTGCATATAACACACGCACACACAAATCCCTCCACTGCAGAAGACCGCATATAACACACACACACACACAAATCCCTCCACTGCAGAAGTCTGCATATAACACACACACACACACACAAATCCCTTCACTGCAGAAGACTGCATATAACACACACACACACACACACACACACAAATCCCTCCATTGCAGAAGACTGCATATACCCCACCACCACACACACACACACGCTGTGTTGTAGTGAAAACAAACCAGACAAAGCCCAAGAGGGTGCCTCCTGTGTCAGAAGTAGCATGTTAATACAAATTTCTACAGAGGAAATAATACACAGTAACCAGACCAGGGAGCGTGTAAACAAATGCAAAAGGAAGCCATTTTGGCAACTCTTTCCCCCCAAAACGAGTCCAGTTTCAGTATTTTGTTTAGGTCTACATTATACTCACAAGAATTCAGCCTCTTAATATACCTGACCAGCCAGCAAATATCTTCATACTTGAAAAATGACTTCCCCATGCACCAAAAAGTGCTTGTCCAATAGTAAGTGGATAGCCAAAATTCAAGGCTTCTACCATAAGGTGAAATAATTGGTTTCCCACAACTTGGAAGCAGGCTGCTCCAAATTTAGGTTCACACTGTCCTTTTCACATATGGCAAACAACTGGAAAAACCTGCTGCAGAAATGCCTCACCAGAGCATGGTTTTATGGTGTTTTGTGAATTTCTGTTCATTTCAATGTTTTTTGCAGAATTTAAGATTTAATCTGAACTGCAGTTTAATTTCAGAAGTGCCTAGGTGATTTATGAGCCTAAGTCCATGACTATACACAGTTCTAATACCAGTTCTTGTACCAGTTTAACTGTTCTTGTTAGAGATATCATTTTTCTATCAGAATAGTTGTGTGTCCTTATACCCACATCACTGAACCTACATTAGGGGCTTTTTACCAGTGTAGTTAAAGCCGTATAGTTTTTGTGTGTGGACAAGGCCAAAGTCACTACAATATTGAAAATGAGACTCAGGCTTCTAAGTCATTTAGGCACTTTTGGAAAATTTTTTCTAAGCGTGTAGTCAGTGAAACTGGAGCTGTAGCTCTGAGGGCCCATCTATACTACAAATAATAAATATTAACACGTTACACATATAGCTGTATCAGTGACTTCAATAGAGAATGCAGCTGGCCAATGTCTGGGTTACAACATGACTCCAACTAACTGTGTTCCCTAATCAGGTCAACCCATTTTACTTCCCTGGTAATGAAATACATTTAAGCTCCAGCCTCACTACAATTGGAGCTGTGTTGTAATGAAGTAAGGAGACAACTGTGTTATAACAGGGTCCCCTACCATAGCTACATTTGTGCTTTAGACAGCAGTGATGTGCCCCGCCCCTTCATCTCACTAGGCTGTTGATTCTGAAGCTTAATAATGAAAATATAAATGGAAATATTGTTATATATTTCACAGGTTATCGTTGTAGGAGAAACATCGTGTGAGTCTGAGGTTCTGAGAGAACCTCCTTGGGAGAGAGTGTCCACCCTACACAAAGCCTGAAGGGGTAAATTAGGCCAATTAACCTATAGACTGGACCTAGAGGAAAACCAGGATGTGCTAAGGACTAATTGGCTGAGGAAGTTCAGCTGGGAGAGGAGCTGGATGGGTTTATAAAGCCAGGAAGCTGGCAACAGAAAGGGGCTATAGGAAAGTAGTCTACATCCACAATCACTGTCTGGAAGATGTGTTTGGGAGGCTATTTAGCACATAGCCTGCAATTACTCTCTAGGAGGAGGGAATTTGGGCTGGCAAAGGGAGAGGAGTTGAGAGAACCAGAAGTTATGAAAGAGGTGCAGGGAAAGACAGCAAGCTTTAGGAGGGATCAAACCATGGCTGCTGTCTAGCAGGTCCCTTGAGCTGGAACTCAGAGCAGACAGTGGGTCTGGGTTCCCTTACTGACCACTGGGGAACTGGTACCATCAGGGCAGTGCTGGTGAAGACTGTCTCAGGTTGACTGTTTGTGCAGAGGGACTTTGGTACACCTGAAAGGTGACCTGGATGGAGGGCTAAGTCATGAAGGGGGAGCTGCAGTTCCTGGACTGAGAGAGGGGCACAGAAAGAGGAAAAGACAGAGTGATTGAGTGGGACCACCGGGAGGGGCATAGGCCTGTCAGAGCTAATCCCCAGAGCTGCCAGGAAGCAGTGCAATCCAGGGCTGAGTAAAGCCTATGTCACATTCCTATTGATATCAGCATTGTAGGATCAGGCCCTAAATGTGTTTGATTTAGCATAGCTGGATTTACTGGAAAGGATGTTCCATAGGAATAGGGACCCAAATCTGAAAGTGGCTGAGTGTCAACTTCCACTAAAGCAGTGACACTCAAACTTTTCATGGCTGTGAGCCTCTTACCCCTGTCTGTGTCCCCCTCCAGGAGCCAGGGCTCTGGGGAGGAAGGGAGCATAGATAAGGGTAATGGGGCTGCAGCTGGGGGTGGATCTGGGGCTGGATGTGAAGCTGTGGCTGCGGGGAGCAGGGTTGGGGCCAGGCTGGGAATGGAAGCTGGCCTGGGCCCTGCTGCACCTAACCATCCCCTCCCTCCCCGAATGTTCCTCCATGTTCCCTTCTTGGGGGTGGGGGTGTCTCTCGGTTTAGGTACCTCTGTACTAAAGGCAATGGGAGCTGAGAGTGTGCAGCTGCTTTTGGGGGGATCAGCATCTCCCAGGTGTGGAACTGAAGATTGCAAGTGTTAAAGGTGCAATTAAATGGATATACTTTAAGATGATTATTTTATGTATTTTGTTCTTCACAAACCATTTGGTGTGAAAGGGAAAATGGAATATTTAGGGTTGTTGAAAGCACCCTAGCACCAAGGAGTGGAAAAACTTCGGAGAATTGGAAAGGGTGTATGTGGGGTCTGAAAGTTCTCAGGAAAGGGGGGAGATAATTGTTTTAAAAAGATCATAGGGGTGAAATACTAATTCCATTTCATGTAATAGTATAATGGGTGTATGTCTGACATATGCAAAGTTCAGCTAATGTTCAGAAATATGGCTGAGATGTTTGAAAAATTAAAGGGCTAAGGCCCACAGTGTCAAAAGGTATTTATGCATCTAACTCCCATTTATTTCAATGGAAGTTAGGAACCTAAATACCTCTGTTCTGGGCCTAAATTCTCTTAGTGCCAATGGATGAAACAAGTTTATGCCAATAGAGCTACATCCATTTATATTAGCAATAAATAGTATGCATTGACACTTTCTAAAAAAAAAAAGAGAGCAGGATTACAAAATACTGCATATGTGCCTTGGAATTCAGTTAAATGTGGAATAGACAGCAGACCTTCATAGCGTAACAGACTTTAAAGCCAGAAGGAGCCTTTATGGTGTGACCTGTTCCATAGCATGAACATGCAAAGCACTGTATAAGAGCTAGATAAATAATATTAGATAACCAATGATAACATAAATAGTAATTTAAATGCAGACTTTCTTTAGAGATAAGCACTGCTAAATAACATTAGGGGCTTAGTTTTAACTGATGTATATTTTAACTAAAGTACCTTTATCTGATGAGCCAGTATCTAAACTCAGGAAGCTCTGAAATGTAGAGCCTAAGAGATCTTTAATTTAGGAATCTTTAAACTAAGGCATCCTTCACATCAGCATTACTAAATGAGTATTTGATAGATGCATGAACTGTTACATCTCGAACTGAGGAACAGTTCAATAAATGGCTCCTAATATGAAGTCTCCTTAACTGTGGTTTTTATTAACGAGGATACCTGGACTACAGTTAACTATTAACTGAAGCATCCTTAACAAACTTGTCTTTGGCTCTGGAGGCCTTAGCAAAGGTATCTTGGTAAAGAAATTCCATAACAAATGCATTTTAAAATATGTTCATTTTTAAATTAATCCAGGCCATGGGGGGAGGGAGCAAGGGAGAAGAGAAAGCTGTAGTGGACATGTAACTTTAGAACATTCATAGTTTTAAAATTTTCTTCAATGTGCATGGTTTTTCCTTCCTCAAAGAGATTTATAAAACCAGGTAGATTTGATGTTCCTAACTGCATTTGCTTTTGAGTTACATATGCCCAAAACTTTCCCTTGAAAAAAAAATCACTGTCCTGTCTATTTCAAGATTTTGTAGCCTTAAACAACAGGAAATCAACTGTCAAAATAAAGAAATAAAATTCTATTTTAAAATAGAATTTGGGACTGAAATCAAACATTAACTTTCTTTCTAAGAGGAATTAAGTTGAAAAAATTATAAACTATTGGGTTTAGGATCTCTGTTTATCTAGAGTTTACTAGTAGTGAATGCTGTAATACATGTGAGAGACAAGGTGGGTGAGTTAGTATCTCTTATTGAACCAACTTCTGTTTGTGAGACAAATCATCACTGGCTCAGGGCCTGATCCAAAATCCAATCGTCATTCCATGAACTTTAGCAGGCTTTGTATCAGATTCATAAACTGGTACAACTTCACTGTAGACAGTGGAGTTGAGCTACTTATGTGAAAGTTAAAGCTCAATGTGAGTGTATGGGTGAATTGTGGTGGGATAGTTCTGAAACCAGTGGAGGAGTTTTTCATTTAATTTATATACCCACCAACACACTTATATATGAAGATTTTCAATTGTATGCATGCACAGCATATGTGAACTGTATTTTCATTTCAAATATTTTTGTCACAATGCCTACTGAAACAAGTATTTATGCACTATGGTAAACATCAACATTTACTGTGTAGGCAGCACTACAGTAACATATACAGTCTGACAGACCTGAACACATACTTCAGAAATCAGCAGAATCTGTTTACACTGAATTGTAATAAAAACTAAAGGACACATCAGTTAGTATCAGAAGCTTATCTTTTCAATGTCCAGAAACAGTTTCTGTGCCTTTGATCTGTTCTGTCAAGCACTACTGGAAAATTGCATCTCTGTAATTACTGCATTCAGTATAGAACACAACTTGCTGGCAGCATTCACCAGTATTGACCCCCTAGGGACATACTTTCTGGATGCAGAAAAGTGATGTTAGCTCATGTTCTAAGAAGCTTTCACATTAAGAAAAAGCAGAATGTGCAACATTTCAGTGGATGGGATGACTATATACAAATTACTTGTCTCTCTTCTGTTCTGTTAGGCTCTGGCCCTATAATGATTAATACCTCTTCAGGTAATATTCCTGTGGACTTCAGTGAAATATTGGCCTGAGTGAAAAAACATGCAGGATCAGGCCTCACCTGTGAAATACTTGCAAGTGCTACATTGTGCCTTAAATTTATCAACAGAACTCCTTATTGATATCAATAAGAACTTTTGTTTAAAATGAGATCCACAATAGGACATTGACTTCTGTTAGGATGTGGTGTGGTCTAGTGGCTTGAGAACTAGTGTGGGCTTCAGGAGGTCTGTGGTCTATTTTAGACTTGGCTTCTGGCCTGTAGTGTAGCCTCAATTTTCCCCATCTGTAAAATGAGGATGATGATGCTTACCTTCTTTGTAAAGTGCTTTGAGATCAGCTGATGAGAAACACTATAAAAAAGCTAGTTGGTAATATTAAAAGCTTCTCCTCTTCTTATTCTTTCCCCCCATGTAAACTGAAGGAAAGGAACAATTTATTGTAGGTGTTAGATCTGAATGAATAAGGGGGCACTATCATACAAGTTACACAGAAAAGTGTGCAAACAAGAACACTTTAGTGCATATGTGAAAAAATGAAATAACTGTTCATGTCCTTAAGGAAACACCAAGGCTAGAAGCACAGCCCAGGGACAAGTGATGTACATCCTGGCCATATGCAGCCTGAAAGAAGGTGAGAGCATACTTGGAGAAGTGGCTCTGGACACAGCAGTAAACAGTTCATGAAATAAGAAACCAGCAAGAGGCAGTAGCCGACGGAGGAAGGGTGCTAATGCAACCAGAACAGCTCCCACTGTATGGGGAAAACATTGGTGTTTAACATCATAGATACACCATGTTGGAATGCCCAAACATCAAGTAGGAGTCCATCTTGGCTGCCCTTCTCCCCTCTCCTCAGGTATAGTTTCCCACCCTTTCTACTGAAAGGCGGGAAACCAAGCAACCATGTGACCTGTAATCTGCCCAGTAACAGCTGGGCATATAAAGGCTAGCACATCAGAAGGAAGGGGCTGCCCTCCTGAGTGGCAGAGTTGGAGGTGTTGTTGTTGCAATTGTTGGAGAGCACAGCAGGCACCTCATCTCTCTAGGTTGCCTTAGAGCGGTACACTGAATACCGTGCTTATTCATCTGGTTGCAGGAGGGTAATTCTCACTCGCATACAGGGGGTGTCACCAGCTGCCACTCTTTCAGTGAGGACAACCCCCCCCCATGACATCATGGGAGGGAGGGTGGGTTTACAAGCTGAGTCATCACTGGGGCAGAGCTGTCTTCACCTGATCCTGAGGTCCACTCCTTCCCTGTGGGTTCCGCCTATCTCTACGGAGTCCAGAACTCTCCTGTAGTTGCGAGGGTCCTCAAAGCTGCAAGACATGGTAGTGATCCATTGATCCTCTTACCTGGATCCCAGCCCTGGGGAGAGAACTTACCCTCCATCACAGTCAGCATACTACTGGTCCTTTATTTACCTTTGTCACCTGTTGTGGGGGTCCTTCCTTTACCTGTGTTTCTATCCATTAGTTTAGAACTGTTGATGGTTTAATAAATACCTTGGTGTTTACAGCCACATATCCTAGTTGTTTAACTCTTTTTAAAGGGGCTAACAACAAACCCCAATGATATATACAAGTGGGGGGGATGTTCCTTTAGACTGGTTCTCTGTCGGCCTTATTAACCAGTTAACAGCATGTGGTGATTGTCAGAACACTAGGTGCAATGCAGAGAGGTGAAAGCCAATGTAGAATACAACCATAAGGGAACAGTAATAAGAACTGTTTAAAAAACACAGGGTAAGTCTCGAACGTGCTTGGGCAACAACATCTCTCCAGGATGGTAAGGTAAAAACACATGCAAACAATGGTGAAACAGCATCGTAAATACTGGCAACTCTTAGTGAACTTCCAGAGCAATATGCTCCACACACATGCAATCCACATGCTTGCACTGCAGTACTTAGTGGTGTAAATAAAGGAAGAAACAGTGAGGAGGAGACACTGTTCTTGGTTTTTGGTTTGGGGTGCTCTGTGTGCCAACAGACTTGCCAGAGGTGAGCAGAGTGACACTGCTGGAAGGGTCAGAATCATCCGTACGCTGTGTATGGTGGGCCCTGCGTCTTCTGTTTGAAGCTGCTTAGCTTAGCTGATTTCCACTGTGGTCAATCAGCCTGGTAAGATGCACCCAGAGTTGCTGACAGTGGGCCCAAAAGGAACTCTAAGGGGTTCAGCTGAGTTAAGATACTCAGCTGTGGGGCAGCACAGGGCGCAGAAGGGTCCCTCTAAGAATTGTGTTCCCAGTACTTTCACAGTTGTTGGATTCAGGCTGAAGGCTCCCTCTGGAAGAGAAGAGGACTAGAATTGTGTGATGGGCTGTGTATGTTGCAGCTTGTCTTGCAAAGGTACAAAGGGAATTTAAAGGAGACTGCGGGGCTATGACTGTTTCCCAGACTTTAAGGAGTTTGTGCCTTATAGAGAGTTTGGACAGCATCCCAGAGAGTCTGAGAAGGGTAAATCCTTCCAGAGAAGAGCCCTGCAGGAGCATGTGTGCATGTGCATAAATTATATTCTTCAATTGAACTTGCAATAGTAACAAGTACTAAAATTTGGGGAAATGACCCCTGAAGATCTTGTCTTTGAGAGTTATTATTGACAATATTTACAGTTGCTTTGGGTTAAAAGTAAATTATGTATCCATATAGATTTTAGTAAATATTGGTCCTTTAGAGGTTTTGTGTCACTCTGATAGCAGAGATTTAACACTGTGTAATATATATCCTGAAAAGGCTAACATCTTGTCTGTACCACAGCAGAAAAGCCTGCTGACACCTAGACTCATAGAAGACCTTGGAAGAGACCTCAAGAGGTCATCTAGTCCAACTCCCTGCTCAAAGCAGGATCAATCCCAACTAAATCATCCCAGTCAGGGTTTAATCAAGCCAACCTTAAAACTTCTAAGGATGGAGATTCCACACCACCCTAGGTAACCCATTCCACTGCTTCAGCATCCTCCAAGTGAAACAGGTTTTCCTAATATCCAACCTAGACCTCCCACACTGCAACTTCGGACCACTGTTCCTTGTTCTGTCATCTGCCACCACTGAGAACAGCCTAGCTCTATCCTCTTTGGAACCCCACTTCAGGTAATTGAAGGCTGCTACCAAATCCCCTGTCACTCTTCTCTTCTGCAGACTAAATAAGCCCAGCAAAGAGAGATGCTATACCAGCTATAAGCAGATTGCCTTTCCCAAATCCATCAGGTGTTCATAGTGCATACACAATGGGATTAATGAACTCGTACACATTCTGGTGAGAATGAACCCAGGTTCAAAATGAAGAGCCCCAATCTTTGTTAGGCCCCATGTCATGTTTTGTTTTTCATTGTTTTGTTACTTATCTGTGTACTTCCTATGAGCAGCAGCTATGCTTAAACAGTTCAGTCAGTGAGAGACTAAGGCAATAAGTGTCATTTTATCTTTTAATTTTATCTACTTCTTTCTTACTTTCAATTTTATGATGGTTAGACCACCCTTCATCATTCTGCCCATATCTGTTACTGCACCAGTTCTTGAAAATTTAGTTGTTTGAAATTTGAATAAGGTATACATCATTTTCTACAGTGCAGTAGTGTATCCATTTTCCTTTTTCCTCATTGGGTGTTTGTATGCATGGTATTTGGCCTCAATTCTGCAGAGATTTATGCACATGAATAACTTTACGGACATGAATGACTGCGCATGTGAGTATGCCCGTTGACCTCCATCTTGTGTGTCTCATTGAACTAAGTGGAATTGCTCACGTAGGGTAAAACTACTGATGAACTTGACTGTTTCCAGGTTCTAGACTGTTTTTTGCAACTTTGATCTTTATAGTCCGTTATATTAAAAATCAACACATTTCTATTTTAAAAACGGAGGAAGTGAACTCTTACATTTTAAGAGCTATACTCATGGGTTCAAGAAAACTTACTTTGTTTTTGACTAGTAAATGTTTTCTATTCTGACATCTTAAATGAAACTTTATTGACACAGTATTGAACTATTTATTATAGTCACACTACAGATGTATTGCAGCTCCTGTATTTGATTTTAAAATAAAGTTTGTTTAAAACAGCATAGGATCCTTATAACATATTTCCCTAGATTTAAATTGAAGAGAAGATGTCATTTATGGTAACATGCCAGTTAATATACAAAAACCTTAAGGCCCCATCCTGTAACATATAACATGCAGGCAGACACTTGTGCTAGCTCAGAGACCCACTGTCTTCACTGAGGCCCTTTCAGGCATAGTGAGTTGTCAGTGTGCAGTGAGCTGTGGAATCAGGGCCTTAGGTATGATCATAAGGCTAAACAGCTTTCCAGCTCTTCCTCGATTTAATTTTCACACACTTTCCTCCATTGCTATGAGAGCTTCTCCAGCCAGATTCTGCTCTTAGTTTACACTGGTGTAAACCTGGAGGGGTTCTGCTGATGTGGAGTTGAGGCCAGTGGAGTCACTCTAGATTTTCACTGTTGCAACAAAGCAGAATCTGGCTTCTTCTCTTCTGTCTAGGACCACTTCCTGCCCCAGCTCAGTTCAGTTCTGCAGCTGGTCCTGGTACCATTTTTATCTGATTGTCCACTACCATCATGTGATAATATCTGCTCCAGTCTCATTTCTGCTTCAGTTCCCAGCTCCAGCTTGACTCAGTCCTACCATCAGCTCTGATCCAAGCTACATTTTATCCCCACTTCATTTCTGGTATCAGTTTTGCTCCATTCAAACCTTTACCCCCAGCTTCTATGCAACTCCTGCATCCCCACTGTCTTTACTCCTGACATAGATTGAACTGGGCTCTATCGTGAGTGAAGTGGGCCCAGAAACCTCAAAGGAAAATCAGATGAAAACAAACCTTCACAGCTCTCCAGAAATTGGTGTCAGCTGAGGTCCCTGATACAGAGAGTTTTACAACTCTATAAATCAGGCTGAAAATGTAACCAGAAGCCCCGTTAGCTTTCTGTTTCTTTTAGCACATCCGCTTCTTGTAAAATTCAGATTAGAGGGGCTGGTCTCTGTAGAATGTGTTCCCTCTGAACCCAATAGGGCCATAAATCAAGGACCTACAAGTCACCACAACCAGCAGATTCTGGGTTTCATCATTTTATTGCCTTTGAGGTTATGTAAATGCTTTTGGATAATGTTGACGTCAGTCATACTCTCAGAAGATGAAAAAAATCTGTATTTTTCATGGCTCAGGTATTTATTTCAAATATCCAGCATTATCTTATTTCTATATAGTCCTGCAGCCTCTATTCATTGGAGTAATTACCTGGAAGTCAGTGGTACCACTCACATCAGCAGGGGCTGCAGGATCAATTGTTTTATTATGTGAGCAGAGGAAATGAAATGGGACGGGACTCTTCAAGAATCACTGCAATGAAAAAAAGCTGATCTCATGTTGATGTGTGAACTATTTCTTTAACTTTGATGTGTGATTCAGTGGCATGTAAAATGATCAGATGAATAACACAGTTGATGATTCCTTCACTAGAGAACTTGTTTGCCTGGACAAAATGATGGTTGTATAACCTCAGGGGCAAGGATTTCAGAGCCAGACTGTGAGCATGAATGATAAAACTGTTTCAAATCAATTCTGCCTTCTTAATGAAAGTAAATCAAGGAAGAGCTAGCAAACTCATGATAACCCAGAGCTGAGTCACACAAGCCCAGTCAGTAGTGCGTCAGACCTTGGTCACTGCCCCAGTTCAGATAGCAATATGAAGGGGGAAATCATTAGCGGAGAAAGGAAGGCTAGTTTTTGCCACGCTGTTTTTGAATCCGACACTATGTAATATATAAATAAGTCCGGAGCCTCTCCGCACTTATGTTTTACCTGTCCACTTCCAGATGTCACAAGCCCATGGTCAGCAGAAGAATTGTTTTACTCCCTATTCCTTCTCGTTAGGACCGATTTCTGTCTGCCACCATGATTACAGCACTATTCAGTGTTCCAATACATTTTTTGGGGGGTGGAGGATAGGGGGAAGGCTAGAAAAATGATTCTTTGGGATACACACCAGATATAACTGATTCATATAACATAAAAATGCATTTGGGTACAAATTGCATAAATAAAATTGCTGCTTTTAAATTAAAAACTGTAGTAATGTGACACTGTAATTTCTCAGGGGTAAGTTTAGTACCAGTAGTGACAGAGTCCTGTGGCACCTTAAAGGCTAACTAATTTTAGTTAGTTTTTAAGGTGCCACAGGACTCTTTGTCACTTCTGCAATTCCAGACTAACACGGCTACCTCTCTGATTCTTTAGTACCAATGTTCATTTGTCAGTTTTTAAATTAAAGCATAAGCAGCTAAGAACAGCCATACTGGGTCAAACCAATGGTCCATCTAGCCCAGTATACAGTCTTCCAACAGTAGCTGATGCCAGGTGCTTCAGATAGAATAAATGGAACAGGGAAATTAGGGAGTGATCCATTCCCTGTTGTCCAGTCTCAGCATCTGTCAGTTAGAGGCTTACAGAGATGCAGAGCATGGGGTCTCCTCCCTGATGAGGTTCTATAGTAAGACATAAGTTATAAGCTTATTTGTCAGGAACCAGAATCCCATTGTGCTAGGTGCTGTACAAACACAGAACAGAAAGATGTAAGTTCTCTGTGGTAGGGATCAAGAATCTGCAGTACAAGTACACCCATAGTTTCATATTTCTAATTACAAATAACGTATAGTCTGTGGAGAAGAATGTCACAGGCCCTAGTGGGAATTAGGTTGTTAATTCCCATTAACTTTAAATGGGTTTTGGATGACTGCTCATTTGCTTCTGAAAATCTCTAATTACACTGTCAGTAACACGATTAAATCCCTTAATAGACGCTGGTAAAGTCTTCAAAAGTTTCAAGTGCCTAAATCACTTTTGAAAATGAGATGTAAGTTCCTAAGTCACCTGGGTGCATTTGAAAATGTTACTCATGTTCATTGTCTTGCTAAACATAGAGTGGTATTTTAAAGGCTTGTTAAAGATTCTTCTGAGTATGTGATAGTGTTACATTAGGATACCATCTGCTGTCCAACTGGGTCCAGCTACAGGTGGCTAACTGCTAAAGTAGAACGTAGTATGCTAGCTATAAAAGTAATAGAAACTAATAGTCTGTGTAATGTCTTTACAAAACAAATTACCTGTCAGGTGTTGTAGTCTATAGAGGACTGTACAGAATTATGCTTTTGTGTGTGTGTAAAGGGAGACTGTGTTGAAAGGGGATTTCTTCCTGCATTCAGAGTTTCCCCTCTTCGCTAAAATGTTCACATTTTCAGAGCAGCTGAGAAATAAAGGGAATCAGTAGCAAATAGAAATCAATAATATTTCTCATGTCCTATTCTCCAAAGAGTTATACAAACATTACCTAATTATTCCTTCCACTATTGCTGTGAGAAATGTAAGTTTCATCCTTATTTTACAGTTGGGAAAATGGAAGCAAAGAGATTCAGTGGCTTACCCAGGGCCATACCAAGAATCAGTGGCAGAATCAAGATTTAAAAGGCCAGACTTCTTGATGCCCATTCCTGTGCTCATTTGTTCTGACCAAACCACTGCCTCTTTTTCTTAGAAGTTCCCAAATCATACAAACCTAATCACTGATATATGTCAAACTTAGTGGGGTAGATGCTCAGCTTACACCAAATGTCAGAGCTCCAGAGTTTACTGGAGCTGGAACAATTCACACCAGCCAAGGATCTTCCCCAACATGTCTCTTCTGAGCTGGATGTCCAAGGGTTCATGTCATGTTGAATGAAAGCTGTTAAAATAGCCACAGACGGGAGGAAGTTGTGCACCAGGGAAAATGGCTTCGGCAAAACAAATAAAAAATGAAGTGAATTTAGTACTCCTGAAAAGTTCTGGACAATGATCTTGGAGATTATGGATATTCAAGGTACAGATCCAACACAGGCATCAGCAATGCAAGCTGCTATCTCAGATTGTCCCGGGAGGGCACCTCAACTTGTTCTTGCTGAAGCACCTTTAACATTGAGAAGGTAGCTTGGTCTCAATGGTCACTCAAGCTGTGGCCTTTTTGCTGAGACTGACAATTAGTTCTAATTATAGAGGAGGTTTCTATACCATGGACATCTGTCAATCACAAATAGAATCGAGACCACCAACTCATTTCACATAGGCCACTGAATAACCAGCAGATGGTAATGACTTTCAGTCACTGTTAACTTGGGCCATATTCAAACCAGTGACCTAGAGGTGAAAGATCCATCTCCTGTTACAGATCTCTTGCTCTAGTATCTGTGCTAAATTAGTTTCAGGTGTCAAAGGTAGCGTGACAGACAGTTGCTGACTCCTCTTAGAAAACTATTCTATTTAGGGGTAACTTTGCTTATATAGTCTATCTTTTTCTCTTCCCCTGTTCTTTATTAATAAACAGGATGTCTTTTATTTTGTTAATAGGTCTTTTGTTCCTACTGCTTAAAACGGCAAGCCTATTTCAAAGGAAGAAAGTTCAATTAGTTTAAACATTTGATTAACGTCTGTTGTAAGACAGCCATATCAATTCACTGTGGGGAGTCAAAACAACTCCTGTGATAGGGACAATAAAAATTGGAATAACCTAAAGACAGAGGGTTAAGTGTTTGAGAGCAAAAATAGATGCCAGCACATCTGAATTTTGCCCTGTAATGAGATCTTCCTAAACAATCATCAATTAATTCCTTTATTAGCTCAAACAACTAGGAAGTCATACTTTGAACCAGGGACAGATGTATGTGTCTTATTATAATATTTACTTACAAATTAGTTAATGTAATAGTTGTTTTTCAAGGTTTGACACAGCATAAATCACATACAGTTAACTCTTCTCAATAGACATGTAGCATCAAGCTGTCAAGATAAGTAGTACTGTTCCCTACCCTATTACCTAAATTAAGTTCCAGTTTATAGGGTGCCCTTAGACAGCTGATTGGTGTTTAAACTATTTACCAATGGTTCTCCTGTGAAACTCGTTATAGGAAGTACTAGTAGTTCTCATCCACAGGGTCTTCAGCTAGTCTTCACCCTAGACCGGGGTGAGCAAACTTTTTGGCCCGAGGGCCACATCGGGTTTACAAAATTATATGGAGGGCCGGGTAGGGAAGGCCCCACCCCTAGTCTGGCCCCCTCCCACTTCCCGCCCCCTGACTGCCCCCCTCAGAACCAATGACCCTTCCAACCCCCCCACTCCTTGTCCCCTGATTGACCCCTCTGGAGACCCTCCACTCTAACTGCCCCCCCAGCACCCCCACCCCCATCTAAGCCCCCCTGCTCCTTGTCCCCTGACTATCCCCTCCATAGATCCCCACCAATAATCATTCCTCCAATACCCCACCCCCTAAGACACCTGCTGCTTTCCCCTGACTGCCCTTCTCCAGAGACCCAATGCCCCCAGTCATGCCCCAGGACCCTACCCCCATCCAATCCCCCCTGCTCCCTGACCCCTAGCCACACTCCCACCCCCTGACAGACCCCCTGGGATTCCCATGCACCATCCAGCTCCCCATTCACTGCCCCCCGAGACTCTCTGCTCCTTATCCAACCCCCACCCTAGGCCCGGCAGGCACAGCCCGCGTACCCCGCCACTGCTAAGAATAGTGTGTCTGGCCCGCAGCCAGATACGTGACGCTGATCCGCTGGAGCGCACTGTGTTGTCTGGCCCAGAGCCAAACACGCGGTCGCGCAGCCCCACCCCTGAGAGCTGAGGCCACGGGGGAGGGAGACAGAGGGGGAGGTGCTGGAGCAGCCTCCCCAGACGGCCATGCAGTCACGCAGCCCCGCCCCTGAGAGCTGCTGCTCCCGCAGCCGTGGGGGAGGAAGACAGCGGGAGAGAAGCCAGAGCAGTTTCCCCAGGTGGCCACGCGGTTGTGCAGCCACGCCCCCCAGAGCTGCTGCATGCGATACACAGAGGCCGCGGGGGAGTGAGAGAGCTAGGGAGGGGCCAGAGCAGCCTCTGCAGCTGGACCTCGGGGGCCGGTTGGGAGGAGCCCGCGGGCCGGATCTGGCCCGCGGGCTGTAGTTTGCCCACCCCTGCCCTAGACAATGCTACTGAGGGGTCAAATCAAGAAGTTTAACTGATCCTGGAACATTATAGTCTGACAAGCTGCAGACCTTTATGAGGGTGAAGGTGGTCATGAGCCGCATTGTAGAATCCTCTTTGTCTACGTGGCAGATTGACTATGGCCTGTGAAATGAATATTTCATAACCAAAGGAGGTGAGTTTTAGATGTGGAAAAACTTCACCCTGCCGAGTGAACCTACCTTCTCCAAGAATAACGGGTTGGGACATCAGAAGCCAATCATCTTTGTGGGTTAGGAATACACTTGCAGAATGACCTGTGAATGTTATACTTAAGGATTGGATGTGGCATTTTGGATTGATTGGATGGGCCAGAGGTGAATGTCAGGGAATTGGAGAGGAGTAGGCAGTAGTCTAGATGGGAGATCATTAAGGCTTGATAGTGTAGATACAGGGCTATTCTGACATACCTGGTAGTGAAGTGGACTAGCCCTCTCCAGACACAGAGGAAGAGGGTGGCTCTACATCCTCATGGGCGGATCCGTACTCCCTAGTTCCTTCCCCGGAAGCCAAGGGGTGGGGCTGGAAGTATAAAGATGGGACCTGGAAGCTCATTAGGGGCCCAGTCACTGGAGGGAACAAATGTGTCCCCCGAGCACCAGTGCTGGGAGGTGGCAGTAGCCCTGTAGAATGCAGATGACTGGCCCAGACTGCCAGGGCAGGCAGCCAGAGCAAGAAAAGGCAGCAGGTCCAACCCCTTACCAGTGATGAGTGGCCATTTCAGACTGCAGTTTGCCCCTGAGAGAGGAGGTTAGAGGACAACTGGCAGTAGCCACGGAGGGTATGGAGAGTTGGGGTTCTCCTGGGAGGAGAGAACCAGAGTGTGGAGGCCCTGTTGTGGGGCAGAACCTCAAGGTAAGGGACACCATGGTCCAGAAGGGACGAGGCCTGAACTGGTGGAGATAAAGGGACAGCAGAGGAGCAGGTAAGGGCAAGGGAGAAACTGACCAGAGGAGGGTGCTCCTGAGCTGCACGAGCTAATTCCCAGACTGACCAACAGGAGGCGCCATGGCGGTGAGTGTCCCGCACCGCTAAAAGCCCACTAGAGTAGACGCAGCCTACACTGATGGAAAGAGACTTCTTCCTAGGAATACCACCGACCAGAATGATGTTAGCTTTGTTGATAGACGCCTTCTTCCATTGACATGGCTGTGTCTACACTGGGGTTTTTGTTGGCTTAGCTATGTCAGTCAGGGATGTGGGTTTTTCATGCCCTTGACTGATGTAGCTATGCCAACATAATTTTTAACTGTAGTCTACTCTGAACCAGGATTTTAGCAGCAGGGATGAAGAGGAAGGGAAGATTTTCAAGATGTTATATCCTCTTTCTTTTCTCGTACCCTCTGTTTAGTACAAATGCTGGGTTATTGGATATAACCAGACCACTAAGTGATCAGGTTGTTTTCTGGTGGCTATTAATAAAGTTGTTCAGTGAACAATTTCTGTATTGCTCACTTAGGTGCTCAATGTTACCATAGGCACCAACTTCTCCTGGCACTGGTGGAATCTCGGGCCTTCCCTGCCCCTGCCCCCACCCCCACCCCCACCCCTGCCCTGCCCCCATTCCAACCCCTTCTCCCAAATCCCCTCCCCCCCTGCCCCTATTGGACTCCTTTCCCAACACCCCCCGCCCCGACTCTTCCCCGCCTCCTCCCTTGAGCATGCCACGTTCCTGCTCCTCTCTCTGCCTCCCACAATTTGTTACACCACAAAAGAGCTGTTTTGCAGTGGCAAGCACTGGGAGGAGAAGCAGAGAAGGTGCACTCGGGGAGGAGACAGAGGTGAGCTGGGATAAGGTGGGAATATGCCGGTGGATGCAGCGCACTCATCAATTTTTCCCAGTGGGTGCTCCAGACCCAGCCCATCTACGGAGTTGGCGCCTATGAGTGTTACTCTTCCCAGGGCTGCAAGACACCTCGCTGCCACCTGCCCTTGGCATTAGGAAGCCATGTCTGTGCCTGTTGGGGGTCAGCTCCCTGACTCCACAGATAACACACACACACACATACTCCTCTCTCAGCCCACATGAGCCCCACTCTCCCTCATGCAGGCTAGACACTCCAATCCACAAGTCCTCCTAGCATCCTCCTGTGCCGTTCCATCCCTTATCCACAGGAGACTCTCAGAATTACCACGCCTGCTGTTCTGAAAGGATCAATACACCACAGCTTATTAGTTACACCTTAGAACACAGCTCTGCTTGATACACAGCACTTTGATTTCTTTATAGAGAAAGTGCATGTAAGTTTATTTAACAAAGAACAGAGATCGACATGATAGCAAACAAATATTGGAGACAAAGGGTTACATATAAATCAACATCACAACATCCATTTTAAACCTAAACTCCACTAACAAGATGCCCTCTTGTCTAATCACATATGGCTTACCCCAGAGTCCTTCTCACAGTGTTTTTCAACTAGGATGACTGAGACCCTTCTTTCATGAGCCCAGACAGGCTGGCAACTTGTCTCCCCTTGACAAGGCCATCTGGGGATTCATCTGCATCTTAGATACAGTTCCAAAGTTTACTGTCTTTACTCCTGAACAGGACGACCCCTGCTATTTTCCCCTGAAGTCCCCACAGCTTGTTGATTAGCATTTTGCTCAGACTGTAAATGGGTATCCATTGTGAATCCTATGCTGCTCAGTTTGCACATGACCAGCCAGATGGAGATCAATGTCTTCCTCCCTGCCTGACAGGAGTATATGGATCATCTGTGGTGACATGCTTTAACTCACAGACCTGGAGAACTTAAATTGTATATATATGTATTATTCCACATATTTTCTATATATCTATATCTATATCTATATCTATATATTTATATATAGATATAGATATACCTATCTATATCTCACAATGATTATGATGACCAGTGTGACACAGGCTTTTATTAGAGATCTTACATGATGATCTTTGGTGAACTAGGATGTAGATCCTAGACCTGGGAGATCCCTGTATCTCTTATGCACCCTTGTTTCCTCTGTCAGTTGGCACCAAGAAGTCCCTAGATCACACTGAGGTGTGGTCTACACTTAAAATGTAGATTGGCATAAATACAATGCTTAGGGGTGTGAAAAAAATCCACCTCCCTGAGTTCCCTAGTTTTACTGACCTAACCCCTAGTGTAGATACACCTAGATTGACAGAAGGATGCTTCCATTAACCAAGTTACCATCATTTATGCAGGTATTCCTACAGTAATGGTAAAATCCTTTCCATTGCTGTAGGGGGCATCGATGCTATGGAGTTATGATGGCAGAGCTATGTCACTGTAGTCCCCATAGTGTAGACATAGCCTCAGATATACAGGTAATGGCCTCACTCTCAGAGGAAAGTACTCAGGGTCAAATGTACACTTTGTGTATTGATAAACAGACATTTTCAAACAGCAATCATTGCTGATAGAAAATGTCCAACACTGATTAAATAAAGAAGTTACAGATCACACACTGGTATTCCGCCAGCAATAGGCAGGTAGAGAAACCTTATCAGCCAGAAGGCAAACAGTGAATGACAGAGGGTCAGCTCTTTGAAATATACATATATTTAGGCTTGGCAGATTTTTATTTTTATTTTTAATAATTTTGACAGATAATATTCAACTCATTTTTAAGCACTCTTTCTATTTTTATTGATTTAAATGTTCACATTTGTGTGAAATTATGGAGGGTGTCAGACAACAGGGAGACTAGAGAGTTATTTAATGACTGTAGATGTTGAGATTCAAAAAAAATTAAAGCTTTATAACTATTAACTGTTAACATCACATGTCAAAATGTACGAAGTAAATATCCATAAATCAGACTCTCAGTTCTCAAGTAGCATTTTTCTTTTTCTTACTCTGCCTATTTGTAAATTTTGATTGGTAATGTAAGTCTTTTTAGTCTGTTTGTGTATGGTGAAGTCAATGATTGTTGACATTCACAGATAAAAATTGAACCCTTCCAAGCCTATACTGTCTGGTTCCTAACAATGTGGTTGGATTTCCCTCATTTTACCTAATGTTCAACTATGTGACAACCTGTAATTGCCACCCTTCAGTAACTGAAATTCTCTGATGGATCATCTTGATTGCCCATCTCTCGATTTCTTCCTTGGGGCACATAATAGACCCAGAAGCCACTGACAAATGTAAAATCTTCGAATGTGAGAAATGACACACATGCCATATGCCTACAATTTTTCTGAAATACATGGAACAAGCAACATGTCAGTATCATTGTTGTCAAAAACTGGCTTCACTCTATTACTCTGCTGTTGCTCCTCTTTCAGTTGTCGTTCCTTTATTTCACCCTTTATTCCTCCACTAGCCGTCTAATGGCTGTACAGGGAATGTCAACTATGGCCTTGTCAACATGGGATTTTGCCTGTAATAATGGAATAATTATCCTGATATAATCAAACTGCTAGAGTTTTACCAGCAGGACTTGCTGTGTAGGCATTTTTAGGGCTTATCTATGCTTAAAACTTGCACGGCTTTACCTGGTATAATTAAAAGTGTACAACACCCAAAGGGTGGATGCAGTTTTACTGGTGTAAAGATGCTGAAACCAGTATAGCTATTCCCCTATGGAAAGGGGAATAACTATACCAGTATAAATCATCTTTATATCAATATAACTGTGTCCATACTAGGGCTTTTACTGGTATAACTGCATTGGTTAAAAAAAAAAATCGAAATACTAACTGAAATAGTTCTATCATAAAACTTCTAAATATAGACCACGTATTATTCTGGAATTAGAAGCTTTCTTCATTCCAAAGCAGCTTAAGATGAATCAAAAGGGCCCTCTTATTACCAGAATAAGATCATTATATCAGTATAATGCCCCCTGTGAAGAATCAGTTTAAATTAATATCTTAATTTATAGCAAATTTTCCCAAGTAGGCAAGCTAATGGTAATTCATCCATATCCTGTTTCCAATGGCCTGGTCAAAGGGCCAGGAGTCACTCAAAAATCTCTGCTAGACATTGTACAGTACAAAGGCTCCACAGGGAGAACTGGTCATCTCTTAGCTCTCATGCCATCCATCATCATGAGTGGTGTACTAGGAACCGCAGCCTGTTCCCAGCAGCCCTGTCTAGCATGAGTTTTTCTTCCCCTCTTGTTTCCTACTTTTTTTACCTCCCTCCTCACCCAACAACCTTTCTTCCCTCACTGTCATCTCACTCCTTACATGGCACACAGGTGAATTTCACTGTATGTACCTCTTATTCCCTATTCTGAGAGCTTAGACAGGGCATAGGCTTTGTACTGGCCCCCTACACAAGGCTGAATTTCACCCAGACAATAGTTAATGGGGCTATTCAGTTGAGAAAAATAAGGAGGATTTGGCACTAAGACATTTAAGACTTCAATAATAAACTGAGGGCCTGATCATGAGAGGTGCTCAGCACCTATTAGTTCTCTTGATTTCAGTGGATGATGTGCACCTGATCCTAAGAGCACTCATATTATACAACTAAAATATAACTAGCGATAATCATTGCCCTGCTGCTCACAAATGAGTCCCCACAACTATTATTTGGCCTGAAGAACAAAGCAGAACCACATGAACCTGAAACCAACCCACTGACCCCCTTCTAAAATCAAACAACCTCTGCAATACACGACTAGAAGATGGAATGCACCGTTTAAAGATGAAACCTTCATTATATAGCAATCCTCCCAATACATGTAGAGGTATTACATATTTTCATACATTAATCCCGGGCCCAGCAACATAATCCATAAATGGTTTCCATATGTTTTTGAATAAATGTCCCCTGTTCTGTATTTTATAAACCACTTTCCCAAGGCATGCAATATGAGTAAGGAGAGCCATCCCTTCCACCTCTGTTAGGGGAGCTCTGACTTTCCAGTGCCTTGGAATGATTCTTCTTTGCCACTGTGAATCTGAGCCACAACCCAGTTGCTTCCTTGAAGGGAAGTTCTTAAGATCAGAAGTCACCGCAATATACAGAACAGGACTATACAGTAATATACAGAACAGCAATACCCTCGCTCTTCCCTACCCCCATTATGCACATGTGACCACATAGTCCCAAAACACGTGAATAAGGCCTGCCACGTAGATTTGATCCAACCAAAAAAACCATGCAGGGCTCAGACCCAAACTGCCCTTTTTCTGAAGCATTCTGTAGAGGTTATGTAAAATATTAAAATATGTAATTTTAAATTCATGCCCTTTACTGCTTTGTAATTAAGAAACCAGATCTTTTCCCACTGATTTTCCATGCAACTTTTCCCTGTTCTCATATCCCATGTGGCTCCTTAAGTATGTTAAGGCTCCACTATTAAAGTTTATATAAATCAGATGGCTGGTGAGTGTTGAATCTAATTTTTCTCACTAACCCGAGGGGCGGGCAAATATTAATATGTTTGGATTTTAATACCACAAATGGGCTCTTGAATAATCTGTGTCAAAGCCTTAAATGTTGTGTACCGGTTTACATCAGCTGTGGCTCTGGCCCTGAAAACTTTTGTCCTGAGATTCACAGGGGTTTGTGAGACAAATGATAGGTTCAGTAAACAGTCTCTTCTCAAAACCGACAAGTGAGGCACTAATGTGTGAAAGTGAGCTTCACAGTCAGTTTTAATGGTTGTATTTGTATCTTTACACAGACACAGAGTTCAGTCAATGAGATTGTGTTGGACACAGTACAAACATTACAATCAAATCTCCCCTTTCTCTCCCAGTCCAGGAGTCACCTCTGCCCCTACATCTCAGTACCTCATATCCATCCCTCCCCAAGTGAAAATCCCATTCTCAGGAACCCTCTGTCTGTGCTTCTTTTCACACAGTATTCCCAGGAATTAATGTCTTCATGACTTTCAGTCCTCATGCTTGCAGCACTCTGTCGTTGTAGACATAACCAGGTGGTGCTGTTACCCATAGTCTTCCAAGCTCTTTTTCTTCAAATGTGACTGAGCTTTGAATCTTGGAAAGACATGCTGTGTTAGTTTTGAGTTAGGCAAGGGTTTGTGCAGAGGCAGTATGGTGCGAGAGGGAGCTGTGTGACCAGCAACCTTGGGCTCTCATTAGGGTCAGTTTTGGGGACAAAGTCAGGAGTTCCAGAAATTCCCTAGAAGAGAGGGCAGGGGAACTGCCAGTGCCCAAACCATGGCCCCGCCCCTGCTCCACCTCTTCCCCCTGAGGACATGCCCCCCACTTGCTCCTCTCCACCCCTCTCTCTGTCACTCGCCATTAAGGCAGGTAAAAAGGAGGATGAACCTCATGCCCCACTGTTCCAGTGCCATTGGCAGAGTTGTCCCTTGGAACCAGGCACTGGTGCTGAGATTTCCTGGAAGAAGAGATTGTTCTGAATGCTGTTTGACCATCTCATTTCAGGATGATTGCATATTTGCAAATAAATAACTTCACTTCCAGTGGGAAGTTAACTTGCAAAGCCCTGACACCTGCTTCTGCTCAGTGGGGTGATGCTGGTGCCAGAAGGGGATACTGTTGTCTGAAGAAGAGGATCTCCCTATATTTAGAATTCTAGGTATCTCTAGTTATATGTTTTACTCTGCTTTTAAAACTCCTTTTACACTGAAGGTATTTTGGAATGAAAGATGGCAGGAGTCTGAGGACAGGACAGGGAATAGTCCCTCCTCACCTTGATGAGAACATGGAATTTTAAGAAATGCAAAGAAGTTTTAGGGAGTATATTTTGGGGAGGACATCAGCCCAATTGAGTAAATGAACACAATGTAGATTTAATTGTTATAAGGAGTCTTGCTATCTTCAACATCATAGTCTTAGAATTCTTTGCTATGGCATGCAAAACATACCAGGCATTTGGCTTTTGAGGGTTAGTGCCTAGCCAAACGGTTAAAAAGCTGCCTACAAGTGATTTGTTGTCTTAAACAACATACTTCTTAAAGAAACTCCAGACCACATGAAATTTGGCTTAAATGCCATTATGATAAAAGCCATTAAGCCAATGATAATTTTGTGCATATTTGTACTCTTCATGTTTACATGAAAGACAGATCTGGGCATGCTTACACTAATTTTTCAACATATTTCTAAGTTCTGTAAATGCTATTATGTAATTTATATATTTGATATTTTTAAACCACCAAGACTGAAAAGGGCATGTGCACCATTATTATCATTGGCCCTTGTTATCAAGAAAAGCAGTATGTTAAGGTGATCATGGACGGATAAATTAGAAATGGAAGAGACCTATTAGGTCATCTAGTGCAATCTGACAATGTGAATATGGTGCATTATTGGGAAGGAAATACTAGTTCATGCAGACTCATAACAAGCAACGCTTTTTCAGCTTGAGATGCTAGAGTCTGTTCCATTCAAAGGTGTTCATTGCTTGCTGACTGAAGTTCTCCATCGGGTTTGATCAACTACAAAGATTTTCCAAGTCTTACCTTCAATGTTAATGCCAGTAAGGGTACATTTGAATTTATCTTTAATATGGAGACACTGGTCTCCATGCTGATCTGAACTTTCACCTAGCTGGGCATCAGAGCAGGGAGAGTCTTGCACTTAAGGCACTGAGACTTCTAAAACCACACCTTTCGTTACACGACTTTTAGCTAAGAGGGAAAGGCATTCTATTTTGCAGGAAGCCATATGTAACAAATGCAAGTTTAAAAGGTCCCCATTCTGTGGGGTGCGCCCCTCCTGAGAGGGGGAAGACCATTCAGAGGGGTGCAGCTGATCCCAGGCCAGCCCCCATGGTGGGCGAGGAGGGAATGCCACCCAGCTCCGCTCTTGGCCCCAGCTGCTGGCCATGGCCACTGGCCTTGCACCTGGGGTCCAAGTCCTGAGCCTCCATATCCCGGTCTGCATACCCCTCCGCCTCCTGGAGCCACAGCCCCGCTCCTAGCCCCAGACCCAGAGGAGGGTGTATAGACAGGGATAAGATGGCGGGGGAGGGGGGGGCGAGGGAAAAAGTTTGGGAACCATTGAAATAGAGGCAATATGATCCAGCAAACGGGGTATTGAACCAGGAGTCAGAACACTTGATCAACTCAGAATGGGAACATTGTACACCCACTTGGCACAATTCACAGGCATAAATTTTTACATCACCAGTTGCAAGGCAGTGGAGAATGAAGTATTACATTTTCTGAATGAAGTAAATACTGAATTTGTGGCTTTGAAATGCAAGACAACCCAAGAACACTACTAATGAAAGATAAGTATTTTATAGTATTGAACGTGACATAATTAGGGCACAACCAATACATTTTGAGACACAGTTTCTTTATGTGCAGTAGATGAATTTAGCCCACTGATTGCATGAATTTCAAAGATGCTGAGCACCGGCACCTCCTACTGAAGTAAATGTAAGTTGTGAGTAACTTAGCACCTCAGGAAACAAACCATGTAGTTCTATCAATGACATGGAAGGCTCTTTCACTGGAATATGATTCTCACTGTTCAACTGGAGAAACACAAACAATTCTAAAATTTCTATAAAGAAACAGAACACAGAAATTACTAGGTGAGGTCCTTTGGCCTGTGTTGTGCAGGAAGTCAGACTAGATGATCATAATAGTCCCTTTTGGCCTTTTTGTATGAATCTAGGAAAATTATTTCTCCATCCCATTGACAGTTTGTATATTTTAGAATGCACTTAATGGCAGTTGAAATTATTCTAACCGTATGAAATAGGGGAACATCAATGGATCGGGAAGCCAGTCTTACATCCTATGACTTTTTCCTCTGAGTCACTTTATGCATACTGTACATAGGCAAGGCAAATTGTCAGTTGTGCAGCTTTCCAAGTTGTTATGGTTTAGATAATATGCTATCATTATGAAGACTCATATATTCACAGACATAGCATGCATTAACGAATTCAGTAGCAGCTAAAATTGGGTTTATTCTAGAGTCTCAGTTGTGCTTCTAGAACTAAAATTAGAAAGGCTCCAAACATTTTCACAGGTGCTTCTTGAACCTGAATACCTTAGCTTTTTCAGAGTCAGTGTGCTTCTTGGAATCCATTTAGACTCTTGATTTATGTTACATAGAAGCTTGTCATCAGCAGAAGAATTAACAAATGACACAAGGTTTAGTGTTCACCTTTCACCCACATAAAAGTTCAAAAGGAGACCCACTGTTGTTGCTTATAGTATAACCATGTAATTATGAAGAAATTGAGTAGCAAATTACTTAGATAGCTTTTTCTTCTCCTTTCTCAGCAGTTGAAAGCATTCTTTCAAGATGCTGAGAATACTCTATTTACCTGTTCTGAGAATAAAACACTCATGAACACATACATTTAATATTTTCCTGTAAGAGAAACAGCAATGTCAGTGGAGGCAAATCATTGTCTATTATCACTTACAATTTGGCATGCATTCCTTTTATTGCTCAACACCACACTAACACTGGAAAGTAAGTAATACAGGACAATGTGATATCTCAAACTTTGAAAAAAGTTCTTGTGCATACAAAGTGGTACTTGCCTATGAGAGTAATCCATCTAGATTCCTAGAACTGTATGTTCATAGAGTGCCATCACTTTTGAAAGTGTGGAAAAAATCATGAAACAAATTTAAGAACCTATAAGTGTTGCAATAGATTGATCATATCGTGGTCACCATTTTGGATTTCTTCCTATCCATTTACAATACCATTTGTGGATATAAAAGCCACTTACTGATTCTCAAAATGCTGTTTCATCAAAACTAAAAATGCATTGTTTAATGACATAGACAAAATGAAAAAAGAATTTTGTAACTCAAACGAAGCTTTTATACACTGAAATACGGTCATTGGACTACTTCCATTTTGGGGTCCTAGCTAACTTAGTGGGTCCCACAATTTGCAACATGTCCCTCACATTTTTAAAATAACACACTGTAATGCATTACTCATAACGAAAGGGTAAAATATGTGGATTTTCTAGCCATGTCCCATAAAATGAATAGATTAGGATGCAGGAGTTATGAAGAAATAGAATCATTCATAAACAATAATAAAATGTGGCCTAAAAATAAGCAACTTGGGGGCAGCTAGATGGCAAGCTTTACCATATCTTATTAAGAACTGGAAGGAATTACAATAATTTGTGGGTAATGAAATATTATATGACCAGACATCTCTAGTAAACTGACAGCCGATATAAGACACCGTAGAAAAGGTTGTTGTCCAGTCTGTCTCTAGAATCACTGTATGCAAATTTTTCTTATATTTGTGGAGTTGCTTGATATTTGTCATCTAGATGAACCTCGAAGGACTGAGGGTTTTTTACATATAATTTTATATCAAATTTCTTAGAGTTGCTTTTATCAGTGTTACATTTTTCATTTGCTAGCTCTAAAGATGAACAGGAAGGTGGCAAAGCTTTTGATAATGAAAGCTTTGATTTGAAGATATATAAAGAGGTGCATTTTTAGGTTTATTTCCTCACGTATTTTTGGTGAATTTGCTTGAATGACATAAATTTCTTATCCATGCAACATTCAACTTCTTTGAATGCCCTCTCCATCAATAACCTGCTTTTATTAGTAGATTCGACCTGAGCTATTCCAATACAATGACTGATGTTCTTCATTTAATAATTATAATTTCTGGACTTTGTGTCAATTTTACAGAGGGATGGGAAGAATGGGATAGTGCCTGGCAGTTGTTTAGTTCAAGAGGTTAGTGGGCCCAAGTCTCCACTTGGCTACACTGCATAAATAAGAAATAACATCAAAAAATGACATGAATGTAGAACAGTTGCACATCCAAGTAGAATCAGGGCCAGTATACTTAATTTAACAGGCTGTTGCTCATATGTTATTGTACAATGAGCTAAATTGGGAAGACAGGAGTTGCTCTTTTTTTCTGAAAGATTGTAACTGGGGATTAAGAATCTTGGTCCTGCCATTGTCAAAATAATTGTTCTATGGAGATTATTTTAGGAATTGTTTTATAATAGGAGCTAAAAAAGGATATAATCCCGGGTGAAAGGAAATATCTGAGTTAATCTCATCAATCAGATGATGAAGACTTGTGGCACCTTAGAGACTAACCAGTTTATTTCAGCATAAGCTTTTGTGTCATAAGCTTTCGTGGGCTATAGCCCACTTCATCGGATTCATCCAATGAAGTGGGCTATAACTCACGAAAGCTTTTGCTGAAATAAACTGGTTAGTCTCTAAGGTGCCACAAGTCTTCATCGACTTATTTACGGATACAGACTAACACGGCTGCTAATCTTAAACCTCTCATCAATCAATGACCATAAAACTTTAATACCTTCCATTTAATTGCAATTAGTTGTAACTTCTTTTATAACTAGACACAGTCTATGGGAAAATATACCCTTTCCCATTTCCTGATGATGCAAATAGCACACTGAAGGCAATCATTTCCCAGTAGCACGAAAACTTTATGTGCTCCAATGAAGCCCATATTATACCAGTACTCTGCCTGGGTCTTTCACAAGTTTTCAGTGGCAGGGAGTGTGAGGAAGGAAGAGGGTGCAAGGAATCTTCCCTCCTCCAGTATGGTCAGTGTAAAGGACAGGCACAATTGCAGACTCTACCCTTAGGACTGCTCTGCATTGTACCCCAATGGGGAAGGAGCACGGGATGGGTAAGGAACAGGTAGAACCATGATCCACCACTCTCCGCCCTCTTTGTGCTGGCTTGCAGGTCAGGATTGTCACATGGGGGAGATAAACTGTACCCGTAATAGGGAACAATAGCAGGCACACTCCTACATGACAGGTAGCTCCAGCCATGCCTTCCTGTGCTCCCCTGGGAAAAGCCAGCTTTGCACTATCCCCTGACTTTGGTCTGGGCTTACGTGTGCATCTTAAAAATGGTTAGACTGAGGGAGTTAAATAAGTTGCTTCAAATGACTGATCAAGCCCTGGTTAGAAGCCAGGACTCCTGACTTCCAGTCCGCTGGTGGCAAGAAGATTCTGTTTTCTCCACTCAGCTATCAAGGAAGACTCTTCTGAGCTGACAGGTTACCAACCTTTACCAACCTTCTTTTGAGTAAGGTACAGTAAGACTTTCAATTACTGTTGAAGGTTAGAAGGGCATTGGCCATGTCTTCCTTGTATTTTTGGACCACACCGGGCACACAGTCTGTGCTCACTAAATAAGAAATTGGCATGGAGCCTTAATGGGTTGGTTTTGCTCCTCTATCAGGTGTCTCCAGTCTCCACTGTTAACTTGATTTGGCTGGGTTTAGATGCATCAGTTCAGAATTAGTCACATGTAGCATTTGTGTATTACAAAGTTACCTAATTTCCTTGAGAGTTGTTAGAATCCAACAATATATATTTTGGCATCTGGGATTAAGGGTTAAACCTTAATCCCAGATGCTATATGCCAATTCAAAGTGTGTTTTGTGTTCTGATTATCTGAAAGTGGCTTGCACCCAAAGATTTTCCATTGGCATGAAAAGAGCCCTACTGTGCCAAGAAAATAAATATCAAACAGAAATGTGCCAGTATTTCTTGCCAGTCTCACATTTTTGAAACTTTTTCCATCCCCCATGCCATTTATTTCTAATATGCTCCCAGGCTTCCTAGGGAAAGTCCTTTGAATTTCACCCTGGGATGCTGAAAATCTTCTAATCTGAATACTAAAAATGTTAAATGAGAAGGGGAGGGGGCGCCAGAGCAGTGAGGAAATTCCATGAACCTTTTCCCGTGACAAGTTGGAAAACTTCAAGGGTTGTCAGACCATCCAGAAAACACAACAGATGAAGAACGACATTGTTTCAGGATGGCAGATGTTCCTTCCACAGTCTGCACAAAAATGTTGGTAAACAGTTCCTCCTACTGTCTGAACCCCACATATCATACACCCCTCCCAACCCAATGTGCTTGTTGATTCCTCTCTCTCCTTTCCCCACTCTTGCCTTTGGAACGGTCTTACCCCCTTTTACTCTTGGAATATCCTCCTACCTCTTGTCTGCCAAGCCCCCTCCTTCAAACTATTGTCTTCAAAGCCTCTTTCTTGCACAAGTTCTCCCTACACGTTTCCCTTCACCAATATCTGCTCCAACCCACCTTATGCCTGAAATGTGTGTGGCTTTGTCTGTGTTAGACTGATTATTCTGTGAGGGCAGAGATGTGGTGGTCTCTCCTTTGCTCCAGTCCTGCAAGCCAATTTGTGCTGGCAGAACCCCTCTGTTCTTGTGCAGAGCACCCTTGAAGCATATGGGACTCTGTGAGGCCATAAGGGTCCACCCACGTGAAGCAGGTTTGGACCTTGTTTTGTAAAATTCTGTGAATTTGACACTATATACATAATGATCATATTAATAAAAGCCTTCAAATTATGCTTTAACCAACTTATTGGAATAAAATAGAAAATAATGTGACTTGATATTTAAAGTATTTTAAAGTACATTTAATGTGCATATCTAGCATGCTTGTTTGAGGAAATTTCATTTTCCATCCACCTCTGCAATATTGAATGAAGAGAGGCTACAATCCAAGGTAACACATTCAGCTTGCCTACCTTTGATATTCAAGCACTGATCCAATAATCTCCAGGTTTTGGACCTGTGTTTGGGAAGACACAATGAAAATCACGAAAACTTATGTCCTGTTGTTCTAGATAAAAATCAGTTGGGCTGTTTTTGATCCAAACTTTAAACAAAGAAGAGCTTTTGCCTGTTAGGAATTATTTCAGTTTTTTAAAACACAGGCAAGTAGTAAGGACTTTAATTTTAAAGCCATCATACATAAAGTCTCACTTGGACACAACTTTAAAGCAGATTAGAAATAAAATTTGAAGTTGATGGTGGCTCACGTGCAGTAGGTAGTTTTGAATTCTATTTTATTCTATTCTAAATAGATTTTTATACTGTGCTTATCACTGTAGTATCTAAGAAGTGACAAAGAGTCCTGTGGCACCTTAAAGACTAACTAAAAGTATTAAAGCATAAGCTTTCGTGGGCTAATACCCACTTCATCGGATGCATGCCGATGAAGTGGGTATT
>ML677326.1:19603683-19689021 GCA_007922305.1 Dermatemys mawii | reverse complement strand
AATCACCACCCACCAGGACCTCCCCCCGACCCCTCTTACCGCTCACCGCCCTATGTCAGCTGCCGCCCGGGAGCGCGGGGCCCCGTGCCTTGTCGCGCTGGGGCCGGCTGCTGGCCTGGGAGTGCGGGGCCCCGTGGATCGCCGTCCTGGGCCAGGCCGCCGGGCCGGGAACGTGGGCCGCTGCGGCCCCCAGGATGGGAGGGTGGAGAAGCCCTGCAGCCTGGCGCACCGGCCTGGCCCCTGGGCCAGGAGTGCGGGCGCACTTGCCCGGCCCCCTGGGCCAGGTGCACGAGGCCAGCAGACCCAAGCCTCCGCAGGCCGGATAAAAATGGCTGGCGGGCCACATGTGGCCCACGGGCCACAGTTTGCCCACCCCTGTTGTAAATGGTGTGTGTGACTGAGTGTACTAGGCTCTTTGAGGCCCCCTGCTGGAAGCCTCATGGTCCTGACACACCCCACACCAGGAAAAGGAACAGTCAAGTTAGGTCCTCCAGGCATGGCTAGAAAGGCTACAGGGAAACAGCCAATCAGAGTGAAGCAGGCTCAGATAAAAGGAGCTGCAGGGGCCAAGCAGGCCAGTTTCTGGTGGGGCCAAAGGAGCAAGGAAGGTACTTTGAACCTGAGGCAAAGGTGAAGAGGAAGGGGCTTTGTGGGAAGTGGCCCAGGGAATAGCAGCAACAGCTATTACAGGAAACAGCACATGGCTGCTATTTATAGGGTCCTGGGTTTGGACCTGGCAGTGGGTTGATCTAGGTACTGGCCAGAGGCAGTGTGGCCTAGTCCCCAAGAAGGAGATAAGGCTTGTTTAGAGGTTCAAGTAAAGGGAAAGACTTAAAGATCCTCCAGGGAGAAAACCCTGGTGACACTGCTCTGAATCAGTGCAGATATGAACTTAAAGCTGGCCCAGAATTGGCTGAGAACTGAGTCCAAAGACTGGGGTAAAGATACCAAGAAGGGTACAGTGATAGGCCCTGTTGGACTCTTGTTACCCTGGAAGGGGTTTGTCTTTTTTATGCATGTTGACTGTGTGTGACTTGCCTGGAGGGCTGAAGACTTGCTAGACAAAAGCAGCAGTTGGTGGGGTGGGGTGGGGTGGGGTGGAGTGGAGGTGCTGGAAACAGAAAGAGTAACTGCAGGTTCACATCCGACCAACAGGATATGATCAGGGAAGGAGAGGAAAGTTGCCCTATGACAGTGTGGAATGGGTATTTAAAAAGATCTGAAAATCCAGATGTCATTTTCACTGTACTTTCAAGATTAAAAATCCAAAAAGAGTGAGTTGAAGATTAAAGGACAGTGTAAAATGTACCTTATTTTTATTTAACAGATGGCTAAAAAGAGTAGCAAAAACAGTCTCCATGAGCAAAGAAAAACATTAGTTGTATAACCCTTCTGCCAGGTGGAGGCCAGAGCAACAGGGGCTTGGTTTGATATCCAGGGCTTCCTCTTAAGAATACAACACAGGCCCCCACCCAGTAATCTGGGAAAAATAAATTCCACTCTTGGACACCTCTAAGAGGCAATGCTTCCTCCTCTGGCAAGCATTGCGTCCAAGTATAGCAAAGGGAACTTTTATTAAGGGGGAAAGGAACCCAGTATTTTGGGGGAACACCACAATTACGAGTTGAACACTTCTGACCATAAGCAAAACTCCTCCCTAGAGTACATTGGGCAGTGTCCTTAGTCCCTATTTCTCACTTCAAGGTGTGAAAGTCTGACAAATAAATGTCCCTTTAACACACCACTCCCCTCTCCCTCCACCACACTCTACTCAAGCTGCTCTCCTTGGTCAGCAAAGACCCAGAGTGCAGAGTCCAGAAATGGCACACAACCATGTCAAGGTGATGTGTGACTGTTGCCACTGACTGTGAATAGCTCCACTCTGTCTTCTAGCAGGGCTGCTTGCGTGATATCACATTGTTCCGCGCAGCGGCTCCTTTATTGCCCGCGTAAATATTGCAAGATCAGGCACAAGATGTTTGTAATGCTCACAACAACATTGTACAGGTCCATGCTTATCGTGCTGTGGCGGGTAACGCAGCCTTATGAAAAACGGTGCAAAAAAGGCTTGGTTTGTTTTTCATTGATTTCAGGGATGGAGGAAAGGAGGGAGATAGGTAAGTGCCTCATGGGAGGCTAACACCATGTTCCCATAACCACCGACACCAATGTTTTGGTACCATAAGGCATTGCAAGCCCAATCCAAAATTCGACTCAGCTACGTAAACTGTGGGATAGCTACCCACAGTGCAGTGCTCCGTGCATCGATGCAAGCCCTGCTCGCACTCTGTCAACACTAAGCGTAGCGTGGACACACAAGATCGATTTGCTTAAATCGGAGGCTCGATGTTGACTTTCATAAAGTCAACTTAACTTTGTAGTGTAGACAGGGCCATAGACTTTAAAGTCAGAAGGAACCATTATGATCATCTAGTCTGACCTCTTGCGCATTGCAGGCCCCAAAACCTCACCCACCCACTTCTGTAATAGACCGTCTAGCCTGTGGCTGCGTTACTGCTGTCATCAAACCATGATTTAAAGATGTTAAATTACAGAGAATTTGCCATTTATACTAGTTTAAACCTGCAAGTGACCCAGATCCCATGCTACAGAGGAAGGCAAAAACTCGCACAGGGTCTCTGCCAATCTGACCTTGGGAAAATTCCATCCTGCCCCCAAATATGGTGATCAGTTAGACCCTGAACACGTGGGCAAGACTCACCAGACAGACACCTGGGAAAGAATTCTCTGAAGTAACTTAGAGCCCTCCTCATCTAGCGTCCCATCACCAGCCATTGGAAATATTTGCTGCTAGCAGTCACAACTTAGCTACATACCACTGTAGGCAGTTTCATCATACCATCCCCTCCATAAACTTATCAAGCTCAGTCTTAAGCCAGTTAGATTTTTGCCCTCACTGCTCCCCTTGAAGATTGTTCCAGAATTTTACTCCTCTGATGGTTAGAAACCTTCATCTAATTTCAAGCCTAAACTTGTTGATGGCCAGTTTCTATCCGTTTGTTCTTGTGTCCATATTGGTGCTTAAATAACTCCTTTCCTTCCCTGGTATTTATCCCTCTGATGTATTTATAGAGAGCAATTAGATCTCCCCTCAGCCTTCATTTGGTCTGGCTAAACAAGTCAAGCTCTTTGTCTCCTCTCATGGGGCAATCCACACTTCTTAGATGTGGTGTTTCTGCCTGTCTGCAGAGTCAAGCAGGCATCACTCCATCAGCTGGGCTCTGTCCATGTTTTCAAGATTGTCTCCACAACCATAGGGGCTGGAACATAAAAATCAGAGTCTCAGAAATGCAGGGCTGGAAGGGACTTCAAGAGATCATCTTGCCCAGTGGTTCTCAAAGTTTTGTATTGGTAACTCCTTTCGCACAGCAGGCCTCTCAGTGTAACCCCTGTATAAATTAAAAACACAAGTTTTTATGTTAAACACTATTATAAAACACTATTATCAGTTTTCTTAATCTCCAACAAAAAGGATTCCATAGCCTCCCTAGGTAACCTGTTCCATTGCTTAACTATTGTTAAAATTTCTTTCCTAATATCTAATCTAAATTTTCCTTCCTGCAAATTAAGCCGATTGCTTCTTTTCCTTCTCTTGGTGTATATGGAGAAAAATTGATCACTCATCCTTCTTTATTAACAACCTTTTGACATAATTGAAGACTGTTGTCTTCTCCCTCAGCCTTCTCTTCTCTAGCCTAAATTAGACTTCTCTAAACCTCATATTATTTTGTTGCTTTTCTTTGGACTCTCTTCAATTTGTTCATATCTTACTTAAACTGTGTTACCCAAAACTGGACCCAGTATTCCAGTTGAGGCCTGACCAGTGCTGAGTAGGGAAGAACACTTACCTCTCATGTCTTATATACGACATTCCTGGTAATACTGCCCAAAATGACAGTTGCTATTTTTTTGCAATAGTTTCACATTGTTGTTGACTCATATACACTTTGTGATTTGCTGCAACCTCCAGATCTTTTTTCTGCAGTACTGCTGCCCAGCCAGTTATCTTTCACTTTGTAATTGTACTTTTGATTTTTTTTTTCTTTCTGAAGTGTAGTACTCTGCATCTGGATTTATTGAATTTCATCTTATTGATTTCAGAGCAATACTCCAATTTCTGAAGATAGTTCTGAATTCTAATCCTGTCCTCCAAAATGCTTGCAACCCTTCCCAGTTTAGTGTTGTCCATAAGTTTTATAAGCATACTCTCCACTCCATCATCCAAGTAATTAATGAAAATGTTGAATAGTATTGGATCCAGGACAGACCCCTGTGGGGCCCTGCAAGCTATGTCCTCCAAGTTTGACAGCAAACCATTGATAACTACTCTGTTGAGTTTTTTTTAATTAGTTGTGCATCTACTTTACAGAAATTTAAGCTAGGCCATATCCCACTCATTTGCTTGAATATCATGGGGGACTGTCAAGAGCCTTATTAAAGACCAAGTAGATACTTTTTACTGCTTCCCCTTTATCCAAAAGTCTGGTCACCCTGTCAAATAAGGAAATTAGGTTGGTTTGTTATGATTTGTCCTTGACAAATCCATGTTGGCTATTTATCACCTTTTGATTCTTTAAACATACTTTTTAAGAAATGAAAGCTGAGATTCAGGAACACAATTCTGTGACAAGAAGTGATTTCCATGTGAAATTCTGTGACCTAGAATATGCCAGGCCCTGCCTGCTTACATTACAAATAAATCTGTAAGGCTGTTCTGAAGTAATGTGTATAGTATGAGAATCTTGATAGGCCTTCCAGAAAGTCTGGCTGAAAGATCCCTCTAATGCTGCAAAGATATTTGGAATGTTCCTAAATGCCACACGCATCTTTCTATAGGGTAAACTGTTAGCTTAGTGACAATCTAAAAATGCAGCCCCCCCTTTCTGGAATCAAAGGGTCTGAATCACTGCTGTGACTGTAAGCAAAGTTCGTCTTCGTGTTTTCTGTCTGTTTAGCAGCTAGCACACTGGTGTTCTGGTCCATGGAGCTCCTAGGGGCTATGGTAGTGGAAATAATAGCAATAATGAATAATACTTTACACCTGGGACAATGCCATTTAAGAACAAAGAAACCCTACAGGGTTTTGAAAGTTTTAATTTAGAAAAACCACTATCCTCAGCTGCTCCAGAAGACAACCCCATATCTCGCTGGGGTAGGCTCCACCCATGGGAGCTCTACTCTTCTTCTCCAGCTCATGTAGTTTTCCCTACTGCAGCCTGGTTTTAGGCGTGTTCTAAAACTGGATAATAAAAACATCTGATATTATTGCTGGCAATAACGGCGGCGTATTTTTACTGAGTGTTACTAGGGGAATTCAGTAACTCTTAAACTATCCAAGCTGTTTTGCTATATACTGACCCAAACACATTTCTTGCTAGGCAATTAAAATTCTGCTGTAGCAACGTTGGCTTTCAAGTTCCTCTCTTTCCCGTTATTTTATTTATTTGTTTTGACAGTGTTATGTGTGTGATTTACAAATGGGATTAGAAATGAAATCTTTATATAGCAGATATTGTAAAATCATGTAAAAGCTATGCAGTATTTGTTTGTATTAAGCCATCTAATTAAGGGACCTTGTCAGGGCCAGAGCTAAGGGAATTCTGAACAGCAGTAGGTGCAAACATTTGTTTGAGTTAACAGTACTGTACAAATTTGGCTAGACAGTTCCATTGTCCCTCTTTATTCATTTCACACAAATACTAGTATAAGCTAGTTTTGGTTCAAAAGTAATATTGGCAGAAAGCAACATTCTTGAAAATTCTCATGTGAATATGTGTTTACATGAAGGTACTCCTGAGATATGTTTGCAGGGGCATCTTGAAGCCTCTTTGATTTCCCTCCTTCTTCTTGCAAATGTTTGAATCACCTAATCAGAGAGCAGAAACAATGCCATGTGATTTAGCCAGTGTTGCCAAGACTTCTGATTTCATCACAAGGCTCATGATATTTGATGTTGTTTCTGTAGCTCTAAACCCTGGAGTCATGTGAATTCACCAGGATCTTAGCTTTAACTTTAAGACAAGAAAGTTTCTAGCCTTTCAGGTTGTGGAAACAAGTATGAAAATGTAACCCGTAAAGATGCAAATTAAGAAGATCAATAAAAACCTCCAAATTTATTATTTTTAAAGTCTCAGGATTGTTGTCAGTTTTACAACTTTTTGGGTTCTGTGTTAGAGGGCTTTCCTTCCACCTTCCCACTTCCTTGGTTCCTGTCATGCAGACAGCAAGCAGCAAAAGACTAGAAGTCCACAGTGCAGACAATGCAATGTTTATTGGGGTTAGTTTCCAGCAAGCATGATTCCAATTTTCCCACCTACTGCCTGTTTGACCCCAGTTTATATAATAATATTCTCAGCTGTACCTTAGCCAATCATTTTACTGAAATCTATCCAATCAAACCTAACATATTGTAACATAATTCTCTAACCAATTATATCCCACTACTCTAATTAACTTACACCTTCCAAAATTAATTATACAGCAGACAGAAACAATTAGAGAACCAGACAGATTGACAATAGAAAACTGGGGTCCAAAAAAATAAAACATACAGAAATGAGGGTTTGACAACCATTGATAAGTGATTTCTTGCCAGACAGGATGTAACCATCTTATGATCTGTTTCTTTATCTGGTGGTGATAGGAAGACAATCCTATCTTGATAGTGCCCAACAGCCCAATACCATCTTATTTCAATGTGACTGGTTTGGGATGTGACCATACGCTTTCCTGCTGCTTAGTCAAAGGCCTAAGCCTAAGAACAACACCTCAGACTATCCTAGTGAGAGAAGGCCCATACACAGGCAGACTGTGATTTTTATTCTTTGTTTTATACCACTGTAACTAGCTAAGTGATAAACCTAAGTTCTTAAAATATAGGCCTTTACAAGAAGGCCTCCATATCTGTATTCTAACATCCTGACACATGATTACTGAATGCATGAGTGACCAATTATGCATCACAACGACTGAACAGGGAAAGCTGAAGATGCTATCTAAGCAAATTGTTTGAAAAAAAACATAGACTAAAATATGTTTGCATAAAGTGTCTGTCTTCCATGTCGAGGAGCTCTTTAGGCCTTTGTACCTTCCTGAGCAGAACATCTTTCAGTGCTGTGCCTGGGACAATGCAACTCTGTAGAGCCCCCAGTATTAGACTCTTTAGTTTTATGCAGTGTGGTTGTAGCTGTGTCAGTCCCAGGCTATTAGAGGGACAAGATGGGTGAGGTAATATCTTTTATTGGACCAACTTCTGTTGTCTCTCTCACCAACAGAAGTTGGTCCAAAAAAAAAGATACTTCCTCACCCATCTTGTCTCTGTAGACTTGTTAGGGCAGAGACCATCTTTTTACTTTCTTTGTACACTGCCTCCCACAATGAGGTCCCAATCCATGACTGGGCCTTCTAGGTGCTAGCACAATACAAATGATTAATAATAATACAGGACTGTCTCTTAATGTCACAACTGACCTGAGGAATTAGGTGAAGAACAATAGATTTTTGTCTGCTTTTCTGTGGTTTATGTTCAGAAATCCTTGTTTTGTTTCTAATTTTTTTTATGAAGTTTTTATTGGTGAAGGATATATGATGGCTATGCAGGTAGCCAGCAGAGATTAATAATCAAATTAATATTCTTTGTTTATATATGTAATTTTCCTGTGAAATTGGTTCATTATGTCTACAAAACTACATTTCCATTATTACCTTCATCCGCTTTTCTGCATTACCTCCACTTGTTAATTAACTCCATTTGCATCTTGCCTTAAATTAGGCCCTGTTCTTGCAAACACTTATGCATGAGCTGAACTTCAGAACCACGAGTTGCCCCACTGAAGTTAATGGGAGCACTTTCAATAGTAAAATTAAGCACACGTGAAAGTGTTTGCAGGATTGGGGCCTTAGATCTTCTTTGGGGTAGGGACCATCTCTTACTTCGTGTTTGAAGATGCCTACCACAATTGGGTCCTGATTTTGATTCAGTTCTCTGGGTGCTCCTGTAAAACAAACAGTAAATAATAGTCATATATTAATGACAAAAAATTTACCGTTCTCTGTTAGACTTTTTGAAAGCTCTGATGAAAGAATGAGATTTTTATTAACTGAGTTAAGAACATTTTTATGTCCAGTAATTTATTGCTATCATTTGATTTTTGTGTGATAAACACCAACACATTCTGGTGAAATGGATTGCTAAAATTGGTCAGTTAAAATTGTGGATATAGAGCATGATTCAAAGCCCATTGAAGTCAATGGAAGTCTTCCAACTGACTTCAACAGGCTGTAGATCAGGCCCATGGTGATTAAGCTATTATCACAGGAAATAAATTTGGAATGGATATTTTGGGAGGGGTATGTTGAGTATTTATCTAAAATAATCAAATTTGTATGTTTTTAAGGAAACTTGTCAGTGTAGTTTGACAGTTTGTTATAAGAGTTTATAAGAAGCAGTGACCTATGACTGCTCTTATTTCATGCCTGTGACTGGGTTTTAATTTAAAAACATTTAATTGTGAGACTTTGCTGGAAGACTCCATATTTCTAAAGCAATCCAGTCACTTGACTGGAAAATGCTACTTTTCACTTCAAAATTAGTAAGTGATTTGAAACTGGATCTCCTAAATCAGGAGAGACATTTGCAGAATAATAAACACATTGTGCCTAGCTCTTGTTTATACGAAGGCTGCATTAGACTGCTGGTAGCATAAAGCTGCCTTAATGTGGGTGCAAATTATATTTACACTCAGTCTAAGGCCCTTTTAGATTGCCAGAGCCAAGTTAAGGGGCCTTAAACAATGATTAAGAATCAAGTCCATTGGGTCATATCCCAGAATTAACTGGGAGTAATTCTACTGAAAGTAATGGCATTACCATAGCTATGATTAAAAGATGACAATCAGCCTCAAAGGTTGTGTGATCAGTGTACTTATCCCTCATCTTGGCTCAGCTGAGGATGCACTGCCCCTTACCACAATCGTATCATGTCAGGATCTGTGGGGAATATGGCCTCTATTAATCTGTTTGATTTTTCCCACTGCTAGCCTAGCATAGCTCTGGCCTGCATGAGGAAGCACATGCGCTATGATAAGCAAAGACTATACGCTGTCCTTCCCTTCCCTTCTACATCCTCATGCACAAAGGCAGGATGGCAGTGAGTCAGCATCATCCCCTGCCTGCCTGCCTGATCCAGGCGTGAAGTGCAGAGATGTATTTTGGTAAGTGCTGCTCCCTTTGTGTGGTCGTGCTCAAGGAGGTAAGGAGCTGATTGGTACTGTGCTAAGGGTGTTGTTAACTGAGATTCAGAATGCCATGTTCCATGTTTGTTCACCTTGGTGCTACTTTTCTGGTGTGTGTTCTTTGCCTCAATTTCTCTTTGTTTGTGCTTTTTTCTCCAAGAGCCAACTCTTAGGGTGTTGAGAGCCCATTTCTGATGTCCACTCCAGTAGGCCCAACTCCTTGCTTCCATTATCTTTCCCTCCCCTTTTCCAGTGAAACCCATTGACACTCATACAGAGGCATGGAGGACAATTGCTGGGTGCCAGAAGATTAAGGGGCGGAAGCGTATTTCCTTGGAGATGTTTAGGGTAAGGTACAGAGGAGCTATAAACAGTTTCATTGCTGAAGTCCAATGTGCCTTACCTTTTTCACAACTCTGAATGGCTAGAGGGACCTGGACACCTGAGGCAGCCTACAATAAGGCAAATGTTATGAAGGGAGACCTTGTCTATGTGTGCGTGTTAGACTCAGCAGTGCGATCTTTTATTTTCTAAATAAACCCCAACAAACCACCATCCCAAACTGCAATCCGTCCTGTGGAGAGATCTCTGGAAAAATGGGGAAAAATGCCTGTTTCAGAGGAACGTTTTGTCTTATATTGACTGTTTTGGGAGTGGGATTTGTGGGAAGAAGAAGGCCGAACTAAGAACATTGACTGCACTGGGTGCTGTTTGGTCTGTTATGAATGGAGGGGGGTCAGTAAAAGGGAGGGCACAGGCAACTCAGATTGAGTCTGCTGAGTTAGTAGTGCCCTTGCCATGATGGTGATTATTATGTATTTGTACAGTGGTAGCTCCTGGGAGCCCCGCTCATGGTCCGGGACCCCACTGTGCTAGGTGCTATACAAACACAGACCTAAAAGATGGCCTTTGACACAAGGATCTTACAATATAAGTAGCAGCAGCTGTCTGGGTATCCATGCTAGGGCTTGTAATAATTCAAGCTCTTAACCATCCTTTCCCTCCACTTGGCTCCTCACTTGCACTAGTTGGCTCAGGCCTCTATTGAACCGCTTTCTCCATATTTTGGAAAATGCATTGGGCACTCATAGGGGCTAAACGAATAAATAATTAGCCTTTCTGCCACCCAGACTACAAATCTCAGCCACAAAAGCTTTCCAAACTGTTCAGAGTGACAGGGGCTAACACAGGGGTCGGTAACCTTTCAGAAGTGGGGTGCTGAGTCTTCATTTGTTCACTCTAATTTAAGGTTTTGTGTGCCAGTGATACATTTTAATGTTTTTAAAAGGTCTTTCTATATGTCTATAATATAGAACTAAACTAATGTTGTATGTAAAGTAAATAAGGTTTTTAAAATGTTTAAGCAGTTTCATTTAAAATTAAATTAAAATGCAGAGCTCCTCAGACCTGTGGCCAGGACCCGGGCAGTGTGAGTGCCACTGAAAATCAGCTTGTGTGCTGCCTTTGGCACATGTGCCATAGGTTGCCCACTCCTGGGCTAACACCTGCACCCAGATGTATGAACATGATTTCTATTCTCCTCGGTGGGAGCTGTGGCTTGAATCTGAGGCCTGGGGCTACACTTAACTCAGTTCAACATGGCAATGATGACATAATTATCCACATCCCTGAGCCTGTAGCTTAGCTGATCTAACCCCCAGTGTGGATCCAGCTAAGGCAACAGAATAACGTTTCTATCAACCTAGCCACTGTTGCTCAGGTAGATGCTTCCTATAGCAAAAGAAAAACTGCTTTGGTTTCCATAGGCTGCATCTACAGTACAAGTTTATGCTGGCATAGCTATGCTGCAGTAACTATGCCACTATAGTCCCTGTAGTTTAGATATGGCTTGAGAACCCTGTTTGACTCTGCAGTTAACAGGAGTTCCTGCAGTATTTCAGGGGAGAATATAACAAACATTCAATATACTCACACCAAGAGGTTTGTTTCTAGTTTCATTGTGATAACAGTTAGATGCCACTTGCCATTTGGCCATTGAAAATTATATAGCAACCAGCAAAAAGTTTTTATTCGTGGCTTTATGCTTGCAAGTTGGGTGGCACAGTGATATTTTGTAAGTCCATATAAGAGTAACCTTGCTAGAAAAAAGCACTGTCTAAATGGTCAAAGTCCTTTATTCACACAGCCAAAGGCTAACCACCAACCAGCTCATTGACCTTCATTGCCTCATTGACCTTCATTGATCTCTTTTTGCCTGTTTCTACTGTGCTCACTTACCTCTTGGTTTTTTAATATTTGTTGTTCCATACACAGGCGTAAATCTTGCCCTTGCTTGTGTTGCTCCAGATGAGACAAAAAGGACACAGGCAATTATAAAACCCACACAGTCATGGTTTGGCTGCCAGCTAGAACTTCTCCATCATATTCAACAGTGCGCTAGAAGAGATACGAAGATAATATACCAGACCACACACCACACCCCCACTGAGGTATGGTCTTAAGGACAAAGAGTGTTCTCAGCTGCTAGGGGGTACATCCATTGCTCCTGCTCAGAGGATCAACAAAATGCACCTCACAGTGCATTGCCCTGGTCCAGCAGCCTTCCTTTTGCATCAGATGGATGTACCAGCTTTTCCGCACTCTCCTGCTGACCTGGCTTGCTTATGCTGTGGCAAATTTTGACCACAGAGTGCTCTACTCACTGCTGGGCGGTATCCCCTTCTGGCAATTCTGGGGCCTCGAGTTCAGCACCTCTTTTCTCTCTTCCACCATTGCAGCTCTGCTGCTGCTTCCTGAGTTGCAGTACGGCTGTTTCATGATGGCCCTCCAGTCAGGTCACATTCCTACTAATTAGCACCCTCTACACAGCCTAAATCTTCCCCCATCTGCAGTTTAATGGACTGCTTGGGCCCTCCTAAGCTAATTCAACTCTCAGAGCCAGTGTGGGAAGTACACCCCATCACAAACCCCTACTTTTCAGAGGCAACATCTAGGGCTAAGTTTTTAAAATGTGAATTTTAAGCATATAACTAAGAAACAATGAAACAAAAAACTGTAATTACAAAGAGCTCAGATTTGTTTTTGTCTGAACAAGGAGTGGAAGCTTGGAGGAAAAGGAGAGCTGGAGTTTGCCAGTGAAAAAAGCTTTATGTACTGAAGTCCAAAGCTTGCAGGAGCCTCAGGCAGATCCTGTAAATTCTGCAGGAGCCGCATTTATGCTTTTAATGCAACTTAAAAACAAGGAAATTCTCAAACAAAAATAATTGGTAATTTAAAATAATTGGTTATTTCAGTAAGCAACAAATGATAGAAAAAATAATACTAAGAATGTCAAAACTAAAAGTCCTGTAATATTAAACAGTGTGAATATTAGAACATATTATATACATACCTTTCTAGAAGATGTACTGAAGGAAGATACTTACTAGTTACCTATCTATAATTCAATATTGGATACAAAAGACTATTTTTTGTGAAATACCTACATACTTTGCTGATTAAAATATTAGTATTCAGAAGACGGAAGGTATACAATGGATGGTATACAATGGAAGGGTAATCCTGAGCAAGACACAAACACACACATTAGAGATACACATGTTAGTGCTATATGGGCCTGATTTGGTGCCCTTCGAAGTCAATGGGAGTCTCTCCATTGACTTTGATGGGCACTGGACCAGGTTCTATACAATTAAGCAAGTGCTTATGTTGTTTGCTCCCATTGGCCTGCCATAACAAAAACAGAAGCACTACACTTCTTTGTAGTTGTATCCTGGTGAGTCTAAATTAAAGTTGTTACTGAAATGTCTAATATTAGTTTTCAAATGGCTAGACTGTTGTAAGATTAATGTATGAAAAGTGTATTTAAATATTTATTTACATTACATCTTTATTTCCAACTTTTTAATAGCTAGAATTTTTAACTGTTTTTGATTTTTTATTTTTTTTTTACTTATAGGTAGCCACATCTATCTACCTAATTTTTAAACTGATGTTTTTAAGAAATGAGTGTGTGTGTTAGAAGAAAATGATTAAGGTTGCAAAGTCGAGAGCTCAGAATTTAGGTTGCCCATAATCTTAATTCAGCCCCTCTGTGTATATGCATTTTGATACTCTTTAATTATATTATCATATACTATTTTTTCCACAGGGCTCTGTGGTGATCCATGTAAGTTTGAAAGCTTGTATCTTACTAACAGAAGTTTGTCCAATGGAAGATATTATCTCATCTACCGTCACTCTAGTTCAGGACTGATTTTAAGTGATGTCTAATGTTGCCAGTTCTTGTGCTTTTATTGTGAAAATCGCAATATTTGGTGCTTTTCTTAAAGCCCCTGCTCCTGCAGTCCTATGCTCATGTGAGAATTTCACCTTTCATTTAAAAAAAAACAACCCAAGTTTCAAGCCCAAAGCTTTGAAAATATAAACTCTATGACTCTAAAACCTCAATGTAAATAGAAGACTCCCAAATTCATTATTTTTAAAAATCTCATTTCTAAGCCAACGTCCTGATTTTTGGGGGACTTGATAATGATTTTGAATGCAATATTAGAAGTGTTAGGTACCTCAATCTTTATACAGGCATCAAAATAAGGGTGGCTTGATTTTCTAAGGGGCCAAGAATTCCAAGGACATAAAGAAAGCCTAAAGCTTTGTCTTCAGTGCAAAAAAGGCATAAGGTAGATATTGATAGATGAGGTCAACGGTATACCCCGACCTGGGATTTACTTTGGCATCTATGTAAAAACTTCAGTGCCACAGAGAAGAGGCAGTGCTGAAAACTAAGGGTTTATCTACACTGCAATAAAACACCCATGGCTGGCCCATGTCAGCTGAGTTGGGCTTGCAGGGCTCAAGCTGTGAGGCTATAAAATTGCAGTGTAGATGTTCGGGCTCAGACCCAAGCCCAAATGTCTATATTGCAATTTTATAGCCCTGCAGCCTGAGAGCTCGATTCAGCTGACATTGGCCAGCCCCAGATGTTTAATTTGAGTGTAGACATACCCTAAGGGTCTGGGCTTTAAAGAAATATGCTGATTTTTCTACAGCTTTAGCTGTAACTGTTATAAAATCTGGAAAAGACCATAAAGAAGTGTGAGGGGCAACAGGCTAAATTCATGGGAACAGAAATGATCACTATTATAAGTGTTTGATGACTCCAGTAACCTTTATATAACTGAGCTTGTATATTCTGGTATCATTTTTATGCAATGGAGCAAAGTTGCAAACAGTATAAATTAAAAGCGGTAAAAGTATTTATTGCCACACTACATTTTTTAGGAGCACAATTTTATGTGTCTCTGTTTGCGTTGCTTCAGCCTAAATGGGGTAATATTAATACCACAAGAAGGTCTGTTTACATGCTGCTCCAAGAATTTTCTTGCCAAGGGAAAAAAATCTGTCTTTTCAGTTATTCTGCATGACAATAAACCCTACGTAGCTTAAAAAATTAAAGACTCAATTTTGAAATGTTTATACAGGTCTATTTTTGCGATCATGGAGGGAGGAGAGAGTTTCAAGAGACCAGAGTACCTGACCATGTCAGCTATGATATCTATATTAATGCTTTGCACTTCTGCAGCACCTTCCACCTCAAAGCCTTTATCACCCCATGGGTGAACAATACTTGTCTTGGAGGGAAATGCAGTTGTTGCTAGTTTTCAGTGTGGAAAACTCAGTCACAAAGAGTTTAAGGTTGTAGTATTCCCTTGCTGTGTTGGAGACAGGACTCAGTTGGAAAGCATATAAAGGCAATTATTTAGTCAGACCACTGAGGGGATTTTGTAGTTCTCCCTGATTCTATTCCCAACTGACTAAATACAGCCAGGAGCAGCTACAAAAGAAGTTGGGAGAACCAATGGAGTAATTTTTTGGCCTCAAAAGTTGGTTTGTGTACGTGTGTGTGTGGTAGGGTGGAAATGACAAAAATCTGGCCCCCCAGAAAGCGCTCCAGGAGCACCACTTCCTTTATTTAATCCATAAAAGTGTGTGTGTGTGTGTGTGTGTGTGTGTATGCCCATGCCCCTGTATAGTGCTCTCCTCCCAGGGCTCCAAGTCCCCGTTAAGGTTCTGAGTCCACCTATGTCCTGCTCTGCCCACTGCTGGGTCAAGTCTCCCCACTAGAGGGTGTCTCCTTTCCTCACAGCGGTACTTTCCTTCTCCACATTTGAAAAGGAGCTGGTATGGGTTCACTTCTCCTCCCATAATGTGCAAAAGCCACTAAGAGTAAAATCAATAGAAGGGAAGTGTCACTTTTTTCTCTAGTGCCCCTGCTGGCTGAGTCTGGCACTGCCTTCTAAGGTGAGGGAGTCTTGGTTCATCAACTATTAGGCAGCCCCACAGCAAGGCAGGGAGTGGGGTATGTATGGAATAACTCTCTTTCCACCTTCCATTCTACCACCTGATCAAAGCTGATAGGGGCAAGAGGGGATAAAGTTGTGGTTCCTCCTGCCTGAAAGCTGGGTAGGGGATGTGTCCCTTTTATCCTCCCCTTGATGGTAACTAGAAAAATCTCCACTTCTGGAAACACAGCTATGTGATGAAGAAATAAGCCACTAAAAGCTGACTGGCAAGTCACCTTGTTAGAGATGATGGGGTACCCTGTCTCCAGTCAAAGTCAATCCTGAAAATAAAAGTGAAAGAGGTGAGGATGGAAGTTTGGGGGGAAACTGCAAGAGAAAGAACAGGAAAAGAATGAGAAGAGAACTGAGGAAAGAGAAAATGGAAGGAATGAGGAGAGAAAAAACAGATTGGCTTCTGGCATCTGAAAGTGTCGCATGTTTTTAAATAAAAAGGAAAGAGGCATTTAAAATTGGTGCAGAATAGATTAGTTAGAGCCTAATAAGACAGTTGTCAGCAGTGCGACTTACAGCCATGGTTGAATCTAGGGTTAGAATCGGTGGAAGGACACTTGCTAAAGGGGCCAAAGGAATCCATGAGCATTTTCAAGTACGGGCTGGTGTCCGATCACTCTTCTTGTGGCCCTTGCCCACAGAAACAGTCTAGAACTAGGATAGGCATTGAGGTTGAGCACAAAGGGCGGCATTTATCCACCTCTGTGGCTGAAGGAAAGAGAGTGTAGTGACTTCAGTTTTCCATAAGCTGATGTCTTCACGGGCTCATAGGCACAGAATTACAGACCCTGACTTCCAAGGCTGAAGAAAAAGCCTTCGGTTACATCTGGTCTGACTTTCAGCTCATGGCTAGGTGTGAATGCAGCTCATGTGCCTCAGCCCTGTGATTACTTTAAGTATTTTTGATCTAGAAATGATTCCGTATGTCCACCCAGAGGTTCCTTTGTTCTATCATTCAATTACCTGACCCTGCTCTTAGTCCTGAGATTGCACAGATGGGACTGCAAAGGAAGGATCGTTGCTTTTGATCACTGAGGTTGAGCCATAACCCCCGCTACCAAATAAATCATGGAGTTGTCTGTGTATCAGTATAAATACATATACCCAAGACAGAGTTAATTTAGTCTTGACTTGATATGATCTGCATGTTTTTACCAGGTAGAAAAAAAAAGTAAGCCTGTTTTCATTTTGCTCAAGATGAACCAATGGCCTTGAAATTTGAAAACAATATATATTTGACCACACAAACTAATAAGGCACCAGTGTTTTAGCAGACATTATAAAACATAAAATTAGATGGAAAATTGCCTTAAGCCCCTGTAAATTAAAATTGCTCTTTTTACAACAAAAATGAGCCTTATATAGCAACAAACAATTTTGTGATCTTCATTTAACTGACCAATTTCATATGGCAAACAGTATTTATTCATCCTGTTCCAGTGACCTAACCAGCATTTTACAATGTGATGCCTTGCATATTTTCACAGTATTGTAAAAAAAATAGGGTTCTGTAGATTTATTTGATCCCTGTTGAAAAATTATTATTTTTCACTTCCTTCTAACCAGTGCAAACTGGAAATTGTTCTTAATGTAATTCTCTTGCTTACCATCCAATCATTAATCAGGAAACCAATTAGAACTATTTTGTGTACTCTAATTTGAAAAGTGAAAGTAACATATGTTGACAGTTAATTTGAATTTTTTTGTTAACAAGCACAGATTTTTATAATGAAATAATATTTGATTCTGTTATAGAAAAACACGGACTACTAAATTACAGCAGGTTGGGAAAATGCCAATACATTAATCATGCCGGGAATAACATAAATCATTTAGTGTTGGATATTTTAACATTTTTTGCTGATGATTTTCCATTTTAGTTATTTTTATACAGTATCACTGTGACTTGATTTGGAACTTTTCAAACACACATCAGTGCAATTTTTTGTTTTAGCATGTTGTGGCTTTGTTCCAGCAGAGCTTAGTATCTGATACCTAATTACAAAAAAAAAATTAGGTATCCAGGCTTCACTTCAAACACTTCTATTTTCTTGGGTTTATAAAATGTCAATATTTGTAAAAAGATGCCAAACTGACAGCCTGCAAGATTGAAATCTTTCATCTTAGGGCTTGATCCGAAGCAACTGAAGTCAATGGGAGTCTTTCCCATTTGGGTCAGGCCATTACCGAAGGGATACAGAGGTTGTGCAAGTATCCCCACTGTGGGCTGACCCTGGTCCAGAGAGACTGAGGGCTTGTCTACATTTGCCAAGGGATCGATGAGTGGTGATCAATGCATTGGCAGTTGATTTAGTGGGTCCAGTAAAGACCCACTAAACTGACCACAGATCACACTCCTCTCGACTCCTGTACTCCATCAGATCAAGAAGAGTAAGGGGAGTTGACGGGAGAGCATCTCCCATTGACATTAGGTAGTGTGGATCGCACGGTAAGTAGACCTAAGCTACGTTGATTTGAGTTATGCTATTCACATAACTCAAATTGCATAGCTTAGATCGAATTTCCTCTGTAGTGTAGACAAGGCCTGAGTCAGAAGGTTGTTTGGGCCTTGTCTACTCTTCTTGATCCAGAGGAGTTCAGGAGTCAATGGAGAGCGATCTGTGGTCAACTTAGCGGGTCTTCACAAGACTCACTAAATAGACCGCTGATGCATCAATTTCTGCTCAGAAAGTGTAGACAAGCCCATAGTCCACATGCCTATTCAATCCTTGACCTTATGCTAAAATTTCTAGCTAAAGTGCCAGTTTGAAATGAAGACACTAGAATCTGGACTGAGGAAAAAATTTGTTTCCTACAAGTCACTGAAAAGTGATCAGATAAGTACTGTCTTTCAGTCACTTCCATCCTAGGCTGAATTCTAATCACTCAGCTAGAAACACCACAATCCTTTACCTATCTCCGTGGCCAGACATTCTCTTTAACAATTTCAGTTTTAGATCTTATCTCCCCTACAGACATTGATATTAAACACTATTTAAAAATAGTAACCAGAGTTACACAGAAAACATAAATCAATGTGGAGAAAACACCCAGTTCGTCAACGTACCTTTTAGCAAAACTTCTGTCAAGGCCTATATCTGAATTTAGATGTATTGACAGGTGGTTTGGATGTTTTTCAAAGAAAGAAACATTCTAAAGTGCAAATGCTCTAAAGTAAAACCTGCCAAGGGAGCAGAATTTAAATGGGTCTTTCCACCTGAAAGGGTAGAGCTTTACTGCAGAGTTAACTCAAGTAATCTACACTCAAGCGACCTCCCTTACATTAGCCTCGCATGAGGGAGAGTGGATATTGCAAAATAGCAATCAAGCTGCTGTGTCCACACTGGTACAGCACTCACTCGTGTGTGCACTCAGTGTTCTGGAGGAACATCCTATGGTTCACAGCGCTGCATTATAAGCTTCTCTATGAATTCTTTTGCAACGTATCATGGGAGAACTTTCCTGGGCACATGGGGGAGAAGTAGTGTTAGCCCAGCATCTCATTAAATTGGGAAGGAAGACTTGACTGAAGCCCTCAAAACAAGGCCTTTTAAGAGGAACTTATATCATTGCATGCAGTGGGAAACGGGTTGGGTCCACTACGTTTAGCCCTCTGGAAGGATCTGAGGGCTCACAACATTGTTTTAAAAGGTCAAACAGAGACATCTCAGGCACTCTGAAAATCCAGTTGGACTGTTGTTACATTCCTGACCAGTTACTTTGTGCCAGACTGTGACTGGACCTATCAGGAGAGTAAGAGAAATAACAACTCATATTCCCTGTAGGGGACTAAGAGGGCAATCTAGCCCTTTAAGGGCCAGTAGGGTCAGGGAGCAGCCAGACTTGTTCTGGAGGGAAGCCCAGTAGGCAATCCGCTGAACTATCTGAACAGCAGCTAATGACTGGGTCTGATTCCCAGCTGGAGGATATAGAGGAGGGCCTCAGATCCATGAGGGCGTGGGGAACTAGGAGAGAGTTGAAATGAGACAAAACTCTCCTGTGGCTGCAGTAGAAGGCAGCAAAGGGGCAAACAGGCCCTATGTACCCTGTCCCTTAGGCTTCGGAGGGCCAGTTGCTGGAGGCAAGAGGGCCCCACAATCAGCCAAGAACTGGGCTATTGCACTTGGTGCTATATCTCTGAGGAGAGGAGTTATGAATGAGTCTGAGTGTGGCTGATCATTGGTTCTAGGCTGTTGATCAGCTCCATTAGCTTACATGGGTGGAGAATGCAGGCAGAGTTTGCCGCAGTCTCTGGTAAATGTGGATCCTGAAGCTCTAATAAAATGGATGGGAGAGCAACAACAACAGTTGAAGCAGACCCTTGTACAGCACCAGTTACAGCATCAATAGCTATGTCAGCAGCTACAACTACAGAAGAAGCATCTCCACCAAGAAGCAGGAAAACCAGCAGCAGTTCATACTTTGCCTGTTGACAGGGCATGGCCAGGACCCACAGGTTGAAGTGGTGCCACGGTTACCTATGCTGAAGGGAGACATCCTCACTAAGGTGGGGCAAGAAAATGATGACCCTGAGGCCTTCTTAGAGGCCTTTTGATTGGGTAGCCGAGGCTCTGGGAAGCAGAGGCCACCATGATAGCACTCTATCTAACAGGAGAAGCCCAGGCAGCGTACTGTGCTTTGAGTGCAACTGTGGCAAAAGAATATGGGACACTCACGGTCACTATACTGGATTGCCTAGGGCTCAGTGAAGAAGGGTATTGCCAGCAATTCAGTCCGGAACCATTTACTTCAGACTCCTGACCTACAGTGGTAGACCAATGGCTAAGAGACTTTTGCTCCCATGTTTGAAACCAGAGACACACTCCTCAATGGAAATCGTTGAGATGGTGACTTTAGAATTGTTCTGGATCCTACTGGCAGGACCCAAGGAGTGGGTCTGTTGCCATCAGTCAACTCTCCTGGAGGAGGCAGTTAGGCCTCATGGAGAACTTTCTTGATGCACAATTAGACTGAGAGCCAACAGAAAAACCTGAAAGACAGAATTCTCCTGTGTTTGGGTTTATGCAAGGGTGGATGCAAGCTAAAAGTCTCCTCCAGGAAGGGTCTCATTAAGCTGTGAGATATGTTTACCATCTCCCAAGAGACTGAAACCCAGGATAAATCCCAGTAAGCAGGCTTGGTAAGAAGGTTCAGGGCCAGCTGTGGAGGAGTCCCCAGTGGAAAGGAAGAGAGGGTCCCCTAATTTTGGTTTATATGCGGACAGGAAGACTATAAGTACAAAGATTGCTCCCATAAGCAATGTGCCTCAGATGCTGAGGGAGAGCCTGTTGGCTCAAAAGGATAAGTTGCCCCAGTTACAATACAAGTCTCAGTCTACCTTTTAACTATCATTTCCCATAGATTGAAGGTTCCCTTATTGCACTGAACGTCAGTGACCTCCACAGGAAAAAGTTAAAAAACATAAAGTTGTTTAAATGTACAGCTTTTGGAATCTGCTCCTTCTACAAGAAAGGGGGTAGATCGCACATACCAGGTAAAGAGACCAGTTACAATGAGGGCATTCTCTATGGTGGGTCACACACTTCCAAAGGGTGGGTACTGAAAGGGGCAGAAGACAGTAATTGGGGATTTCTCTTTTTAGTAATTGCATTGGCGCTGGACTTCTCATCCTTTAGAACACTTGGAAGAATGGTCATTTAGTCCTGACTGCAACTTAATAAAGCTGGTTGGGAAAGGGTGTTCTCTTTTCTTTCCCTGCTAACAATTTTAGTGAAAACAATATTTTGCTCTAACTAATGTTTTTCTACTATACTGTTGTTTGGGTGGGGACTGATTTATTTAAAATATTCAATTTTTGGAAAACTGGTCAGCTCACAATTTTCAGTAAAGACCCAAATTCTCACTTGCCTAGCTAAAATTATTCAGGTTGCGGCTGCCAAAAACTGAAATTCAGTTTTCATTTTTCTGATGAAAACCTGAAGAAGATTGACACATCCCACAGAAATTTCTGTTTTGGCCCAAAAGACCATTTTTAAACAAATGTGGAATGGAAAAATTTCAACCCTCTTTAGAATTTAATTTAAGGACCTGAACTTTGCCCCCACAGAAATCTGATACCATCGGGGAAGGCCTGGGGCTGTTGGAAAAGGAATAAGAGCCATGTTCTGAAGAAACAAGAGAAAGGGAGGAAGAAAATTAGAAACCCTCATTTCAAAGACCTTTTTAACCAGGTAGAAAATGCATCTTGTCTAGAACATGTTCAACAGCTTTAATTCTGACCAGTGACCACTAGAGGTCAGTTGTGTTTTTAATTTTAGCAAAGGTGCTGTTAAATTCTATTTATAATTTTTCTTCAAAAATACTGAAATAATTGTTAGATATGCCTTATGCATTTTCTGTAAAATAATTTCAAGGGAATGTATCCCTGTAATGTAAGTTACAAGAGGAAGGGATATTTATTTCTCAAACAAGACACTTCTCCAGTTTAGTACTTTTTCTGCACAGTATTCAAAAAGCTTCAATAGTCTGTGGAAAATGTACTCCTCAGCTACTGTAAACAGACATAGTTTCATTCACTTCAGTGGAACTGAACCAGTTTAGCTCAGTTGAGGATCTGAGTATCAGTTTAGGAAATGTTCTATAGTTATGATGAATTTTATGTTTTCATTTTCCCTCTGGTGTTTTCTATTACAGTACACTGGCTGGTTGAGATATATAAAAAATATTCCAATAATTAGGGGGTTCTCTGAACTTCTTGAGGGCTTTCAGTGTCATGGTTTGTACTTCCCTGTGCTTCTGTTTTCAGTTTCAGGATCAAATAAATTTCTCCACACCTCTACATGATCTTATAAACTGCTCTTCCCAAAGATTCTCCATCTCCCCAAAATAGACTTGGGCTTCCTCTGAGCAAGGAATGTGGAGGAAACAGGCCGAGTGGTTTAAAACTTCCTATCACCTTAGATGGCTTTCTGGAGTGGTTGGCTGGCTCCATTCCATTACCTGGGTTCTTTAAGAGAGTGGTGTGGATAGACCAACAACTTACTTACCTTCAGTCTTTGTGGAGAGACCATGGTAGAAGCTTCTAAGGAGATGTCAGCCTTTTCAGAACCTGAAGCAACGGACCCAGGTCCTGCTATATAGCAAATACATTTGCAATTTTACCTTAGTCTGGTACTGAGAATGGCCCCATATAACACAAGTTACCCTGGTGTAACTAAGAGCAGAATATGGGCCAAACATTGTAAAGTATATTAAATTAAACAAAGATATTAATCTGAATCATTTAGTATCAGCCATAGTAAGACAATGACTCAGCCTGAATTGAAGAGAGGATGTAGTGCTCATTGGGAAATATGCCAACACTGCTGATTGCATGATATTGTACATTACTGTGAATCATCTTACATACAACATTCAAATGGATGACTGTAGCTAACATGGTCTCTCATTTATCCATTGCTTAGAGTCACTCAGGTGCATTATTCTGAATCTGCTCCCTGGCAACTTCCTCAGTTAGCAGGACATGACACTTATTACGCTGCTGATTAAGAAGACTGCACTGTGGTTTTCCTGTCATAAAAACCTCCTGCATACTTCATCCAGAGAACTACCTCTGATTTCTCTCTCAGCCCACAGCTTTTTAATCTGGATGATGGATTAGTACTTCTTGATGTAGCCAGATAGTTTAATATCTCTGAGAAGGATGAATGCTGGAGGTATTGCTTATATAACTATATATCAGCTGATGTAAAAGTGATGCATAATCTTTACATTTTAAATTGGATAAACAGGACTGCCTCAGAGAAGGTTTTGTCCCTAAGAACCTGCGCCACTAACCAATCAGCTAGATTCTTACAAGAAATAAAGCTAAGACCCCAGATTTGGGTATGGATGCAAATTTCAAATACCCCAGAATCTGGAAGTGGTTGATTCTTTTTTTTGCTTCAACTCAATGTAGAGATAAAACTAAGAGATGGGTATTAACAAGAGTCCTATGTCTTCTCTCTGTTTTCAACATTCGACCCTTTCTCTCCATCTCTATTGCCAAAATGCTTGTCCATGACTCAGCATTGTGACTCATCATTCCCTATGCTTATGGTAGCACTCTCTTTTCAAGCCTTATCTGCTGCTCACCTCATCCCTCCTGCCAAGCTAAGATACAGCCAGTGCTTAATTTATGCTAGGGCTTGCTGGGGTTGAGCCCTGGTGCCTCTTGGCTTGGGCATTCGTAGCCCCAGCACCTCTATGCTCCCAGCCAGTCACCGCTGCTCTCTGGCCACCCATCTCTGGCAGTAGCAGCACAGAAGTAAGGGTGGCAATCTCCTGTAACATGCCATCCTTACTTTTGTGCTGCTTCTGGCAGCGGTGCTGCCTTCAGAGATGGGTGCCCAGCCAGCAGCCGCTGCTCTCTGGCTGCCTAGCCCGTGCTTAATTTTTACTGGGGTGAGTGCCAGCACATCTTTCTTTACCCATAAAGCAGGGGATACAGCAGGGGATACAGCTATTAAAGTTACTTCCTCTCTGACCATGACGTGACTCTACGCATGCCTCCAAACTCCCAGAATCCCTTCACTGGTTTCCTGTTTCTTACATCATTAGATTCAAGCTCCTTCTCATCCGTTTCCTCTATTTCCCCTTGCTAGCCCTTTCGCCAGTGGCAACCAGTGTCCCAAAGTACTGGGACAGGAGCTCGCAATTAGGAACACCCCTCTTCTGCCAAAAAAATTAAGTGTGACTCCTGCTCCTACTCAGCCTTTCTGATGCCCCAAATAAAATCAACAATGTGGGGCTCTGACCTCCTGTAGCTTCTGCATTGTAACTCCCACCACTGCTCCCCTGTTCTGTTTTGCTCTGTGCCGCTCCACTCCCATTTGAAACACTAACCCTGCTCTCCTGATAACCTCACCCTTTACCATCTCCCTCATGGGTCACTCCTAATGCCCACCCCCTTTAGCCCTGTCCTCCATGACCAGACCACAGGGCCTTTCTGTTCCCCCTCTTCTTCCAAGTTTGCATGGGCTGCCATCTTGAAATCGCCACTTCCAGTTCAGCTTTCTCCCATTTGGGCACCTCATGGTATTTCTGAGGTGGGGGATGGATCTGTGCATTTATCGCTGAAACTGTGCTCAGACTTGAGGGGCCATTCAGATTCTGCCCCCAGAGAGTACTGAAAAACACATCCTCTGAGCATCCTGTGGTCTCAGTGCTGCTCTATCCATTCAGTGAAGGGAGGCACTCTTCTTAGCAGCTTGCAGCCTCCAGCTCCTCCCTCTCCTGACTATACTGTGTGCCCTCGCTTAACTCCTGCTGCTCTCTCCAGTGTGCTGCTGGAGACAAGGCAGCAAAGAGAGGCATTAGTCATACAGTTTTTAGGTTTGTTGAAAGACAGGAGAGAGGATTTGACTGGTGGAGTGTAGACTCATGACCAACCACCACCCCACCTTGCACTTCTCCCACTCCTTCCAACCTTACTGTCCTCTTGGTTCCTTTTTCCAGTTTTGGATTCAGGCCCAATGCTCTTCTTTGGATTGGAACAGTCTTTTGCTTCTGAGACAGTGCTAAGAGCCCTTTCTTTCCTTTAAATGATGGCCTAGTCTTCCCCTTAAGGGTAGTAATGCCTAATGGTCATCCCATCCTGTTGCACGGCATGGCCCTTTAAGAGGTCTGACTATATATTCACATGGACCTGGGAGATATTTGGTGAGAGGAAGCAAACTAAGTTTTCCAGTGTGCATTACTCTGAATTTATCAACACTGAATTTCATCTGCCATTTTGATGCCCAATCACCCAGTTTTGAGAGATCCATTTGCAGGTCTTTGTGGTCTGCCTGGGATTTAACTATTATAACTAGTTTTGTATCATCTGCAAATTTTGACACCTCACTGTTTACCCCTTTTTTCCCAGATCATTTATGAATATGTTGAATAGGACTGAGCCCAATACAGACCCCTGGGGAATACTACTATTTACCTCTTTCCATTCTGAAAACTGACCATTTATGCCTACCCTTTGTTTCCTATCTTTTAATCAGTTATCAATCCATGAGAGAACCTTCCCTCTTATCCCATGACAGCTTATTTTGCTTAAGAACCTTTGGTGAGGAACCTTGTCAAAGTCTTTCTGAAAAATCTAAGTACACTATATCCACTGGATCTCCCTTGTCCATGTGTTTGTTGACCCCTTCAAAGAATTCTGATAGATTGGTGAGGCATGATTTCCCTTTACAAAAACCATATTGACTCTTCCTCAACAAATTATGATAATTTTGTTCTTTACTATAGTTTCAACCAGTTCTCACAGTACTGAAGTCAGGCTTATGGACCTGTAATTACTGGGATCACGTGTGGAGCCCTTTTTAAAAGTTGGTGCCACATTAGCTATTCTCCAGTCATTTGGTACAGAAGCTGATTTAAATGATAGGTTAAAGATGACTGTGAGTAGTCCAGCAATTTCACATTTGAGTTCCTTCAGAACTCTGGGTGAATACTATCTGGTCCTGGTGACTTATTACTGTTTAGTTTATCAGTTTGTTCCAAAACCTCCTCTAATGACACATCAATCTGGGACAGTTCCTCAGATTTGTCACTTAAAATGAATGGCTCAGGTTTGGGAATCTCCCTCACATCCTCAACTGTGTAGACCAATGCAAAAAATTCATTTAGTTTCTCTCCAATGGCCTTATCCTTGAGTGCTCCTTTAGTATCTTGATCATCCAGTGGCCTCACTGGGTGTTCAGAAGCAGGAAGCCTGCTAATGTACTTTTTTGCTATTAGTTTTGGAGTCTTTGGCTAGCAGTTTTCAAATTCTTTTTTGGCCTTCCTAATTATATTTTTACACTTCATCTGCCAGAGTTTCCTCATTAGGATTTAACTTCCACTTTTTAAAGAATGCCCTTTTGCCTCTCATCGCTTCTCATACTTGGTTGTTTCTTTTACTTTGTTACTCTTTCCTGAAGGGGCCAGGGCCAAGGGCCTGGCAGAGAGGGTATAGTAAGGCTTCCCTCTCCCTCAACGGTTTGGGGATGAACTGGGAAAAAAGGAGAGCTGCCTCCTCCTTCATAGCAGAGAGACTCCAGAAGACACTAGCAGGGAAAGGCTGGCCTGATTAAGGAAAAGGGGACAGCTAATGGGGAAAAGGTGGCAAAGGCCTTACAGCTGGCTAACCTGCAGCTGTACTCCGGACAGGATAACTGAGGGCTCCTGATTAAGAAGGATCAGGAAATCTGATTAATAGATTCCCACTCCAGGGAGGAGAGCTGGAGTGTTCTGCTTAAGGGAGGACTAAAGGGGATAACCTAGGGAAGGAAGTGGAAAGGGTTCCAGAAATGTAGACTGTTTACAGGCATAGGAAAGAAGAGACTCCAGCTTCTGTTTATGGCTCTTGTTAATGAAGAAACCCTTGGAAAAGGGGTGTTCTTGGATTTAAAATGGTCTGTCTGGACTGGTTTATAAGCTATGTGATGGGAAATGAGTGAGGGCTTGCCAACGGGGCCATGCCTGGTACTATATCGTGAGGGTGTTGCTCTGTTGGTGAGCCCTCCCTCCCTTTCAAGACCTCCCAGGTCCTCCTATATATAGAGTCAGACCTTTCAAACTTTTAAAGGGCCATCACATGTGAGGGGATGGGCTGACTAATAGGCCCCTCTGCTATTAAGGGGCAGACAATGCCATCCTAAATGGTGGATGAGGCCACTCCTATACAACGTATAATTTAACATTACCCTAATGAAAGCTCATGAGCTAGACTGTACATACAACACATAGGCTCACATGTGCAGTGTTGTAACACTGCACCAGCTCAGCAAGAACTCTGAGGATCATGGAAGTTCCAGAGCCACATCTAACAGTACCTGGAAAAGCAGCCACTGCTGAAATGGGTACAGCCTGTGATCTCTTCTGTGGCTGGCAAGCGCCACTAAGATTTGTGCCATGAAGGAGCTGGTCCCACCTCTTCCATGTCCCTTTAGGTGCATTTGTGCCCCACCAGAGAGCAGTCTTGTGAGGACTTAAGTGCAGTTATGGCTGGCCTTTGTACTTAAGTGCAGTTATGGCTGGCCTTAACTGCAGTTATGGCTGGCCTTTGTACTCGGGCTCTCAGGAAGAGGAGGTTAGCATAAACACTGTGTGGCTCAGAAAGGCTAAAAGAGCAGGCTAATAACAACAGCCAGAGGAAGGAGGAAGGTTTAGCTGCTCTTCTTATTACACTACAGGACCTGGAGCTGCATAATACGTTGCCACAATGGTTTTATCTTTGGTAATCCAGAATTTCCTGACTCCTTTTCTGCAGCTTTGTCTAGCACATTAGAGCTGGATATATCAGATATCCAGTGTGGCTTTCCATCTCCTGCTGTCCACCCCCATTCTCCTTCCCCTTCCCCCAGCCATTTTCCTTTTAAACTTAATTGCTATGGCTGCTGATATGGAGGGGAGTATATGTTGATTGACTTGTCTCAAGAGCAATCAACAATTCACACTGATGCTCGTTATCGGAACAGATGTTCAGTTTAAATCTGAATGTCATTCATCTGCGTTAATTATGCCTGATGGAGCTGATATTAATACTGCAGCTCCTCTTTAGAAACACATTTGCAGCAATCTGATTGAGAGATTCCACATCTCCAAACTATTTTCTCATCTGAATGCTGAAGAAAAACATCTCATATGAATTAACAGTCTGCCCATTTTGAATGCCCCAATTTTTTCCTACTTGATAACACGGTAACCTTAGAAATACCTGCAGCAGACAGCTAGCTAATAAACTGAACTTTCTTGTGGAGGTGAAAATTTGGAGAGATTAGGAGAATTGTCAGAAGTACTGCTACCCAGGCACCAAACTGGTTGTGTATCACCATGAGGCTGTATAAGCAAAGTAATTTCAGATCGCTGCTCATAGGATGAATTCAAAGGGCAAATAACTTCATTGGCTGTAGCCTATTGTCTCATAGAGCATGTGAGAGTGTAAATAAGGTGTACAGAAAAATGTTCTGCATGATGTTGTTTAATACCCAATCATAAGAACAGAGCTATCTGAATTATGCTGAGACGTAGAACAACATCTTGCATGCTTAGTGGTTGTTCCAGTTACACAGATCAACAGAATGAGTCCAAGGCTGGAACACAGTTTGTTAAATTAATTTGCACCTGATATTCCAATTTTTGTCCAGGTGATTCAATTAACAAATTTCATCCCTTCCCCCAAGGTCCCACCAGGGTCCGCCTCTTCCTGCCCCCACTCCACCCTCACCCCGGCTCTTTCCACCCAGTTCTGTCCCCTCCCTGCTCCCTACCAGCCTCCTGCACACTGCAAAACAGCTGATTGCGGTGGGTGGGAGGTGCAGGGAGGCATGGGGAAGGTGCTGATCTGTGGGGTTTCCTGGCATGTGGGAGGTACTGGGGGGGAGGAGGGGAGCAACTGATAGGGGGGCTCTTGGTGGGTGCTCAGCACCAACCATTTTTTCCCCCATGGGTGCTCCAGCCCCAGAGCACCCATGGAGTCAGCACCTATAGGAGGCATCATTCAACACCCCCTTTCAGGTGGGAGGTGAACTCACCTGACTGCACCACCAAACTTTGGGACTTCACTGACTTGGAACAAACCATGGGCTGGGTGCAGCAGAGGGAGTGGCCTGTGAAAGGGACATTTGTCTGTTGGACTTTCACATCACATGTGGGAAACTGAGGCAAAGAACACTGTCCAAGATATGGTGGGGTAGGTGTTTACTTACTTTTGAATCATGGTTGCTGTGTTCCCTCTTCCCTTAATACATTTTCTTTTGTTATATACAGATTCAGTGCCTGTGAGTGGGGAACTATTACCTCTTAGAGACACCCGGGGCTGTGGTTAGTTTTCCCACATTTCTAGATGGGGGCTTGAGCCGGTTTTGTTTTGTTTTTGTAATGCAAAGAAAAACCTCTAGAAATTGTACCTAGCCTGTACCCAGCAACTACTCACCCCTGCGGTGCCTCCTGCTGGTCTCTCAGGCAATTAGCTCTCAGCCATCGGAGCGCCCTCTGCAGGCTGGTGTCCCACCTCTCATTGGTGCCCCATGTCCATCTCGGACCCAGGTACCTCTTTCCTCGGGGTTCTGCACCCTTGCAGTACCCCACAATCTTGCTGGGTCCCCTCCCTAGGGAACCCACAACCCACTAAGCCCCACCTTGCCTCAGTCTGGGCTATTGCCCCCGCTCCCTGGGGCAGACTGCAGTGTAAGCACCAGTCATCACAGGCAAGGGGATATGGGGCCTGCTGCCTCTGCTTACCTATGGGCTGCCCCTTGCAACCCCAGTACCTTTTTTGGCCTTCTACTATGCCGGCAGCCTGGGTGTGTGTGTGGGGGGCGGTGGGGGGGGGAGTTCCAGGCGGAGCTCTCCAGCTCCTCTGGCCTGGAACTCAGCCCTGCTCCACTCCAGGTACCTCCTCTAGCTCCCCAGCAGCCAGGCCCATCTGCCTCATCAGCTAGAGGAGACTGTCTGAGCAACAAACTCTCAGCCCTTTTATCAGGACCATCTGGCCCCTAACTGATCCAGCCACAGCTGTGGCTGCTCCGCCCCAGCTGCTTTCACTTTTGCAGCCCTCTGCTGGGGTGCTTTTACCCTTTTCTTTTAGGAGTGGGGTAGCCACCTTATTGTTGCTGACACCACCTGGCAGATGGGTTACACTGGGATATTTTACCAGGTATCTTTTCTCCAGAAAAGAACTAGATAAGTTTCTGGAGAATAGGTCCATCATGGCTATTAACCAGAATAGGCAGGGATGGTGTTCCTGTCCTCTGGTTGCCAGAAGCTGGGAATAGGTGAGAGGGGATGGATCACTTGATGTTTCCTTGTTCTGTTCATTCCCTCTGAAGCACTGGCATTGGCCACTGTTTCAAGACAAAATACTGGGCCAGACGGACCTATGATCTGACCCAGTGTGGCCATTCTTATGTTCCCTTTGGTTGTCCTGGGTATTTAAGGAAACACAGGTATTGATAGCGTTGGGAATTCTATTGCCACAGTATGTGTTAACACATACCTCAATATATACAAACAGCCGCACTTGTAAAGATCCTTTGGTAAAAGCGAACATCTGCATTTCTACCACTAGGTAGCAATATGTAGCAATGAATGCTGCCTCCTGAGATGGACTACAAGAGCTGTCGAACCATGCTCCACATCCACCTATATTCCCAGAAGCAGGAAGCGGGGAGAAGATGATTGAGAGAGAAAGAGACACAAAGGAGAGTCTTTTTCTTTTATCCGGGTGAGTCACCTAAACCATTCTTCTCTGGCTACAATTTCTGTTTCATAAAAATGCAACAGCTGCCTTAAGATGGGGCATTGAATACTTTTGAAAACAAGCTCCGAAGATAAAAGGCCAAACAAGCCTTGCTGTTCTCTGTTATCTGAGTGCACAGCAGGGGTACGGAAAAAAGAATTTGATGTGCCTCGCTACCGAAGATGTGAGACAGTTTCCAGGAGAGGCGGTTTGTTCATTTTGCAACAGCTAAGCGCTGCCTCTGTTTGCCTGGAGGTGAAAGCACAGAGTGAGAGTGGACAGAGAAGCAGCAAAGGGCCCTTGCTGTCTAGGTTCCCCAAAAGCATCCAGAGACAGTCTCCGCACTCCCAATTCTTGGCATGTATTGGAGGCATGAGTGTGTACAATACTATAGTGGCCAAAACAGGGGAGGTTGGGATTTATGGGTCCAGGATTCTATTTCCAGCTCTGGGGGTGCGTGGTCTTATGTCAGAGCAGAGGGAATTAGAGCTCCTGGAGTTAGCGCAAGTATTATGTGAACACACACAATACAAAGACTAAACCCAAGAGCCTCAACTCCCAGTCACTGTGCTGTAACCACTAGACAAGACTCCTCACTAGAGAGAAGGGTAGGATATGAGGGTCATGTCTGCATGCATCTTTGCAAGGAATTAGAACCCAGGTCGTCTCTTACATGGGTTGTTGCATTTTGTGATGTCATTGTCTGGGATATGTTTCCTCTTTAATACCTGATGGCTCTTTCACCTGCAACTGTTCTGTCAACTTAGCAAATAGTCTGCTCGCTAGTTTGTTTCCAAACACCAGAGCTGACATGATTTTCTGAGCTGCAGACCCAGATTACAAGGACATACTGCACTCATCATTGTCCAAAGAGAGAGAACCTGATTGGCTTCAAGTGGGGGATGCCAGTAAGATGTGATTGTATGACAGGCCTACTTAGGGGGAAGTACGGTTTGATCTTACCAAGGCACTTGAACCAAACACAAATGTATCAGCTTTTCTACTTGCTGATGAGAGTTCACAGGTGACTGGTACTGCCATTGGATTACTCATTTGTTTTCTCCAACCTGTTCTCACATCTGTTATGCTCCTGTTCACCTATGATCCCCCAACGTTACTACACTAAGGACTAGACCTTGGAGGAGGTTTTGCAGAATAGATGTGTTATGTAAAATAGTGATTTGTACCAGGTATGCATCAAACATAATTCACACCGGAGATACTGATGAATGCAGGTAGTAAGCTTTAAATTTGCTAGGGTCCAGTTTAGACAGGTTGGTGTAATTCATTCACAATTTAGAAAGCGATCAATGACTCCCTATTGATAATTCTGCTCCACTTTTATTAGAAGCTGGTATGTTACAGTATATTAATTCAAAACCAGAGATGGAACAGCAGGTGATTTAAATGGTGTGTCATGAAAGAGGTGAGTTTTAAGGATAATTTTATCTTTAAAGAGGAATGAGGGACGAATTTTTGTCTTTCTGTACATACAAACCTGTTTAGCTGGAACTACTTTTTTGTTTTATAGTGAGGAAAAACAAGGAAGAACTTTGATTTTGATTTGTGTACTGTGATCTGAAATCTCTAAGGCCTAGTCTACACTAGTGCTCTAAGTCCATGTAAGTTATGCTAGTTAAGTTACATATGTAGCGTCCATCAACTTAAAGTGGTATCTACACCGCTCATTGTCAGCAGGAGATGCTATCCCATTGACATAGCTTCAGCCTCTCATTGAGGTGGATTAATTAAGTCAACAGGAGAGCGCTCTTCCATTGACTTATCATGTCTTCACTAGACCCGTTAAATCAATGCTGCTGCATCAATGACAGTGGTACCGATTTAACCCAGAGGGTAGTCGAGGCCTAGGAGTCTGCTTTCTGTGGGAGATTGCTGACATTTTGTATTCAGTTCAGATACAGGCTGTTACAGAGGAAGCTCACTCTCTGCTTTCTCTGATGGAAGCATTAGTTCATTACAGAGCTCTGTATGCCACAGGGTTTTTTTATAGATGTATGCAGTTTTGTGGAAGATGGTGCAAAGTTGGAGGTGAGCAAAATTCACATAAATAATCTAGGAATGAAGCTTTGGCACAGCTCAACAGATGGGTGGATGCAGGAGGACTGTGAATGGAATTAATGGGAGAATCTTGCCATGCATTGCTTCATGGGTGCCATTAAGAAATAAGAGAGAAGTTTTAGCTTTATTTTATCATTGCCACTGGAATTTTAGTATCCATACTTACTGTGAGGGAAATGACTGTCTCGCGCCACCCAAGGAGACCATTTATACTTGTCCCTCATCCTTCCAGGCATACAAGTGATTGCAATCTACTCCCTTTCCTGTTCCTCCTCCACTGTCATTGCTATCTCTAAGCAGCAAGGCTGAATGTGACACAGATTTTGTGTCCCACTTAGTCAGTTTCATGTCTTATACTTCCCTTGTCTGTCAGCATGTCTTGAGATGCTTATCACTGTAAAATGGCACAGTGAACAAACCTGCTGGTTTACCACACACAAAGGAATGCTTCGGCAGTATTTTTTCCTCCTCCTCAGTGTAATCATTATGTCAATCATCTTTTTGAGACTATAATGAATTCTGCAGATAAAGTCCTCTCTTTAAATAAATGCATTATTTTGCTCAGTTTATTAAGCATTGAGATTACAGACTACAAAAATGTGTCCTCTTTCCCTCTGTAAGTGAACAAGCTTTGTGTATGAAGACTTAATGTAACTGTATCTCTTTCCTAAGGCTGCAATTACTTAGTTCTCATTGCTGACTTTTTTGGTCACAATTGCCAAGTCTATCTAGATTATGGATTGTGATGTCAATATCTCTAACTAGCTGAAAATTTGGCAGCAAATTTAGTATTCTTATCAACAGGGATGTTAGCAGGCTTTCTAAAAGAGAGGTCACAGACAATTGGAAAAAGTGCCCATATTTAATAAAGGGAAGAAAGAGTATCAGGGGAACTACAGAGCCGTCAGCCTCACTTCAGTCCCCAGCAAAATCATGGAGCAGGTCCTCAAGGAATCCATTTTGAAGCACTTGGAAGAGAGGAAGGTGATCAGGAAAAGTCAACATGGATTCACCAAGGGTAAGTCAAGCCTGACCAACCTGATTCCCTTCTATGATGAAGTAACTGGCTCTGTGGATATGGGGAAAGTGGTGGATGTGATATATCTTGACTTTAGCAAAGCTTTTGATACAGTCTCCCACACTATTCTTGCCAGCAAGTGAAAGAAGTATGGATTGAATGAAAGGACTATAAGGTGGATAGAAAGTTGGCTAGATTATCAGGCTCAGTGTGTTGTGATCAATGACTCAATGGCTAGTTGGCAGCCGGTATCAAGCGGAGCGCCCCACAGGTCTGTTTTGGGGCCAGTTTTGTTCAATATTCATTCCATCATCCAGATCATTAGTAATTGCACCTTCAGCAAGCTCGCAGATGACACTAAGCTTGGGGGAGAGGTAGATATGCTGGAGGGTAGCGATAGGATCCAGAGTGACCTAGACAAATTGGAGGATTGGGCCAAAAGAAATCTGATGAGGAAGAATCCCATGCACCTTACAGGCTGGGGACTGACAGGCTAAGCAGCAGTTCTGCAGAAAAGGACCTGGGGATTACAGTGGATGAGAAGCTGGATATCAGTTAACAATGTGCTCTTGTTGCAAAGAAGGCCAACAGCATATTGGGCTGTATTAGTAGAAGCATTGCCAGCAGATCAAGGGAAGGGATTATTCCCCTCTGTCGGCACTGGTGAGGCCACACCTGGAGTATTGTATCTAGATTTGGTACCGCCACAACAGAAGGGATGTGGACAAATTGGAGAGAGTCCAGCGGAGGGCAATGAAAATGATTAGGGGGCTGGGGAACATGACTTACGAGGAGAGGCTGAGGGAGCTGGGGTTATTTAGTCTGCAGAAGAGGAGAGAGAGGGGATTTGATAGCAGCAAACTGAAGTGGGGGTCCAAAGAGTATGGAGGATGGCTGTTTTCAGTGGTAGTGGATCACAGAACAAGAAGCAATGGTCTTAAGTTGCAGTGGGGGAGATCTAGGTTGGATATTAGGAAACACTATTTCACTAGGAGTATGGTGAACCACTAGAATGGTTTACTGTAGCGGCATGACAACTCATCCCTGCGGCACCTCCTGCTGGTCGTCCCAGGAATTAGCTCTTCTCAGCGTGGAGCACCATCTGCAGGCCGATGTCCCACTTGCCGCTGTCCCTGTGTGGCTCCTTTTATCTGGGGTGCTGCACCCTGGCAGTATCCCCCCAGGTCTCTAGGTCTCCCCTTTCTGGGGAACCCACTCTCTACCCTCACCTTGCCTCAGTCTATGGGCTATTGCTGGTCACCATCTAGCCCCCTTTCTTGGGGCTGACAGCAGTCTGTATAAGCCAGTCATCACAGGCAAGGGGGGCAGGGGTTTGGGCCTGCTGCCTCTGCCTACCTGTGGGCTGCCCCCTTCTTCTAGGCCAGCAGCCTGGGGGCTGGGTGGTTTCCAGGCCAGAGCTCCCCAGCTCCTCCGGCCTTCCCCCAGCTCTGCTCCACTCCATAAACCCTGTCACACAGATAGCCAGGCCCTTCTGCCTCCACAGCTAGAGGAGGCTGTTTGCTCCTGGCCCACTGCCGTCTTATAAGGGCCGACTGAGTCCTGACTGAGGCATGGCCACAGCTGAACCTGCTTCCCCCAATCAGCCTGGGAATTGCTTCCTCCCAGTCACAACCCTTTCCTGGGCTGTTTTAATTCCTTTACAGCCGGAGCAGGTGACCACCCTGCTACAGTTACTTAGAGAAGTGGTGGAATCTCCTTCCTTAGAGGTTTTTAAGGCCCAGCTTGACAAAGTCCTGGCTGGGATGATTTAGTTGGTGTTCATCCTGCTTTGAGCAGGGGATTGGACAAGATGACCTCCTAAAATCCCTTCCAACCCTAATGCTCTATGATTCTATTCCAGTGGTCAGCAACTTTTCAGAAGTGGTGTGCCAAGTCTTCATTTATACACTTTAATTTAAGGTTTCGCGTGCCAGTAATACATGTTAACATTTTTTAGAAGGTCTCAATAAGATTTTCAAAATGTTTAAGAAACTTCATTTAAAATTAAATTAAAATGCTGACCTTATGTCACTGGCCTGCTCAGTCCGCTGCTGGCCTGGGGTTCCATTCACCTAGGCCGATAGCGAGCTGAGTGGGGCCTGCGGCTGGGACCCTGGCTGGCAAGGGGCTGGCAGCCGGCACCCCAGACCAGCAGCGGGCTAAGTGGGGCCGGCAGCTGGGACCCTGGCTGGCAGGAGCAGACGGTCCAGTCCCCTGCCTGTCTGGGGTCCCAGCCGTCAGCTCCTGCCATCCAGGTTCCAACTGCCAGCCCCATTCAGCAGCTGCTGATCTGGGATCCCGGCCCTGCCCACATAGAATGGGTACCTATTTTCTCCCTGGCTGTAGCCCATTCTCTTTGTCTCTCTCTGCACTGAGGGTGGGGGTGCACTGAGCAAAGGGCTGGGGCTGAAGGAGCAGGGTGTGGGTTGGGGTGCAGGGTCTGGCCAAGAGCTGGAATGAGGGAGGGGGCTTGGGGTTGGGGCAGGAGGTTTGGGTGTGGAGCCCTTACCTGGGGCAGTTCCCAGTTGGTGTGAGGGGTGCAGGCAGGAATGTGGGAGGGGGAATGGTTCAGGAGCTCCTGTTTGGTGCTCAGAGTGGGGGTGGGAATGTAGGGAGTGCAGGAGTCAGGGCATGGGGTGTGGGGGGGGGGTGCAGGGGTCAGGGCAGAGGGCTGGAGGTGTGAGCTGGACTCATGGGGGTGTTCCCAGCCCCCTGCTCTGAGCAGCTTATGGTAGAGGGCTGGAGGGTATACGCCCTGATTCCACCCCTCTTCCCCAAGGCCCTGTCCCCGCCTCTTCCCCAGAGCTGCGAGCATGCTGCCTCTCCACTTTTCCCCCTCCTCTTCCGCCTCCTGGGTGATCAGCTGTTTGGCGGCAGGGAGGCAGAGAGACACAGCATGCTGGAGGAAGAAGCAGGGGAGGAGGGAGCTTGGCTACCTGCAGAACCCGCCCTGCAGCAGGAGCCAGCAGGACTAAACTTCTGCCCTCACAGGAGAGAGTGGAGGGCGGGGGTGCCATGGTAAATCCGGTACTGCAGGGCAGGCAGCAGTGTGCCATTAGAAATCGGCTCACATGCTGTCTTTGGCACGCATGCCGCAGGTTGCTGACCCCTGTTCTATTCTGTATAGGAAACACTTGAGGAGCTCTGAGGATTAGAATCACTTCACATTTAATATTTAGCACTTCAGTCTACATGAATATTTCAAAGATGTTGTTAGATGCTATCTTGAATCTTAAAACAAGGCTTTCTACTGCTCTGACCCATATGTGACCTTCTCTAGTCAATAATTATTTACAAGCTTTTTTTGTTGGTTGGCTTTTTCATTTAAAATGGTTGTTTCCTGAATGGCAATGCAAGGGAGTGTTATAGGGACATACAGAGCTTGCTTATTATAGAAGCTTCTATTATCTTTTGAAACTTAAGACTGTAACTTATTTGTGTGTGTGGATATGTTTGCCTGTTTTAATTTTGTAAATAACTCTTATATTTCCTTTTCCGAATTAACAAACTGTCTAAAGATTTATTATAGAATTGGCTACAAGGGTTGTCTTTGGTGTGCAATTGATCTGGGGTCAATGAGTGGTCTTTTGAGATTGGGAGTCTCCTGAATATTATTGTGATTTTTGGTGTGAGGGGCCGTTTATCACAAAGTCAAGCTTGCCTAGGAGACAATATAGATTGGAGTACCCGAGGGGACTGTCTGTGATTCAGTGGTTAGGCTGTTATAGTGCCTGAGGGGTTCACATTTGATACTGGGTGGTGAAATCTAAGTATAGAACTCACAGCCTATTTGGGGTTTGTGCCCTGAAAGTCTGACCTGTGTTACACAGCAGGTCTGACTAGATCAGAGAGAGGCAACCCATGGCACGCTTGCCAAAGGCGGCACACGAGCTGATTTTCAGTGGCACTCACACTACCCAGGTCTTGGCCACTGGTCCGGCCAAGAATTAAATTAAAATTTAATTTTAAATAAAGCTTCTTAAACATTTTAAAAACCTTATTTACTTTACATACAACAATAGTTTAGTTATATTTTATAGACTTATAAAAATAGACCTTCTAAAAACATTAAAATGCATTATTGGCACATGAAACCTTAAATTAGAGTGAACAAATGAAGACTCGACACACTTCTGAAAGGTTGCCGACTCCTGGACTAGATGATCATAATGGTCCCTTCCTGACTTAAAATTTCTTAAATATGGTGGTGTTTTTTGTGATGTGGATGCTAGTCCGCTAGGAACCACATTGGGGCAACTAGCCCATCTTATAAAGAATGCCTTGGAAATGACTTTCAGTCACTGTCAGCCAGGAACAGATTTGAAACACTGTTCCAGACATTGTTTAATGTTGAGGGTTAGGGATACGTATCCACTTGGAAAAGGCCGAACTCTCTTGTGAGCCTGGGATGCCTCCTTTGAGAAGCTTCTGTCCACCTTTAATTTGCTCTGCCATTATGAACTGGGGAACTGTCTGTTTGTTGGCAGGGAAGAAGAATTTTGTTAACAGCAGAAGCAAAACTATTGCACTGATTTACTCTTTGTGCATGCTGAATGTTGAAAACATTACATTTCAAGGAAGCCTGCACAAGTGGTGATTGCTCATTACAACCAGCAGCAGTGCTGGACTCTGCCCACCACGAAGGGAAGGAAACATAAAGTTAGACTGCTATCTAAAACCCAGTGCTAGAAAACTGAACAGTAAGATCCTGCAGAGGCGAGGATTTGACTGTTCAATTTGTGTTCTGTCCTGTTTTCCTCTACCTTTCATTCATGATAACTTTGATTCATGCCTTTTAATAGAGAGGGTGTTTTGCCCTGGACTCAGTGGGAGCATGATTCACCCACTGGATGTTGAAGGGAGTCAGCAGTGCATTGGACTGGGTCCATACATTTGTCAAGTGATAAATTCTACTTATCATGGTATGCAAATACCAATTTCCAAGACCAAAGGATTTAATAACTTAATTGTGCAGGAGTCGCTCTCCTTAACCAATTTTAGACCAAGAATCTGTTGTTCTATGAGGTCCATAAAGGGAAAATCCTATGTCAAAAAGACTTATATATATATATATATATTACAAAAAAAAAAAAAAAAGGAATAGGGAGGAATATTACTATGGTCCCAGGTAGTTTCATGAGCCCTAGTAATATTTGTAACTATGCAAAATAAAGGCTGACTCTGCAAACTCTTACTACTGGGGATAGTCCCATGAACTCCAGTGAAGCTAAGGGTTTGCAGGCTGTGACCCTGAAATAACACAAGTGCATTTAATCTTTGCATTTGTAATTGCATTTAATCTTTAAGGGTCTGATCCTGCACCACTGAACCCAATGGGTGTATTGCTTTCAGTGGGAGCAGCAACAGGACCTTCAAGCATAGGCTGATCACTTACCAGACTCTGAAATCTCCTTAGGTCCCTTTCTATATAATATCATGGCTGTTAACTGTCCCCTGAAGTCCCGGGTATTAGTTATTGCTGGTATGCTGGACTAGATGGACCTAAAGTTGAATCCAGGATCTCAGATCCTATGTTGCAAGCACACTACAGTTAGCTAATAAAACACAAAAGATTATAACAGTAACTTTGTTTTAAAAATAAATACTTGATGTATTAGCCTGAGACCCAAATTAAATGCTTATCTGTTTATAATGACCGACACTTGAGGACTTTTGTGAATATTTGTAGACTATTTGTGATAGGAATTAGCTGCTAAATTCCATTTTTCCTATTGACTGTCTGCTTATAGTTCACAATCCAACAAAGCCAGTATATTTCACGTGTCTGTGTGGTCTCTTGCTCAGTTTATTGAATGAAGCTATTAAAGAGAGAGGAAAGGAAACAGCATGGGTACCCAAAACACCAATTTGTGTACTGGTTTCTGCTAGAATATAAGTGAGAGTTTGCCAAGGATTAGCTGATACATAAGGGAGGAAAAACTCAGCGATCAAAGCAGTCATTGGCAGCCCTGATACTAATGTTTTTTTAATGTATGCCCACACTCCACTCAGATTCCAAATGTTTAATATCACTATCTGTACCACAGGGCAGGATGTATAATGGTAAAAGAAAATTTCTTAAACACAGAGCGTGCCATTGCAATTCTAATGATTGTGGAAGGTACTTAACTCTTTTAAGCAAACAGCTGCTGCCAAATGCCCTTCTTCTTGTTGGGAAGCGTAACCCACACCCGCTCAGTCTAGGGCTCTGTCCTCTTCTCTTGCGGGTTGATGAGATTGCTACAAAGTTGTGTCTCTGCTCAGGCAGGAGCAGGTCATGCTTTAAGATCCAGAATACCTGAATTTAATTCTCACTGCTGATGGCACTCCCAGGGGGTGTTGTGCCCAATGTGGTGGGATGTAAGGGCGATTTGAGCTGGGTGGACCTCTATAACGTAGTTCAGCCATCACTAGAGGGAGTCAGAACACCACACTGCGTGGATGTGGGTAACACAAGTAGAACTGGTCCTGTGTGAAGACAGTGACTCAGTAGCTGTGCTAAATTTGTGATCATTGTGCATAAAGTCCTAATGCCTCCAGGCGCTTCTGCCGGGAGGGAGAGGTGGGCTGGAACTTAAAGCCATAATGCTTCACAAAATTGTAATACTATAGTATCTTTCATCCAACCACTTCAGGCCACTGTGAAATAGATAATGATGATTACGTCTGTTTTACAGATGGGTAAACTGAGGTATGCATAGGTTACATGACTCAGCCAGGGAAAAACAGCAATCCCAGAGCAGAACCTGCTCTTTTGGCCAAAACCAAATGTGTGTCATTAAGTTAAGATTTCATGATTGCTTTGAGTAAAGAAATGACCATGGGGCAAATTTATTGGCTGGCAGGCAGAATGAGACCACTGGAATGAATAAAATACAATTAAGTGTAGTCTCAGCTTCTTATTAAACATCAGACCTGTGCAAATAATTGGTCTTTCAGTTTACTGCCAAATCCAAACTTTTGATTTAAAAAATAAGTTTCAGGACAAACACAATATTTCATTTTGACTTTGAGCTTTTAACTTTTTCAAGTAAAATGACTCTGTTTTCATTCTAAACATTCTGAAAATGTCAAAATGAAACACTTCAATTTTAGTTATTTTTTAACTGAAACAATGGTTTCATAAATAAGAACATCCACATGGGGTCAGATCAATGGTCCATCTAGCCCCATATCCTGTCTTCTATCAGTGGCCAATATCAGGAGTTTCAGAGGGAATGAACAGAACAGGCAGTCATCGAGTGATCCATCCCTTGTTGTCCACTTCCAGCTTCTGGCAATCAGAGCCTAAGGACGCATAGAGCTGTATCCTTGATCATCTTGGCTAATAGCCATTGAGGCATGGAACTTCATGTTTCCATGAACTAACTTAGTTCTTTTTTGAACCCCGTTGTAGTTTTGGCCTTCACAACATCCTCTGGCAATAAGTTCTACATGTTGAGTGTGTGATATGAGAAAAAGTACTTTGTTTCAATCCTCTTGCCTATTAATTTCATTAGGTGACCCTGGTTCTTGTATTATGCGAAGGAATAAGTAACACTTCCTTATTCACTTTCTCTATAGCAGTCACAATTTTACAGATGCCTATCATATATCCCCTCTTAGTTGTCAACTCCAATCAGTGTTTTTTTGTTTCCCCAAAAAAGTTTCAGGCAAAATTTTCCACCCAACTCTATTCAACACGGACCAGACATTTCTGAAGTGCTGTCTCTAAACTCCTCCCAGAGCAAGATCCACTGACAGTGGGGACACTTGTTTGTGCGAAGGTATAATTTGCAAAGAATTCCGCTGCTCTGTTCATGCACAATGGGGAGCATCAGAGGTGAATCAGTAAATCTCACTGACAATAAAATTTCACTTTTAATGCTGCTCCCATTGACTCACAATAATGTAGTTCTTTCCACTTGATATAAATAGGTAAACAACCACTAGCCATATTTATCTTACATGCACTTCAATTTTAATCACCAAGCATCTGCATTATTCCCTGCAGCTCTGCAACAAGGAAGTGTATTATTTTACACTGTAAAAGGGGGTAACACATCATTCTAAAGATAATATACCCTCCCTGGGCTCAAGATATCCCCTTCATTCATTGGTATGCATATTCCGTAAATAGTTGTGGAGATCTTTTCTTTATGTGAAAGAAAGGCCATGGACCAAATCTGCTCTGTGTTTTGGCAGTGTAAATCTGGAGTAGTTCCAGCAGGACTATCCTGGATCTACACTGATGTCGGAGAGCAGAATTTGCTGTCCTTTGCACAATGCTGCAGTACAGATTTGAAGTAGGGTGACCAGATGTCCCAATTTTGTAGGGACAGTCCTGATATTTGGGGCTTTTTCTTATATAGACACTTATTACTCCCCACCCGCTGTCCCGATTTTTCATACTTGCTATCTGGGCACCCTAATTTGAAGTGACACTTCTCCATCCCACCTCTCAATCCAATTCTCAAGAAACATCTTAGCTAATAAAAGAGAAGTATTAACCATCTTAAAACGTGAGGCAGCCTATTATGGTGAATGCCACCAGGGACAAATTTGATAGAATATCAAGGTTGGAAGGGACCTCAGGAGATCATCTCATCTAACAACCCCTTGCTCAAAGCAGGACCAATCCCCAGTTAAATCATCCAACAAATTTTTGCCCTACATCCCTAAACGGTCCCTTCAAGGGCTGAGCTCATGATCCTGGGTTTAGTAGGCCAATGCTCAAACCACTGAGCTATCCCTTCCCCTTGGATAAGTTATGTCAGGTGGAAGACTATCATCACCCAAAAAAGTGGTGGAGAGGGAAGAAAATCACAATCACCCCAAGTCAACAAACATGTTGTAAAAGAAGAGAGCAAGATGCCGTTATCCGAGCTTAAGTGCCAAGATGGGTGATAAGTAATTTGTGTGGGAGTAGGATGAGTGAGTCAGCAAATATCTCTGTTGGGGAGGAAAAGAAAAATAGTAAATATTTCATTTATTTCTATCTGCCTGTGCATGAGTCAGGTGCAATGGGAGGGAGGGATAGAAGTAAATGCAAAGGCAGAATTAAAAACAGACACTGGAAATATGAGCTTTCATTTGTTTTTTACTAAGATGAAGAGCTAAACAGCATTTACTTCAGTGAGGCCAGGATTTCATCCACACAGAATAAGAAAACTGGAAACAAGTACTTGGAGGAGGAAATCTCCACCCTCTTCATATGGCATTCAATTAGAGCAACAATGTCTGTTCTGCTATTTTTCTTTAACTAGGGCATAATCCTGTGAGGTGCTGAGCACCCTTGATGGTTTATTCAACAAAGCATCAAGACCCATGTTTAACTCTTTCTGACTTCAGTGGGATATATGCAAAGGATCAGACCCTTAGTGTGTATTTGTCAAAAGAGCAAGACATTACATTTTAGCGAAACTGAACTTAAGATGAATTAAAGAAGGCCTCTCCACACTCAAACCCCTTTTTAAAAAGGGAATCATATAAACCTGTTTTTTGCAAAAAGAATGAGATCTTCTTTGAAGAAGTTTGAATCTCAAAACCAGGCTAGCTTGTAAAGAAAACTGAAATGTCCTGTTTTCAGACTGATAGAAGTCATTACCTGCTTCCATGTTTCTTTCTGGATACGAATCCCCTTTGAGTAAATGCAATCTGAACCTGGTGATAAGAGGAGGATATAAATCTATTTTAATTAAAAGTAGAATCACAATCCCTTTAAAGCCAGACAATAAACTATTCTAGTGCACTGGGAATAAGCTGACCAGATTTCTGGATGACAAATCTAGGGTATTGTGGAGCAGGTGTTGTGAATGCTTATCAGAGGCTTGAGGAAATATGTTACACTGATAAGAGAGAGAGATTTATCATTGCATTGTATGTAAGTAAGCACTAATATCTCAACAGGGAATGGTTACATGTGAAATAATTACACTTCAGAACAGGAGAAGAGTGTAAGGGGAGAACAAAGTACCTTTAGGTTTCTGCAGCTTTCCATGTTTCATCATAAATGACATCTAATTCACAGATTTCTTTTCTAATATCTGTATCAATTATATTAACGTGCCATATAAGTCACTTTTAAAACTGTCTGTGGTTCTCAGTAATTTTGCATCACAGAAATGGTTTAATAACCTTTCTCTAGCTAGAATTCCCTTGGACTGAAAATCATGTGCTTAGGGTGACCAGATGTCCCAATAACAAAAGACCTCAGCAAGCCAGACGGTCTCTTTCTCAGTTGTCACAGATGCATCTAACGAGGGCAATGTGAAAACTTTCCCCTTATCGCTGAGATACTGGACACCTGAACATGGGATCCAAGGTAAACTGTTAGACTTCTATGAGCAAAGCGAAGAGACTGCAGAGGCAGTAAGCAACACATTACTTGAAAAACTTGCAACACACAAACCAGACCTGAGCAAAGTGTCTTCCTACTGTGCTGATAATGCAAACATGAATTATGGAAAGCGACAATCGGTGTATCAGAATTTTAAAAAACATAACGAAAATATCTTGCCTGCAAACTGCCCAGCCCATGTTGTGCATGGCGCTGTGAAACATGCTAGCAGTCCCCTACCAGTTGACATTGAGACTCTGGTGATTAAGATGTTCAATCATTTCAGCAGTTCTGCTAAGAGAGTAGCAGCATTGAAGGATGTTTGACTTTGTGGATATGGAGTATGCCACTTTACCGTGCCACGTCCTGACACACTGATTGAGTCTATTCCCAGCTGTAAACAGGCTTGTAAATATGTGGCAGGCTGTTAAGTTCTACTTTGTTTCTCTGGGCAGTGACAAGTGCTCAAAATCTCTATGGATGCTGTTCTCAGATGTGGAAAAAGGAGAACAAGGTGAGCGGGTCTAGCAAAGTTGAGGTCCGTCTGTTTTCCCTGCAGAATGTCCTGAAAATCTTCAATGACACTGTGCTCTGTTTGGAAAATGAGGGTATGACAGCTTGTGAAGTGTATGCCATAATGAATACTCTGAGAATTAAACTTCAGCAATGGAAGAATGAAAAATTCTTTGGCTCCAAAGTTGAAAATGCATTAATTGAGATGCTGCCTGTCACTGCTGCATGTCTTCAGAAAGACTTCATGAAATTTTACAATGTGTCAATCCTATATTTGGAGAAATTGTTTGATTTTTTCAACAACTGGCTACTTGTTCAATACCCAGTGCTTGAACATCAAAGTTAATAGGGCATTCGAATACAGGGATCTGTCTGTGGCCGTAACAGCTGTAAACCTCCAGGAAAAGTGGCTCTTGATCATCTCTATGATGAGTACTGTGTCATCAAAGACATCAACTCCAAGTTGAAGCCTGGAAAATACTCAGTTGGGGAACTCTGGTCTCAAGTGCTGAGAAACAAGGGCGGTAGCAGTGAATTCCTGAACATGACAAACCTGGTGTCATACGTGCTCAGTATACCAGTAAGCAACGCATACACAAGAGTGTGTATTTTCAATCATGAAAGATGCATGGACTGATGTCTGGAATCGAAGCAGCATAGACATGATGCGGTGTGATACCCTTGTCAAAATGAATTTCTGGATGAGTTGCAAGAACTTTTACAGCTTTGTGATTGCCCAGAAGCAAGTCATGACTATGGCAAAATCATCCAAGAAGTACTAGACTTCTGGCACGTCTGAGCGGCATGCAAATTGTGAAGTTGATTTATTGACTGAATAAAAACCCCTGCCCTTTACCCCTGTTGTTTGTCTAGTGTACAAATAAATCTGTATGTTTAAATATGGACTACAACTAAGTCTATAATTTAGTCAGAGGGGCCATGACATTCACTGATTCCAGACCTCTGTGACGTAGTTTGCTTCGGTTGTCAGTGGTTGAAGCGGGGGCTGAAGGCAGGACTGTGGACCTCCCCTCTGTGACTGGGGCTGGGGCTGGAGGCAGGGCTAGAACTGGGACCCTTTGCTCCCCTGCCCTGCAACTGCGTCTGACTTTGCAACTAGGACCTTGTGCCTCTGTCCTGCAGCTTCAGCTGGGGACTGGAACTGGAGCCTTGTGCCTCTGGCCCCGTGGCTTCCGCTAGAGTCTGGAGCTGGGGCCATGAGTCCTTGCCCCGTGGCTTGTGGCATGGGCTGAAGCAGGGGCCGTACACCCCTCTTGCAGCTTCCTAGGGCTGTGCATCCCCCTCTCCCATGGTTCCTATCGGGGCTGTGCACCTGTGGCTGTCTCTCTCCTCTTCTCGCCCAGTGTGTCCTGATATTCCACTCGCACGATCTGGTCACCCTACATATGCTATGCAGAAAGTTACAGGGCCACTAAAGAGGGCTGTCCTGCCTGATACTTACATTGAATGACTATTTACGTTAATTATCCTTGTTGTAGTCAGACATGTCTGTGACTGGGAGGAGGGGGGATTCCTCTGTGGAATATTTGCTTAAATTAGGAAAAAGAAAGCAAATATTTACTTTTGTAGATCTAGATTTATACTGTGTGTGTGTGTGTGTAAGAGAGAGAGGGAGAGGGAGAGAGAGAGAGAATTTCCCACCCTCCATTTTCAGATGCAGTAATTTCAGGAATGAAAGCAGCGTTGTGGTGTGTGATAGTAATTGCATATTAAGTGGCACTTTCATTTCATGAGTAGTCCCATTGCAATTGATGGAAATGAGGGTTCGATTGGACAAGGTGTTCAGCATTCTGTCCAGGATCCAGCAAAGACCTAAATAGGGGCTTACCTCTCAGCAGGAGAACCATCCTGATGATTTCTAATCCTCAGAATCACTCATGCTTAAAGTTAAGCGCATGCTTTGCTGACTCAGGGCCTATGCTTGGTTGTAAGGGTCAGCAGGATCAGACCCCTAATTTTGAAAGGGCTATGGTGCCTCCTTACAAGGGGTCCTCCTAATTAATTTGGATAAATTGGCTGACTCCTTAATGCATTGACATTCATCACTCACAGCTTCTTCTTTAGCACTTCACATAAGTTGTGTTGTGTAGTGCACTGGCGTGGAAAGCAGAGATGCAGAGAGGCAATGCATCAGGGAGTGTGTGAGCCCGCTGGCAACTCATTCAACTGCAACAGAGTCCACCCTACCTCCCTCGATGCGGGTGGGAACAGAAATTGTTGTGGAGAGCGCAGGGGCCTAGCAATGAAGAGAGTACATGTCAGAAGAGATGTGGGAGTCAGGTTTGAGCCTGAGAAATGGAGACCTGAGGAGAAGAGGGAGAAGGAGAAATTAAGTAATAAGGCAGAAGTAAAGGAGGAGGGGGCTGGGCTGAGCAGACAGATTGGGAGGCAAGAGAGAACTAGAAATGGGTGAGACTCAAGGGAGTGGAGAGGAAAGGAGAGATGTTAGAGAGGGAATGAAAGGAGGGACGGACAATGGAACATTCAGGGACAGATTCTCCTCCTGTTACTCATGCTGACTAGTAGTTTGGTTTAGTTCTTTTCTGAGCAGGACTACTGAGCATGAATGTGGGGGTGAGGACACAGCCCTGTGAGCAACGGGAGACTGAGAAAGCTAAGAATGTAAAGAAAGGAGATTCTGCTTTATAAAGAATGAGAGGGAAATAAATAGAAGAGAGAATAAACTGGGAAAGAGCAATGGAAAGGAAGATGGAAAAATGAAGGCGTGCGAAAGAGATCGGGGTAAAAGGAATGGATACAAGGAAGGCAAGATGTATGATAGGTGTGCCCCGAGGCCCCAACCAAGGTTGGGGTACATTTGTGCTACACATTGTAAACACGCAATGAGAGGCTGTAAGCTCCCTGGGGGAGGAACAATCTGCATAGACAAAAGAGACAAAACATGACACAACAGGCCCAAAGGCAAAATGACTTTCCCAAGGCCACACAGCAGGGGAGTGGCAGAGTCAGGAACTAGAGCTGGGCAAATAAATGATTTTTTTTTTTTTGGTTCACTTGCAGTTCAAAAACTTGTAAAAAAAAAAATCAGTTTGGCCTGAATTGAATCTGAAAAACTTTGACAAATCAAAAATGTGCATTTCTCAGGTCAAACAAACCGCATCATTCAATCCAAAACATTTTGCTTCCAAGCATTTTTAGAAGGCTAATGTGACAAAAGTGCCCATCTTCTAACTTTTAGAGTAGTGGTTAGAACTACTGGGGTGTGGGAGACCGGGATTCAAATCCCCACTCTGGAGCAGTGATTGGAACACAGGTCTCTCAGGTAAGTGTTCTAACCAGCAAACTATGAAGTCCTCCCTCTTCTCTGCCTCCGGCTCAATGTCTATTGAAGTATTTTATACAAAGAGAACCAGCTTGAACAGGATGGATTGAGACCCATCTCAGAATAGCCAATAGCTTTGTGATTAGGGCTGCTTTGTATTTTTGTTAACTGCACTTTGTTTCCCTGACAGAACAGGGAAAGCTGCAAGGAACTGGCTGGAGCATGTAAAGGAGAGGTGAAGAGAGAGGGTTATTTTTTTTTGTTTTGAATAAAAGAAGTCCACAGACAGACCCGAAATTAATATTCAGCCACTTTAAAAGTGGCCTGCAAAGGGAAAGATATGCCTGCAGCTTTTGTTTTTCCCCCTGAAAGGATTTTTTTTAAATGTCAGGAGTATAAAGTCTTGTCTGCTTTGTTTTTGCTAACGGATGCTTTTTGTGGACCACAGAACGGAACCAGGCCCTCTCACATGCCCATAGGAGCAGGAACTAGGCTTTGCTCCCAGCCCTGCATGCTGGGTCCCGGCCGCCGGCCCTGCAGCTTTGCTAATGGCTCTGCACACAGGCTTCTGGCCCATGCTCAGGGTTCCTGACCACCAGCCCCATGCCTCTGCTTCTGAGGGTCCCGGCCATGGGTCCCAATTACTGTTCCTGTGCCTCTGCTTCTGGCTCTGCACCCAGGGGTCCCAGTAGTGGGTCCCAACTGCTGTCCCTGCACCTCCACTCCTGGTCCTGCACGCAACCTCCGGCTCCATGTCCAAGCCATGGGTCCTGGCCACCAGCCTCGTGCCTGTCCTAGCTTTGGCTCCCTTAACCCTGTCTGGGTTCCCCACTCCCAGAGACACAAACCTGCTCTCGGCCCAGGGCGGGGGTGGACAGAGGTAAGGGAATTGGCTTTCAGCCCCCCCACTATTAAAAATGTTCCAGCTCCGCTGCCAAGGCCTCAGTTGAAGGGTGGGGGTTTCATTAACATCTCTTGTGTGGAAGATATTTCACCCAATTTTGTCAGCATTGGAGCTAAAGAGGTTTAAACAGTCAGACTGAAAATCCAGGTTTGATTCTCTTGTCTGTCAAGATGCCACCAGTTCTCCAGTGCTCCACAGTGTTCTTTAGTGACATCAAAGGAATCAAGACCTACTATTTCCAATGTGTGTGTTGGAGGGGCTGGAGGAGCAAAAGGGCAGCAAATACTTTAAAAACACGTGGTTAGGAAAAACGTGCACAAACACTTTCTCCTGTCGCAGGTCACCCTCAGGCCCAAGTAGTAGGTATGGCGTAAAGGACCATTTCAGTGTCCGGCTTGCTGTTAAAGAGGAAATAATGCACAAAAGCTGTTTCCCACACCCTCTGACCATCCCCTGTGACGGTCCTTTCCATTAGTGTTCCTCTCTCTCTTCTTCTGCTTATAGGGCCTGATCTAAGCCTGCTGAAGTCAATGGAACACTGGGTTTTGGATCAGTCCCATAAGGTGAGCGTGGCTGGGTCCCAACTGCTTAAAACAGATTGAGGTGTGAGAGGAAAGGGGCCCCTCCCTCTTCCAGTCAGCAAACCAGGTAGCACATGGGAGTGAAACTGTCTCCCTCACCACCAAAACCAGGTGGGACATTTGAGCTAAAACATGGCTGCTGGTACCAGTGAACCTATTTAGGCCCGACAGACACTGAACTATAAACTGCAGAAGAAAAGTTACTGGAAATCTCTACATTATCTTTTTTTATGAGGTTTCTTCTTTTTCTGCCAGGCCTTTCAAGCTTCATATTTGTCACCTATTGCTTAGCATAAAATGAAGGCATTCCTCACACAGGCTGTTTTCTTCAGTTTTTCCTAGCAGTTCCCATTTCAGACTTGTCATAAGGGGTTTGGATTTTTTATCTTCCTGTCAGATCAATGTCTGTGTCTGCAAGTTCCAGTAAACCTTCTCCAAAATATGAAAGCCATGGCTCCACAAATCAAGGTATTCAGCAAGCAGGGCCTAAAATGAAATCAATTTTAGAGTCATAAGATAGGGTCAGTCCCTCAGTCAAATTGTTGAAGTAAAGCTTTAAATAGCGGAACTACAGTTGATCAATAGCTATCTTCTTTCCTAGAATAAGATTCACTGTCTCAGGCCGCTATCATGCCTTCTTTAAAGCAGAATTAATCTCTTCTTGCAAAAGACGATCACAGGCCATAGCCTGTTCACTTAGTGAAGCCAAGCTATATGAAACATGGCTGCATTTGTTTATAGGAATTTACATGAAAGTTTCTTATTTCAGTTCATTTGGGTACAAAATCCCCAAAGTTCCACACCCTGAGAAGGGTTTGTGAATCTTGGCCACCTTTCAGATTTGTAATGAAGTCCCAAGCCAGGCAGGTATGAAAGCCTTGTTACAAGAGTCTCAAATGCTTCTAGAGAAGTGGTCAGTGCGGAATGTCTGAAAGTGCTGCTGCAGCATATGAGCACTGGAAGTAGTTTAATTATGGCAATGATAGGACAGTATATCTTAGTGGACAGGGCACTGAAGAGAAGATCTGGCTTCTGTTCTTGGCTCTGCCACTGAACTATTGTGTGACCTTAAGCAAGTCACTTCCCCTTTTTGTACATTTTTTCCCCCTCCTATTGTTGGTCTTGTCTCTTTAGATCATGGATCTCGCTCATCTGGCAGAGTGGTCCAAAGTCTATGTTTATGTTTGGTGTTCCAGGCTAGAAAGTGAAGTCTATAACTCCCAGCTGTGGAATGAACACCCACTGATGTCAAGCTATTTGCAGAGATCTGCCGGGGAATGTGACCTTTATATAATAATTAAACATTTAATTATTTTTTGTTTAGTGCCTTATGGTCACTGTTATCACTGTTTGTCTGAGAAATCTGCTCCCCTTTAGGCATTGCTATCCTTGCCCTTTCTTCTTCCTTCCTCATCTGCATTTCCAGGCTTGCTGACAGAAATTCTGGGCCACAGGAATGAATGTGGAGGTCGGGGCAGGGCCCGGGTTAGAAATGATGAATCCATCACTTCTGGGACTGCCCGTGCTGGACAACCGCACCAGCACACGGGCCCCACAAAATGTGTGCCTATGAGCCCTGTGGCCTGCCCAGGCAATTTAAAAGGACCCCGGGCCTTTTTAAATCATCCATGTGCCTGAGCAATTGCCCCCTTCATCCCCGCTGGCAGCAGGCCTATACATTTCCCTGTTTCTCTTTTCCTTCTCTGCAGCAATTCCCAGCCCAGTGGCCTTCACTCACCATGCCACACTCATCCTTTCCACTAAACTGATCAGTGTTAAATAGTTTAGTCTTGAGAAGCAAGTGGGTTTTAGAGTAATGTGATAGTGTGTCCACCCCCTCAATAGCCTAGAAGGAGTTAATGAAGCCAAGAAGGGTCCGATTTAACCAGATAGGCCACAGCTGAGAGGAATTAGGTGGCCTAAATAGTCCCCCTGAATGATGAGGGAATCCAGCTGAGAAGGAGCAGGTGGGGCTAGTATCAAACTAACAACAGAAATGGGCTGTAGTGAAGAAGTCTGTAGCCATTTCTTGGAAGGAGGGATGGCTTCCTATTTATGTGAGCAGGTGTAGGAAAAGGCTTAGGGAAAGGACAGTGAGGTTTAAGATAGTGCAGACCTTGATTGCTGAATGAAGGATCCTTGATCTGGAGCCCAGAGCAGAGGACAGGCCTGGGTTTCCCTACCAGCCCCTAGGAAAGCAGCACACTCTGGGTAGTGAATAGGAAGATTTCTAGAGACAGTTTGTATGGAAAGACTTTGATACCCCAGCAGGGGGGAAATACATAGTGACCTGGTCAGAAGGCCAAGCTATGGTGAGAAAGCCCTCTGAGTAACAGGGCAGGTGAGAGAGAGGCAGTAGAGCACACAGATGAGCAGCAGAAGGAGGCATCAGACCTGGAAGGAGCTAATCCCCAGAGCAACCACAAGGAGGTGCCCTCACGGTGAGTGGAACCTTCTGACAAGCAGACACTCCAATCTGATGATTAGGGTACTGGGGGAGTCACAGTTTTATGCAGACTGAGGCAGACATTACTGCATCAGTTATGCTTGGGTCATGTTTGGAAAGTCATCTCTGTAGCCATTTGGGCTAGAGGCTTATTTTTTTAAAAATGAAAACATAGTTTCTCCAGACTTTGAATAAGTTATCCAGGGCCCATAAGAACATTCTGTGGGTTGAATCCAGCAAGGGGGCTGTATATTTGGCACTTTTAATTAAGGCAGTAAATTAACTGAAGCAGAGACTCTCTCTGCCCACTACAATGGGATCCTGCCCTCAACAGAGGCCTCTAGGCATTGTCTGCAATACCACTAACTATATAAATCTGTGTGTAGTAGTGAATTTTGAAAAGGAAAGGCTCCATTGTATGTGACTATTCTGTCTACTCTCTACTGACTGGTGTATAGGAACTTTAATGTTAATTTCTTTTTCAATGTATACAGTATGGACCCACTATTGTAGACACTGAGGCACATAAGTAATTTTACTTATGGGCATAGCCTCTTGAGCTCAGAGTAAATAAAGTTATTCCTAGGCCCAACTAGGCCTTATTGCATGGTTTTCTTATTGCACAGGGCCATAGCATACTTCTGTTAGTGCTCGTTACCATTAATTATTAATAAGCTGTCTGTAAGATTCTAACTTTTAACAGCATACTTATATAAATGGGATTGTGATTTTGCTGGACATAAGTAAAACTTCATATTCCTTCAGCAGAACAGTTTAAATAAACAGGATGGCTATACTAGCATATCAGCAGCAAGAATGAACAGGGTTAATAATGGTGTAGTGTAAGGTGTTTGCTGAAGTAGTTCAAATTTTCATTTGATAAATTGAAGAGAAACATGTACCTGTGGCAAGGCTTTGTTACAGGAATGTGCAGTCTTGTGCCCCAATTCAGCAGAGCATTTAAGTCTGCTTCTAAATGCTGTACTGAATAAGAGTGAACTTAGTCAGATGTTCTGCTGACTCAGGGTCACCGTCACCTGCTCAAATATCCCTCATCCATAGGTGCCAACTCTGTGGGTGGTCTGGGGCTAGAGCACCCACAGGGAAACATTGGTGGGTGCTCTGCACCCACTAGCAGCTCCCTGCCCTGCCCTGCCCCTGCTCCTCCCCTGCCACCCTCACTTCCACCTCCTCCCCTGAGCACACCACGACCCCTCTTCTCTCCTTAGTTCCCCATGCTTGCTGCCACAAAACAGCTGTTTCATGTGGCAGGCAGTGGGAAGGATGGGGAGGAGCGGGAACGCAGCATGCTCAGGGGAAGAGGTGGGGCAGGGATTTGGGGAAGGAGTCCAATAGGGGCAGAGTTGAGACAGGGGTTTTGGGGAAGGGGTTGGAATAGGGGTGGGGGGCAGGCGTGGAGTCAGTGTGGGACTAGGGAGACTCAAGCACCCATCGGTGCCCGGAAAAGTTGGTGCCTATGCCCTCATCAGAAAGGCTTAACCTGTGTTGTGAGTATTTTCTTTCCTAAGGAAAAGGAACAATGTCTTTGGTGGGCTATCAGCTCCCATGCAGAGCACTAACACTTTGCTGACAACAATTCTTCCTATTAATGGGCTTAAATTGCAGCAAGAGAGATTTAGGTTAGACATTAGGGAAAACTTTCTAACTGCCAGGAAAAGATTTCTGAGAGGTTGTAGAATCTCCATCACTGGAGGTTTTTTAAGAACAGGTTAAACAAACACCTATTAGTAGTGGCTTAGTTATTACTTAGTCCTGCCTTGAGTACAGGGTATTGGACTAGATGACCTATTGAGATCCTCTCCAGTCCTTCGAGTCTATTATCAACGGAGTCAGATACCTAAGGGCTTTGAGAGAGACTATGGATTTTCTCGTCACTTTATTGTTGCCTGGGAGACATGATGGTATTAACTTAATGATCTCTACTCTATCACTGAGGAACAGAACTCTCCCATTAGGAAGCACTTCTAGACATTTTCAGAAGTGTGATAAAAGAAAAAGCTGTAAGCAAGACCAGTTGAGATCAAAACCAGAAGCATGCCCTTAAAGGGACATTCCTAGCATGAAAAGTGACTCTCAAAAAGGGGAAGGAAGTCATCAAGCAAGGGAACATGCATCTTTTGAAATGCTGTAGGGAAACAGACCACTGCATGCTGCAACAATTAGCATGAGTGAAATTCTTAGAACCCATGTGATCACAAACAACAGAGGAACGTAATTCCCTGAAGTAAATATTATAAGGAATAGGTTTAAGATTAGCAGCCGTGTTAGTCTGTATCTGTAAAGAAAACAAAGAGTACTTGTTGCACCATAGAGACCTTAAGTACCCAGAAACCAGCTACTATAGGACAGGCCCAACAAAGAAAATAACAGAACACCATTAGCCATCACCTTCAGCCCCCAACTTAAACCTCTCCAACACGTCATCAAAGATCTACAACCTATCCTGAAAGATTATCCCTCACTCTCACAGATCTTGGGAGACAGACCAGTCCTTGCTTACAGACAGCCTCCCAATCTGAAGCAAATACTCACCAGCAACCACATACCACACAACAGAAACACTAACTCATGGAACCTATCCTTGCAACAAAGCCCGATGCCAACTCTGTCCACATATCCATTCAACTGACACCATCATAGGACCTAATCACATCAGCCAAATGTAGGACTTGTTTACCTGTGGTGCTTACAGTGGCATATCTACATCCTCAGGGGTGTGAAAAATCCACACCTCTAGGTGATGTAGGTAAGCCAATTTATCCCCCAATGTAGATAACACTGGGTTGATGGAAGAATTCTTCCAGTCTACCACCTCTGGGGGGATTACCTATGCTGATATCAGAATTTCTCCCTCAGCATGGATAGTGTTTACACTGAAGTGTTGCAGCAGCTCAGCTGTAGCTGCACCGCTGTGGCACAAGTGTAGACAAGGCCTGTGTCAACCTCTTTAACTCTTTTTCTTAACTCTGAGGTACTATGAGATATAACTAATTGTATGTAATGTACTTTGAGATCTCCTCTTTGTGTCTAGCTGCTTACCTAGTTTTGTTCCATACTGATGAAATTCTATATGTGTGAAAAGCAGTTTATGTATAAAGAGATGGCTGAAAAAGCTTAATAACATAATTATGCTTATCGATGGATTTTCTTGAGTACATATCTGTGGTTCTCCTTTTGAAGGCAGTAATGATTAGAATCATCTCATTTGCATAACTTCAGCAGCAGCCCTGTGGTTCTGGACCCGATTGTACAGCACCTAGTACAAACCTGACTTCAGGCACTTTTAAAAAAAATCTTGACCTTATGCAATGCTGTATGCATGCAAGTATGTCTCTCTAACCCCAGCAGCGATCAGTTTCAGCATGTGTTGGATGCCAATACTCTTTGTTGAAGATAACTAAAGGTTAGCATTGACTGTATCTTCCACCTGCTTTTTAAAAAATAATCCAGGCAAAGTAAGAGTTTTCTTTTACTGGGAAAGAAGCTGCTCTTGTGTGGCATCATATTTGTTACCTAATCTTCCTGATTAATGACTGTGTCAATTGTTCCCTAGAGTTCTTCAAGCCAGGCATCTTGAAATGGCACATCCTGCCCATTCTTCATCGAGGACAGGTAGAAAGAAGAGAAAAGGGCAATGCAAGAACATTGTGTCATCTTGTTTACTCAGCTAAAGTCCTGCAGCAATGTTTTTCTTTGTGACAGAAGGATGTGGGCCAAAGGTTTCCTCTGCTTTCTTTGATTTGGTTCAAATATTATTTAATAAATAAAGTCTGTCATCACTGAAAGATTCATGCCTCGAGTGAAGTTATGCAAATGGGATGATTCTAATCATTATTACCTTCTAAAGGAGAATTAGAGATGACTACATGAGGTGCATAGCAACTAAAAGAATGGCCCAATGTGTCTCCCTAATTCCCTGCTCCTTACCCGCCCCACTGATCCTGAAGAGCAACCTCCATGGAGACCTCAGAAGAGAGGAACTGTGGTGCACAAGTGCCTGTGCATCTTTGACATGGTGTGTTACCTTCCCATGACTCTCACTGGAGTTAACTGGGCCAATGTATGTTGATGTGAAATGAAAGCGTTGGCTCTGCTTACAGTATTTTTTCCATTAGAGATGGCACCTGAGCCATGATACAGTCCGAGTTGAACCCATTGGGAATATATCTTAGTGAGAGAGCACTTCAACGATCAGACAGAACTGATTCTGGAAATAAGATAATCACTAAGTGGAAATAGATAAGCTGTTAAAATCCCATCTAGAATGCATGGCGTAAGTACCACCCCCCCCTCTTCTCAGGGCTCGTGCAGACGTAGGCTGTATTGACAGGGGAGAACTGAACCATTGGTAAAGTAATGAGATTGTACCAACCATCTAGTATAGTCTTCACTGCAGTCATGAAAATTAAGATGCTAAAGTTCCTAGCCCTATAGAAGTAACAATTTCTGTTCCGGCTCCAGTTCTAGAGCCTTTTTGAAAGGCCCTTTGCCCTAGGACTAGCAATAATAAAGGCATCAGATTAGACTTCCATCACAAATGTAATAAGCCTAAAGTGGGGGAAGAAATAGGGGGGGAATGGGAATAATGCAGAAGAAGCCTGAAGATAGGGTCATGGGGTTCAATTCAAATAGAGTAGGGAAATCTCCTACTTGTATCCCATTAGGGTCTGACCCTAGCTGTAGCCCAGCCAGCTGGTGGGCACATTTCCCGTTGTGGGGATATCAGCTCATGCAGCTGAGAGTTGGGGGTGAGGAGTGAGTACCAAAGTGGGTTGAGGGAGATGTTCAGCAACTATTGCTTGCACTTTGCAAATGGGGAGGGAGGAAGTATTTTCATCCCCAAGTGGGGTTACCTCCACCCTCATGTAAGGCCACATACCATATGTCCATTTCACAGAAATAACTTCAGTGTTCACTGGAGCCCAGAAATCCCTTCCATTATGCCCCAACTCTGCAAAAGCCAGTCCTCACTGGTATATATTACAGTGAACTGCTGTATATACCAGCTGTAGGGGATTCCTAGTCTCCCAACTTCTTTTCCCAACCTGGGCTGGTCACTGCCTCTGATACTATCCGTGGCCCTCAGGCAGGGCTGCACCTATACCTTCCGTGCCCCTAGGCTTCAGTGCCCTCCCACTCCCCACTTGCAGCTGACCTTCATATTCTCTGTGAAAAATGAAACTTTTAATCGGGGGTGAAAGAAAGTGCAGGGATTTACCAGTAGGGAGCTGGGCTGGGGGCTGGCTCTGGCCCCCCGGAAGGGGTGGGGCCTCAGGCGGAAGGGACTGGGCTGGCGGGGGTCAGAGGTAGCCCTGGCTGCCCTGTACTGGTAAGTGCCTTCCCCACCGCCCAGCCAGGGTAGCAGCGGCAGCTGGGGGCTCCAGCAGCACTTTAAAGGGCCCGGGGCGATAGCAGCGGCCAGAGCCCTGGGGAAGCAGTAGCGGGGATTTGGCAGCTATTTAAAGGGTCTAGGACTTGGCTTCCACTACCGCACTGTGCCCTTTAAATAGCTGAAGGAGCCCCGGGGTAGTGGTGGCGGGGCTCCAGGGTCTATTTAAAGGACCAGGGCCATAGAGGCAGTGGGATCCCCAGGCCCTTTAAATAGCCCCCGGAGTCCCCCACCACTATCCCAGGGCTCCCACAGTGAGGCTCTGGCAGCAATTTAAAGGTCCTGGGCCTCCAGAAGCTGCTGGGCACCCCAGGCCCTTTAAACTGTTGCCTGTGGAAGCTGGGTCGCCCTGGTATGGTGCACCAGCTCTTGCTGGTCTGCCTTACTGGGGCGTACTGGCTTACTTTCACCCCTACTTTTAAACCACATTTCAGTTTTAGGCAACCCTAGAATGCTGGTGCCCCCAGGCATGTGCCTACTGTGTCTAATTGGAAATCCAGCCCTGTCCTCAGGGCTCCCAAGGGATGAGCAAGTTCTTAGGCATTTTCCAGTTCAGCTCCTCATCACTGGTCAGTCAGGTCTATGGAGAAAACCTTCTCCTCTGCCCTTTCCTCATCCCTCAGCACTGCAGTACAGGAGCATCTATACAGTCTAGTAGCACATCAGGCTGCATTGAAAATCAGGTCCAGGTCTTCCCAAAATGGGCAGGTTTTCCCCTCTGCCCAGGATTGGCTATTATCAGGGGCCTTGTTGTGTTGTATTGTAAGGCCCTTAATATTTCCCCATCACTGCTTGCTAAACCAAATGTCCAAGTGCTCAGACACTTAATTATAGATGAGTGTTTTTCTAGCGGAGTTCAGCTGTGACTCAATTTCTTGGTTGCCCCAGAGAGACACCAGTACTTGTGCTCTGCTTGGCCTGCTGCCAGCATACTAATAGTTTTCTTCTGAAACCCACTTTCTGCTAAAGGAGTTGACCTTAGGTCAATGCTATCAAAAAAGTTGAGGCTGGCAAACTGCTTATAAACGAGTTCTGAGGGGTGTATAGTACTTCCCATAGAGGGAAGTGGCTTGAGCAGAAAATACATTAGACAAACAACCTAAGCAGTGATCAGCGTACTGTGGCATGGCTGGAGAAGGACTATTTGTACCACTAGAGCTGTTAAACCAGCACTTCAATCCACACTGACAGTGCACCAGTTGAAGATCACATAGTGGTGAGCCTTGTTTGGAAGCAAGGCTAAACCAAAAGGTTATGTGGATGCCTGTGCATTGTGAGGAGAAATTTGGGGAATGTATGTGGACATGGTGGGGGATGCGGGGAGGTGTATTCCAGGCATGGCAGGGGAATGAAATGTTGGTTAGCACATTGTATTTCTTTAGTGTAGACAAGGCCTTAGGGTCTTTGTAGTGGGGCAGCTGCCCCTCTCCAGTAAAACAGGGGTTAAAACAGCCAAGCTAGGCTGATTGGAGTAGCAGCCACAGATGTGGCCAGCTCAATCAGGTCCCAGCTGGCCCTGATAAAAGGGCTGGGAGCCAGGAGCTGAGAAAGTCTCACCCTAGGCCTGGAGTGGGAAGGGCTAACTGCTTGAGAGCAAGGTACCTGAAGTGGAGCAGTGTTGGGGAAGGGCAAAAGGAGCTGGGGAGCTGTAGCCTAGTAAATCCCCAGGCTGCAGGCCTTCTTAAAGCCAGGAAAGATACTGGGGCTACAGAGGTGTAGGCAAAGGCAGCAGGTCCTACCCCTTGCCAATGATGCGTGGTTTACAGACGGCAGTCTGCCCCACTGAGCAGGGCCTAGATGATGACTGGCAGTTGCCACTGAGGCAAGATGGGTTCAGAGGGTTGGGGGTTCCCCTAGCAGGGGAGACCCCAAGTGTGGGGGTACTGCTGGGGGAGACGTGAGGTATAGGGTCACTGGGGTCTGGGAGGGACACAGGGCCAACAGCAGGTGAGACACCGGCCTACAGAGGGCACTCTGTATGCTGGAAAAGAGCTAATTCCTAAGATCACCAGCAGGAGGTGCCATGCAGGTGAGGCTTCGCTTCACTACAGTCTTTTACAGATGCCTTTCTATATAGAGATTTGTAGACCATACACAAATTGGAAGAGGCTGAGATCAGAATATGAAGGTAGAGGGGGACCGCCTCATTCTCGTTTTGCTTATTTTACATTTCTGACTTGGTGTTTTACTGGCTCTTACTTCCATACAGTCTCATAGGATATTCTCAGGTTATAGAGGTTCTTGGGATGGCTTTCAAATAAATCTCATATTCAGAACACATGGGACTGTTGAGAGGTAAATAATATACTCTCAACACACCTGAATAGAGTCAAGGTCAAACTTATTCTTCAAGCAAAGGAGTTAGTTTTTCTTGCTTTTGGCAATGTGTGTTTCATTGGCATTCTCAAGCTCATTTTGATTTCTGTGGGCATATTTTGTTTCTGCTTAGATCTTCATTAATCTATATGGTAATTTTTGATTTATACTTCAATACTTTGCCTTTCTGAAAATATCACATCCTTTTAATTAAACTTGGAGCATTCCTGTCAGGTAGGAAAATATACTAATTTTAGAGATGACTAAAATGATGCACAGAGAAGTTACATTGACTTATCCAAAGTCACACACAGGTCTGTGTTAGAACTTTATTGTAGGAGTCCTGATTCCAGTTCCTCTCTCTAAACACTAGAACATCCTCCCTCCGCAGAAGCTAATCCAATAGGTGCAACCCATCTCCCCAAGAACTCCATGCATGAGTGTGCCCTTGCCTATGAGCAGCCACAATGTGATCCAACTTTGTGGATTAGTTGCTATTGATGGTGTGAAATTTTGGGGGAGGGAGCTGGCGAATTCTAAAGACCCCTTGTCATGGAGCAGAATCAAGTGCTGCATGCCATAGCTGAGAACAGACTGTAGTTTCTGGGGTATTGGGTAACACCAAATGTTCCAAAAATATGTCAGCTCTTTCCTGTTCCCTAAGCCATGACATTTTAAAAAAGATAATTTTGGGATTCTTTCTAGTTGCCTGATGACTTTTGAGCCTTTGGGGTTCATGGTTCCAAGCTTTTCGCTACAGCCAGGAGGGCTAGGAAGTTCTTTGTCTTTTTAAATGAAAGTTGAGATTCTCACAGTCATATGACTCCAGGAGCTGGGGCTTTCAGAAAACACCAGACACTGAGATTGGCAATTAAAATCATGAGAGTTGGTAATATCTGAGAACAACATACCAACCATAAGCATCAACGCTTGTGAAGGAGGAAACAGCAGCACAGAGTAGAGGGAGGAGCCATCTACATATACAGCTGCCACTTTCGTGGGTCTCAGAAGAGTTTCTTCTCAGTGGGTCCAGAGGATCTGCAAGTTTGGATGGGGGAGGAGCTCACTCCTTGTACACATTTCAGGGCCACAAAGCCCTCATACTAAATGGGGCAGTCTTGCTCTTTATATCCAATATATGCATTATATTTCTATGACTCAATAATCACTCAAAGTTCTGAATAAGCTTCCTGACCTGCTGTCTCACCAAGCCAAATTTTCATAACACAGAAACTGAATAAAAATGAATATTCATCTAGTAGTACTAATAAAGTTAGCATTTAAAAATGGATGTTTCCTAACATGTTTAAAAACACATTTTGATGAAATCTCTAAGTACTGCTTCATTGTGCAGGCACAGGAATGTTTGCATTGCCATGGAAACAAAGCTAAAGACAGCTCATGCTGGGGAAAAAAGACCCAAGTTAGGGGGTGATTGTGGAAAAAGAAGCTAGAGGGATGATATTTTTCAGTGTGTATGTGAAATGGACATAATGTGATGCTGATTTCTCTGGGTAGAATTTTTTAATTTAGCTTACACTGAGATTTCCACTGACTGAAGGGTTACTTTCTATACGTACAAGGTTGACACTAAAAGCAATCAACATACATCTCTACACAAACTATAAAAGTACAGAGACGTCTGTGACTTCAGATTAACACTTCTTCTACCAATTGCTTTAGGAAAAAATAGACAATCACAAGCCAAATGAGAGAGGAACCACTAGGTCAGAATAAGAATCTCATGTTTTTCTTTGCATGAATGTAGTTAACAAACCCAGCATTTAATTTCTGATCAAACAAAACATACTTTCTAATTTGGCTAAACTGAAACATCAAATGCAAAATGACTAAAATGCTTTCTAACCATAGTTTTGGTAGCAGCTTGATAGGTATGTAAGGTATGCAGATCATTTCCTGCCAAGGCTGAGAAATATGGGTAGGTCTGAGATAATAGAGCTGGTGTGCTTGGAAAAAGAACAAGGTTGTTAATGTTGATTACATTTTTGGGTGGCTCTAGGCTTCCTTTAAAGCACCCCAAGTACTTCCTGTGGTCTGACTCTCTCTTAGCTCTGAACGACAGAGGGATCAGTAGGAGGCAGGATAGGGATTTCCAAAGCATCACAATCGTCGGTAAGGAACACTAAGTCCTGGGGAAATAAGAGCAATGATTAGTGTTATAAATGGGCAGTAGAGAGGCAGAAGGCAGTGGAAAATGTCAAGGTTAGGGCCTGATCCAACTCCACTGAAGTCAATGGCAGTTGGATCTGGCTGGAAGCAGATGTAATAGTAGCAATGTACATTCACTGACATACCCTCCTGCAGAAGGAGATCATAATGGTGTATAGGCTCCGGATCTTTTCCTTCAGAGCACTCACTTGCGGCACTCTTTGGCATGCGGGGTACGCCACAAAGTTACGGAGTTTGGCCAACACACAATAATTCTGCAAGGCATGGAAAGGGTGTTTTGTAAAATTGTTTGTATGCAGTACTGGTGGGTTTGCACTACCCATTGGCCACTCTCAAATATACCCTTTCCTGGGAATTGACAACTCCTAGCTCTGTGTACGTGTTTTTTTAAATAAGCCATTTATTACATAAACAACCATCAGTATTTCATAATATGTTGTCTGCTCCATCTCTGTTAACTGAATAAACCCCTCCCCCTCCAGTCTTGGCTTTCACAGTTCAATACCATCACTGGCTTCTTTTTATGTTCTCTAGTAGAGGATAATGCCAGCATAGCCCTCTGAAGTTAGTGGAATTATATGCAGGAGAATTTGGTCTATTCCTTCAAAAGAGCACCTCACTTTGTTACAATATATAGTCATCAAGACCTCTTTGTCATAATTTGCCTCACTCCCAGTGGACAGTGGGGTAAGGATCAGGTGGAACTTTGTTCACAGCACTTTACATTGTCAAAATACTATTGCACAAATGTTAACTAATTTCACCATGTTCCTGTAAAGCAGGTGAATAAAGTATCTGTCCCCATTTTGAAAACAGGGAAACTGAGGCACTGAAGTTAAATTACTTGCACTTTGCCATGCAGTGAATCAGTGGCAAAGCTGGCAGTAAAACCCAGGAATTCTTTGGTCTCATCCCTTTACTGACTTCATTAGATTATGCTGCCTCCAACAAACCTTAGGGTTTTTCCCAGATGTTTGTGAAGAAAGCATAACACGACATATTCTACTGCTTAGCAATGCAACTTAAGGTGTTTGCACAAAAGAATGTCACACACATTCTTTGTGGTGAATGGACACACATTTATTATTATTGCTGCCATTCTTTTGTCTCCTATGATAACTTTCAGAGAGCTCAAGAAGTGATAGCTGATTAAAAGAGAAACTCAGCAATGCACTCCTCCACTTGAATTCATTAACATAGCAATTTGTATGAGCTAGATATGCCACATCTGGAAAGAAGACAAAATGGTCTTGATTCTGCTTTTGACCTTTTCACTATTCTCCTGCATTCCCATACATACATTACTGGCTGGTAAAATTCCATTACAAGAAATATACAAATGTACCTCACTTAAAAATGGTGATTTAATCATTTCCAAAATTGTAAACAAGAAAAAACTTGAGAAAAACATCTTCATTTTTAAATGAGATACTACAGTGCTGCTTTTCACTGTTTCTCTCTAGTCTAATTAAACTTTCAAAAAAGTAGCTTCAATCTATACTCAAAGTAGGTCCCATACTTGCACTCCTTTCATTGGCTGCTTTTAATTCATGGGTGTAAAGAAAGAATAGTGTAAACTTACATGTATGTCCAAGTAGAGCTTGGGCAGCATCTCCACGCAGGGGTCCTGTAGTAAAGAATAGAGACATTGCAATTTTTTTTCCTAGGGAGATTTGTTTCAAAAGCAACAATCTAAGCAGTGTTTTAGATCAACTCACCACAGGTTCAGTGTTCTGTAAATTCTTAAATGATGCCATGATTTCTTTGCTCAAAGACAGAATCCTTGAGTAGCACGTTGGAGGAGCTGAATTAATCAACAGAAAAACAGGGAGCAGAACAACCAAACTCAGCAGCATCTTCATTGTGGAGAGTATGTCAATAAATGCTAATGGTTATGCAACTACTGATAGGTTTCAGGGGAGTCTAAGTCTGACAAGTGGGCTCCCACCTTAAATAGGCTCTTGTATCAATGAAAAAAATGTTTTGAGATTGGTCCAAACAGCGGCTCACTGCCGTTTTAAATTTCCTGCCAACCTGCGAGCCAAAGCTGCTACCTCTTTCCTGCCCTGGAGCAGGGAAAGGAGGGAGTGAGGATAACCAAACAAACACAAGTGGTACACTTTATGCCCTAGAGAAAACAACCCAGTAACCATCTAAAGGCTAGCACAAGTATGTGTAACAAGCAACACAGGATTATTGTGGAGTTGCAGACCCCGCTCCTGCAACCACTTAGGCACATGCTTCCCATTATGCACACAAGTAGTCTCATTGTGTGGCTGCTCACATGCATAAAAAGAAACAGGTTTCTCTAGGTCTAAGTGCTAGCAAGATAGGGGTCATATATTGTTGTATTAGCTAGAATAGAAAACCATTTAAAATGGCTGTAGTGGCACAATTCCTCTGCTGGGCTTGGAGACATTGCTGAATCTGGGAGTATAGTGTTGTTTTTTGTTTTGTTTTTGCAGTCACTGTTTCTATTGTCTGTATCTACATATTCAGTACTTTGAGATTAAAAGAAGAATATATGTTTCATACTAAACTTCCCAACACTGGACCAGATTCCAATTCACTTTCTTTTTATGGAAAAAGGATAGTGTACCTTTTTGACTTCAGTCTTTGACTTAAGTTGTGACAGGTTGAAGAGTTTCCCATCTGATCTTTTGTGGAGATACACTCTATCTTTCATGTCCTTAAACGTGTACTTTGGGATTACTGAGAAGAAGATTCCAAAGAGTGTAGGGGCAAGAACAGATCTTTGCCTTACTCCGCTTTTCTCCTCAAAGCTGTCCAAAGTGGACCTGTCAAACTGGACAGTTGCTCTCATGTTGTCATGAAATGAACATATAAGATTTAACAAGGTTGGTGAGCATCCTGTCTTTACTAATATTGCAAATAGACCTGCTCTGCTGACTGTGTCAGATGATTTGGTTAGGTCCACACAGGCGATGTACAATGGTTGGTTTTGCTCTCTGCATTTTTCCTGAGGTTAACACAGAGGAAATAGTATGTCTATAGTTGATCTTCTATCCTTGAATCCGCACTGTGATTCAGGGTAGACGCAGTTCACCAGTTGTTGTAGATGCACTAAGATGACATTTGCGAAAGCTTTTCCCACTATACTTATTAGCAAGATATCCCTATAGTTGTTGCAGTTGCCCTTTTATTTTTATACAGAGTGTTGGTATTTGAATCACACATTTCTTGTGGTACCTCACCCTCTTTGCAGCATTCAAGTTGCAGATGATGAAGATATGGTAGTAGGTTGTCTTTCCCTCACTTGAGGATTTCCACTGGGATGCCATCCATTCCAGGAGCCTTGTCACTTGACAGAAAATCAGTAGCCTTTCTTAGCTCTTCTACAGTGGGCTCCACATCTAGCTCTCTGGCATGACCTGTAGAGTTGGTATTTGGTCCAGTGATTTGCTGGTGATGTTTCTTTCCTGTGTGTATAGCTCTGAATAGTGTTAAATGAGACAACTGCTTGCTAGCACCTATTTGCTGCTGCTGCTCTCCTCATAGCTCACTGTGACTAGGATCCTAGGGGTAGTGAGGGGCAGCTCAGATCACTCAGTTAGGGTGAACTGCAGAGAATGGGACAGACAGTCCCCAAAGCTGGTAAATATATCAACACTTAGATTTACTAAGCCAGCACAAACTTCAAAGACAGATAGTGACAATGACAGTATTTCACCCAAGAGTCATCTAAATGTTAATATTCCTTTTTGATCTCTGAATTCATAGTTATAGTGACAGACAGGAACTGTTGGTTTACATGGCTAACGTGTACACACAGACTATTAGTATCACTTTTAACTTCTAACAATATAGGTTTGCATTTCAAAGTTCTAGCCAATCTAATATTGAATGGTCCTCATCATTTGAATGCTTTCTAACATAACTTTAGAGGTTGGCTTTGGGACATTCAGCCTGCAATCTGTTTAACCCTTTCTGGCCCTGTATTATACTTTGTATAAGATTCGTTGCAATTATATTACAGTGGTAGCAATAATGATTTGCATGATTATATTTAATTAAAAGGCATTTGGAATTGATCCTGACCAATGGGAAATCTTGTTAAGTGATCATAAAAAGTGACGCCATCGTCTCCATCAGGGCATCAAAGCCCATGACAGGAGCTGGTATGACAGCTTGAAGAGAAAAGAGCCCATAGGAAGCAAGCAGCTCCCAACCAAGATACGTACATTTGCAACAATTATCAGGGCTCATGCAGATCTCAGATTGGACTATTCAGTCACATGAGACATTGCAAACCATCTACATCATAGGCTGCAATTCCCACCATCTCTCATAGATGAAAGGATGCCAACAATAGTGTAGGATCTTACTGATAAGCAGAGCGGTGCCAAGATAAACTCATCATTATGGACAGGAATTATGTACGGTTTGAGGTAATTAAACTTTCTGCTACTCTGTGAAGCTGAGCCTGTGACTACTCTGTACTGGGCTGCTTTGTTTCTGTCCCAGCAGTACGTGTGTGTCACCAGAAACCAAAGACTGCCTCTAGGGCATACAGGAAGTGTAGGACTTCCTGGAGGACTTACTCAGTAGCACATGTTCTCTTTTTGTAGATAGCTTTCTGAAGTACCTGATTGACTGAACTAAAACACTAGCAAATTAAGCTAACAACCTATAACAAATACAGTTGGTGATTTAATAACCATTCAAGTTGCTCCAACACAAGGCCCAGTTTTGTAAAGGTATTTAGGAGTTGGTCTCCTTAATAATGCGAGGCCTAAAGCCCACTTTCAAAAGTGACTTACCCTCTTAGTCCTACAGCTGGGTTGGAAATGCTTTTACCATCCCATGAAAACTTTTGAGGTTTCAAAATTTTTCTCATTCTCTAGTAATATAAAAGAGTTTTCAAGATAAACAACAGTCCCTAGAATAGCTGATATTCTACATGAGTCCTAACCACTAGACTATAAGAGACCTAGATTCACAGCCCTTCTCCAAATTGGGCAGTGCAGGGACTCAAACCTGGGTCTCCCATATCCTCGTTGGGTGTGAGAATTACTAGGCTATTGGCTATTCTCAGATTGGCTTGTTTCTGTGTTCTCTTGTGAGATTTCTGTGAAAACGTTTAAAAGGCCTCTTTCATACCAATGTGGAATGAGAAACATTTTTAAATCTCAGATTGTCATGCTTCGCTCAGCATTGCCAAGCCTAAGTGACTTTTCCAAGATCACACTGGAAGAACAGGGTGGAGATAGGAATCAAACCCAGATCTCAAGTCCTAATCAGTGCTGTAAACTCACCACTTTCTTCCCTCTCAAGGTCCCTGTATTACAACCTCAGTTTTTATAGTGAAACAAACATCTCTCTATTTCCCAGGTCTCTTTCTTTTGTATTTTTCCCCTTAACCTAAAAATGGAAGCCAGATCCTTAAGAAACAGCTGTCCTTGTCTTTGGTGCTTGAATTTTTTTAAAAGCACATGAATCTTTTTCATAAGTGTCTATTTTGATGACCATAATACTTAACAATAACACGTTACACTTAATAACAGCATTTAGATTGCACTTTACATGTTCAAAGCATTTTAGTGTTTTGATTGGCAATCAGCTGCAGAGTAGGTTAATACAAGGGAAAGAAAAAAATTATTCTGTGAGCTGACAATTAGTGAATAGAGCTGAGCTAATACAGCAAAATATTTTCCAGGAATTACTCAAAGAAAATATGAAGTTCATGCCACCTTTGTCTATGCCCCTCTTGCATTCATTTTCTGAGAATATTCCTGTGAATGTGATTAGTGGCAGGAGTGTTCATGGAAATAAGTTTTATGCTAAATAATAGAGAACATTTGCAAAATTTCATGCTCCTAAATGTGACGCTCAGACTTGATTCTTAGTTACTCAGCTAATCAGAGAACAGAAAAAAAATATTGTGTGACTAATGTATCCAAGCTAACTAACAAAGTGCACTTGATTAATTCCATGTGCACATGAGAGAGTGACATGACAATAAGGTTAAATGCAGAGGCCACAGCTTTCTTTAAAACTTCCTCCTAACTGGGTCGGTAACTTTACCCAGGCTACCCAGACAAGTTGTTCCAGTGCATTTCTCAGTGGGCACTAATGGCCCTGGTGGACATAAACTTGAGGGTCACATTCTCTCTGCTTCCTCAAGCCTGCTAAGGGACTCTGACTGGAAGCCAGAGTCCTGACCCACTCCCTTCCTCTGAGATGAGGGGAGCCAGGAGTTGCCTGAGATAGATTCACCCCTGCCCTCCCCAACATGGACGTACCCAGGCAGCCCAATAGGTTACAGGGACCTTAATTGAACAATTTTTTTCCCCTAACCCATGAACTGCACTGGAACCTGCTGAATGGCAACAATTGTAATTTAACCCCTCCCACCACCTCCAGACCAGAACTGGATGCCTGGTGGAAGGTGAAAAACCACAAGTTAGCTGGACAGTTTTCCCACATGAAAGAGTCCCTTCCAGACCTCAAAACTGGTGATGAACCAAACCCTTGGCATCACCAGGGATCCAACAGGTAAATAAAGGGTGAGGCTGAAACTAAGAGCCCACAGTGGCCACCCAGCCTAGTCAGCAAGCTGCATCAACCACCCTCAGACTCCAGTACCACCAAATGGGAGCCAAACACCTGGCCCCAGCACCACACTCACTACCTAATGGCAGCAGCAGTGGGCAGGATAAGTCCCTCTCTTTCCTCATGTTTTGGCTCCTGATACAGCATGTGACCCCTTCCCAGATCCTGAGCATGAGAGAGGAAGGAAGGGTTGGGGGAGCAGGGAAGAGAGAAGAAGCAGCTCCCACATGCTGGAACAAAGAGAGAAAGAAAGGAGAGGGCTCTACTCTGTGTTGATTAGGCCTCAACTGGAGTATTGTGTCCAGTTCTAGATGCCACATTTTGGGAAAGATGTGGACAAACTAGAGAAAAGCGCAAAAAAGATTAAAGGTCTAGAAAACATGACCTCTGAGGAAAGATTGAAAATATTGGGTTTGTTTAGTCAGAAGAAGAGAAGACTGAGTGGGGACATAACATTTTTCAAGTACATAAAAGGTTGTTACAAGGAGGAGGGAGAAAAATTGTTCTTCTTAACCTCTGAGGAGAGGACAAGAAGCAATGGGCTGAAATTGCAGCAAGAGCGGTTTAGACTGGACATAAGGAAAAACTGTCTCTCAGAGTGGTTAAGCACTGGAACAAATTGCCTGGGGAGGTTGTGGCATCTCCATCATTGGAGATTTTTAAGAGCAGGTTAGACATACATCCATCAGGGATGGTCTAGATAATATTTAGTCCTGCTTTGAGTGCAGGGGACTGGACTAGATGGCCTCTTGAGGGCCCTTTCTGTGTACTGATTGTATGTGGAGTACTGCCTCGTCTACTCACCCTCCCCACCCTGGCCCAAAAGATGTCTTTTGTGTTGCTCTTGGCTCCACCAAAGCCAAACTCTGCCTGTCAAGGTGGCCATTCAGAATTCTTGATATCAAATACTTGCAATGAGTTACATGTGAGCAATCCGTGAGCTACATATATGTGCAGATGCTATTTAGAGCCTGTGTGTGACTGGTCCTAACGTGGCAGCAAAGGGGAGAAAGAGGAAGCACCCCCAACTGCCTACTCATGCCCCAGTGTTGCATCCTGCCTCCTAGCCCAGACACAGGGAGAAAACTGCCCTCTGTCCCAGTGCAGGTGGAGGGGCCGGAGCTTTGGCGCCACCAGCCTTCTTTCTATATACCCTCCCCCACGCAAACACCCCCATTTGATCACTCTGACAGAACTGACCTGGCACAGGAAGTGGTAAAACTGACTTGCACTCATAAAGAGAGAGCAGTTCCTCGCTCACCAGGACTTCTCCTGGAGTGATGCAGTGCTGCATTGCCCCATACTCAGGGCTAGAAACAAAGGCTGGGTCTAGCCCTCAGTGAATAGTTTCAGATAACCAATCCATTTCAGAAAATCCCAGACTGCTTATGGACATCTTGTGCATGGAAAAAGAAGCTGGATTTGTCAAATAAATAATTCACTATAAATTATTTGCTCAGCTCTAACATTCATCATTAGCAATAGATCCCCCCACTGCCTCCTGGTGAAGCTAATGTGGAGAAAGCTGCCTGATGCATTGAACCACATGCCAGCTGTGACAGTTAAAAAATGAGCCACACTAAATGCTACTGAACAGAGGCTGGTTTTAAGAAAACTGCTATATTACATTGAAGGAGAAAGTCAGGTTTAATTTTTTCACCTACATCATCTCATCTTTGTCAGATCACACACAGATAGTTGATCCAAACCCAAGTGAGTAGCTCAATGTCTGCCAAAGTCACCAGCACTTCTCTGCATGCAAACTAAGCTTCCCAGTTAAGAAAATAATAGAGAATTATTTTTTAGTTGCATTAGAGTTCGTAGCTGCTTTGAGAAGTTCCTAGCAGATCCCCTATGAACGGCTTGTGTTCAACTTATGTCCCTGATATGGGCAAACAATTATTCCCTTTATTTAAGATGACCACTGAACTTCTTAGAGAGATGTGCTATCTGCTCTAGACATTGAGGACTGATAACGGGACATGGAAACTTTCACTTCTAGAGCATCTGGTACAAATCTGGTCCAGGTACATAGTGACCAAAATCCATTACCATCTATTTGTTGCTCACTTACTGATGTGAGGCCAGTTGGTCTTAGATCACATTTTTCATCTTATGGAGAGATGAAAGACTTGAATGGAAATGGAATTACTCTTAACAGAAGCTAGTGACCTCTGAGAGTGGATACTCAAAATTGACATAGAAGGGGTTCTCAGAGCCAGATTTCAGCAGTAGCAAAGGATCTAAATGTGTCTTATTCAAAAAGAGCATGAATTGCCCAGCTACTTACTTACACCATGAGTTGATTCCTTCAGGTCGGTTATGTGTGATCCACACTGGCAGGGCAGCATGCGTAAATTTTCACTATCATGCACCACATCTGATCAGTAGACAAGACAGTCGGTCTCTAGTGCCATCAAGATGGCACATTTCATGAACTCTAATTCATTTACTTAAAGTCAGATGCTGCCTCCCTTACTCATGTTGAGTAGTACCTTATTCCATAAACAGTCTCATTGCTACTGACCATGTGTGAGTTCAGTAGGACAACTAGTGGAAGGATTACTCAGTACTAGTGGGCTTGATTCTGCTCTCACACCATGTAAATCACGAGTAGCCCACTAAAAGAAGTGGAGTTGCATTGATGTAAACTTGGTGTAAGCAAGAAGAGAATCAGGCCCTATTACTGGAAATGTTACTACTGTGGGCTAGTTAAATTTAAAACCAACAAACTTTCCATCTATAGGAAAACTTTATTTAAAACCTTCAACTCGAAAGCAAAAGGAAAAGCAGTCTTTTTACATTTCTAGTGGCTACCATGGACTTCAGCAATAGGTCCATAACATATTGGTGTATATTCTATTAAAACAACAAACCCGAGTTGTTTGTTAGTGCCAGGGCTTTTAAAAATTGTAAATACACAATAAAAGCCAAGCTAGGTTGGCCTGGTCATAACATAACAAAACATAGGGACAAAAGTCTGGGCCATGACCTTGCCACCTTCTCCAGCCAGTAGAAAGCCCAGCAGAATCAGCACATTCAGCTCCAGAGAAGAAGGAGTAGTTCCCTCTAGCAGCGTCTTCTGGCTAACTGAAGTGGTAGAATTGATAGCATCTGACGAAACTGTTCAGCCCTCTTGATCAGGGAGAAGACTGAGATACATTTTCTATGAGAGGAAAATAGAGGACCACTTTTCTTAACAAAACTATCATGTGGCTGAGTGGTAAGTAAAGTCTTGCTAAATCCATGGTAATATTTGGAGTGTCACAGGGTGACCAACCTCTGTAGGGGGAAATGGGACCAGCCCATTTCAGCCTGATGGGGGTGGAACTAATAGTATCGGATGCTAGCATGGTGAACATATGGTCTTATAAAAAGTCTTGAGAGAACACAGTCAGGGGAAGCTATGATAGGAACTGCAGGCAGCAGCTTAGACTCCTGGGGGAAGCCTTGGATAGGGCCTGTTAAAAACAGAAAGGTCCCTGGAAGAAGCAGCCAGTGTGTTCATGCATGGAGGCAGTGGGAAACCAGCCAGGAGGAAAAGCATTTCCAGGGAACTGCAATAAACCATAGACTGTTAGAGGGACTCCCATTAAGGTAGCCTGAGAGTCAGGTTTCTACAGCAGAGTCAGAAGGACTTAAAGGAAGCACCAAAGGGGTGAGAGCTGGGCCCAGAAGATAGTATGAAGAATAGCCATGAGGGGCAGGAGCACGGTGTGTGTGGATGTTTTGTTTGACATTTAGCTGGACTTTCCTTACTCTGGAAAGGGGCTAAATTTTAAGTGTGACCTTGCTGGAGGACTGAGTTACCCAGAAGATGTCCTATGAAGTCAGACTGGCTGATAAAAGAGACTGATAAAGAAGGAAGTCTCTCTGCTGTGCTCTGACCTGAGGGAATGCTCTGGTTAGTGAGCTCCAGAACATTGCGGGGAGTGGGGGAGACTGGAGACAGAGGATTAGAAAGTAGAGGTGTGTCTAAGCTACAAAATTCTGATTCAGAGCTGAACTCCCCCATGACTGCTTACATCTGGGTTTTGGTCAGAGACCAGAAGACCATAGAAGAAAGCAACCAAAAGGTACGTGAGCAGGGAGAGGAGGAGAACCATCAGCATGGAAGGCGAGGGGAAAAGAAGAAAGGGAGCTGATCTATGAATCAGAAGGTTGTGGTGAGGTGGTAGCAAAATGGAGAGGCCTACACTGGAGAAACATATGACAGGAAGACACTGGAGGAGAGCCCAATATAACTTTATGTTCAATATGTGTTATGTATTGTCTTCTGTGCCGGATTCACAAAGGATCTGAGTCTGTTATCGTAGATGGGAACTGTGGGACTGATCCAAAGTCCACTGAATTAGTGGGGAGTAGCCCAGCCTTTTAGCTGCAGTTGTAGATGATCATGCCTGTGCCTTTAGAAGACCCAGGTTCAATCTTTGGTAATGATCAAGGTGACGGTTGTTATAAAGAAACACCTTAATTGTACATGACTTTCTGTGTGGTGATCATGTCACATGTCACACAGCTTCACTCGTACGGTTTATGATGTCACCAGCAATCTTGGTGGAAATTCAACTTGTTTCTTTACTCTTTAGTTTGCAAAATTCCTTTTAAAAGCAAACAGAAAAAGAGAGATTGGGAAGTATCCCATGACTTAACTACCTACATTTTTGAACTACATAGTCTTGTTTGCTTTTAAATTACTAAAAAATGAAATAAAAATATTTTTTCTGAAAATGAAAGGACTTTCTGTATGGACAGAAATTCCTGTCATGTTTGAACAGTCTATTGGGACTCCAAACAACTTTCTTTATTATCCTTTTAAAGTTGAAGACTTGTCTAGTGAATGTTTATATTAATAATATTTAGAAGCTGCCATCAGGCACTTCATGAAAAAACAGGCACTGATTGAAAAAGAGGAAAGTATAGAAAAATGCTGTTCTTTAAGCCCTGTGTATTTAGGAAGTGATTTAAAATACCTTTCCTAAGCTGTCTGTTGTGACAAAAATAACACTCCTTGCATTTAGAGCTGGGCGGAACTGCTTTTGCAAATTTCAGTCTCTCCATTACACAGCGGTATTCAGAGGCTTACTCTAGATACCAGGACTTCCTGTAAGGGCTTGTTTAGACTGGGATTTATTTATTTTGCACTGATGCAGCTCTGTTGATGTAACTACACTGGTACAAATCTTTAGTGCAGATGCACTGCAAGGTGTAAAAGATACAGCTTGCCTTCATTTAAAACTGGGGTAAGCCAGACTTGTGCAAGTCATTGTTGATATCAGTGTTCTTTGTTAATGATTTGCACCTTGGTGAAGCTCCACTGGTACACAGATCCCTGGTGCAGACAAGCCTCAACCAACTTTTAATACCTCTGAAATGATGACAGGTTTCAGAGTGGTAGCCATGTTAGTCTGTATCAGCTAAAACAACGAGGAGTCCTTGTGGCACCCATTATTACAATACAGTAGTTAGCTTGAAACTGTAATGCCTTTTGGTGGTGACTGAATCCTCTTTGCTGTTTAATCTCTGGTGCTTAATTATTTTATAGTCCTATCTTCATACCCAGCATTCCCACTGTTTCCATATACTAAGAGCAAACCAATATTGCCAATCAAAAAGACATTTAAATTACGTGAATAAAAGAAACTAAACAAATCCACATGAAACAGTCAGGAATAGAGCCCAGGTGTTCAGACTAGGGGTGGTGAGCATGTTGGGGCTCATTTCACATGAGCGACACAAACGGAAATCTGGAGGACCTATTAACAAGGAACTGGCACTGTACTAATACCTGCAAGTTACTTGGAAATTAGGTTTCTATACAACACATATGGAGATGGGGGAACTTGGTGGTCTTAGAGATAGGATGGCCCAATGGTAAGGGCACAAACTTGGGAGGCCTGCATTCAATGTCATGCTCTGCAACAGACTTCTTCTGTGGTTTTTTTGGGCAAGTTACTTAGCTTCAGACCCTTAAAAGGTATTTTGGCTCCTAACACTGATTTCAATGCAATTTAAGAGCCTAAATATCTTTCCAGGATCTGGATCTTAGTCTGTCTCTACCTCAGTTCCCTATCTATAAAATACTTATAATGCTCTACCTCACAGGGGTGTTGAGATAAATACACTGACAATGGTGATTGCACGGCTCTAGTCCTGACTCAATCACCCTGATATCTGCCGGAAGAGCAAAACAGTAATGCACAGACAATCCAGGAAGTTTTTGGACAGTGTAGGGGACAATTTCCTGGTGCAAGTGCTGGAGGAACTGACTAGGGGCAGAGCTTTTCTTGACCTGCTGCTCACAAACAGGGAAGAATTAGTAGGGGAAGCAAAAGTGGATGGGAACCTGGGAGGCAGTGACCATGAGATGGTCGAGTTCAGGATCCTGACACCAGGAAGAAAGGAGAGCAGGATGACTGGAGTTGCTTTCTGTTAAAAAAATTGAATAAACTTATTAAACATAGAAGCCAGGCTCAGGAATAGAATTAGCCAAAATAAATCCTCAAGTATGACCAGGAAAAGTAAATAATGGAGCAAAATGGACAAAAATTAGTGTATCAAATATATTTCTCAATTAAAAACCGTATATTTATTGCAAATTCTTCATCGCAAATCTTTTTTCAGTTTAACAAAAAAGAAATGAACCTTCTCTTCTGCTTGGGAACCATGCTTCCTGAAACCCTGATTATTGAGGGTCCCTATAACTAATTTTTTTTCTCCAAACAACTGAGAAGGCAATGAGCAAGTTAATGATGAGGTCTCTTGTACATTTTTGTAGAGTTTTGTATTTGTTAACATTCCTGGTATCGTGATAATGTCCCACAGTTAACCGAACCATAACTTAGATGAAGGCCTTGTTGAAACTGTACTAGAAAATTGTACCACTTTAACTATACTGTACCATCTGGCTTCCCATACTCTTTATATTGAAAAAAATATTCTAATATTCCTTCTCTATGTAAGAGGTGTCTGCTATAGCAAATGGAAGGAGATCTAATCACTACAACCACCAATGTCTTGAGATGTGATCCATGCCACATGAAACCATAGAAACACTTGTACTCAAGGATTGCAGGTTCCAGTCAAACCAGCTTTACCTCATTTCCAGGTCAGAGTCAGGGCTAACTGACCAAACCAACAGATATGTAATGGTGATCTGATCAACTGTGCAGCAGTTATCCTCTTGTCTGATGCAGGGGATTGAACTAGGACCTCCAGAGCTATAATGTGACCTTTCGTAGCTTGAGTTAAAGAACCAAGAGCTGTAACAGATTTTCATACCCTCTGTAGATCAGGCACAGAGGGGATGTGTAACACAGACCAGAGAGTTACACTTGGATACTGAAACCCAGTCTGAATGCAATGTTAAAACCATTGTGTAATTGTATCCGCTGTTCTGTGTACTCAAAACACTCTTGTTGTATTGTGAACCAAACTCAGAACATGAACCCATTCCATTTATTAGTGGTACATAATTGGCAATGACTTTGTCCATGTCAAACAGACAGAGGTGCAATTCCTTTTCATGTATAATGTTGGTACAGGTTGTGCTTTTGCAGTAAAACAATCCAAGACTCTTTAATAGTGTTATCTGTATTACTTTTATTGTCACACAACAAAGAAAGCAAGGAAATGGAAGCAAAGGTAGAGACCCTTTAGAACTCAGTGTTACTCATTAAAGTTTTAAAGTTATCAGACAAAGTCTAGTTTCATTTACTATCCTTTAACTCCACTATGTATTTACAAATGTAGCCCTCCTTTGCAATAGATGTACAAAGGGCCAGTTTCTGCTTCCACTACAATAATTCAATAGAACTTTAGCCATTGACCTCAATGAGAGCCAGAACAGTCCCAAATTGTTACCTTTAACAGTTGAAGTGTTTGCTTGAAATCTGATCAGGCGTTGATCTTTCTGGGAAAGAGTTAACTGTTTTTCAGTCTGGATGCAGGAGAGGAGGGTGTTTGTTCTATGTGTGAGAACCTAGTGCATCGGCTGAGAAGTTCTGTGGGAGGACCTAGCTGTAGCCAAATCTGGATAGAAGATCTGAGATGTTGAACAACAACAATTTAAAAAAAAAAAAAAAAAGCCAAGCACCAGGAGAAGGAGAGTTTGGACTTTACATACTGTGTGGATTGTTTGTTTGAAGAGCTCTTTCCAGTAGGTGCCTGCTCACTACTTCTAAGTCAAGAAAATATTGACTAAACTTTTTTGCAACTAGTTATTTCTCATACTCTTTCAAAGGATGTAGCCAATATGTTCTAGAGCACGAAACCTAACTGGGACTCCTAAAAGTTACTTTTTAATGTTATAGTTTAATTATTTCAAACTTTTTTTTACCTCCTCACAGAACTTACTCCATTTCTTGCTTTATAAAGCTTTCTTTCTCTCTGCTGCACCACATGTGAAGCTCCAGTGTCCCTTAGGGAAGCATTTTGTTTAGATGTGTGGACACATTCCTCACAGGAAACAGAGGCCAAAACATACACACCTGGAACTAAATGAGAAGAATTTAACTTTTAATGGAAAACAAGCCAGAAACCTGGCCCTGGGGTCTGAAAGTCAGTATACATTGAACTTGTTTTCCACTTTATTTTTTGTTTTTACTGGTTAGCTCAACAGAGTGATGTATTCATTTTCTGAACACCACGCAGTGCCCATGGTCAGTCTCATATCCTCTGGCTGCTGTAGGGCTAAAAAGAAATACACATCAGATGAGCTTGTGTCCTGCTCACGTGTGCGGCAGAAGTGGGCAACGTCAGTTTTCATCCTGAGTCAAAGTTAAGGCAAAGAATTCAGAACACGAATGTGATTTTAAATGGAAATGGATGCGATGTGGGGGGGAAAAGTGAAAAAAGAGATTTATTTATTCTTCTGTGTTCTTACTACTCTCATGGGAGGTGCCACTACGTGTGGTAAGTCAGGCACTCCATTTTCTTCTAACAGAGTCTGATACCATCACTTGCACCCAATGGGATGTAGTAAGGCACTATTCAATAATTTGGCCCTTGCTTAAGAATATATGCTAAATGTCTGTCACTGTGCAGAGGCATAGCTGCTGTTAGAGTGGATTGCATGAAGTCCTAGACCCTCAATTTTTCAGTTTTACTTTCCACCATACTGCAGTGTTTGGAGTAAAGTCTGGATTATTAAAGATATACTGGTATTGCTGCACTCAACAGTGCAACTTCTACCTGATTTAGGAACCTAGGTCTCATTTTCAAAAGGGATCTAGGCACTTAGTCAAAATCTCATTAAGCAAAAGCTTTAGGTCAGTTTATATAGATTTAATGCCAGACAATAGCAGGCCCGTTTGCAACTGTGCATGAAGATGGGGGGTTGCCTCCTCACCTCGGTACCCCATGCAAGGACCAACCACGATTGTAGTCTTTGTGCCCCTGAACACAGGGATTGCCCCTCCTGGGGCTCTCTGGAGTACAAGCCATACAAGGTGGAAAAGAAGGTTGGAGAGGAGCCAGGGGCTGGATCCTCCCCCTCCAATGTTTCTTGGCTTCCCAAAGAGAGGGATGCACGCTGCTTGATTTTAAGGAATGACACGAAATTTCCACTTCATTTACACCAGGCAGCTCCATCCCTTCCTCAGGTCTGTGTTAATATCTCATGTATTCCAATGAACTAGCATTAGATTTTCAGTTTAAGCACAGCAGGTAGGAAGAAATGGCAATGTCTTTTTCCAATCTGTACCCAGCTATATGTGGCCAGATTGTGTAAACTGCACAAGAGTGTGATGGGATAGTGGCTTTTGCAGTTTACACACTGTATGGTGGGATGATTCTGGGAATACCTGGCTTTCTTCTGGAAGCTTCAGGTCAGCAAAGTTTTCTTTTCCTAATCCCTCTTGCATGGTCAAGTGCATGGGGATAGAGGAGGAGTTCTACTCATCCCAGTTGTTACCTATCAGCTCTGTGTTCTTGAGGAACCAGGGCACAATACCCAGCCTGTCTGACTCATGGAAGACTTTCTCCTCCAGCCTCTGCTTGAAAGAAAGCTGATCAGAAGGAAGACTTACCCAAAAGCAATGAAAAGGCAGTGGGAGACACACCTAACCCCCTCCAGACTAGGGTGACAGGATTAAGGAAATTCCCCTAGCCTCATTTGCATCGAAGACAAGACAGGGAGGCATCTCCATTAGCATACAAAATGGAGAACAGAGGTTCCAAGGCAAGAACCGCATGGAACTCTGGGACCAGAAAAGCAAGGAAGCACTGCATGATGGGGGATCTCTGCTCCAGATGTTAATGAACCCACACCTGCACACACCCAGCACAATGATAAATCCTTTACTGGTATCCAAAAGAGTGAAGCTCTCTAATTGCTTTGTGAGCTACCCCCCAAGGAACATCGCCCATAGCCAGAAATGATCAGCTCCTGTTGTCTAAACTGAATAAAACAACTTCAGTGTACTCCTTTGAGCCATCAGTTTACACATAAATACATCTAGTGTTCTCCCTTGAACCATTGTTGTTTCTCTACGACAACCCCTACCCATGCTCAAGTAAGTGTTCTGGTGCCTAGATCCAAAATCTTCATCAGTTCCATTGGGACTTCATCTTCTCCTGACTGATTGTGCTGGGGGCTCTGGCTGTCCCCAGCACCTTGGACCCTCAGCTGCTACCACCACCACCACCTGGGACCCTAGATTGATTCAAGTTTCACAGAGTAGTGAGAACCCAGCTCTCTCGCTCTCCTTAGGCGTAGCCTTCTGACCCTGACTTGTGTGATCAGTTATAGTTTTGTAAACCTTTTATAATCAAATTTAAGTTAGATATAATATTATAACTGTTTTGTTTGTTGGGCTCCCCTTGTTTGGTTATTACCTGGCAATAAATAACTTTCATGGTTAAGCTGGTTGCCTTTCTCTCTCTCTCTCGTGTTTTTTGGCTTCCCCATTCTCTCTGCAGCAACGCTCCTCATATCTAAATTATACATCCCTGCAGCACCCAAAAATCTTGTGGGGTTTGCTCATCAAGTGATACTACCAAAACGTTTGTATCATGAAAGGGGGGATAGGGACTTGCTGAACTTGGGACAGATGAGGGTGGCAGATTGAAAGTGCTGCTCGACCCACTCTGCTCAGGCATACTCTATTCCGGTGCAGGGCCCATGGCATATGAGGATGACATCTTGGAAGTGCTGTTCAACCCAGCCTGCTGAGTCCTGGGATGAAAAAGGGGTCAGCTTGGGAGTGCTGATTAACCCGATCCTCTCAGACATGCTCTGTTAAAGTGTGTATATGTGTGTTCGCCTGATTCTGAGGTTAGAAGAACCCAGCCCTGGGGAACCTAGATCCTGCAGGATAGCTCCATTGGGAGGGAACTTGCAGAAGAGAGAAGTAGAGCACTGTATGAGAACACAAGTAACACAAGCAGTACTTTGATAGAATTACAGAACTCCCACCCCCCAGAAGAATGACCTTAATAAATGAGCGTACCCTGGAGTAATGGGCAAATCTGATAACACAGTGTTTAATGCCATAGTGACACAGAAGAAATTGTTATGCTCTTTGAGATAAAACCATCCCATGAGTCATCTGATGCATGATGTCTGATTTGTGCTGTCTGTTTTGATCATCTGCTCCATGGGACAGTGATTGTGTCATCATAAGTGTCTTGTACAGCACTGAGCATTCTGTCGTTTCTTACAATAACAGTAATTAATAAGCAGATGCTTACTAACTGGGATGAGACCAATGCAAATACGGATTTTTTTTCTTTCCCTTATTCTGCTCCCCTTCACTTTCACTGCAAGCTTTGCTTGTGCTGCCATTTAGCAGGTATCTCCTGAAAAAGCACAGGCCAGTATTGGATTTGGTGGTTGATGCTTGATGTTTCTTCTCTTAGTGGTGAAGAGGTTACTTGAGTGATACCTCCAATTTATGTATAAGTTTCAATAAACCTAAATTCCATATAATGGAACATCCTCCTCCTCCTCCTCTTCTGATGGGGGAAGCTACTGTGACTGATTTGGAAGGAATAGAAGAGAATGTTGTTCTTGTTTGTAGGCAGACTGAGGCCCTGACCTGGCAAAGCATTTAACATATGGATAACAGTAAGCATCTGATAAGTCCTACTGACTTCAGTGGGAGTACTGGATATGCTCAGAGTTACACACCTATTGAAATGCCTTGCTGGATTGGAGTCTAAGGCTGAAGTAGGTCAAGTATTGCCAGAAAAAAATTTGGCGAAATCCTTGTATACTGCTGTATATTTTCAAGTTAAATGTGTCTTACCGAGTCCCCAGTGAAGTGATCAGACAGTAGAGTGGAGTGCAAGATGTTGTTGAGAGCAGGCATAGTAAAATGCAATGGACCAGGTATGTTGCAAGGCTCACTGGCAATCGAGGGACCACAGATGTCACCGAGTGGTACCCACGGGAACTGAAACAACCACTTGGCTGACTTCCAAAGAGATAGGAAGATTTTATTGTGAAAATACATGACCGCATATGAAGAAGGAAGGCCAGGATATGAGAAGTTTAAGGTGCTACAAGGATATGAGAAGAAGACCTACTGATCAAGATGAAATATGTTTTAGGTCTGTAATGGAATTATTGCAGTACTGCAGAATTCATCAGGGGGTTGTTACAACTCTTTACTGACACCTGTGATCGTTGGTCCACATGTGGTTGTTTAGGCCAACACAATGTTGGCCCTTTTTATTATTTAAATTCATTTATTCTTTTACCTAAGAGCTTTCAAACAGGCTACAAGAGAACATAGTCTATTATAGGTACAACTTCCTGGAGGTTTGTTTGAAGCAACAGAGTAAGAAAGCAATAGATATGATTGTTTGCTATGACTGCATGTGTTGTCGCTGCTGAAAGCTGGAGATGAATTTTCACATGCCATAGAGAGAGAGGTGGTAGTGGTGTAGTGCAGTAGCACCTACGGGCCACAATCACAGATCAGGACATCACTGTGCTAGGTGTCGTGCAAACACAGAACAAAGAGATGGTCCTTCCTCCTTCAGTCTTATGATGCATTCTCTGTACACTTCTCCATTTTCAACCCATGGCCTTTTTCTCATAGAGACTATCTCCCTATGACTAACGGTAACAACATATCTTTCCTTGACTGACTCTTACATGCCTAGCTTGGCATTTGTTTCACAAAATCAATAGATGAAAATCATCTATGTCACTATGATGGATTTTTGGCTGTTCTGCCTAGTGGCACCAATGAATCTACAATCATACCCATGAGCAATGGACGACTAGGGTTGCCATCTGGCTGATTTTTGTACTGCCATGCTGGTTAAAAAATTTAATGTGCCAGGGATAGGAGGTTCCCTTGGGATATATTAAAGTGCTCTACAATTGACACCCCCCGCTGTCCGGATTGCAGCGCCATGTTAGGATAACATAAGAAAAATGATTAAAATTACATAAAATGCACATGGGGCTGCATATGTGTGTGTGAAGTGGTTCTCTAAAACATTTTAGTAATAACTAGCTCTAGTCCTCACTAGGATCCTGTTTGTTGGTGTAACACTACTAATGCCGAGAGGCCTCAGTATGCTGAGCACTCTGTAAACAGAGCCAACACTGCCCCCAAAAACTTCAATCTAAAGAGACACAATACACAGAGGGGTGAAGTGACTTAACCAAGGTCACCAACAGAGCTTAAAAGAGAACCATTCTCTGCTCCTAATCCTGCAGCCTGATCACTACACCACGCTGAAGTCCGTGAGATTTCAGGGCATTCAGCTCCCTGCAGGTCTGGGCCCCTCAGAAAGTTTTCTCATCTGAAGGCTGATGTAAACTATAGGGGCTGATTATAGAACCCTTGCTCGTGTTGTGGAGCACTTCCAAGTAGTCCCACAGACCCCTGTGTGAGAGGGATCCATAATTGGACCAATTCAAATAAACATCACACTGCTCCAACAGTATAATTCTACCTTAACATTTTCCCTTGTGTGCTTTTTCTTTTCCCCCTTCTTAGTGCTGTCAGTCTACAGACAAGTCCAGTATTTCAGCAGTAGCCACAGCAGGTTGCTTTCAATCAACAGCCCTGGCTCCACAGCAAGCAACAAAAGTAACAAATTTTCCTCCGAGCAAGCACACTCTGATTTAATTCAGGCACAGACATACACTCCAGATCCCAGAGCACAATCTCCCAACACATCAAGACATAAGCTGCAAACTGCCGAAACAAAACAGATAAGCAGGTAGAAATATTTTCCTCCCTTGCTGAGAACAAGCAAACCAGCAACATAGTGACAGGCTCTGCCTACCTGCTGCAATAGCTCCTCTGTACAAATTGAGGGCCTGATCTTGCAAGGTACTAAATACATTCTGCTGTAAGGGAAATCAGAAACACTCTGTGCACTGCTTTATGTATTCAGCACCCTCACAGATTTGGGACCCTGGTGTGTGGCCAAACAATCAACATTATTCTTCAAAGCCTTAATCCTGATTGTCATCGAAACCAACAGGATTTTTGCCTTTGAATTCAAAGGAAGCTCCTGCCTGTGCTCTTGAAAAATGCTCATAGACATTAAGGCCAGAAGGGACAATCATGATAATCTAGTCTGACTTCCGGCACATCACAGGCCATTGAATCTTTCTCACTCTCTCCTGTAATAGACCCCTAATCTCTGGCTGAGTTAAAGACTTTACGTTATAGAGAATCCACCATTTACTCTAGTTCAAACCAGCAAGTGACCCGAACCCCATGCTGTAGAGAAAGGTGAACCACCCCCAGGGTCTGTGCCAATCTGACCAGGAGGAAAATTCCTTCCCAACCCGATATGGTGATCACTTAGATCCTGAGCATGTGGATGAGACCCACCGACCAGACACTACAGAAAATTCTTTCCCAGGTAAGCCAGAGCCCTCCCCCTTGAGTATTCCATCTTGGGCCGTTAACAGCAGGCAGGGATAGGTCATAAGCTATTGTAGGCAATCTCATCCTGCCATCCCCACTCAGTCAGCTCATGAAGGATGGGAAAGTCTATAATTTCACACCAGTCATTATTATTGATAAATTCCCTGTCACAGCAAAAGACGTGTTAAAATACTGGCTGCTACCAAAGCATCCCCAGTGTTCTAGATGTAGCTATATTACATGGAGGTGGGGTGGGGGTTAATTAAGCAGTAAAGCATATTAAATACCTAACATTAAAGGGGGTGTAAACAGGTCACCAGCATTGGTTTTGAGAAAGGAAGACTGAAGCTGTTTTCATTGCTGGGGAAGTGGCTGCACAGCCTGCAAATAAACCAGTATAGCACCCACAGCCAGCTGGCCCAGCGAGATCTCTCTCAGCTAATTCACCTTCCTTCTGTGTGGATTCACCCCACTGCTGCAGCTTGACTTCCCTTGGGATGACTACTGGGAATTGGGGGCAAAGGGAGCCACTAGTTGTTGTCAGGGCTCTATAACAGCTCTGCCAGAAGAAGCTGATTAGTGGACGTGCTGGATCAGTGCATCTCCTGGCTGTTCTGGCCATGCTGCATCCCTGGCCAATACCATCCATTTTTCGCGGGTGGTTTTGGCCACTTGTTCCCTCAGTAGAGAAGAGGTTTCAATCACTTTTCATTGCCTCCCCCCCAAATACTGGCCTTTTGGCTGCTGGGGCTCTGCTCTGTCTTATTCCCATTTCGAGTGAGAAACTGAGGCAGAGCAGGTAATTATTTTGACAGAGGTCACACACAGCCAGCAGCAAGGTCAAAATTAGACTGTAGGAGACCCTGGCTCTCAGTCTCATGCTAGGCAATGCTGCTTCTCAAGCACTATAATACACTGCCCATAATAAAGTATAATTGTTTTAGAGCTGACTTCTGCCCACTTTGGATTAGGATAATGATGCTCTCAGTACTTGCCTTCAACAGTTCTTGTACTGAGTATAAGGTTAGAAGTTGTCACTAGTGCCCGACAGGATGAATGTGGGTATGGGCAAACTCTGACATATTTTCAGCATTTCCATGATTCTGCTCCTGCCAGCAGTTTTACACCAGAGTAACTCCATTGATCTGAATGAACTTTGAGCAGAGAATTGAGGTCAGCTCCTTCAAGTCCCAAGCAAGCACCGTAACCACCGAGCAATCCTTCTTCAAGGAATAGCAACATGATGAATAGTACTGGAAAATATAACTTTCAGTGATAATTCACAGATTTTCATAAGTGCCTCTTACTTTGTCAACCATAAACTTTCCCGTTCCTTTGCTGAGAAACATGGATACAGTATCACTACAGGTTAGCTATACTTACTCTGTGGTAGGCATAGTTCCAGAGCATTGCCAGCTGATCAAGGGAAGTGATTATTTCCCTCTGTTCGGCACTGCTGAGGCCACATCTGGATTATTACATCCAGTTTTCGGCCCCCCACTACAGAAAGAATGTGGACAAGTTGCAGAGAGTCCAATGGAGAGAAATAAAAATTATTAGGGGGCTGGGGCACACGGCTTATGAGGTGAGGCTGAGGGAACTGGGCTTATTTAGTCTGTAGAAGACATGAGCAAGGGGAGATTTGAAAGCAGCCTTCAACTACCTGATGGGGGTTCCAAAGAGGATGGAACTAGCCTGTTCTCAGTAGTGGCGGATGACAGAACAATGAGAAATGGTCTCAGGTTGCAGTTGGGGAGGTCTAGGTTGGATATTAGGAAAAATATTTCACGATGAGGGTGGTGAAGCGCTGAAAAGGGTTACTGAGGGGAGGTAGTGTAATCTCCATGCTTAGAGGTTTTTAAGACTTGGCTTGACAAATCTCTGGCTGGGATGATTTAGCTGGGGTTGGTCCTCCTTTGAGCAGGGGCTTGGACTAGATGACTTCCTGAGGTCTCTTCCAATCCTAATCTTCTATGATTCTATGATATGAATAAGACGAGGAAGACTTGTGGCACCTTAGAGACTAACCAGTTTATTTCAGCATAAGCTTTCGTGGGC